>CM061748.1:99901562-100501562 GCA_030979885.1 Lolium multiflorum
ACAAGCATGGAACATCAGAAATTATAGATACGTTGGAGAAGCATCCCCAAGCTTAGTTCCTACTCGCCCTCGAGTAGGTAAACGATAAAAAGAATAATTTCTGAAGTGACATGCTACCAACATAATCTTAATCATACTATTGCAAAGCATATGAGATGAACGAAGTGACTCAAGGCAATGATCTATATTTGCTAACAAATAGATAACATATAGCAAAACTTTTCATGAATAGTACTTTCAAGACAAGCATCAAAAGTCTTGCATAAGAGTTAACTCATAAAGCAATAAATTCAAAGTAAAGGCATCGAAGCAACACAAAGGAAGATATAAGTTTCAACAGCTGCTTTCAAATTTCAACATGCATATCTCATGGATAATTGTCAACACAAAGTAATATGATGATGCAAATAAGCAAGTATGTAAGAATCAATGCACAATTGACACAAGTGTTTGCTTCTAAGATGGAAGGAATAGGTAAACCGACTCAACATAAAGTAGAAGAAAGGCCCCTGAGGGAAGCAGGGATTAAATCATGTGCTAGAGCTTTTCAAGTTTTGAAATCATATAGAGAGCATAAAAGTAAAGTTTTGAGAGGTGTTTGTTGTTGTCAACGAATGGTAGCGGGTACTCTAACTACCTTATCAACCAGACTTTCAAGAGCGGCTCCCATGAAGGACGTTATTTCTACCAGCAAGGTAGATCATCCCTCTTCTCTTTTGTTTACACATGTATTTTAGTTTTATTTATTAGATGACACTCCTCCCAACCTTTTGCTTACACAAGCCATGGCTAACCGAATCCTCGGGTGCCTTCCAACATTCACATACCATGGAGGAGTGTCTATTTGCAAAATTAAGTTGCTTACTGATAGATCAGGGCAAAACATGTGAAGAGAATTATTAATGAAAGTTAATTAATTGGGGTTGGGAACCCCATTGCCAGCTCTTTTTGCAAAATTATTGGATAAGCGGATGAAGCCACTAGTCCATTGTGAAAGTCTGTCAAAAGTAAATGACAAGATCGAAAGATAAAACACCACATACTTCCTCATGAGCTATAAAACATTGACACAAATAAGAGATGATAGCTTTTGAATTGTTTAAAGGTAGCACATGAAGTATTTACTTGGAATGGCAGGAAATACCACATAGTAGGTAGATATGGTGGACACAAATGGCATAGGTTTTGGCTCAAGGTTTTGGATGCACGAGAAGCATTCCCTCTCAGTACAAGGCTTTGGCTAGCAAGGTTGTTTGAAGCAAACATAAGTATGAACCGGTACAGCAAAACTTACATAAGAACATATTGCAAACATTATAAGACTCTACACTGTCTTCCTTATTGCTCAAACACTTTTACCAGAAAATATTTAGACCTTAGAGAGACCAATCATGCAAACCAATTTTCAACAAGCTCTACGATATTTCTCCACTAATAGGTTTAAGCTACATGATGCATGAGCTTAAACATGATCTACTTGAGAGATCAAAACAATTTCCAAGTATCAAATTATTCAAGACAATATGAAGCATTTTCTGTTTCCAACCAAATATCAATAAGTGCAACGGTTTTCAACTCCGCCATGAACATTAAAATAAAGCTAAGAACACCAGTGTTCATATGAAAAAGCGGAGCGTGTCTCTCTCCCACACAAGGATTTCTAGGATCCGAATTTATTCAAACACAAACAAAACAAACAGACGCTCCAAGTAAAGCACATAAGATGTGACCGAATAAAAATATAGTTTCAATAGAAGAAACCTGATAAGTTGAAGAAGGGGATGCCTTGGGCATCCCCAAGCTTAGACGCTTGAGTCTTCTTGAAATATGCAGGGATGGACCACGGGGGCATCCCCAAGCTTAGACTTTTCACTCTTCTTGATCATATATCATCCTCCTCTCTTGACCCTTGAAAACTTCTTCACACCAAACTTCTCATAAACTTCATTAGAGGGGTTAGTACTCAAAAACTTTAATCCACTTTGGTCCTGTAGTGACACATTGCAAGAACTCAATAAAACATTAGCTACAGCTCTCCACGTCTAGAAAGCCTCACTTAAAGTCCACAAGAGACAATGCAAAAAACAGAGACAGAATCTGCCAAAACAGAACAGCCAGTAAACACGAATTTTTAAAAGGTACTTCCGTTGCTCAAATCAGAAAACTCAAAACTAATGAAAGTTGCGTACATATCTGAGGATCACGCACGTAAATTGGCAGATTTTTCTGAGTTTCCTACAGAGAGTTCTGCGCCAATTCGTGACAGACAGCAAATCTGTTTCTGCGCAGAAATCCAAATCTAGTATCAACCTTCTATTAGAGACTTCACTTGGCACAACATTGCAATAAAATAAAGATAAGGAGAGGTTGCTACAGTAGTAACAACTTCCAAGACACAACAAAACAGTAGCAAAATAAACACATGGGTTATCTCCCAAGAAGTGCTTTCTTTATAGCCATTAAGATGGGCTCAGCAATTTTAATGATGCTCACATAAGGATGAGAGTTGAAGCAAAAGAGAGCATCAAAAGCAAGTTCAAAACATATTTAAGTCTAACCCACTTCCTATGCATAGGAATCTTGTACACAAATAAATTCATGAAGAACAAAGTGACAAGCATAAGAAGATAAAACAAGAGTAACTTCAAAATTTTCAGCATATAGAGAGGTGTTTTAGTACCATGCAAATTTCTACAACCATATTTTCCTCTCTCATAATAATTTTCAGTAGCTTCATGGATAAACTCAACAATATAACTATCACATGCAGCATACTTTTCATGATCCATAAACACATAATTTTTATCAAGCTTAAAAATAATAGGATCAGAACTTTCAAAACCACTTTTATCAATAATATAACAAGATGATTGATCAATCTCAAGAGATATGGGACTCATAGATAAAGTCAAGAACTCTCCAATCCCATTTTCATTAGTAGTACAATTAATATTATCAAGTAACATAGGACCATCATCTAGAGATTTATCATAAACATTTGCCAAGCAAAACTCTTTAGTACCATGCATTTCGACATCAGGCACAAACAAAGCATTATCATAAGATTTATCAAAGTAGCATGGATTATCATAAATGACAGTAGCATAATTATTCTCACAAGTTTTACTCATAGGAAATATTTCAAGAGAATCCACAGGAACATAACATTCATCCTCTTTGGTAAGCATGGAGGATAATCAAATAGTGTAAGAGATAAAGAGTTACTCTCATTAGAAGGTTGGCATGGGTAGCTAATCCATTATTCCTCCTCATCCTCCTTCTTTTTCATCCAATGATCATCAATTTCCTCCTCTTTTTCATCCAATGAGCTTTCAGGTTCATCAATTTCTTCTTTCACAGGTTCCTGCAAATTGTGAGTGCATTCTTGTGCATTAATGAGTCTCTCTTTATAATCAATGATATAAGGATTATCACTGTAGCTTTCTATGCAAAAATTAAGGATAGAAGAGACATAATCTTTAAGGTCCTTACAAACAACACAAGTTTCATAATTTTTAGACATGAATGATTCTATCTCAGAGGCTCCCATAAATAAGACAAATTGTTCTACTTCTTCGAACCCAAAATGAATATAGCTATTCCAATTATAGTTCTTAATTAAAACTTCCTCACTAAAGCCACATTGAAATTTAAGATGTTTAGTATCCTGTTTAGAGCAACAATTTATATCATGGCGTTTAAGCAAGATTTTAGCAATTGTATTTAATTTTTCTATCACAGCACTCATAACTTTTCCCGTTCTTGATTCTCTATAATTATTATATAATGCTATAAGCTCCAAATAGGTTGTAGGTTCTCCCATAATAGCAGTTTTTAATTTTTAGGTTTTTCAAATTTTTATGGATTTTCGGGTATATAGGGAAAATAAAACAAGACAAAAATAAACTAGACAAAAGTAAACTAGCAAGACAAAATAAAATAAAAGCAGAGAAAGAGGTAGAGTGTACTCTGATGAGGTTTAAGACCGCGTGTGTGGCCCGATCTCGCGAATGACCCAATATCCAAAGGGGAAAAGAGAGGGAGAGGATGGAGAACACGAAGAACGCGAAGAACACACGCACGCCAACCCGATACAATCGATACTTACCCTTGTGGCTCGATGGACCACACCAATAGAATCACCACGGGAGAGACGCGAAGTAGAATCCCGGAGTGAGAGATCGGTGTTGGGGATTGAGACCGGTGAGGGAGAGAGAGTGCTTGATGCGCGTAAATGTACACGTCCGTTGGGAACCCCAAGAGGAAGGTATGATGCGCACAGCGGCAAGTTTTCCCTCAGAAAGAAACCAAGGTTGATCGAACCAGGAGGAGCCAAGAAGCACGTTGAAGGTTGATGGTCGCGAAATGTGATGCGGCGCAACAACAGGGATTCCGGCGCCAACGTGGAATCTGCACAACAAAACCAAAGTACTTTGCCCCAACGAAACAGTGAGGTTGTCAATCTCACCGGCTTGCTGTAACAAAGGATTAAACGTATCGAGTGGAAGATGTTTGCAAAGAAAATAGTAAAACACAATTGCAGTAGATTGTATGCTATGTAAAGAATAGGACCGGGGTCCACAGTTCACTAGAGGTGTCTCTCCCATAAGATAAAAGCATGTTGGGTGAACAAATTACAGTCGGGCAATTGACAAATAGAGAAAGGCATAACAATGCATATACATGATATGATAAATATAGTGAGATTTAATTGGGCATTACGACAAAGTACATAGACCGCCATCCAACTACATCTATGCCTAAAAAGTCCACCTTCAGGTTATCATCCGAACCCTCCAGTATTAAGTTGCAAAGCAACAGACAATTGCATTAAGTATGGTGCGTAATGTAATAGACAACTACATCCTTAGACATAGAATCAATGTTTTATCCCTAGTGGCAACAACACATCCACAACCTTAGAACTTTCCGTCACTGTCCCAGATTCAATGGAGGCATGAACCCACTATCGAGCATAAATACTCCCTCTTGGAGTTAAGAGTAAAAACTTGGCCAGAGCCTCTACTAGTAACGGAGAGCATGCAAGATCATAAACAACACATAAACAATAGATTGATAATCACCATAATCATAGTACTCTATCCATCGGATCCCGACAAACACAACATATAGTATTACAGATAGATGATCTTGATCATGTTAGGCAGCTCACAAGATCCAACAATGAAGCACAACAAGGAGAAGACGACCATCTAGCTACTGCTATGGACCCATGGTCCAGGGGTGACTACTCACTCATCACTCCGGAGGCGACCATGGCGGTGTAGAGTCCTCCGGGAGATGAATCCTCTCCGGTGGTGCCGGAGGCGATCTCCTCGAATCCCCCGAGATGGGGCGGCGCGGCGTCTCCGGAAGGTTTTCCGTATCGTGGCTTGTGACCGGGGGTTTCGCGACCGAGGCTTTGGTAGGCGGAAGGTCAACGGGGCCACACGAGGGCCCAGGAGGCAGGTCGCGCCGCCAGGGCCCGGGCCGCGCCGCCCTAGCCTCCTCTGCCTCTTCGTGGCCCCACTTCGTTATCTCTTCGGTCTTCCTCGGAAGCTTCGTGCAAAAATAGGACCCCGGGCGAAAGTTTCGTCCAATTCCGAGAATATTTCTTTACTAGGATTTCTGAAACCAAAAACAGCAGAAACAAGAATCGGCCTTCTTGCATCTTAATAGGTTAGTTCCGAAAATGCATAAATATGACATATAATGTGCATAAAACATGTAGGTATCATCAATAAAGTAGCATGGAACATAAGAAATTATCGATACGTTGGAGACGATCAGCATCCCCTGCTTAGTTCTGCTCGTCCCGAGCAGGTAAAACGATAACAAAGATAATTTCAAGTGACATGCCATCATAATCTTGATCATACTATTTGTAAACATATGTAATGAATGCAGCGATCAAAACAAAGGTAATGACATGAGTAAACAAGTGAATCATATGACAAAGACTTTTCATGAATAGTACTTCAAGACAAGCATCAATAAGTCTTGCATAAGAGTTAACTCATAAAGCAATAAATCAAAGTAAAGGTGTTGAAGCAACACATAGGAAGATTAAGTTTCAGCGGTTGCTTTCAACTTATAACATGTATATCTCATGGATATTGTCAACATAAAGTAATATAATAAGTGCAATATGCAAGTATGTAGGAATCAATGCACAGTTCACACAAGTGTTTGCTTCTTAAGGTGGAAGGAGATAGGTAAACTGACTCAACAATAAAAGTAAAAGAAAGGTCCTTCAAAGAGGAAAGCATCGATTGCTGTATTTGTGCTAGAGCTTTTATTTTGAAAACATGAAACAATTTTGTCAACGGTAGTAATAAAGCATATGAGTTATGTAAATTATATCTTACAAGTTGCAAGCCTCATGCATAGTATACTAGTAGTGCCCGCACCTCGTCCTACTTAGCTTGGACTACCGGATCTTTGCATGCCATGTTTCAACCAAGTGTCACAAAGGGGTACCTCCATGCCGCCTGTACAAAGGTCTAAGGAGAATGCTCGCATTTTGGATTTCTCGCTTTTGATTATTCTCAACTTAGACATCCATACCGGGACAACATGGACAACAGATAATGGACTCCTCTTAAATGCATAAGCATGTAGCAACAATTATTATTCTCATATGAGATTGAGGATATATGTCCAAAACTGAAACTTCCACCATGGTTCATGGCTTTAGTTAGCGGCCCAATGTTCTTCTCTAACAATTTTGCATGCTCCAACCACTAAAATGATAGATCCTTCAGACAAGACGGACATGCATAGCAACTCACATGATATTCAACAATAGTTGATGGCGTTCCCCAGAAGCATGGTTATCGCACAACAAGCAACTTAATAAAATATAAAGTGCATAAGTACATATTCAATACTACGATAGTTTTTAAGGCTATTTTGTCCCATGAGCTATATATTGCAAAGGCGAATGATGGAATTTTAAAGGTAGCACTCAAGCAATTTACTTTGGAATGGCGGAAAATACCATGTAGTAGGTAGGTATGGTGGACACAAATGGCATAGTAGTTGGCTCAAGGATTTTGGATGCATGAGAAGTATTCCCTCTCGATACAAGGTTTAGGCTAGCAAGGTTATTTGAAGAAAACTCAAGGATGAACCGGTGCAGCAAAACTCACATAAAAGACATATTGTAAACATTATAAGACTCTACACCGTCTTCCTTGTTGTTCAAAACTCAATACTAGATATTATCTAGACCTTAGAGAGACCAAATATGCAAATCAAATTTTAGCAAGCTCTATGTATTTCTTCACTAATGGGTGCAAAGCATATGATGCAAGAGCTTAAACATGAGCACAACAATTGCCAAGTATCACATTATCCAAGACATTTTAGAATTACTACATGTAGCATTTTCCAATTCCAACCATATAACAATTTAACGAAGAAGAAACTTCGCCATGAACATTATGAGTAAAGCCTAAGGACACATGTGTCCATATGCAACAGCGGAGCGTGTCTCTCTCCCACAAAGTGAATGCTAGGATCCATTTTATTCAAACAAAAACAAAAACAAAAACAAAACGACGCTCCAAGTAAAGAACACAAGATGTGATTGAATAAAAATATAGTTTCAGGGGAGGAACCTGATGATGTTGTCGATGAAGAAGGGGATGCCTTGGGCATCCCCAAGCTTAGACGCTTGAGTCTTCTTAGAATATGCAGGGGTGAACCACGGGGCATCCCCAAGCTTAGAGCTTTCACTCTTCTTGATCATAGTATATCATTCTCCTCTCTTGACCCTTGAAAACTTCCTTCACACCAAACTTCAAGCAAACTCATTAGAGGGTTAGTGCACAATTAATAATTCACATATTCAGAGGTGACACAATCATTATTTTCACTTCTGGACATTGCATAATGCTACTGGACATTAATGGATCAAAGAAATAAATCCAACATAGCAAAAGAGGCAATGCGAAATAAAAGGCAGAATCTGTCAAAAACAGAACAGTCCGTAAAGACGAATTTAAAGCTGGCACTAGACTTGCTCAAATGGAAAAACTCAAAACTAATGAAAGTTGCGTACATATCTGAGGATCACGCTCGTAAATTGGCAGATTTTTTCGAATTTTCTACAGAGAACTGTGCTCAGATTCGTGACAGACAGCAATGCTGTTTCTGCGCAGCGATCCTAAATATAACATCAACTTTGACATAGAAACTTTACTTGGCACAAAAACATGATAAGGAGAGGTTGCTACAGTAGTAAACAACTTCCAAGACTCAACAAAACAAAAAATTGCTGTAGGTAAAAACATGGGTTGTCTCCCATAAGCGCTTTTCTTTAACGCCTTTCAGCTAGGCGCAGAAAGTGCAAATCAAGTAACATCGAGAGTAGAAGCATCAACATCATAGCTTGTTCTAATAATAGAATAAAAAGGCAACTTCATTCTCTTTCTAGGGAAGTGTTCCATACCTTTCTTGAGAGGAAATTGATATTTAATATTACCTTCCCTCATATCAATAACAGCACCAACAGTTCGAAGAAAAGGTCTTCCCAACACAATAGGACAAGATGCATTGCATTCGATATCCAAGACAACAAAATCAACGGGGACAAGGTTATTGTTAACCGTAATATGCACATTATCAATCCTCCCCAAAGGTTTCTTTTTAACATTATCGGCAAGATTAACATCCAAATAACAATTCTTCAATGGTGGCAAGTCAAGCATATCATAAATCTTTTTAGGCATAACAGAAATACTTGCACCAAGATCACATAAAGCATTACATTCAAAGTCATTGAATTTCATTTTAATGATGGGCTCCCAACCATCTTCTAACTTTCTAGGAATAGAAGTTTCAAGTTTTAGTTTCTCCTCTCTAGCTTTTATGAGAGCATTTGTAATATGTTTGGTAAAGGCTAAATTTATAGCACTAGCATTAGGACTTTTAGCAAGTTTTTGTAAGAACTTTATAACTTCAGAGATGTGGCAATCATCAAAATCTAAATCATTATGAGCTACAGCAATGGGATCATTGTTCCCAAGGTTGGAAAAAATTTCAGCAGTTTTATCACAAGCAGTTTTCAATTTCAGGCAGTTTTGTTCGCTTTGCACTAGGAGTAGAAACATTGCCAACACCAATTATATTACCATTGATAGTAGGAGGTGCAGCAACATGTGAAGAATTAGCATTACAAGTGGTGGTAATAGTCCAAACTTTAGCTACATTATTCTCTTTAGCTAGTTTTTCATTTTCTTCTCTATCCCACCTAGCACGCAATTCAGCCATTAATCTTATATTCTCATTAATTCTAACTTGGATGGCATTTGCTGTAGTAGTAATCTTATTATCAATATCATTATTAGGCATAACTTTCAATTTTAAAAGATTTACATCAGAGGCAAGTCTATCAACTCTAGAAGCAATAGTATCAATTTTATCAAGCTTTTCCTCAACAGATTTGTTAAAAGCAGTTTGTGTACTAATAAATTCTTTAAGCATAGCTTCAAGACCAGGGGGTACATTCCTATTATTGTTGTAAGAATTCCCATAAGAATTACCATAACCATTACCATTAGCAGAAGGATATGGCCTATAGTTATTACCAGAGTTGTTCCTATAAGCATTGTTGTTGAAATTATTATTTTTAATGAAATTCACATCAACATTTTCTTCTTGAGCAACCAATGAAGCTAAAGGAACATTATTTGGATCAACATTAGATCTACCATTCACAAGCATAGACATAATCACATCAATCTTATCACTCAAGGAAGAGGTTTCTTCAACAGAATTTACCTTCTTACCTTGTGGAGCTCTTTCCGTGTGCCATTCAGAGTAATTTATCATCATATCATCAAGAAGTTTTGTAGCCGCCCCCAATGTGATGGACATAAAGGTACCTCCAGCAGCTGAATCCAATAAATTCCGCGAAGAAAAATTTAGTCCTGCATAGAAGGTTTGGATGATCATCCAAGTAGTCAGTCCATGGGTTGGGCAATTCTTTACCAAAGTTTTCATTCTCTCCCATGCTTGAGCAACATGTTCAGTATCTAATTGCTTAAAATTCATTATGCTACTTCTCAAAGATATAATTTTAGCGGGAGGATAATATCTACCAATAAAAGCATCCTTGCATTTAGTCCATGAATCAATACTATTCTTAGGCAAAGATAGCAACCAATCTTTAGCTCTTCCTCTTAATGAGAAAGGAAACACTTTCAATTTAATAATATCACCATCTACATCCTTATACTTTTGCATTTCACAAAGTTCAACAAAATTATTGAGATGGGCAGCAGCATCATCAGAACTAGCACCAGAAAATTGATCTCTCATGACAAGATTTAGTAAAGCAGGTTTAATTTCAAAAAATTCTGCTGTAGTAGCAGGTGGAGCAATAGGTGTGCATAGGAAATCATTATTATTTGCATTTGTGAAGTCACACAACTTAGTATTTTCAGGGGTATTCATTTTAGCAACGGTAAATAAAACAAACTAGATAAAGTAAATGCAAGTAACTAATTTTTTTGTGTTTTTGATATAGAGAGCAAGACAATAAATAAAGTAAAACTAGCAACTAATTTTTGTGTGTTTTGTTTAGGTGCAGCAAACAAAGTAGTAAATAAAATAAAGCAAGACAAAAACAAAGTAAAGAGATTGAGAAGTGGAGACTCCCCTTGCAGCGTGTCTTGATCTCCCCGGCAACGGCGCCGTAAAACTTGATGCGCGTAATGTACACGTCCGTTGGGAACCCCAAGAGGAAGGTATGATGCGCACAACGGCAAGTTTTCCCTCAGAAAGAAACCAAGGTTGATCGAACCAGGAGGAGCCAAGAAGCACGTTGAAGGTTGATGGTCGCGAAATGATGCGGCGCAACAACAGGGATTCCGACGCCAACGTGGAATCTGCACAACAAAATCAAAGTACTTTGCCCCAACGAAAGCTGAGGTTGTCAATCTCACCGGCTTGCTGTAACAAAGGATTAAACGTATCGAGTGGAAGATGTTTGCAAAGAAAATAGTAAAACACAATTGCAGTAGATTGTATGCTATGTAAAGAATAGGACCGGGGTCCACAGTTCACTAGAGGTGTCTCTCCCATAAGATAAAAGCATGTTGGGTGAACAAATTACAGTCGGGCAATTGACAAATAGAGAAAGGCATAACAATGCATATACATGATATGATAAATATAGTGAGATTTAATTGGGCATTACGACAAAGTACATAGACCGCCATCCAACCGCATCTATGCCTAAAAAGTCCACCTTCAGGTTATCATCCGAACCCCTCCAGTATTAAGTTGCAAAGCAACACAATTGCATTAGTATGGTGCGTAATGTAATAGACAACTACATCCTTAGACATGAACCCACTAGTGGCAACAGCACATCCACAACCTTAGAACTTTCTGTCACTGTCCCAGATTCAATGGAGGCATGAACCCACTATCGAGCATAAATACTCCCTCTTGGAGTTAAGAGTAAAACTTGGCCAGAGCCTCTACTAATAACGGAGAGCATGCAAGATCATAAACAACACATAAACAATAGATTGATAATCACCATAATCATAGTACTCTCTATCCATCGGATCCCGACAAACACAACATATAGTATTACAGATAGATGATCTTGATCATGTTAGGCAGCTCACAAGATCCAACAATGAAGCACAACAAGGAGAAGACGACCATCTAGCTACTGCTATGGACCCATGGTCCAGGGGTGGACTACTCACTCATCACTCCGGAGGCGACCATGGCGGTGTAGAGTCCTCCGGAGATGAATCCCCTCTCCGGCAGGGTCGGAGGCGATCTCCCGAATCCCCGAGATGGGACGCGGCGGCGTCTCCGGAAGGTTTTTCGTATCGTGGCTCTGGACCGGGGTTTCGCGACGGAGGCTTTAAGTAGGCGGAAGGTCAACGCGGGGGCCACACGAGGGGCCCAGAGGCAGGTCGGCGCGCCAGGCCGGGCCGCGCCGCCCTAGCCTCTGGCTGCCTCGTGGCCCCACTTCGTTATCTCTTCGGTCTTCTCGGAAGCTTCGTGCAAAAAGGACCCTGGGCGAAAGTTTCGTCCAATTCCGAGAATATTTCTTTACTAGGATTTCTGAAACCAAAACAGCAGAAACAAGAATCGGCTCTTCGCATCTTGTTAATAGGTTAGTTCCAGAAAATGCATAAATATGACATATAATGTGCATAAAACATGTAGGTATCATCAATAAAGTAGCATGGAACATAAGAAATTATCGATACGTTGGAGACGTATCGGGCCACACTAGAATCTCACTCACATAGATCCAATCATCCAACATGGGGTGCCTTGATACAAAGGGGATGAAACCCTAGGGAGACAAAGCTCAAAGTCATGTTTAAGCCTAAATCTTGTCTAAGGAGTAAAGGGGATGACCTAGGTGCTTATATAGAGGTACAAGGCGACTTGGGTCGAATAGGTATGCGGTGGACCGACTCGGGCAGTTCCGGTCGAGTCGAACCCGTGAAATCCGGTCAACCGGCCGCCAACCGGGTAGACCGGCAGGCCGGCGCGGGCCGGTCAACCGGGCCGAACCGGGAAGTTCGCAAAAGTCCCTCCGTTGGGTGGTACGACGCCCGGGCGGTCCGGTCTGGGCCGGTCGACCGGTCTGGGACCGGGCTGGTCGGTCTGGGGCCCGGTTGGCCGGGTCCTGGACCGGCTGGTCCTCCTCCTTCCCTCTTCCTTCTCCTCTTCTTCTTCTTCCTTCTTCTCTTGTACCGTGGTGAATGGCTCCTCTTCCCTTCCCTAGCTCCTTGCACCATGGAAGGTCCTCCTCTCCGGTCCTTGACGAGATTGATACCTAATGACATAGAGATATAGGCATGAGGTAGCAATCCGTCCAAGGTTGTGTCGAGGTCAAGTGTATAAAGGAGTGAGTTCACCTTATCATGTATGGTTTTGGCCCGAGCTCGTGCCCTTGGCCTACGAGGAGGGTTTGACGGTCTTGAGGCGGAGGTGTCCGAAAGCCACCCCGCATCATCTCCCCCCCCTTGGGGAAGAGTCGTCCTCGACTCTTGTTCCTCCTCACCGATGAGACGTTGAGTAGCTTGGTGAAGGACTTGTATAGGTGCCCTTGTATCCTTATGGATGCTCGTCGTAGTGCGGGCGTCTTTGTTGTAGTCCATAACGGGTCTCCCATGTAGTGGTGGAGGGACAAAGTCTCGGTCGAAGAAGAACGTGGGGAAAAACAACTTGCAAAAGGAAAGCTTGTGGATGCCAATTTGGTGACCGGCGAACAAGAGGCTCTCAATCAAATACGAAGCATCAAGTCGTTTCTCCAAGAGGCATGTGGCAAAAATGGTAATCGAAAGAGTGTCGATGTATCCAAAATTTGGTGGGGCAAAAGTTTGTGCATGTAAAAGTTTGTTTGTAAAGTGTCAAAAATGTGATGTGTCGTATTGTCCCACACAAATGGAACAATCAAAAGGCAAGTATCGGCGGCAAAATTTGGGGCAAAATTGTTATGTGCAATGGCAAAGCTATGGAGACTTCTAGCTTGGGAAAGTATGGTTGGCGTGAGCCGAGTATGGGTATCCTCAAGTGTCAAAGAATCCATTGCAAATGCCAAAGATGAAATGAGAAATCCAAAGGAGAGCAACTTTTGGTGTGACATGTGGCACAAGGTGCATAAGGTGTCTCTCACATGTATGACATGATCCTTGAGATTCTCGGAGTGTATGATGATATCATCAATACATACAACAACCATTGTGCCAACAAGATGTTTCAAGATATGTTGCATAAGAAGCAAAAGAGGTGACGAGGAATTGGACCAAACCGGAAGCTCGACAAGAAATGTCGGAAACACACGATGGCGAAGGCGTTGGGAAACATACCCTTTGGTTTGAATCCCGCGGGTTTGGTGATGGAGTTCGTCCGTGGTGGGGTAGCTCTCAATGGCACGTGTCGTCAACTCATGCTCCGTGGCGGTGGATGTTGTCGTTCGGGTACCTATACACACAATGGAGAAAACAAAAAGCGTGTGTGCATGGTAGATGAATACATCATCCATCATGATGTTCCATGTCTTGTGCACATCACCATTAGTGTCAAGCAAGATAGTATGAAATGCATGGCGATAGTGCATATGGCATGAAGGTGCATTCGTGGCATGTGGTAACTCATGATCATCAAAAGGTGAGAAGGCTATGGGGGCCATCTCATGGACAATAAAATAAGCATTGTTGCATACCAAGCATAAGAAAGAGCAATTGTTCACAATCTTGGATGCAAGGAACATGGAATAGTGCAAACATTTTGGGCAAAGCATGTTCAACATGTTATCATTGTTGTCGACAACCCTATGGAAAGAGCAAGTGTTCATCAAGGGTGTCACAACACAAGCATGATCATAAGCATTATCATTGCAAGCAAGCGGAGCAAATATGAAACTCTCATAGCATGGCATGTTCATGTTATCACAATCAATCAATTCCACATGGTCAACAATGTTAGCAAGCAAAGCATCACATGGGAACATGAAAGAAGCATGTGACGTAGCAAATGTATCATCAAGATCATGCATGCGCTCATAAGTCATCATGTCCACTAGTGGGATCATGGCATCATCAACACCTATATTGTTACCTTTGTAGGCCGACTCATGTGAAGTAGGTGTTGTGGAAGTAGGAGGATCCATGTGGTCGACATGTCCATCTTGGAGCAAGCATGGTGAGATATCATCATCTTCATGCACCATGTACATCTTCTCCATGAGCGGAAACTCGTCCTCCGTGGAACCTAGTGCAACATAAGAAGACACAAACGAGGGAGAGGTTAATGTGTTAGCAAATGCGATGTCCTCCATGGACCTATCATCTACCTCTCTCAACTCACTTTGTGTATCACTCATGTCCTCCAAATGGAAGCACTCAAACTCACATATGGGGTGGAAGTCACTCAACTCACTATCACTCTCGCTCAAGTGGGCTAAGTGGCTCTCATGCTCACATGGGATTGGTACCAACTCATCAATCAAGCATATAGGAGTAGGTTCGACTTGCTCATCTCCATGCGCCTCCTTGGTTGAAGGGAACTTCCCATGCTCAACCATCTCAACTCCATGCGCCTCCATAGGTGAAGGGAGAATCCCATGCTCACCATGCTCAACTCCATCGCCTCCTAAGTCGTCCTCAAGTGGTGGCATCTTGGAGACTTGTGCATTGAGCTCGTCGAAGTAGAGCTTCTTGGCGCTTGGCGTTGTGCATTGCCATGCCACGTGACCCTTGGTCTTGCACACCTCACATAGGAGATTGGGACATTCCCGTGGAGGGTGGCCTTGTTGCTTGCACTTGTAGCATCGGAGTCCATAGGCATATGACGAGGTAGGGGCCATTGTGGTGGTGGCACAAGAGGTAGAAGTCGCCTTATGAGGAAGGTCTTCATGTCGAGGCTCTCGTCTTCTTGCTTCATCACCATGTCTTGAGTGGTGTCGTCGAAGATCATGTGTGGACGGATGTCGATGTAGACCATGAGGTGGTGGTGGTCGACGACGATCATGAGATGGTGTGAGTCGATGACGGTCCTTGCCATGCCTAGGTGATGGCTCATGTTGGGGGCGCTCTTGATGCTCCATATGATGATGCCATCGTGGAGGTCCTCTATCTTCATATGTAGCTCCATGGGCCAAGTAGGGGTATGTGGGAGCATCGGCGGTGTACATGGTGGGGTCGATGTCGTCCTCGTGGTGGTGCTCCACCATGTCGTCCATGCTTGTTGAGCAAGTGTCGATGTAGAGCTCATCGATGTCGTCCATGTTGGCGATGCTCGCGGAGCCATAGTCGGTGTAGAGCTCCTCGATGTCGGTCATGTTGGCGATGCTCGCGGAGCCATAGTCGGTGTAGAGCTCCACATGTTCCTCCACATCCGCGGTGCTTGAAGAGGTATCCTCCTCGAAGTGCTCCGTGTACTCCTCCGTATCTTCTTCGTCGCTATACATGTTAGCAAGACAATATCTATATGGTGTATGTTAGTGGAAGAACACTACCTCGCAATCTTACCGTGGTATGACAAGATTGGGGTGATCCAACAAACCGAGAGTTAGAACAATTGTATCGGGCACTCACACAAAGACACACGCAAAAGCTAGCAAATATGGTGTTAGGTGAGTATGGTGGAAAGCCAAAAGATGAAATCTGAAATCAAGTTTGTTGTTAAGGGTGGGTGAAATCCAAAAACTCAAATGTCAAAGCGATGATCACTATAAACACGGAAAAGATATGGAACTCACACACGGGATAAGCGGGGTTACTGCGACCAAGGAATGAGCGGAAAAGTGTATGAAAGCAAGGTTGCTCGGTGTCACACTAACACAAGGAGAGGCAAAGCTTTGGTTGCAAACAAAGAGACAACAAGATTCTCTCTTTTCTCTCTTTTGCTTAAAAGCTTTTTCCTCTTTTTGTATTTGGTGGCACTTACACTCTTTGTGTATTTGTATGTATGATGGCACTCGCACACTTTTGCTCTATGGTGGCACTTGCACTCTTTTTGTGTTTTGGCGGCTTTTTCTCGCACTATGTTAGCGTTAGCCTTGCTTTTGCTATTTTGCCACTCGAGTTTTGCTTATAAGCTTGACTCCACACTACACACACACCTCACAATCGGGGCCACGTGCAATGTCTCGCAACACTCGATAAGCAATGCTCGATAGGATAGATCGCAAAAGAAGAGGGGTTACAAGGGTAATGCAAGTTATACCTAAGATGTTAGGCGGTGATGAACACGCAACTTGCGATGACGGCGGTGGTGTCAAGAGTACGTTTGCAAGTCCGGGGT
This sequence comes from Lolium multiflorum, assembly GCA_030979885.1. Lineage (NCBI taxonomy): Eukaryota > Viridiplantae > Streptophyta > Magnoliopsida > Poales > Poaceae > Lolium > Lolium multiflorum. The sequence continues at coordinate 99,918,360 of CM061748.1, forward strand.
GCCGAGGATGTCGTCGCTTGCTTCGGAGCTGCGGGTTAGTTTCACAAACAAGGCACTCAAACCGGAACAAGCAAACACAAGTTAGCGGATAAGATGGGTCAAAATAGCTTGGCGGCGGTGGCGGTGGTATGCCGGTGGTGGGTGGTGTCGATGCTCTTGCGGATGCGGTGGTGGCGGTGGGGCCGCGGCGGTGTTTACCCGTGGGATGGAGGGTGGCGGTGCTTGCCGGCGATGGGGAGGAGTGGCGGTGGTCGGCGGTGGTGGTGGCTGTGTGGCGGCGCCCGGTCTGGGGCCCGGTTGACCGGCTCCTGGACCGGCCTGCCCGGCCGGTTGACGGTTCTGCCGCCCTGCTCACCGGGTCTCATGCCATGTTCTTGAGCCAAATCGTCCAAATCGACTTGTTGTGCTGGACATAGACATGTGCAAACAACTTGTAGATACAATCTAAGCAATAAGTATAGAGCTTAAATCTAAGATCATGCCACTCGGGCCCTAGTGACAAGCATTAAACACAACAAGATTGCAGCAACAATAACTTCACAAACTTTATAGATAGACTAATCATAATGTAACAATTCATCGGATCCCAACAAACACAACACCGATTACATCAGATGGATCTCAAATTCTCAATCATGTAAGGCAGCTCATGAGATCATTGTATTGAAGTACATGGGGGAGAGAATACCAACTAGCTACAGCTAGAACCCGTAGTCCATAGGGGAACTACTCACGGAGCATGATGGAGGCGGTGGCGTTGATGGAGATGGCTTCCGGGGGCACTTCCCCGTCCGGCGGCGTGCCGGAACAGAGATTCTGTCCCCGAATTGGAGTTTCGCGATGGTGGCGGCGCCCCTGGAGTCTTTTGGAGTTTCGTCAATCGATATCGCATTTTTAGGTCGAAAGGGGTGTTATAGGCGAAGAGGCGGCGCAGAGGGGCACCAGGGCGCCCCACATAGGCCGGCGCGGCCGGCCCAAGCCCGCGCGGCCCTATGGTGTGGGGGCCAGGCCTCCCTCCGACCCCTTCGGTGTCCTGGTCCGTCTCGGTGAATTATGATGTTTGGTCTTCGTTTGTCGAATTCCGAGAATATTGCCCGAACAGCCTTTCTGGAACCAAAAACACAGAAAGGAACTGGCACTTCGGCATCTTGTTAATAGGTTAGTTCCGGAAAACGCTTAAAAACATTATAAAGTGTGAGCAAAACATGTAGGTATTGTCATAAAACAAGCATGGAATATCAGAAATTATAGATACGTTGGAGACGTATCAATGTTATCTACCAGGGAATATAGGGCTTAAGCCCTGGTGATAAGAGAAGGGACATTAGCTAATTTTTGTGAGGCTCTCATGCCTTTATCAAGTGAAATACATGAGTTTTTCTTAAAATAAAATTATAAAGTTGTTTTGTGGTAACAATGAGTCCTTAGTATGTTAGCCTTGGTTGAGTGGTTAGCTATTGATTGTTGCATGTTGTTTTGTTTGTGCAATGTGTTGAATGTGTTCCCTTTTTTATTTTGCGACGATAGATTCGGACATTATCGGGTTTGAAGGAGAGGAAGGATTCAAAGAATTTGAAGAAGACCAGGGACAATTAGCCAAACAAGGCAAGCCATCTTTTGATCTCATGTTTCTATCCTATTTTCATTTTGTGCACTATTACACTTGTTGTCTCTTGCATTATCTTTGAGTTGATTCTATTCATCCAAATACTATACTTGGACACTCCCCAAATCATGGACACCATTGATACCTAATTACCCCTCCCCTAGTTGTATGATGAATAGCATCATGCACCTTGTTGTAGCCTTGACTCAAATAAATAAAACCTTAGGTTGGGAACCCCTTGGAAATGCCATGTTTAAAGGATTTCGAAAACTTGGGTAAGTTGGCTTTATCCAAGTGCAAGTTTATGAAAGTAAAGGATCTTGGTAAAGTTGGATGGAAGGAAAATAAGTTTTCAAAAACTTTGGCGCCTAAGTAACCTGCGCAACCACATTACCCCAACATGGGCATGTGGCTTAACTTGGAGTTTGTTCGCCATAGTATGGGATGCCTCACAACTATATAAGGGTGTCGTCACCCCGGAATCCGGATTGTCGTTGGTTTATGCAATCGTATAACGGGATGCTTGTAGGGCTACCCGTCCGGAAGACACCATGGGTCTCCCGCCGTGGCAATGGAGCCACGCTCGATGAGGTGAGCTACCATGGTTTTCCGGTGAGGTACATACTCCATGGGGAAGGGTCCTATACTAGGGAGAATAGGCAAAGAGTCATGTCCGAGTTTCTGTCATGGCATAGTTGATATGCAGGGAAGATGCCCACATGATAGACTCACAAATCTTGTGGGAAAAGTGTGCAAACTCTGCATAGTAAAATCTATTCCAATGGCCGCATCCGCGGTCATGGACGGTTGGAATGGCTGTTCCTTAGCCTGATGGGTTTTGTTTTAAAAATGATTTACAAAGGAAAAGAGGAAGTTGTTTTCGGTGTACCAGAAGGGCACGAAGGAAAGTGGAAAGGTTTTATGGGTCATATGGCGATGACCGGAGAAAGGAAAAATAGGGTTACCCCATCCTAATGGTTTTAAGTTTAACCTTCTTTTGAAACATCTTCTTCAACAAAGATATAGAGATGTTATCTCCACAAGAGAAATTGTCTCTTCCACACATGCTATATCCACGAGAAAAACTACCTCTCGCCTTGTCGCAATAGAATAGTGCATATTAGCTTGCTAATTCCAAATATGCATCCCCTTAATCTCTCGTGATGGTTTGCGAGTACAAATACTAATGTACTCACGGCTTTGTCCCTGGCTATTTAGTTGGCCAGACTTGGAGGAATTCGACAAATGAAGAAGGATTGGGTGTCGTCTATGCGAGCTAGGAACGTTCCCCCAGTCAGTTGCATGTAGGGTTATTGCAGATGACTTGGGCTCTGCGTTATTGAAGTGATTCTGCTACTCTGGTGTTAAGTTAGGCCCCTTTCGAGGCTATTATGTAAGTATTGGGCATGTGAGCTATTTGTAATATTCTTATTCCGTATTGTACTGGATGATGTAACTTTATTATCAGTTCGGTTATGTGTTCACGGCGCACTGATCATGGGATCGTGAACTGTATACATAACGGGTATTTCGGAGAGCTAGTCCGAGGTCCCCACAGTAACCTCTTCCATTCGAGTCGTGAGGTTACCTAGCAGTGTTGACCGAATAAGAACACATTTAGTAACATTTAGTTCATCAAAAGGCGCTGGTAATACACATATAGTTACCTTACTAGGCGATGCATCACCATTAAAGCGACTATACTTCATGATGCATCATTAGTTCATCACACGAGGGGTTAGTATATATACCATCTTGAACAAGTTTATCTAGGATCAGGTTGAGTCAAGTCCTAGCTAATGGAGGATATGAAACCACCTCTCAAAATATACATGATCTTTCTAAAATATAATGACCACAATCGACATGATGATGAAGAACAAAGCAGGAGCCATAAGAAAACTTCTTGCGAAGCCAGGTCCTCATCTCCCATGGTTGCAACCCACGTATTCAACACACTCAACTTTGTTGTCAATAATGAAGTTGAGTGTCTTGATAAGAAAGTGTGGTTGGTAGAGCTACTCCTTGCTAACAAACCTGGGCGTGAAGATTATCTTCATCTGAGCATAGTTGATGATTAGACTGTTCAGAAACTCAAGGTGCTTCGGGTTGTTCTCCAATTAACATGAAACTAGTGGCAGGGCATATCAACATGCACGAAAGAAAAACAAAAAAGAGTCATTAAGCTATATTATCTTCAGGTGCTCATGTAGGTTGTCCTCATCTTCAAGCACATAGAAAGTGTCTCCTTTGCTCCATTTGAGCCTGTCTTTTCGCCTTTGCTCCATTTGAGCATGTCTTTAGTTTTCATCCTGTTAATGAGGATCCACATGTTCCTTCACTTCCTCATGCGGTTGTGGATCTCAAGAGCTCTCACAACGATTCTAGTGAAATCAAGAACATCATTGGCAACCTTCTTCATATGGGGCTCTTTGAAGCCTTGGTTAAAGTAGACGTCGCTTTTCACGAGCTCAACCAAACGGTTTAGGACAAACTCGAACAGAGTATGTTCCCAAACCATTCTGGGCTTGTGTGTATACAATGATTCCTCATGTACATAAGGAGCATGCTCATTTGAGGACATGCCATTGTTTTTGATTGAGGGAGTTAACATATCGGAAGAGCTAATATGTATGATCGCCTACAATACGTTATGAAGAACATTGCTAAGCATTGTACAATATTGGAAACCCACAACCATGGAGATGTAAGCTAGAACAAGAAAGAACAAGGCTTCTTACTATGAGAGGAACAACACGTAGCACAAAGATCGGGGAAGAAGGAGACCCTGGCAGAGAAGCAGGCAGCACAATCGTCCCCCGTGCTCGATGGAGATCCAAGAAGAACCAACGTCACAGTGTTCGACGGGTATCTAGGAAGGGCCAGTGTCATAGAAGTGATCACCTACAATCAAGGCTATCTGATCTACCCCTATGTACAACTAAGTTCGATCCGACCTAAAGGTAGGGGTTGAGATGCTTACAACCACTGGAAGGATCGGTGCAAAGGAAGAAGCCGACACGCTGTGCTTGGTTGCCGCCGCCACAGCCTTGTGGACCTAGCTAGCCGGTTGACAAAGAGACGACCATGTTACTACATCGTGAAGGGTGGAGGAGCTCGAAATGGCGCGGGGGGGGGTGAATTTCGGGACGACAGAGCCACCCCTAAATCAACTAAATAGATGAAATTTCGGCGGTGACCGAATTTGTCCCGCCGCTTTTTCGACATGCCACACGAGGTCACGCCATCTCCCATCGATGGCTCTGCGGAAACGCCGCATTGTCGATTTTGGAACAACTCGTTGGAAATGGCCGATTTCTGGTCCCGGAGGGTCATAACGTGGAGACCTTTCGAGCCACCCAACGAACTTTTTTTTTTCTTCCCATATGCGAGCCAAGCCAAACGCGTCCCAAATGCCGTAGTTTTTGTTCTTGTTCGTGGATACAACATCTATGCTTTGTCACATGACGAGGACCTGGCCTCGCGGGCAGGTTCCCCACCGGCGTCCGGACCAGCACCTGATCGCCCATCTTGATGGACTCCGACGAGCGGCGTAGCAGTGCCGTGGCTGGACGGATTCTTGATGACCATTCCGGGTTGTGGCGTTGCCGCGTCGTGGCGCGAACGGGAGACAGAGCGCGCCCGCAAGTCCGCCCGTGCCACTACTGCGTCGTTGCTGAAACGGGAAGCAGGCAAGCAGCGGATGCGAACGAGTGACCGGTCGACGTCCGAGCGCGATTCCGGCGGGCAGCATCGCCGGCTTCTCTTTGTGGCCCAGCGGCGGCTTCGGGAACTTGTTCTTGGCGAGTGCTGACCCTCCTCTGGCTCTCTAGCGCGCGGCGGAGCCTGCGCATGGTTTCTTCGTCTCGGACTCGGGCCTTCGACGACGCGTAGTGTTCCTAGCTCGCCTCGCCTTGTATTACGAAAACCGACGCCATAGATGATGCTTACCGAAACTAATCGGGCCATCTGCTTGGTTCCTACGCTTCCCTTTCCCGACGCCAACTCGGTGACACTCGATCCATATAGTCCTTGCTACCGCCCCCATACTTCCGCACGATCCATCCCATCCACTCCTCTACTTCGTGTTCGCTGAATCACATCGCCATGCCTGCTCTCATGCCTAAGCGCCCGTCCGCCGCCCTGCGCGAGATCCATCGCGAGCTCGATCGGCGCCGGAACCTAGCCGTCGTGGCGAAGGGACGAATCGTGAAGAAATCATCTCCTCCACCGCCCATCCCCAACGCAGCAGCAGCAGTCATCCAGAAGAAGTCGTCCACGCCGATCCCGCGCAAGCCGGCCGCGGCGGCCATCGTGAAGCCTCAGGCTATTCCGCTGGGAGAACTTACACCGAGATGCACTGCCCTGAAGCGCCGAGACCCGCAGATACCGTTCGCCATGAAGATTTCCGGCGTCACCAGCGGGGGAGTCCAGAAGCCGCCCGCGCCGATCCTGGACGAGCGAGCCGGAGCGGCCACGAAGAACCCGTTCCTGCCGGTGTCGCAAGAGCCGGCCGAAGCGGCGACCAAGAAGTCATCCGCGCCGATCTCCCGAACAACGCCACCACTTGTCACGTCTTCGGCCGACTCCGAGCCCATCCAGAAAGGAACAAGGGTGCGCGTGCGGACGCCGACGGGGACGACGCCCAGGGGCGTGCGAATCTTTATCATGCTCAGCGCCGTCGTCGTCTCGGATGCAGAGGACGGCTACTTGGAGGTCAAGTACAACGGCGACTTCCCGCGCGACAACGCGCGCGTTGCCAGGGATCAGGTGAAGAAGATGCCGTCGTCGCACCAATGATCAGCGATCGCCGACTCGCCAGAAGCCGAAGGTCCCCGCCGGTACTGAAGTGGATCAAGAAGGAGAAGCAGCCGGAGCCACTCCAAGGTCGTCTTGCCGCGTCGCAGCTCCTTGCAATCGCGAATATACTGTACTAAGGATTTAGAGATCTGACGATGTCTTCTTGCAAGTTCTTTTTGTGTGTGTGGCAGAAGGCAGTGCAATGTAGCTAGGATAATTCTTTTGTTCTATGCACGTGTAGCTCTTGATTCCTGGCGTCAGACAATTGCCTAATGTAAGAATTGTGTTTATCATCGATTACATGAATATTTGGAATACAATTAACTGAATGTTTCCACTATGTTATGAGTTGTTGTTGTTAAAGATTATTTGAGTGAACAAATGTTCAAGAAATATTAGGAGACTGAGTTCTATCGAAACAGAGGTGATTTAGAGGAATGCGTGCATATCGTTCTGTCCTTTATTTTTGCAATTTACTTGATAGCTAGGTGAAATTTCAGTCAAGGAGCGGGTAACTTGACAGTCAATAATTCTGAGACCCTCGAAAAAAAAAAACAATGGTGGAGTAACTTCCAGCGCGCACGAACGAACTTGTACTCCTGCGACAGTTGCTCCTTCTATGGTTCGAAAACAAAGACAGTTGCTCCATCTATTCGACAATTTCCAATAGCAGTCTCCTTCTTCCTTCAGAACATGGAACCAAGGACAGGTCGAATCAGGAACTGCTTCATGGATTCCACTGATCACCAAAGTCCAATTCATGAAAGTCGTCAACAGGGCCAACAACACGAAGTGTGCACTGAACAGCCTGACGACTCATCTTGCTCGACGGCAGTGTGCGGTCTGAAGGGTGCAGTTGCAAAACACTGGAAATTTCTGGTCCCGTCTTGCTTCGGGAGATCGTCGCCGGCAAGCCTGTCGGTCTCATCGCCGCCGATCACCGTGTACCAAGTCTGGCCTGGGAAAAACGTAAGGATCGTTTTCTTTTGTGAGGAAAAATGCCCACCCTATTTCATGAATATTGATGCCATGGAATACAGGTGTTTTTCATGGATGGGCGTGTGGTCTTCGGACCTGATCCGCGAGGCCTCATCTTGACGGTCATAGCAGTTCTTCTTTCAGAGTGGATCTTCTTGGCTGACGTTGTTGATCCTTCGTCGAATCACCCAGTCCTGATAGCTGCATTCTCCATTGCACTAGCAGCAACCGTCAGTGACACCCATCTATCCAGGAATGTGTTGGATGCTCTGCTATTGGAATTTGGATCGTTTGTGATACTACCAAATTTGTTGACAGGTGATGGTTACTCTGCTACTGACTGCAACAAGAGACCCTGGAATCGTACCAAGAAACCAGACCTCACTGCCACAAGAAGCTGGCACGAGCATGATCAGAAGAACCAGGAGCCGGCGCATCATCGTCGACGGCGTCGAGAGGAAGCAGAAGTACTGCAGGGTCTGCGACATCTTCCGTGCTCCGAGGAGCACACACTGTGCAATCTGCGACAATTGCGTCGACAAGTTTGATCACCACTGCCCCTGGATAGGCCAGTGCATAGGGCTGGTAAAAGTGCAGATGCACGACGGCAGCATATATTGCTTTGCTTAGATGTTCCATTTCAGAATGTCTGAATTCTGTTGCCTTTTGTGCAGAGAAACTACAGATTGTTTCTGCTGCTGATAACCCTGGCGCTGGCTTTTTACACTTGCACCTTAACGTTCTCGGTGAAAAGAATCAGAGTGCAACTGGATGCTGCTGCCGGTGCAGGGCTTCTCGGTCTGCTGAGAAGTTGGCCTGGAATGGTTGCTCTGGCGGCGTTCAGCTCCGTGGCTGTCTGGCTCCTGGCGTGCCTCCTCGCCTACCATGTCTTCCTTGCAGCCAAGAACCAGGTACCGTTACGTGAAATTTCGTGTGGCTTGTATGCGATCTTATTGAAGGAACTAACTGGCTGATGAATTATTATTGTTCTCTTGGACTTTGCTGCTGCAGACGAGCCATGAGAGGCAGAAAGGACGGTACCGGAGCTCCCCCAATCCTTACGACAGGGGGGTGCTTAGGAACATCAAGGATTGCCTGTTTGAGAGTTTGCCTCCCCCTAGAGTCGATTTCAGAGCCGTGGCCCAGCCGAACTTGATGGATCAGCAACAACATTTGCCATTGACAGTTCATTCAGGGTGCTAGCTAGGATCTTGTGAAGCGGGATGCACGCGTGGCCTGTATTTCAACATCTAATGGGCCCAATCATCAGCGCCTCCTCAGTCCAACAAGTCATTGGTAGATTGAGACGCTGACAAGTGGGGTCCATCTCATCGGTATGACGATATGTAGTGGTAAGTTCCATGGCATGGAGTTGTCTGGGAAGGAACATCTTTAGTTTGTAGGTTTATGAAATAGGTGTTCTGCAATTGTTTATGATTAACAAGATACTCGGAGTTTCATGAGATTTAGGTTGAGCTTTTCAAATAAACAAATTTGGTAACACAAAATGCTCATTTTCTAACAACTGAACTATGGCATGAGCATGATCATGTTTTCAACTTAGAGTCGAAATTGTGTAGGCAAAACCAAGTATCGAATCATCAACTTCTCGCCAAACACATAAGCAAGTGGAAAAATGGCAACATAGTCGTAGTTTCTTGTTCATCTTTTTTTTTCGATAAAGGAATCTTTATTACTTAACATTTATCTTTTCATGACTCTGACATTACAAACTAATACGTGTACTTCTCTTCTAAGTTTTTAACTCCGTGTACTATGCTTGTAAGTTGATGGTCTGGCATCGAGCCTGACATCTTCTTTTGTGGGGGAGCCCGACATCTTCTTTAGCAAAACTAGATGATACGGGAACAAAAGTGTTGCACTGAAATGCTTTATTCATAAGAAGCTCGGATCGACAAAGGTAACTGCTTTTATTCATAACCATGTATTGAAAAACTCATTATATGGTGTCATAGAAAACATGTACATACCCATCAGCCGAATTATGGTTATGCTGATCCACTGCAATGCACTTGCCACTTGCATATAAAAACTTGTTTAAGAAATTATATGCTATAGCCAATTGCATGTCAAAACTCATAACCAATCGTTGAAATAATGGCAAAGCCTTTTATATTCGGAGTTTTGTGAGATCTACTAATCGTTGGTTGAGCTTTTCATAAACAGATTTGGTAACAGAAAATGCTCATTATATAACAACTGAACTATGGCAAGAGCATGGTCATGTTTTCAACTTAGACTCGAAATTGTGTAAAGGCAAAACCAAACATCAAATCATAAACTTGTCGCCAAACACATAAGCAAGTGGAGAAATCGCAACCTAGTCGTAGTTTCGTTTTCATATTTTCATGATTCCGATGTCACAAACTACCACTACTGTAGATACATTATCTTGGTCATGTAGAGACAATTATACTGCCTTTACATAGTTGTAGCGGCACTTTCCACATTGTCTCAAAAGTGTCACTATGTGCAGTGTGTATTACACTATAGAGACATTTTGGAAAATGCCTATACCTAACATATGGTCACTTTATAAAGATACAATGTTGTGTATCTACACACATAGAGGAACTTCAAAGAGACAAAGATACACTTGGTATGTGTATCTATTAGTATAGAGGCACTTCCTTACGACATTGTAGCTCGTCTCTAACATTAATAGAAACATTTTGTTGTGGCAATGTATGCATCTCTAGAAATGTAGAGACAATTAAGACGATGTGTTTTATTTGGTCTCTAGAAATATATCAGCAAAAACTAGACACATAAATATTGTTCTTTCGAATATGTAGAGGCACCTCGTTGTGACATTAAGTTCTTTGCTTGAGACATTTAAATAGTCGTTGTAGGGGCATCTTTCATGTATCTAGAGCGACATCATAGATGCATTCTTTTATGTCTTTTCCAAAAATCAAACCGTTTGCTCTCTAAAAAGTACGCTGCCGAGATTCAATAATAGGATAATACACGTACAAAATAATACTATGGCATCTGAAAAAATATACTCAGATACTCATTCATAGAAATAGACAATAATATAGATACACTGAGATTTCACTAAATGTAAATAAAAATATGAGTATTAATGATAAGACATTGACACGAGAATTTGTGGGCTATTGACCATGGAACAAAAAAGGGAAGAAAAAATGCACGAATATCAAGCTCCTATTGCTGGAAAACATCACAAAACCCAAATAAGTCTTAAAAATACTGTAGACCACTAGACCATGTGACCAAGCACTATAGAGTTCCCTACCGAGCTTTTTATTTTGCACAGGGCGTTTCATTCTGAGCTATTGTCGCCAGCCAACATATGGATTAAAATAAAGGAACCTTGCAACCACCGACCAATGTCACTTCAGTCTAAAGAGTATAGAAATGATGTATTCCTCCTATTGTAGATACTTCTTGAGTTATTGCATACTCCTTATTTAAATACTTCCCTGCTTATATTTCACTCTTCTGGAAATTAATCGGATGAATAAGCCTGCAATTTCAGTGTTCATAATTCTGATCACAGCTAATTGGTATCGGAAAAAAGTATTTCTCATTGAAGCTAGCGAGGCTAATAGATTCTCTAGAAAAATAAAATAATGTTCCATCTGAAGGTAAATGATGCTTTGCACAAATGAGCAGAACTGTGTGTGGATCAAAATTGCAATGTGGATCAGTTAAGTAAAGACTAAACGTGTATGTTCAGGAGTAAAAATGGGAGAACTCCATTAGAGACAATCAGGAACTGATATGAATTGCTGTGGAACTAAAAATGCATACAATAAGAAGACATGAGGGAGAGGGACAACGAGGCTTAGCCCAGTGGTTAGGGTCGCAGTGGCGCACCCCAACGACCGGAGTTCGATTCCTGTCAGGAACGAAATTCGGAATTGTCACGCCAAGTCCCGCTTCTATTATATCAAAACGTGTCTAGTTCCTCCTAGACACGGTTTCATTTTTATCCCGCCGGCCTAAGTTCGAATCTTTTGAGCCTGGGTTAAACCAATCTTTTGAGGACGTGGGCATAGCCTAGTGGTTGGGGTCGCAGTGGCGCACCCCAACGACCAGAGTTCGAATCCTGTCAGGAACGAATTTCTGGAATTCTCACGCCGAGGTCCTGCCTCTACTGTATCATTTAGTGTCTAGTTCCTCCTAGCACTAATTAAAAAAAAATAGTAACATGAGGGGATATCAGCCATGAAAAATCCCTTAATATGCTATGGAGAAAAATCAATTTCTTCCCGTACCTTTCTGTAGCCATCAACAAATCAGTTTTTTTTAGCTAAAAAAAACTGTAGGGGAGGCTCCGACAGTAAAATTTTATTAAAAAAGATAAAATATGTACAAGGAGAGAAGAAAGGAGGGAATGTACAAAAGGGCCTAGCCCTGGGCATAACCCAAAGAGAACTACCAAGCGTCTAGCCAAGCTAAGAGAGGGGTTTTTTTTGTCGTCCTTCATTCTATAAGAGAGAAGGAAGATGTCCCTCTTAAAAGAAAAGGACCAAGCTCTAATAGAAGGTGTTACATTGTTAAAAATAAAAGCGTTCCGTTGCTTCCATAGATTCCAGGTGGCAGTGTCAAACACTTCAAAGAAGAAAGGCTTCCTAAAAGTTCCTCGTGCAGTAGCAATCATCTCAGAGAGTTCCATGTTGTCTTCAAGAGTGATGCCAATGGATTGCCAACAACATTTACTGAAGTTACAATTCCATAAGAGATGGTGCCTGGTTTCTAACAACCCATCATCGCAGAGACGGCATATTCCGTTGTCATTGATTGAAAAACTTTTCCTTATAAGCATATCCTTGGTGTTTAGGCGGTTGTTGCGAGAAGCCAGAAGAAAGATTTAATCTTGGGGGTGCACTTTGATTTCCAGATCCATGAAGAGAAGCTTGGGGCTTGAATGTGTTCGAAGGTTAGCTTATAAACCTTGTTGGGGGAGAAATGAGCGCCCCAACTATAAAACCATAAGTCTATTCCATCAGTGTTCCGAGTGGATCTGGTCTGGCGTATAAGGTGATTGAACTCATGAAACTTCTCGAAAGCTTGGTCGGACAACAGGAGATGGAAAGCATCAATATGGTCGTCCAATTCAAGAATATTCTTCACAGAAGCTAGCTTATTAATAGCGAAGGAGTGTAGCCTAGGGAACCTTGTCATGAGGACATCCAAAGCCCAATTGTCGCTCCAAAAGAGTGCAGTGTCACCAGGACCAATCACGCATGAGGCAATCCTCTTGAACTTTGAACAAAGCTTGACAATGTCCCTCCACCAAAAAGAGCTTGAAATGTTAGAAGCTTGTGAAGTGGAATTATTATAGCTCTTCCAAATTAGATGGACCCAGGGAATGTTCTCCTTATTGAAAAATTTGTGTAAAAATTTGATAAGAAGAGCCTCATTGTGGGATGCAAGGTTACTGATACCCAGACCACCTTCGATTTTGGTCTACATACTAGGTCCCATGCTGCCAAAGATTTGGGTCTGTTGGAGTTATCCATTTTACCCCATATTCCAATTCTTCAACTTTTATCCATAATTTCAATGGCTCCATCTGCAATTTTGAGAGTGGAGAGGTAGAAAGTGGGTAGAGAGCTGAGGATGGCCTTAGTCACCATTATTCTACCATCAAAAAAATGAAGGAGGCAGTGGCAGCAAGGCGATGATTAATCCTCGAATATAGCGGGCCAAGGTCACGAATGCGAGGTCTGCTTAGGCCAAGCTGAAAGGATCGTATGCCGCACCTAGAGGGGGGTGAATAGGTGCTAACCAATTTTTAGTTCTTTTTCAATTTAGGCTTGACACAAAGGTAAATTCTCTAGATATGCAACTATGTGAATTTCCCTATATGACAAGGTTAACAACTAAGCAAGATATAGCAATACAATATAGAGGAGATAAAGGATAGAGGTAACCGAGAGTGGAGCACACGGAGACACGGAGTTGATTCCCGTAGTTCCCTTCCTTTGCAAGAAGGTACGTCTACGTTCGGAGGAGTGTGGTCGCTACGAAAGCCAGACCAACAGTCACGAAGACTTCACTCAGGTCTCCTGTGAGCAACGCCACGAAGGCCTAGCCCACTTCCACTAAGGGATTTCCTCGAGGCGGAAACCGGGCCTTTACAAAGTTCTTGGGGCACACATCCACAACCAAATTGGAGGCTCCCAAATCTGTAACAACACAACAATCAACAACAATACATCAACACAAATCAACTAGGGATCCAAAGAGGAACACTAGCAAGGGGGCCCTCAAACAAATGAGGGGGAAATGTAAATCGCTTCGGTGAGGATGTAGATCGGTGTCTTCTCCTTCGAATCTCCAAAGATCAAGAGCTTTGGTTGGGGGAGGAAGGAGATCTTGCAAATCTTGAGTTCTTGATGACATAGGCATCCCCAATGGGCCTGCCGAAGATGGTACCCGGGGTTTACTAAAGGCCCAGGACTTGAAGAATAAGAAGACTCGGAAGCCTATTTAGTATTAAGGAAAGATAGTTTGTATTAGGAAAGATAGAGATTTGTAATCTTACGGGTTGGGTACGAAACCCTCCCGAACTCTGTAACTTGTGTATTACGAAACCCTCGGCTCCACCCTCTATATAAGGGGGAGTCGAGGGACGAAGAAAGGATCGAATCTATTGTCAACATAACCCTAGTTTTCATAATCGTCGAGTACTTTTCGGCTGAAACCTTCGAGATCTACTTGCCCTCTACTTCTAGCAAAACCCTAGTCTACAATCTATAGGCATTGACAAATTAATCCTTTGTCAATTGGCGCCGTCTGTGGGAATTAGAGGTTGCAAGGAGCTGATCTCGATGGCACGTCCAGAATCGTCGACTTCGTCGGTGGCAAGCAACGCGATGGATCGAGGTAAACGGGAAAAAACTGATCTAGTCGACTTTATTCCTCACCCGCCCTCCCGTATGGATGCATGTGCCTATCTGGAGGAGCCCATCGTCATGACGTTCGGAGAATTCCGATTTGGCGTCAACAAGGAAGGATCCTACCGTCTCGAAGTTCCGATCTCGTCGGAATTTTCAGCGGTCGATTCTAACTTTTCGTCGAGTGACGAGGAGTTTTCGTCGCCACGCTTCGTCGACACCAAGGCAAGCGGAAATCTCGCCAAGATCTTCAGCAACACATCTTTCGAGTCGTCTGCGGACTCCTTTATAAGCAGCGATTTCGACAGCGTCGACAGCTTCAACTTCATCGACAAATCTGCTGCCATCGGAAAGGTCTTCACCAATCTATATGATGGTGTCACCAATCCCGACAAAAATCAATACACAAAATACCATCAAATCTGTGCAATTGAAGAGGCAGGCCGAACAGAACCAGAGACGTCAGAGGCTTTCGACGATTTGGGAAATCCATACGTCGATCCCGCTGATCTTAGAAGAGGCTTAGGCACTAAATATGCTGGGTCTTCATCTCGCGTGAGAGTTCAACTCCCGCAGGAAGCATGGGATAGGGCCGCAAAAGCCATGGATGGTTCAGAACCAATGACCACCACTGCTACCGTACAAGAACTCCAAGCATATCAATATAGACTTGCTCGGGTGAGTAGAGAGTTGGAAAAACAGACAACATCCTTGAATAGAAGAAAAGAGGCAGCCTCCGCGTCCAGCAGGCGTCGAGCAGAGCTCAGTCGACAATCAGAAACTTCGGTAGATAGCCATAGAGAAGCTCGAAGGAGAGCGAGATCTCGGCTGCAAAATATACCTGAAGAAGAGAGAGGAAACATAATTCAAAATCTCGACATGTCCTTCATGACGATTGATACAAGGGGAAATATCATCCCGAAAACGCCAGAAGCAGGATACATGGCAACGCAAGCTTACATCCTCGCGTCCAGACCACCTCCTGGGGATCCGAGAGAACCATTGTTCAATATGGCAATGGCTGGAGTAGGAGTTATGGGAACAGCGTTTGCAGCCACGCCTCCCGAAGAAAATCCTAGGCAAAATAGTCCACGACCCATGCAGCGGTTCAAGATCCACCAAGAACAAGTGGAGCAAGAGACACAGCAGTTCAAGTAAGGGTGGATAGAGCACGACAAGAAAGAGAACGTCAGCATTCACCAGAAGTTGCCGACGAAGATATGTGTGGACTCCCGTGCTTTACGAGAAGAGTTCGAAAGACTCGAGTCCCAAAAGGGTTTAAGTTACCCGAGAATTTCAAGAAATTCGACGGCCTACAAGATCCCGAGGATTGGCTCGTTGATTATCTCGAGATGGTGAAGCTAGTAGGAGGAACCAGAGCAACAGCCATGCAAAGTATCCAAGTTCACTTAAGTGGTGCCGCAAGATCTTGGATAAAGAAACTTCCCCCAGGCTCCATCGACAGCTGGGATAATTTTGAGGATATCTTCGTGAGAAATTTCCGATCCACCTGCAAGAAACCTGCATCATTGGAAGAGTTGAGGGCGTGTCGACAGAAACACGACGAGTCGATGAGAAAATATATACAGAGGTGGAACATCATTAAAAACTCGGCAGAGATATATCTGACAAGAGAGCAATAGACGCGCGTAGCAGGAATTCGGCGGGGAGATTTCGTCGAGGACTTAGGGAGAACTAATCCTAAGACAATATCAGCACTGATGGAGATAGCCAACAAATGGGCAGATGGAGAAGACGCAATATATAACAAGCGACACAGGTCGCCAGAAGAGGATCGCGGTCGAAATTTTCAAAATAGAAGGCGATTTTCTCGCCAGTTCTACAACAACGACGCTCCTGGCCATATATCGGCTGGTTTTCGGGGAAATCCTGGAGGGAATAGTCGAGATGACTACCAAAGGAGTAATGAGCAACAAGGCGACAATAGAGGTGATTCTCGCGGCAACAGGAAAAATAATGGACCAAGGTTTCAAAGACCTTATGTGTCCCCCGAGGAGATGATGAACGGTCCGTGTCAGATGCACTTTTATCTCGACAACAACGGAAAGAGGCAGTCAGGGCATCTCCAGAAAGACTGCCGCAATTTTCAAGCAATGTTGCGAGCCGCAGGAATTGCAAATGCCCAAGCAATGAACAGAAATCCCCAGGGGCCAAGGAGCGAAATTCACCTTCCACCTCCTCCCGCAATCACGGACGAAAATCGGCACCAGCTCAGAATAGCGGCAGCACCACATCCACCACCATATGTTGATCCTAACTCTAACGGTGCGGTCTCGATGATTCAGAAAGCTAGGCCATCCAACAGGGTGCAGAAGGTAATCTCACGGCAAGTGTTCATGGCAGAGAAGATGCCTCCACCAACAGTTGAGTACCTAAATTGGTCAGGACAAGACATTGGCTTCACAATTGCGGATCATCCACAGCAAGTTCCTCGACCAGGACAATCGGCACTCATCCTACCCGCAGTAATTGCTGGCTTTGACGTGTCGAGAGTTTTTATAGATGGCGGCAGCAGCTTAAACCTTATGTATGCAGATACATTGAGGAAGATGAACATATCCCTGGCAAACTGAAACCAACTGATACACGTTTCCATGGGATCACACCAGAGAAGCCAAGTTATCCATTGGGCAAGATCAATCTCGACGTTCAGTTTGGAACCCGAAAATTACAGGATAGAGAACTGGAGTTCGAAGTTGTGGATTTCCCGTCGCAATATCACGCTTTGTTGGGACGACCAGCATATGCTAGGTTTATGGCGGTACCACATTATACATACCTATTGTGGAGGTTGCCTGGACCCAAGGGACCTATCACAATTAAGGGAAGTTTCGCGCTGTCTGATAAGTGCGACAAGGATTTTCATCGACTGTCAGAAACTTTCGGGATGCAAGCAGAATATATGGCGCCAAGGCTCACTGATTATGATGTGCTGCCAGATGCAGGGAGGTCTCCCAGGGAGCCAACTTTCAACACAGCCAAGGATTCAAAAGAGGTGCAGATCCACCCGACGGACCCAAAGAAAACGACATCCATTGCAACAAACATGGATATCGCATAGGAAAGCGCGCTCGTCGAGTTCCTCCGTGAGCACTGGAAAATCTTCGCATGGTGTCCAGCTGACATGCCAGGAGTACCCAGGGAACTTGCCGAGCACCACCTCAACTTGGATCCTCTCGCGAGACCAATCAAACAACCTTTGCGGCGTTTTTCGGAACCAAACCGCAAAGCTATGTTATCAGAAATAGATCGACTCAAAGATGCTGGTTTTATTAAAGAGATATCTACAGAAGTGGGTAGCTAACCCAGTGATGGTGCCGAAGAAACACACGAAAGTCCTTCGCATGTGTGTCGACTTTACGTGTCTCAATAAACACTGTCCTAAGGATCACTTTCCCCTCCCAAGGATCGATCAAATCATCGACTCCACGGCAGGATGCGAACGTCTTTCCTTCTTGGACGCGTACTCTGGTTATAACCAGATCAGATTAAAAGAAGAAGATGAAGCCAAGACAGCGTTCATAACACCTTATGGCGTGTTTTGTTACAAAACAATGCCCTTTGGTTTGAAAAACGCGGGAGCAACATATCAGCGGATGATGCAGAAGTGCCTTGCAACACAGATTGGGAAAAATGTACAAGTCTACATTGACGATGTCGTGATAACATCAAAGAAGGGGTCAACACTAATCGAAGATTTGAAAGAAACCTTCGACAACCTCGACAAGTTCTGCCTCAAGTTGAACCCGACAAAGTGCTCCTTTGGCGTTCCCGCGGGAGAACTTCTCGGGTTCTTAGTATCAGCAAGAGGAATTGAAGCTAATCCCGAAAAAATACAGGCCATCGTAACTATGAGGAAGCCAACAAAGTTGAAAGAAATACAACAGCTGACGGGCGAGTCGCAGCTTTAAGCAGATTCGTCGCCAGGCTAGGAGAAAAGGCGCTACCGTTCTACGCATTGATAAAACAAGGGGAGAAATTTCAATGGAACGAGGAAGCAGACAGGGCCTTCGAGAACCTCAAGCGCACAATTTCGACACCACCAATTTTGGTGGCACCTAAAGAGAAAGAACCTCTCCTTCTATACATTGCAGCCACACCTCAAGTGGTCAGCACGGTTCTGGTAGTCGAGAGAGAAGAAGAAGGAAAGCTTCATGGAGTTCAGAGGCCAGTATATTTCATCAGCGAAGTACTGTCGCCTTCAAAACAGCGGTACCCTCAATACCAGAAACTGGCGTATGGAGTATTCACGACAGCAAGAAAATTGCGACACTATTTTTCGGCGCACCCGATAATAGTGGTCAACGAAGCTCCTCTGTCAAATATATTGAACAATCCAGAAGCTACGGGTCGCGTCTCCCTTTGGGGAATAGAACTTTCCCCTCGGGACATCACGTATGAAAAAAGAAAAGCAATAAAATCGCAGGTTTTACCAGATTTCATTGCAGAGTGGATGGAGCTACAAAACATGGGGCCTCCAGATTTATCGAGAACCTGGACTATGAACTTTGACGGGTCCAAAAGGTTGGAAGGCGCTGGAGCAGGCGTGATATTGGTATCACCTGAAGGCGACAAGTTGAAGTATGTCTTACGGATGACATTCCCAAACGCGTCCAACAATGAAGCAGAATACGAAGCTCTCATACACGGGATGAAAATGGCGACGCTGCTGCAACCCGACTGAAAATTTTCGGTGACTCAGTTGGTGGCACAGCAAGTTATGAACCAATGTGATGCAGTCAATGAGAGCATGATAGCATACAAGGAGATGTATAATGAGCTGGAAAAACTGTTTGATGGATGCGAGGTAAACCACATCAGCAGATTGAGCAATGACGAAGCCGATGTCCTTGCAAACATCGGGTCACAATGTCTCGCGATCCCTCCAGGCGTGTTTTGGGAAGAAATAAGCGAGCGATCAACAAAGCCAATGAAAATAAAGAAGAAGGAGAAGGAAGAGAAACCCTCGAGCACTACCAAAGAATCATCGGAAGAAGAAGAAGAGGAACAGGAGTTAGTCATGATGGTGCAAATTCAATGGATGCAGGCATACATATCATACATCCTAAGGAAAGCAATACCCGGCGATCCAGTTGAAGCAAGGCGAATAATTAGACGATCCAAAGCTTTCACTGTGGTAAAAGGGGAGTTGTACAAACGAAGTATTTCGGGCGGAGATGTGTCACACCCGAAGAAGGAAGAATCATCCTGAAAGATGTACACGAAGGAATATGCGGGCATCACGCGAGCAGCCGAGCTATCGCGGCTAAAGTTTTCAGAGCAGGATTTTACTGGTTGACAGCAATTGAGGACGCGAAGGAAATAGTGCGAACTTGTGATGCGTGCCAAAGATTTGCTGCCAAACCTCACTCGCCGCAGCAGAACTAATGCCAATCCCATTGTCTTGGCCCTTTGCTCAATGGGGTCTCGATATGGTGGGAAAACTACACAAAGCTTCGCCAGGAGGATATGAGTATATGCTCGTTGCTGTCGACAAATTTACTAAATGGATAGAAGCAAAGCCAATAAATTCACCGGACGGCGCGTCGGCAATCAAGTTCGTGAAAAGCATCGTCTTTCGATTTGGAGTCCCTCACAGCATTGTCACAGACAACGGCAGTAACTTTACATCCAAGGAGTTCAAAGCATATTGTGCAGAAGTGGGCATCAAACTGAGTTTTGCGTCTGTCGCACATCCACAGACCAACGGTCAAGTCGAGAAAGCCAATGGCATTATCTGCAATGGTATCAAGAAGCGCCTGTTGGGACCATTGGAAAAAGCTCGGCAGCTGCCAAGCGTGTTGTGGAGTATTCGAACAACACCAAACACGGCGACGCAGGAGACGCCGTTTTTCCTGGTCCATGGAGCTGAAGCAGTATTGCCGATAGAAATAGAACATGATTCTCCAAGAGTTACAGAATATGATGAAGAAACTTCGAGAAAAGCTTTGGAGGATGATGTCGACGCACTTGATGAAGCTCGAGACGAAGTCCTGTCACGAGTCGCTAAATATCAACAGGACCTGAAAAACTACCACAGTCGACGATTGCGACCAAGATCTTTCCAAGTTGGTGACTTGGTTTTGCGACTTAATCAAAAAAGTCATGAAAAACTCGAGTCACCATGGCTTGGACCTTACATCGTCACAGAAGTAATCGAAGGAGGAGCATACAGAATCAAGGACAAGAAGACGGGGATTGCTGAGCCAAATCCTTGGAACGTGGCGCAACTCAGGCGTTTTTACGCCTAGATGCCGAAATATAGTCTCCTCTGTAAACATACAATGTACTGAAACGCCCGCGAGTTTTCAGACGCACTCTTTTCCTTTTTCGGGGCACCGAGTGGGGCCGGGAAAGGTTTTTAATGAGGCGGGCTCGCGGTGCTGCAATATAATAAAGATAGTGGAATTATATATCTTTCTCGACAGGCTCGGGGGCTTCCTCCTAGACGATACAATATATATACACGTGTCGACAAATACAACTCGCAAAATATCTCGCCTTGGTATAAAGTACCTCGCCAAAATAAAAATATCGACAAATATCGGTCAACATAAAGCTCGGGGGCTCATACCCACAAAAATAGTACAGTATTTATTTTGCCTTGGGATAACATCGCATTATAAAACAAAAATATAGCCAACAAAACGCCCGGGGGCTTGGCGTTGAAAATAAAAAAATAGTGACTTTACAATACAAAAATACATACACAAGATAAATTCTTGGAACAGCTTATCTTCAGGGATTTCCCAGTATGTTGTCTATTGTCAAGCGCTCATTATTTATAGCACGAGTGCTATGCTCAGCGTAGCTACCCTTCACGAAGAATTCAGCATCCATCCGAAGAAGTTCATCCATCATATCTTCGGCAACAGGAGTAACAATATCATCATATTTGCCGAAGTTTTCTTCCTCTTCGCCATCTTGGCCAAGCACTTTGGAACAATCTGCCCCACGTCTAACTTCGGGTAGCAGATTTTTATCATGATCATAGCAAATCTTGCGCCAGCAGCCAATTGGGCCCGCACAAAGCCATGGATTCGAGGAGCATCCCGAAATTTATCCATTAAAGCAGGAAGAGTCTCTGGCATCTTGTTGCGAGGAAACATAGTGCCATAGACCAGAGACAGAGTCCTTGTACAGAAGTCGAGATAATCGCGAACCTGGAGTGCGCGATCCTGAAACCTGACAATTTGGCGAGTTCGTTCAGGTGTGCCCCAAAAATTTGAACCATGATCATGGGCAAGCCGAAGAAGTACATTGGATCGAGCTTCGACACGCTCATCTTCAGTAGCAGCATCCAAAAAAGAACCTATTTTGCCAAAACAGAATCAGTGAGCAACGAGGAGACAAGCAAAAAGGAAAAGAAAAAGCACGACAATGATAATGAGGCACACCTGCCATATCCAAGCTAGCATCTGTCAGCAGTTGAAGCATAAAATTTTCGCGGGATGTAGCTGCAGCAGCTTCAGCAACGGCGGCGTCCTTTTCAGTTATAGCATCTTGAGCTTGTTGGAGCGCAACTTTTTCCCTTTCAGAAGATTTTCGAGATTGTTCCATGAGCATAAGTGATTGCTTCTTCGTGGATTGGAGCTGTTGTCGAAGTTCTTCCAAATCTTCTGCCGAATTCTTACTCGAAGAATTTTCAACAAATTCAACAGAGACAGGGGTTTTCTTCGAATGAGACGAAGGAAAAACCTCGGAAGGACCAGGAGTTGACGTATAGTTGTCAAAAATTAACTGAAAACAGAAATTTCGACATCAATCATCGAGCAAAGACAGATTTCCATGCATTTTCATAATATATACATGTTTATTACAAAAGAAGGTCCTCTAGAGAAATACAGAAGCAGTCATCGCCAAGAACACTACGGCGACAACGCCAAAAGGGGAGATAAAACTAAAAAGGAAAAAAGCAAAGTGGTCTACTTGACCTCCGGTTTTGAAGAACTCGGAGCGGTTGTTGGCTTATATCCAAGAGTGGCGAGGATCTTCTTCGAATTGGGCTTTGCCGCTTTGATTAGCGACTGCCACTTCTTAGTTTCAATCTTCCCCGCGTCGCCAACTTTCGACCAGTCGACTTGTTGTTGACTCTCTGCAACCAAGGCCATAGTACCTTCGACACCAACCTTTAGTCCCTCTTGACGAAGTTGGAGTCCAAGGTCTTCATTGCCATTGAAGCACTTGGCGAGGTCAATGAAAATGCGGGTCGCTCCTTTTTATGGAAGAAATAGGGGAAGAGCCGCGACAGGCCAGCTTCAGCTTCATCAATCCGTTACGAGCTTCCGTCCCATGAATTTCGAGGAGAGAAAGCGCATCGAGAAGCTCGTCATCCTCAGGATTTTCCAGCTCATACTCTCGGTGTGTTCTCCCTGCTTAAAGCATAAAAAAGAGAAGGTTATCGAAAGGGAAAAAGGGGGAGACCAAAACATGACGAGAAAACAGCAAGAGTGTGAGGACTTACTAACAAAACGTCGACTTTGAGTTTCCAGTCGACTGAGGATCTCTTCTTCTCGAGCAGAATGTTGAGCTACATTTTCTTCCCCTTTTTGCGTCGTCGAGTCTTTTTTGAAGATCCTCGACGGTTTTCGCGTGCGCACTCTCGCTTTGTTCTAACTCAATAGCGAGGGCGTCAGCACGTTTGTTGGCTTCTGCCAGTTTCCCTGCCAACATAAAGACAGATAATCATCGATAGTGACAGGAAAAACTCGACAAAAAAAGCTGGACAGAACAAGTACCTTCGTTCGCCAAGATAATCGCGGCACCCGATAAATTGGGTAAAGCGGACGAGCTCTTTCATAAAAGGCTGGAGATATTACAATGAAAAAAGATCAATATAGGAAGAAGACAAAGTTGACATCAAGGAGAAAAAGAGGAAAACTTCAAAAGAAAAGTCAATACAGAACAATTTACCTCTTCCATCAAAGAAGTCGAGGAACAACCAGCTAATATGGTTGGTTCCTTGGTTGTTTCCACCCTAGCTCTCTTTGGGGAAGGAGCTCGGGGGCTTTCAGCTGGTTTTGGATGTTCAAGGTTTTGCGGAGGAGGAGAAGTTTCGTCGCCATCAGGACGAGCTTCTGAAACAACTAAAGTACGAGACGTGCTCGTTCGAGCAGTCTCGTCGATAGGAGCATCTTCCTCTTCATCGTCACTGCCATAAATATAGCGACAAGATAAAATAGCAATTTCAAAAACATCGACAAAGGAAAATACAGTACATAGCAATTTCAAAGAACTTACGAGCTGACGAGAGCAGCACCGTAAAGATCCAAAGTTTCTTCCTCGGCATTGAGTGCAGCTTTTCGGCACGGGAAGTATTAGGTTTGGAGGCGCCAGAGTCGATGGCTTCATCCCTTTTCCTTTTGCCCTTTGGAGAAGCAGCAGGGAGAGATGAGCGTGTCGACGAAGAAACTTCTCTCTTTTTCAAGTGAAGCCGTGGATTTATGGGAATCCCGACTCCACTTTCAGGGCGAGAAGCACCCTGGTTGTCATCGGTGACAACAGCCCGTTCTTCGACTTCCCCACCTTCGGGAAGGGGAGGAAGAGAAGATAGAACAAGGTGACCCTATGGAAAATAAAGAAAATCGACAAAACAGTTATATTTCACTACAAGTAAAAATAGTCGACACAAAAATAATTCGGGAAGAAGGCATAATAGTGGCGAAGAACAAATACCTTGGGAAGAGGATTGGCGCGGCAAAATGGCGCAACCTTGTAAGAAGATGGAATGGTGTCCTTCTTGCTAAGCTTGGAGATTCTTCGGATTAGCTTCTCCAAATCTTTTGCAGAAAGATCTGTGGAGAGCCTCTCGACATCTTCATCACCAGCGTACATCCAAAGGGGATTTTTTCGAGCTTGCAGAGGCTGCATTCTAATCCTAAGGAAGTAGGCTGTGATTTGGATACCCGATAGCTCCTTGCCACGGGTACTCTGAAGTTCACGGATGCGAGTCATCAGCGCCTCTGTCGCCAATTTCTCTTCTTCGGAAGCTTCAGCATCCCAGGAGCGGCGGCGAAGAATTTTGGCCTTTCCGTCAAAAGGGGCGATGTTATACTCCATTGAATCAGAGCTTTTCTCGTGTACATACAGCCACCTCTTGCGCCAGCCTTGGACAGAATCAGGAAATTTGACGTCGAAATAATCGACGTCAGATCGAACACAGATGACGACGCCGCCAATATTATAGGCGACGCCGTGGGAGCCATTACGGCGGAGGCAGAAGATGCGTTTCCACAGAGCCCAGTTAGGTTGGACTCCGAGAAAGCATTCGCACAATGTGATAAAGATCGACACGTGCAAGATAGAATTGGGCGTCAGCTGGTGAAGCTGAAGCCCATAAACAAAAAGAAGCCTGCGCAGAAACTCGTGGATAGGAGGGGAAAGACCGCGGATAAGATGGTCAACAAAACTAACCCGGTACTCCATTGGAGGCTTTGGGTAGCTTTCCTCGCGGAAGCGCAGTGCATCCTTTTCCTTGGTGAATCCCAACCTCTTCAGCAGGTTCATGTCTTGATTGGAGATCTTGGATCTCTCCCACTCCAGATCTTCGGTGGCCATTGGAGATTGTTGAGCGCTGGAATATGCGTGTCGCGGGATGATGATTCCCACTCGAGTGGAATAGAACAGACAGCTTGGAGGAGCGCGAGGCAACGAGCGCAATGGAGGATTTTTGGCAGAGGCGCAGATGGGCGGAGTGAGCGAAAGTGACAGAGGAAGAAGATGATGGAATTAAATAGAGGTGCGGTGAATCGACGCAGCCATTCGATGAAAAATTTACGGCGTAGATGGATTACACGTGGACAAGGGGTAAAAATGGATTTTCACCGAGAAAAGAAACGACAGAGGACACAGTACGTGCGCCAGAAAAAGTGGAGGACGTGTGTCCCCCACTTGCACGACGTGTCAATCAGATGGGGAATTTGGACCCACAAGGCAGTGAGAGGAGCGGTTTTCGCATGTTTCCAATACAGAAATCGTGGCTATCATCAGCAATGACGTCATCATGGTAAGAGAAAAACTCGACTAAGAAGCTGAAGAGAATATCGACAACACAAGATTATTTCGAGAGCCTTTGATCAAATACAAGTTTTTGCCCAAACGCTCGGGGGCTACTTTGGAAAAAAAAACTTCGAGTATGACAAGATAGAAATGGCGAGAGCCTATGACCAAATGCAAGCATTTGTTCATAGCCTCGGGGGCTACTCCCATCGGGAGCGCTGGTCGCGCACCCGATAGATATGAAAATATCGAGAAGGATTATAAATATAGCGGCAGAGGATACTAATCTGTGGAGCCTACACCCAAGCACAAGTTCTTGGCTGTAGCCTCGGGGGCTACTCCCATCGGGAACGCTGTTCGCGTGCCCGATGAATTTTGATCAAAATAAAGAAACAGAAGTGAGCATATTCCGAGTTACACAGATAACTCTACATATACTCCCATCGGGAAGACAAAATAAGTCATCAAATATGACTCGATAAAATGTGCTATTCCAACAGCCGAAAAGCACTCGACAATATATTCTCAGAGCGCTAGAAGTCGCGAATAAATCTCTGAATGCCGCAAAACTTTGCGAAGGTAAGACCCCAGATCCGTTCTGAGCGGCGTGGCACCGTCTCTGACGGCGGACTGCTACTTTTTTCCGTATCAACAGATACGAAGAAAAATCCTAACGGACGCGTTAGGTACCCGATAAAATATGACTGGGACTCGACAGAATGGTAAGACCTTAAGCGGCACCTGTCGAAGTTTACACCAGTATCCCGAGATCATGTCCAGGGACGTGATCTTGAAGTAGGTTTTTGCGGATTGCCACTAGAGCAGTTAACTAGTACCTGATCCGTCAGATGAACTAGCCCCAACTACCGTTATCCCTGTACAAAATAATATTTGCATATCGAAAGATTATGTAATGAGTAAAGTTGGAGATTTTCCCTGATTCTTCGATTCAAGAAAAATCTCGGGGGCTACTGACATAGGCATCCCCAATGGGCCTGCCAAAGATGGTACCCGGGGTTTACTAAAGGCCCAGGACTCGAAGAATAAGAAGACTCGGAAGCCCATTTAGTGTTAAGGAAAGATAGTTTGTATTAGGAAAGATAGAGATTTGTAATCTTACGGGTTGGGTACGAAACCCTCCCGAACTCTGTAACTTGTGTATTACGAAACCCTCGGCTCCACCCTCTATATAAGGGGGAGTCGAGGGACGAAGAAAGGATCGAATCTATTGTCAACAGAACCCTAGTTTTCATAATCGTCGAGTACTTTCGCTGAAACCTTCGAGATCTACTTGCCCTCTACTTCTAACAAAACTCAAGTCTACAATCTGTAGGCATTGACAAATTAATCCTTTGTCACTTGAGGTGGCTCTAATGGTGGTGAAGCTTGGCAGATTTTTGTGCAATGATTGAGCAACTTGTCCCTTTGGAGAAGAGAGCTATTTATATGATTGGAGCTCTCAGATCTGACCGTTTGGACGATTTTTAGTAACACCGGAAGTTCCGGCAGGAGGGCCGGAAGTTCCGGCCGGCACCGGAAGTACCGGCCAGGAGGGCCGGAACTTCCGCCAGAAGATTCTTCATCGCCTAGTAAAAGAAGAGGGCGGAACTAGGGCGGAACTTCCGGTGACCGGAAGTTCCGCCAAGTTCCGCCAAGTTCCGAATTCCAAAAACCATACTGGACATACTGAGCCACATTTTCGACGTTTCCGGAACTTGCCCGGAAGTTCCGCTGACCGGAACTTCCGGCCAACTGCACCGGAACTTCCGGCCAGAGAATAAACCTTCAAGAAAAACGGCGCTGAGAAGCCACTCGCTGGAGCAACAGGCAAAAGTTCCCACACTGGGCCGGAACTTCGCCGAGATGAAAAACCTGCATAATCTTCAGAACTGACATACATTACCACCAGCCATGTATATATCATGAAATCTTGAACCTTTCAACATCAACACACATAAATATATACCTAGTGTTGACATCAAACACACAAAACCCAAAAGGGCGGGAAATGTTCTTTAAATCTCCCCCTTTTTGGTGTTTGATGACAACACAAGTATTTGCAAGGAATGATCAAAATAAACAAGTATGTGAGAGATATAGATGAGCTCCCTATATATGAGCATTACCACATAAGAAGCTCCCCTATATCTTGCACCCATCTTCCATGGAATAGCAATCACAACATAGTGATAAGCATATAAAATATAGATCATGCACACACATAGATATCCATAGAAGACTCACATACGGAGTGTACCATACAGAACGATAAGGTTCCATACACATAGATAAGGTTCACAAACCACATAAAAGCTAAGAACATAGTTCGACACCACAAAGATAAATGAAGTCACAAGCGATAAAAATCAAAGCCAACACGAGCTTGTGACTTCCCCATGCAAATACCCAACGGAGAGCAACCTAATAAGGTCTCACTCTCCCCCTTTGGCACCAAGGCACCAAAAAGGGATAGGAGAAACTACACGCCCCAAGGGTCGGCGTTAGCCCAGCCGGGAGGAAGATCCGATGGAGCGCCATGGAAGGGTGGAGGTGAGGAGGAGACTCGATCTCGAGACCATCCGGAGGAAGAGGAATGCCATGCCGAGAAACCCACTCAGCCTCCGTGTGATACTTTCCTCGGATCCGGGAGGAGACACTTCCACTTGAGCCCTCATGATGCTCTTCTGATGACCCCGAGACTTCTTGGCCTCAACATGCTGCTGATACTGACGGTGATTGACTGCTGAGGTGAGATAAAAGATCTTTCGCATGCGGCGGGCAAGCTTAGAAGCCCAGCTTGGTGGCTTCTCATCCATGGGGGCAACATCTTCAATGGGCGTGTTGTGGCGCTTGACCCTAAGAACCTTCACTTCATGAGATGTGACGTCTAGAGGAATAGAGTGAATAAGGCGAGCCGAACAAGTAGCAGCCCAAGTGACGTGGGCATTACCCTTCGGGTAACCAATGTTGCTCTACCCTATACGGTCTAACTGGAGGCCCATGAAAGTACCCAAGGGCAAGATGGGCCACTAGGACGGTGCGACGGAAGATTGCTTGGAGTTCAAGGCAACGAGGAAGCCGAACAAGGAAAGCCTGAAGATAGATCTATTGTAATCCTACCCGTACTCGATGAGATCTCTCGGGACCTGGCCACCTATATAAAGGCCAGGAGAGGGGCTATCGAGGGACACAATCAATCTTAGCCAACAGAAGCTTAGAACTAGGTTACCCTAGCGATTAGCTATCTCGACGAGATCACAGCCGAACTATTCGGCACCCCATTGTAACCTGTTTTCATCATAATCAAGAACAGACAAGCAGGACGTAAGGGTTTTACCTCATCGAGGGCCCCGAACCTGGGTAAATCGCTCTCCCCGTTTGTCTGTGTACCGATGTCTCGTATCAGCTTGCAGGATTCCATCAACCCTAAGTCCCAATCGGAGGACATTGTCGAGGAACACCCCCGACAATTGGCGCCGTCTGTGGGAACCCTGCGGCACAAGATCAGTCATCGGCAGATCCGATCATGTCATCGACATCTTCATCGGCACCGCCATCACCAACTCTGGGAGGTCCGGTCCGATTCGGCTCCTACGAGTTCACCCCGCATAGCGATTCTTCTCGCTCAAACTTCTCGGATCTGCAAGGAAACATGGAGATGACCATCGGCAGCGTCCACTACAACGTCAACGCGGAGGGAATTCTCCAGCTGCTGGAATCGCCTATCTGGATCAACGAGACCTAGCGCGTCGTCATCACTCGATTTATTGGCTGGCCTGACAGAATCGATGAGCTCGCCCGCGCCTTCGACTCCCCGTTCAGCGTCCTCAATGTCAGGATCCGACGAACCCACATCTTCGGAATTAACCTCCTACTATCTCGAACTGCGACGCCAGGCACGGTTTGGGATCAAGCAACACACCGTTCATCTGCAATGCCCGATACTCGTCGGGAGAAGACAGTGTCGGCAGCATCGCCCGAGAGCCACCCGAAGAACAGCACACCATCAGGTCTACGTCGCCAACAACACAGGAAATACAAGGCACGGAGGAGACGGAGACCGCACGCCTCGCCCAGCAGGAGAGCGAGCTTCGAAAATAGCGCTAGCAATCGCGACAGCGACTATACCATCGCGGACGAGGAGTGGGCTGCGGCCAGGACAGCCGTACTTAACAACACCCCGCTCCCCGCAGGAACCTCGGTTGGAACCCTAAACGCATACCGCTCTATACTAGAGAAAAACCGGGAGCACCTGTCGAGAGAGCAAGCTACCCTCGAGAGACGTCTATCTGCGGCAGAACGATCCAGCGAGCGACGGAGAGCTTCACAAGGAAGCGCTTCCCGAAGTGCTCTTGGGGCGGGAAAACATCGGTCAAGACTGTCCAGGCTCTCAGAAGACGACGCCAGAGAAATAACGTCGAATCTAACCAAGTCTTTCATGACCACGGATACCGCAGGCATGCCACGGCCGAAGAACGTTGCGGGAGCAACGGCCAATCTCGCCGCATACCTCATCAACCAACGCCCCGAAGGATCCATGGCACAAGCTCACCGTGGTGCCCTAGAAAGTCTCGCCATATTGGGAAACAATCTAGTTCCGCAGAAGGAGAAAACCACGGCGCAGGCCAGCGGTTCGAAACATCGGGCGAGAGATGCTCGGGATGAAATCACCCAGAGCCGGATTGATAAAGCAAGACGACGACGCGCCGCCAGGAAGGATGACGACAGTGACTCCTCAGACGAGGATCAAGAGTACGATGGTGAACTAAGGGGAGCCGATTGTTTGAGTTACAAAATCCGCGAGTCGATGCCACCCAAAAAGTTCAAGCCTACTCCCACCGACGCTGCCAAGTATGATGGGCAGCAGGAACCAAGATCTTGGATAGATGATTACCTGCAGACTGTGATTCTGCATAAAGGGAACCAGATAGCAGCAATGCAGTGCTTGCAGCTCTACTTAAAGGACTCGGCGCGAGCCTGGTTAAGGGGGCTGCCGAAAGGTTCCATCAAATCATGGGACGACCTGGTGGATGCCTTCGTTGCTAACTTCCAGGCAACATATAAAAGACCCGTCGGGATTGAGGAGCTACGCAACTGCCAGCAGAAGCAGAAGGAGTCGATGCGCTCTTACATAGGGAGATTCACCAAACTCCTAAACGCTGCCGAAGATGTATCTGTAGACAGAGCAATCGACGCTTTCAGCGATGGCGTCCGACGCGAAAGTTACATAGAAGAACTTGGACGCAAAAAGCCGAAAACCATCACCAAGCTGATGGAAATCGCCAACAGTTGGGCTGATGGCGAGGACAACGTGCGAAGACCACGCCAGCGCAGCGATGACGAAGACGACGACCAGCCAAAGCACGACTCGGGCAGCCGAAGGGATCGGCACAAAAGGAGGAAAAATCGCAACTACGACGACAACAATCTGGTAGCTGCAGGATACTCCGATCGACATGATGATCGGTATGATGAAAGAAGAGACGATCGACAGGATGGCAACCGGAACAACTCTGGAAACCGCGGCAATTATAAACCACGGCAGCAGAGGGCTCCCGAGCTACCCTATGCTGAGCAGATCAACGCCCCCTGTTACCTGCACTCGTATGTCGACTCCAAGGACGGCAAAACGAAGTCGAGTCACCTCTCAGGGATTGTCGGCAGTTCCTCGACATGCACAAACTCATCCAGCAGTCAGGACAGCAACCGTTACCACCTCCACCCCCACCTCCACCACAGCACCAAGTCCAGCAGGCCTCAACCTCATCAACCCAACGAGGCGTTCCCACCACCACGTGGGCAGATGAGCATGATCCACAAGACAGGTGTCTCGAGAAGAGAGATGAAGAAGCTCACCCGAGAAATTAATCTGGCCGAAAGCATCATGGCAAACATCCCTGAGTATGTCGAGTGGTCCTCTCAGAACATTACGTTCAGCCGAGCAGACCACCCGATGACCATACCAAAACCAGGACACGCTGCCCTAGTAGTTGAGGCACAGATAGGGGGATTCAAGATGAGCAAAGTCTTTATGGATGGTGGAAGCGGGTTAAACCTGATTTTCGTCGACACAATCAAGAGTATGGGGATCACCATGGGAATGCTGGAAGAGACAGACACCTGCTTCCACGGGATTCTGCCAACTGAACCAGGTTACTCTCTTGGAAGAATTTACCTGAACGTTGTCTTCGGCAGATCCGACAATTTCAGGAAGGAGAAGATCGAGTTTGAGGTAGTGAACTGGGAGTCACAGTATCATGCTATACTCGGGAGACCAGCCTATGCCAAGTTCATGGCCGTGCCGCACTATGCATATCTCAAGCTGAAAATGCCTGGCAACAAAGGGACAAACATCACAGTCCATGGAAGTTTTTCGCGCTCAGACAGTTGCGATCGCGATTTCCAGAGGATCGCTGCGAAGTTTGGGAGCAAGCAAGAAATTATTAAGCCTCCACCCAAGTTGTTGTTGCGTGAAATCAAGGAAGAGAAGGACGACAGGGGAAGCAAAAAGAAGCCAGCCGACCTTGCCCTTAAAGCCTCGACAGCAGAAGCCTCAGCAGCAGGAGCTTTGGCAGCAAAAGCTTCGGCAGCAAAGGTTCGGCAGTTGATGACGCAGAAGGCATAGAAAACAGCAAGACGCTGGCAGTCACAGCTCAAACCCCTGGTGAAATCAGCAACGCTGCGGCTACCCCTAACGTGGTGAAGAAGCCAGAAGAAGAGAAGAACCCCTTCCTTGATTAAGAATTTTTTCAGCATTTATTTTCCTTTTTTCTTCTACTTTATACAGGCCTTCTTTTTCGCCCTTCAGCCCCGTGCTTACTTTATTAATAAGAATTTAAGCTTCCATCTTTTGATAAAGCATTGCAGTGATCACGAACTTCTACGCCCCGTCACTACGAAAACGTAGTACAAGGATCGTGTTCCAAAAAGCCTCTACGAGTGCAAAAAGACGTTCACCTTCCCTCTGCTATAGATGCCTCTACGAGTGCCGTAAATAGCAAGAGTTTGGAAATACACATAAACAACAACCCACGTTCGATATTTCACTTATGGAAATATCAAGGAACAACGGGCTCATCGGCAGAATCACTACACCCGAAATATTCGGGAGTGCCTGTCGAAATTTAAAACGGTTGAAAGCAAAGTTGCGCATACAACAGGTTTAGCAAGACCTGCAACACGAGCTGATCACTCACATGATTTGCTAAACAGCCAATATACATACATTTAAAAACGAGCAACTAAGATTCGCTCAAAATTGAAACTTGCCAACGGCAATAACATGGTAAAAGTACATATGCATGTATCTACCGAATGAAAAGGCGTCAGTACATAATCCAAACACTTGGATAAAGTAGTCAAACTATCTATTTACAAACAGTCATTAAAACCCTGAAATCATCCTTGCGGAGTTCCTTTTTCTTCAGGTACCTTTGAATCCTTCTCGAGTCTGTCGACAATTATGTTGGCAGGCAACAACACCTTCGGATACAGCGCCTCCAAGTCTCCAGTAACGTTGGCAATCGACAGTAAACCTGCCGAAGGATAACGGGCAAGTACAAGAGCAAGTGTAAACCTGGCTCCTGCAAAAACTTGCGCGCGCACCAAGTCCCGGATCTTCCTGGCGTTACCAAACTCCGACATCAATGCAAGGAGCGTGGGGGGAACTGCGTTCAAAGGAAACATCGTCTTCCAAACCACCCTCATGGCTTTATAGCACTTGTCGAAGAAGTGGTGGACCTGCTGAACTCGATCCTGAAATTGTGCGACAGCCGAAGCCTTCGAGTGCTCCCGCCAGAAAATCTCTTCGGCTGAGGACAGCCGGGTTAACGCATGTACACGCTCGTAAATCCGTTTGTTTTCTTCCGCACGGTTTAGAGCTATGACTGGCAAAGGAGTAAGCAGAGAATCAGATAAGGAGTTGTCGCAACCGACGCAGGGATCAAGGAACTTACAGTCAAACTGCCGGTAGCTTTATTTAGCTCAGAAGAGCGTATCGCTCCACGTTGGCTGCAATTTCACTCTTCTTGCCGACAATAGCAGCCAAGGCGTAGGTGCTGCGCATCCTTCTCCATCTGGGTGATCCGATCCTTCATCCGCTGGATCCGATCACTTTCGGGAAGAACACCAGAGGAGTCATCAACAAACGAGGGCACCGGGAAAACCTGCAGGCAACACGTTAAGAGGATAATACGGTCAAATTAAGCATCCAACAAAACTCCCATCGGGAGAGGTATAAGCAATCCCTATCAGGAGAAGCACAAGTGAAGATATTATGATAAAAGCATGCTGGCAACATTGCCAGCACAGTGTTCATTACAAACTTAAGTTCTCGCAACAGAATAATGTTTCATACTAGCCCAAGGATAAAATTGTTACAAAAGTCAAGGAGCCTGAGTCTGAGTCGACAGCTGGGGCCAACCGATGTTTTTCCTAAAACTAAATCGAGGAGCTCGAGCACAAGTACGGGCGGACGCCGTAAAAGCGCTTAAGTCAACAGATCGCCCATCTTTTCTTTCGGCAGCTCCTTAGTCATTTCTTCGATGTCAGCCTTAAAGCCGTAACCCATCATAAGTTGGAAGGCAAGAAGGGCACCATAGGTACGCGAGGTACGCTTGAATACCTCAATGACTTCCTTGGTGTCGACTGCGAAGGCATCGATCAGCCCCCAGAGTTTTCTCCTGCTTGGCCTTGGGGAATATCATCGAATGCATCCGCGTCAGAGCACCCTTTCCCTTGTCAAGAAGCTCCCGGGTAAGTTGGTGGGCGGCGAGAACCGTCGACACACCATTTGCTGGGGAATTGCTTGGAATTTTGTCCAAGGCAGAGGTGGATGCTGGCGGCTTCTCAGAAATTAAAAGAAATCGTTGACGAAGAAATAGATCCATAAAAAGTGAAAGTCTACAAGGGAAGTAGGATCTTACCAAGTAGGGCCAAGGCAGATCGATGGAGGAGTTCATCCTTCTCTGTCGCCCGAGCTTCCTCTTCCTTCAGCCTCTCCTTTAGCTTGTTCAGCTCTTCTTTCAAGGAGTCGACCTCCTGGCGAGCTACGGCGGCCTTTTTAATGGCGCCATCCAACTTTGAAGAGGAAGACTTAGCCTCTTCCTGCAGCCGAATTTTGTCCGCCTCCAGAGAGGTGAATTGAGAGGCGAAGGCCTCTAAAGAGGATATCACACCTCGTAGATCCTTGAAGAAAGCTAGTATTTTACAAAGATCATTATACAAAGACACATTCCAAAAGATTCTTGTTAGACTCAACAAAGACTTACAAGGAGGAGCTGCAGCAGCAGGAGCATCTTTCCCTTTGGAAAGGGAGGAGGGGCCGACGCTTGCGCGCAGAGCGCCTTGGGAGCCGAAGCTTCGGGCTGCGGCGGCCGGCAAGACAAGATCAGATCTGACCCTCTTAGGTGGAGGCTCAATGAAAGCATCGTCACTACAAGGAAGATTCGATTGACCAAGTCATGAGAAAATGCGAAAAGATCGAGAAGCGTAAAATAGTAAGAAGAAAAACACTTACAAATCAAGGAGATCATCTTCGTCGGCAAAACCGCCGATTGATCTCTTCATAGGAGAAGCCCTGGTCTCCTCCGCAGCTGCATTAACAAAGGCATCGTGATCAGCCATCATTGCGCACCGATCCCTCCGTGTACACTACAAGAAAAGTTCGATAGACAACGTCCCAAAATCGTCAACTAAGGGGCATTTTTCGTCGCCTATGGGCCTAACCCGACGATATGGGTTCTGTTGTCGAAACTGCGTCAGGCAAAGTCCAACGACGATTTTTTCGGTCCGTCGCGCTTGGGCGCCCTTCCGCCACGGAAAATCGGACCGTTGCGGAAGTGTTTCGGGACCCCGTTGACTGCTGACGTCATGCAAACTGACACGTGGCGACGCCGTTAACCGCGGTTAACGCGTTAACCGCTGAAACCCCGTGGTAGATGGTAGGCCCACACGAGGCCCCACGTCTTAAGCGGGCCGGGGATGACATAGTTTGACCGGTCAACTATATAGCTGGGCTGGTCCATTAGTTAAGTGGGCCGGGCCTAACCTCTAAGGTTGACTGGTCAAAACTTAAATGGGCCGCCCATTTAACATGTGGGGTCCACCTTACAGCAACTGGGCCGGCCCAAGAAGTGGCCGGGCCAAAAACACAGGTGGGTCCCACTTTCCCGTTAGAAGGCCGGCCCATTTAGTGTGGGTCCACCGTATAGCAAGTGGGCCGGCCCAACAAGCTAGTGGGCCGGCCAAAACAGGTGGGTCCCACTTTCCAGTTAAAGGATCGGCCCATTTAGTTTGTGGGGTCCACCATATAGCAAGTGGGCCGGCCCAACAAAATAGTGGGCCGGGCCAAAACACAGGTGGGTCCCACTTTCTGTTAAAGGGCCGCCCATTTAGTATGTGGGGCCCACCATATAGCATTGGCCCACCAAGATAGCGGGCCGGGCAAAAACACAGGTGGGTCCCACATTCCTGAACGGGCCCATTTGGTATGTGGGGTCCACCATATAGAAAGTGGGCCGGCCCAACAAGATAGTGGGCCGGGCCAAAACACAGGTGGGTCCCACCTTCCACTTAAAGGGCCGGCCCATTTACCATGTGGGACCACCATAGAGCAAGTGGGCCGGCCCAATAAGCGCAGGTGGGCCCCACTTTTTAAAGGGCCGGCCCATCTAGTATGTGGGGTCCACAATATAGCAAGTGGGCCGCCCAACAAGATATTGGGCCGGGCCAAAAACACAGGTGGGTCCCACTTTCCTCTTAAAGGGCCGGCCCATTTATTATGTGGGGTCCAAAAAAGCAAATGGGCTGGCCCAACTAATTAGTGGGCCGGCCCAGTAGTTGGTGGGGTCCACCTTAAAGCAAGTGGGCCAGCCCAATTAGTGTGGGGTCCACCGTAAATCAAATGGGCTGGCCCAAGAAGTAAGTGGGCCAGCCCGTTTAGTTGCTGTTTATATGCCGGCATAATATGCGCTTTAGGATTTTGCGGGCAGGCACATATGTGATTTCGCTTAATTGGGCCGTTTAAGGGATGGGAATTCGTGATTTAGTTGATTTCTGTCGGATAGCCTCACTTACCACAAGCACCAAAGAAAAAATGCGCGAAAGAACTATAAAAACTAACTAAATATTACATCAGCTGCAAGGCATTGAAAAAAATATTACAGAACCCAGAGAAATTGAATGGTAATTAAACCTAGCAATACAATGAAGCGATCCGGCAATCTTTTAAGTTGTCCATGCAGCACCTATATCTGAAAC
This sequence comes from Lolium multiflorum, assembly GCA_030979885.1. Lineage (NCBI taxonomy): Eukaryota > Viridiplantae > Streptophyta > Magnoliopsida > Poales > Poaceae > Lolium > Lolium multiflorum. The sequence continues at coordinate 99,954,918 of CM061748.1, forward strand.
AAAGACATTACAAGTTAAGACAGCAACAATGGAAAGGCAATGACACTACAATATTGTTTGGCAAAGAATTTGGAACTCATCATTTCGTCGTTATAACAAGATCATTGTAATGCGCACAATAAGCAAACAAAGAGTGCATGCCGCATACCAACAACCAATATAACAGAGCATGTTAGAATGAAACAGCAGACTTACTACTGTCGAGTCCCATGCAAACCAACATGTTCAGGGAGTACAAAATTGGCATGAACAACATAGTAGCAGGCTATAAATTTTGTAACAACGACTGAGCAAGATGAAGTTATGATGGCTACATCTACAGAGCAGGGAATGTAAACCAAAAATAGAAGTTACGATGGCAAAAGCTAAAGAGGAGGGAATGTGAACCAACATGTGCCAAGTGCAATTACTTCATTTTGGCCGTGAACTAAATAATACTCCTGAACTTATAGTGAAGGGGATGCAAATCAAGATGTTTCGGGATATAAACTTGTAATGAGCAACACATGGAGGATAGTTAATGCTGGAGCTTAGGATGGACCAGATACAGAATATAGTGGGATCACCTGTGAACTTGTATAAGAGGGAATGCAAACCAATATGTTCAGCTTTCCATATGTGAGCGTCATGCCAAGTCAGAGAAACAAGTCAATAATGCAGCTTTTGAAGAACAAGATGGCACGCAAAATTATTATCTAGTAGTATGACAAGTTTATTTGTACTACAGGCTAGATAGCAGAGTGATAGCATGCCAAACTAAGTCCTTACTTTGTTAGCTTACAATGAACTAGATACAAAACAATGGCATCACCTGTAGTACAGGGAATGCAAGCCAACATGTTCATGGAGTAAAAAATTGGCACAAACAACATAGTAGCAGGCCATAATTTTTGTAACAACGACTGAGCAAGATAAAGTTATGATGGCTAGATCTACAGAGCAGGGAATGTAAACCAAATATAGAAGTTACGATGCCAAAAGCTATAGAGCAGGGAATGCGAACCAACATGTGCAATTACTTAAAATTGGCCATGAACTAAATAATAGCAGGATGTTACTATAATACCTATAATTTTTGTAACAACGACTGAGCAAGATAGAAGTTATGATGGCTACATCTACAGAGCAGGGAATGCAAACCAAAATGTTCAATCGCTTAAAGTTAGCAATGAAGTAGAAAATAGCAAGGTGTTACGGTCATAGCTAGGAATGAACTAAAAGAGCTTCAGACAAACAAGCATCTGAACCCAGAACATGGCGCTAAAACAAGGGACTTACATTAGGAGAAGCACTCTGTGGGAGTCACAGCAGATCTTCCTGGGGTTGATAGATCCGGTGATGAAGTACGCTACATGTGCTACTTGGGGTTGGAGAGACGGCCATTACACTTCATGGTTACTCATCTCATCTGCAAAAACGTAACGGCGCGTCGTTAGCACAAACAGGTTCCCCCAAGATTAAACAAGAACTTGCAGGCAAGCAATAGAAAAGCGACAGTAGAAGAGTTTAGATCATGCACTGCGCCGGTGAAGCAGATCCGGTTCATGCACAGCGGTGTCGGTGAGCAAGATCCGATGCGGTGGACGACGGATCCGGCGAAGCGGCTCCGGCGGGGTGGACGATACCGCAGCTGAAGCGACTGCGGTAGACTGCTGGATGAGCATATGGTTTCGAGGTTCGGCGGGGATGATCCGGTCCGGTTGATGACGGCGTCGATGAAGCGGCTCCGGCAGGCAGCCGGATGACGAGGATCGCGAGGCCTCGGGTAGGCCAGGGAAGTCCGGCGGGGATGTTCCGGTGCGGTGGTCGTGGAGGTGGTAGAGAGAGGGACTTGAGAAGTTCCGGTGGGTGGTCTCAGATGAGAGACTGAAGGAAATGTATTTTTTTTGGGAGGGTTTCCGGGCTAGGGAGGTGGTGATCGAAAAAATGACGGGCAAACCCCTCACCAACCGACTTTGCTGTCATCTCCACAGGGGTAGAATGGGAATTTGGAAGCGTGTGAAATTTTTGTATTTTGTGGGCGGGAAGTTTTGCCGCTATGAGATTTTGAATTTCGCTAAGGTACAAGTATAATGATAAAAAATTGTGACACCGTACTAGTACCTCTGTTCATGGCCGAGTGCAAAATCAAATCATCATCACGTTGAATATAGGTCACTACCATGATCATGATCTATCTTCTTAATCCCATTCAAAAATGCGTTTGAAATATTTCAGGATTGGTGGGAGATTTTGCCGCCCGACAGAGATTAAATTAAACCACACGTTCGACAATTCAAACTTGAGACCTTGGCTATGATACCATTTAAGTTCGAACTGATTCAAAAAAGGCTAGGCAATTAATTTATATAACATCCACAGGAACAACTACCAAGTTGATCCCAACCGCAGATAAATGCATCCACCAACAAAAGTCTGAACGGTGCCTTAATCTAAGGAAACATTTCACAAGACCAATGTACTCACTATGTTAGTGTTCATCTCCAATTATCTATGGCATTTTCTTAGTCTTTGGGAGATTATAACGAACTTGATTGGCCTCGTGCAGTAGGGCATCACATGCTTCTAATCTCGATCTCAACATGTCAACTTTTGTTCTTAGCATAGCTGTTGCAACTCGTTCTACTTGGAGTTGTTCCTCCAAAACTTGAGCAGAGAAAGACTTGGACTTGGGCTTCAAAACCCAGCATTTCGCAGGAAAGAGTTTTTGGTGATATCTTTATCTTTCCCGGGTTTTGCCATCTCAAATTTCATATTAGCCAGACAAGTTTTGAGTTGTGTAAAAAGAAAAGTTATTACAGAGAAAAATGCAGATGGTAGATTTAATGTGTACGAACTACTTTTAATCATACAAGTTGACATGCCTGACTATAATAAGGACCATCTATCTTGCTAGCAGGCATAATTATTAATGGGCTACCATGTACGGGAACCGTATCCTCTAACGTGAAGGAGCTAAGTCAGGAAAAATAAAGAAGCAAAGTCAGGCTTCTGTAGCATAAGTACAAGGTTATGCACTGTCTTTAACTAATAAAGGTGATTACTGTAGATGTTTAAAAACTAAACTAAATTTTATTACACCATAATTTTCTCTGCATGTAATTACTTCAAATGCAAGACACAAGTTTGTATTGTGCAAATTAATTTAAATTATTTGGATTTTAGACATATGGTTTGGGGGAAGGAAAGTTAGAGTACTGTAGCTTCTCTAACTTTTCACCTTCAAGTTAGAGTACTGTAGCTTCTCTAACTTTTCACCCATGTACGTAGTCCTTCCAAGAAACAGCCGTTATTGCATTACGAGCAGAAAACAGTTCACACGTGCGCTCAGATTCAAATTTTCAGCATGCAGTCGATTTATGGTTTAATTGAAGTACACATCAGGATATTATTTCACACAAAATACAGCAGCCACATGGAACATATCTAATTTTAGTACAACAACAAAATTTGCAATTATTACAGACCACGAAATTTTGAACGAAATTTTGAGCAGTAATTAGTTACAGCATTGGCATCAGCAGTCCACTTGACTGAACAACAGAATCAAAGTTTATTTAGACACCTTCAATTCCCAGACACATCACAACTGGCTTACCATGACAAGTGCATAGGAGATTCTTTAGAACATTTTCTGTCAAAGTTTGCCTATTTTTCAATTCATGTATCTCTTGGCGTGTCTTGGCAATTAATTCATCAGCATCTTTGTTTTCCCGCCCAAATATATCAACTGCCTCTTGGAGTGCATCCCCGAAATCTCTTTGTGCCGGATTAAGTTGACCAATAGATACCATGGGCCTATGCGAGCAATATGCACTCTCACTGCTGCTTTGTGAAACATCAATACTTGAGGCATTGGCCCTTGCTTCTGGCATTGTAGCTTTATTTGAAGCCTGAAATTTAGATAAAACAAGTTACAACATCATATGATGCAATAAAAGACCTCCAATTTCAAGAACATCATTGAGCTGATATAACACAACAAGCAATCAAAAATAGAGCCTCGTACATCTATTTCTTCTGGAATGGTTGGTGTACCGGACTCAGTGGACCAATGAGAGCACGTGCCACTGTCACTGTTGCTCTGTGAAATGACCGCAACACTTGATAAATGGGTTGTCCCTACTGACATTACAGCTTTGTTTGCAGGCTGAAACTAAGACAAAACAAGTTAAAATGCAATACAATACAAGGCAAACAAACAGCATTGTTGACATAATTTTGAAAGAACCATGGGCAGATACAACAAAGAAACCAGTTAAGCCACATGCCTCTTAGAACAAACCAAACTAGATCATGGCGATGATGTATACAATGAACCAAGCAACTAGACATCATGTGCCCAATAACGAAGCCAGGTCACTGCACAGAAGAAATCTAGCAAATAGCCAAATACAGTCAAAAGATGTGCATGTTGGATTTGATACTATTAGGAAAATAATGTATGATTGATTTAAGCATGACTCAGATAGTGCCTTCGACATCGCAGAAGGTCAATGCAACAATTAATTGTATGGCTTGTATGAAGTGCCATAACATTTAAATTAAGCATAACGAGGCATTGCTTAATCTGAGAACTGAGTGCTAGCTCAGTGGCAAGGCTTGCGAGTGCGCAGCCAGCCCACCCGGGTTCGAGTCCCAACAGGACCGAATTAAACGGGGTGTTATCTAGCGCGTATAAATTCGCTGCTAGAGAGGTCTCATCATCTATCTCACAACGTATAGACAAGGGAGGGAATCTTCCTACGTTGGTCAACGTTTAGGCAATGCTTAATCTTGAATTCATGATCAAACTCAAACAAAAAAGGGCATATAACAAGTAGCACCATGTGCATCATGTATAATAGATTACTAGAAACTGAATGAAGCAATTGAACATGGAGCGTATTATATAAACAGCCAGATCATTTGAATATGGATATACCACATCATGTCAATGGGACTCAGAAAAACAAAGCTAGACATTTAAACAAGTAATATAACTATTTTTTCACCATGTTTCAAGTAGAATAGGAAGCTAGGTTAGGAATAAAGCAATCATGTTTCAAGTAGAATAGGAAGCTAGGTTAGGAATAAAGCAATAAAAAAACACAAAGTGCATCATTTCAGCTAGGATCATTTCTATCAAACTTCATGCACTAGCCATGGAACAACAGGCAAACTCAATGAAGCAACAGGCAAAAAATTAACATAATAGAATTTCAGGACTTGTATTAACATAGCCAAATCATGTAACTTATACCCAGGCATGCCGGATGCCAGATGGGTCAAAGGCAGTGTGCAATGTTCCATATGGTCATTGTTTATATTTTATTAGATTCCATTAGGCAACTTAGGTAGTGCAACATACAGAAAATGATGCAATTGAACTATGCACAGGAGGTAAATTAACATTCCAAAAAAAACAGGGAACTTACGTGAGCTTTTTTTTGAGTCACACGGACCTCATCGGGTACTTGGACAGAAGAACCTGGTGCCTCACTGTTTCTCCTCTGCATGAAGGAGAGGCCAATTGTAAACAGAAACAGGTCCAAGATATAGAAGTTTGCATTAAGCAATATACAAAAAACAGCAGGTACTTACATGATTATAGGCGAGCTTTACTCTACGTTTATGAGTGTAAGATGTGCCTGCTGCACGTGTAATAACAACAAACAGTTACGAGTCACGGCTTTGCTATAATTAAATTGACACCAAATAGTAGTAGAAGCATTATGACGTGCATAAACATGTAATACAGGATCGCAGAAAGATATCAAACATGATGTAACTAGAGCAGTAGCCTACGGCCAAATAGTGAGAAATTGTAATCGTGTCAATTGTGGACTTGTATAGCCTACCCCAACTTGTTTGGGAATAAAGGCTTTGTTGTTGTTGTTGTTGTCAATCGTGGACATGTAGAGCATTCAACGGCTCATGATTGGTGGCTCATATTTTGTAGAGTTTCAGCGAATGGGTGGGTTAGGTTACTCAGACCACCACACTGTGTATTTATATCATCTGAGTTAGGGTTACAATACTACTGGACATGGGCCTCTATGGGCCTCACACTGGATACAATATTACTACAGCGCTACTACTAAACTCACTCATGGTCCAACACACCCCCTCAAGATGATCATGGGTAAACAACCATGGCCATCTTGCAACAACAACATGACACATATGACAACTACCAGTAATGAACATTCAGCATAACTCCTAGGATACATGACAGCATTGCACTTTCCATCATCTTGTCATCTCGATTCATCTCTTCATCAGCAGCGAAGATATCCAGCTTCAACCATCTGGGATACGCACAACTCCTAACCATACACGTCCTCAACAACCCCGGCTGCCTCACCACACAAGTTCCGCAGAACCATCCACACTCGCCTCAATGTCCTCAGCCTCTCTTCTCCACTCTGCCCGGCCACCTCTTCCGTCTCTCCCACAAACCCCCAGCCAACTCCTGCCTCAACCATCCACTCCTCAAGCACCCATGCCTATCCCCCGGTCAGGCCTCAACCAGTCTCACCTCAGGCACGCATGCCTTTCCCCTGGACATATCCACAACCATCACCATCACCACTAAACCGCAGCCTCATCAACTCCATCACGACTCAACCGCAGCCTCATCAACTCCATCACCACATATCCTCACAGCCTCACATCTCCATTTTCTCCTCACTTCCACTCGGATGGCGCCTCGTCTGCGCGCCCTGGCCAACCTGGCGGACCGCACCTGGCCACATCGACCGGCTCGCGCTGGTCAACGTCCAGCACCAACCTCCGGCTCCGCCCTGCGCTCAAAGGCTCGCCCCACTCCGCACGCCTCCAACTTCTGCCCCTCACACGGATCCAGATCTCTCTGCCACGGATTCACTTCCTCTTCTCTCCTTTCTAAACCAAAACGATCTTCACCCTCTTCTTTCTCCCCGCGCGAGCAGCCGCCGATCTCACACAGCTCACATCGCTGTGTGTGATAGCCGCAACCCACGCAGAGCACCTGATGCGGCCTCCCGCCGCCTGGATTTCTACATCTCAACGGTGGGTTTTGTGATCAAAGGAAGAACTTGTTTGGTACTGTTTGTGGCGGCTAGCAGGAAGGAAACCTAGGCTCTGATACCATGTAGAGTTTCAGCGAATGGGTGGGTTTGGTCACGGAAAAACATACTTATGCGTCGTGTTTAAACCTAAAGGATGAGGTGGTTATCAACGAAAGCACTTGTAAGTTAGAAATATAGCACGAATTCAGAAATACAGTCAGCTGCAATACTCCTAACAGAACAAAACGCGCAGGGATGTCTGGTTACCTATTTCTGGGCGGCGTTTAGACGTGTTCCGCGTTCTTACGGGTGACGTGGAGGTCGGCGAGGGGACTGCTGTTGCGGTGGGTGCCGGGGAAGCAGATCTTGGGGGGTCGGAGAAGGACATGCTGGGCGGTCGATGAAGTGTTCAGCGCGCCGGCCGAACTAGAAGGTCGGTGAAGCAGATGATGTGCAGTGCACGGGGGCGTCGGTGTCGGCGAAGCTGGTCAGGTGCGGTGGTCGATAGAGTCGGCGAACGAGATACGGTGCGGTGGACGCCGGAGTAGGTGCGGATCAAGCGGATAGGGCAGCCTCGGGGTTTGAAGCCGTGGCAGCTTGAACGGCGAAGTGCGGCGGCCGGGAAGATCTGGAGGTAGGCAAGAGGGGCGGTTTCTCTGAGGGCTTGCGGGCGAAACTAGGGCGAAGCTGGGCGATAGAGGAGTAGAAGGGAATTTCGCAGTCCTTCTTTTGAGGAAAAAAATATTCGCAGATCTGAAACTTTGCGGCGCGAGATATTTGGGCGTTGGCGGGGAATTTTACCGCTCGATGATATTAAATTTTGGCTGCAGTAGGTTTTTTTTTAGAGTATGTAATAATAATAAATAGTAGGCCCTACTAGTACTGTACGTCTGTTCAGGAATCCAAGGGGGTAGAGGTAGAGGTATAGATATATAGACAATATAGAGATATAAGAAATGGCGGGGGCTAGCGGAAATGCACTTTGCCTCATAGGAGCATATGCTCCCATTATGTGAATCCATATTTCAAAGTGTCAAAAAATTCTAAACTAAAATTTTACATGTATATCTAGACATTTTATGTTGGTACACAAGTTTTCTCACAAAAAAATTATGTGGCTCCTATAAAAAAGACAAATTTTGATGTTGTAACACGACTACGTACAGTATATTTTTTGCCTTTTTTTACACGCCACACAAAATGTCGTTTTTCCACGAAAACTTGTGAACGAACATATGATGTCACAATGTATACCAAAAAAATTAACATTTATATAATTTTTTTAATCATTTTCTATAATTGGTGCATATGCACGCGTGTGCCAAAACGCCACCTCCGCAGGCTAGGAGTTTCTAAACTTCTTATGGCACATCAAATAAAATGTTGTTCAAACAATAATAATAATGTGCTTATGATTGTTACTCCCTTCCACCATGAATAAAGTCCACATCGGTTTCGTGTCAAACTTTGACTCGAGATTTAGGTACCCACATGATAGTGCTAGTATCATAGCTAGTATCATACACATTGGTCCCACAAAAATGTTGATGTGGCAGCTAATTAAGTAGGAGAGAGGAGATTAGTGTAACATAGGTAGATACTGTATCATAGCGCAAACAACGAGAAAACTTAATGCTAAACAAATCTTGTACACAAATTTGCATTGAGATTCTAAAAAATAATAAATGTAGCATTACTATGATACTACTCCATGATACTACCCACTATAGAAATAGTATGACCAGCCTAATTTTATGACATCCGCAAAATATACCATTGGAAAGTTCATCGAAACAAGCATCCGATGATATAGTTTTGAATGACATGCAACTCATAATTGGCGGGCCCAAGTATTAGTCTAAGTTTGCCTCTGAAAACAAATTGGCATTGTACTCTAGGACAAAGGGAGACTACTCGCAATGGCAATATCATAAGTAGTATCATGCACTACATGCATGCAAAATGTTGATGTGTCATATCAGTTAATGATGAAAGAGACGATAGTGGTATCATAGGTAGATATCGTATCATATCATGTAGAACTAGAAAAATTACTGCCAAACAAATCTTGTACACACTTTTGTATTGAGATTCTACAAATCCCTAAATACATGTAACATATTATACTACTACATGATGATACTATGGACTGTGAAAATAATATCGTACATTAGTATCATATGTATGATACTATTATATGATACTCCCCATTGTGACTAGTCTAATAATAACAATAGTACTCAAATTTGTCTTGTCCCTCGGGTGTTTAGAAGTATATGTTCGGTCCCTCACGTATTTAAGAATTATGTTTGGCCCCTCAACTCTAATGTGGTCAAAATTGAGCACTTGAACACTTAGTTAGGTCTAGCAATGATAAAAACTTGATTGGTCTGTTTATTATTTGTTATGTGGCACGGCGGCAAAGCATTTTGCTAAATCTCAAGCACACATAGTTGGGGTCCATTAGAGGGACTAATTAAATCAAAGTACAATGGATTATAAAAGCAGGTTTTATCATTGATTAGCTTTGCAACGGCCTATCAACTGTAAGTGTTGCATGTGTTCTAAAGAACTATGTTCATCGTCACAGATCAAGAGGAGTACGCAGTGGAGGACGCACAAAACAACCGTAGGCCAGGTGGGCACACCTTACTAATTTTCTTTTTTCCACTTTATATGTGATAATTTTTTACATAATTAATTAACTAAAACATTTTAAAATAGGGTGGGCCATTCAACCCAAACACCATGTTGCGTACGTCGCTGAGGGTAAGGGGTTTCATCTTCGTTCTATGGTATGAGTATGTAATGCGCGTGATACTCATCGAAGACAATATATATAGCAGACATCACATCAGATGAGCCTATGGATAAAAATGGGCCAAATCATATCTACTAGTGCACAAATGAAGTTAAAAATAGGTCAACCTTCATTAAACCGATACTACTTAAAAGACCATTGTTTGACCTAAGTAAGCGTATATATGAGGTCAGTAATACTAGTCACAATGCATAGTATCATATATAAAAGTATGGTGTGTATGATACAATTAATACTACATGTTACTATGTCAACGATGCATGGTATCATGTACTAGTATCATAATCTTCTTATATTAATTGATTTGTAGAATCTCAATGCAGATCTATGTACAAGATTATTTAACATTAAATTTTCTAGTACTACGTGCTATGATACGGTATCTACCTATGATATTATAATCCTCTCTCTCATCTTTAATTGCAGTGCCACATCAGCTTTTTTGCAAGCATGAGATGCATGATAGTGTACTACCTATGATACTCCCATTGTGGGTAGTCTAAGGGGGCAATGTTAGACCTAATTAAGTGTTTGAGGTTAGTTATGGACCGCTGTTATACCTAATTGTGTTTGAGGTCAGTTAGGGACCTTATTATACATAATTAAGTGTTAGAGGTGAGTTCAAATAATAATATATAGTTGGGGTCTAAAGTTCACCAACGTATGCAACACACGAGCTGCCAAATGTGTACTTAATTAACCCTATTAGGAAAACACAAGATTATCTCATTCAACAAAATATTAGGAAAGTGTATCACAATTGTATTTATCCCTTATCTCTCTCATGTTAACCGAGACAAGAGTTCGTTCTAGGTCAGCTCTACGACAATTAGCGTCGCAAGGGTGGTAACATAGGTGTGCAGTTGCGAAAGTTTTTTCCCAAGTTATCGACTTCCTCAATCCACACTTAATATTTGTGCATGCGGGCCTAAGTATATGGTACTACTTAGTTCTATTCCTAGTATATATGTTGGGTGACTTAGAAAAATCATACTTCGTACATGATTCCTTCGAAAATCCTTTAGGGCTTCTTTGATTCATATTAGGTTGGTATAAGATAATAGGATTTAGATCTTATAGGAATATTTCCTACACTAGTAGTTTGATTCATATGAACATATCCAATAGGAAATAATCCTATAGGAATCATCAAGTAGTGCAAATCCTAGTATAGGATTAAATATTTGGTCCTACCTCATGGAAAAATTCATTTGGCGCAATCAAACGCAACTCATCTTATTATAGGATTTAACTACACATGTCATCCCAAATCCCAATCCTACATTCCTACTCCTATGATTTCCCTATCCTGTGAATGAAAGGAGCCCTTAAAATCAAACTATCCCGCACCTCGTCGATTCGTATAAAACCGACTCTAGCCAACAACTCTTCGCCCGACCTTTCTTCTTCACCATCAGGCCACCACACACTGTCATTTTCCATTGCAACGCATTTAGGGTGTGTTCGGTTCCAGAACCAAGTGGAATGGAATGGAACCGTTCCGCACCTAGAGCCCATTCTTGTGTTCGGTTGTGGAATGGAACGGAACCGAGTGGTTCCTCGAAAGGGAATATTCTCCCCATATGCAGAATGCACCCATTCCACCGAATCGGTGGAATGTGGTGGAACGGCTGTTACTTAGCCGCTATTAATTACAAAGCACTTCACTAATCCAACCAAAAAAATTATTAGTTGTTGTTAATTATGATTTTGAGATTAAAAAGGCCACTATTAATTACGATATTTAGACAAAAGATTAAACTTTAACTTCATTCCGTTCTACTCTCCAAATTCCCCGACCATACAAAAAATAACATTAATTACGATTTTAAGATTAAAAAGGCCATTAGGCGTTGTTAATTACGATTTTAAGATTTAAAAGGCTATTTGCCATTGTTAATTACGATTCTTAGACAAAAGTTTAGTTTAACCACATTCCGTTCTGCTCTCCAATTCCTCCAACCGAACAAAAAACAGTACCATTCTGTACCTCCTTTTTGTCCAAACCGAACGCGGGGATGGAACCATTCCATTCCTCTGGAAAGGAACCATTCCTTACTAAAATCTTCTTGTGCCACCTCCCAGTTTAAAGGCCTACTCGCATAACCCTACAGCTCTGCACTCGCGTGGGCAACCGAACACACCTACATCATCAATGCCCCGCGTACTTATCCGCACCGCCTACAGCTCTGCACTCCTATGACCTATCCATGGCTGGGCAGTCAAAAAAAGCTGCGTCACCTGGGAAATCAACAAGCCACGCAAGCAAGTCGCAAGCATCATAAATTCCGAATCAATGCCTAGCTACAGTCTACCTGGCCTCCTCCCAACTCATTGTCCTTGAGGCCTTAACAAAGCCTTCTAAAAGGGTTTTATCAAAATATTCCATATGGATTAGTAAAAAAACGCACCTGCTAAAGATTCATATATGCCCATTTGAATCTTGGTCAAATCCTAGGTTTGACCATGATTTAAACAAGTTTAAAACATGAATATGAAAATTAAGCATGTATCCTTCGTAGTCACTCCAAAATGAAGCTCTTGAGAGGGTTTTTGAAATTTCCATGTTTGAAACCAAAAAACCACGTACTTCTCTTCATGCTTGACTTCATAAGACAGAGTTTGGGGTTAGGGGTAGCTTGATACATGATTTTTCTCGTTTGAATATGTCTAGACCTTGTTATCAACTTAATTGAATGCTTACTATATATATGACATAAGAAGACTATGTGCATTGGTTTTTCATTTTATTGTTTTTTTAATTTTATGCCCATTTGAATCTTGGTCAAATCCTAAGTTTGACCATGATTTAAACAAGTTGAAAACATGAATATGAAAAATTAAGCATATATCCTTCTTAGTCACTCCAAAATGAAGCTCTTGGGAGGGTTTTTGAAATTTCCATGTTTTAAACCAAAAACCACATATCTTCATGCTTGACTTCATGAGATAGAGTTTAGGGTTAGGGGGTAGATACATGATTTCTCTGGTTTGAATATATCTAGACCTTGTTTATCAACTTAATTGAATGCTTACTAATGTGACATAAGAAGACTATGTGCCTTGATTTTCCATTTTTTGTTTTTTCTGAATTTTTATGCCCATTTGAATCTTGGTCAAATCCTAGGTTTGACCATGATTTAAACAAGTTTAATAAAACATGAATAGGAAAAATTAAGCATATATCCTTCTTAGTCACTCCAAAATGTAGATCTTGGTAGGGTTTTTAAAATTTCCATGTTTGAAACCAAAAACCACGACTTCTCTTCATGCATGCTTGACTTCATAAGACAGAGTTTAGGGCTAGGGTAGCTAGATACATGATGTTTCTGGTTTGAATATGTCTAGACCTTGTTTATCAACTTAATTGAATGCTTACTATATGACATAAGAAGACTACGTGCCTTGGTTTTTCATTTATTTTCATTTATTTTGAATTTTTATGCCCATTTGAATCTTGGTCAAATCCTAGGTTTGACCATGATTTAAACTAGTTTAAAACATAAATATGAAAAATTAAGTATCTATCCTTCTTAGCCACTCCAAAATGAAGCTCTTGGGAGGGTTTTTGAAATTTCCATGATTGAAACCAAAAACCACTTCTCTTCATGCTTGACTTCATAAGTCAGGGTTTAGGGATATATATATAGGGGGTACATACATGATTTTTCTGGTTGGAATATGTCTAGAACTTGTTTTTCAACTTGAGCTTATCTAGAGCTTGTTTTTAATTTTTTTATACCCATTTGATTCTTCGTCAAATCCTAGGTTTGTTGACCTAGATTTGAACAAGTTTAAAACATGAATATGAAAAGGTAAGCATGTATGCTTCTTAATTAGTCACTCCAAAATGAAGCTCTTGGGAGGGTTTTTGAAATTTCCATGATTTAAACCAAAAACCACTTCTCTTCATGCTTGACTTCATAAGTTAGGGTTTAGGGATATATAGGGGGTAGATACATCATGATTTTTCTGGTTTGAATATGTCTAGAGCTTGTTTATCAACTTAATTGAATGCTTACTATATGACATAAGAAGACTATGTGCCTTGATATTTCATTTTTTTAAAATTATGCCCTTTTGAATATTGGTCAAAACCTAGGTTTGACAAAGATTTAAAAAAGATTAAAACATGAAAATGAAAAAGTAAGCCTTGATCCTTCTTATTAACTCCAAAATGAAGGTTTTTGGGAGGGTTTTTGAAATATCCATGTTTGAAACCCAAAACCACTTCTCTTCGTGCAGAGTTTAGGGTTAGGGGTAGCTAGACACATGAATTTTCTGGTTTGATATGTCTAGACCTTGTTTATCAACTTAATTGAATGCTTACTATATGACATAAGAAGACTATGTGCCTTGATTTTACATTTTTTTAAAATTATGCCCATTTGAATCTTGGTCAAATCCTAGGTTTGACCATGATTTAAACAAGTTTGTTTATCAACTTGAATGCTTGCTATATGACATCAGAAGACTATGTGTTTGGTTTTTGTTTTTTGAATTTGTTATGCCCATTTGAATCTTAGTCAAATCCTAGGTTTGAATATATATGTCTAGACCTTGTATATCAACTTGAATGCTTACTATACATATGACATAAGAATGTTATGTGCTTTGGTTTTTCATTCTTTTCATTTTTTTCTGAATTTTTAGGGCCATTTGAATCTTGGTCAAATCCTTGGTTTGACCAAGATTTAAACAAATTTAAAACATGAAAATGAAAAGGGAAGTCTGTATCCTTCTTAGTCACTCTAAAATGAAGCTTTTGGGATGTTCTTTAAATTTCAATGTTTGAAACCCAAAACGACTTCCCTTCATGCTAGACTTCATAAGATCGACAGGGGGTAGATACATGATTTGTCTGGTTTGGATATATCTAGACCTTGTTTATCAACTTGATTGCTTACGATATGACATAAGAAGACTATGTGATTTGGTTTTTCATTTTTCTGATTTTTTTGAATTTTGTGCCCACCCATTTGTATCTTCGTCAAATCCTAGGTTTGACCAAGATAATTTAAACAAGTTTAAAACATGAAAATGTAAAGGGAAGCATGTATCCTTCTTAGTCACTCTAAAATGAAGCTTTTGGGAGGTTTTTGAAATTTCGATGTTTGAAACCCAAAACCACTTCTCTTCACATGCTTGACTTCATAAGACAGAGTTTAGGGGTTAGGGGTATAGATACATGATTTGTCTGGTTTGAATATGTCTAGACCTTGTTTATCAACTTGAATGCTTACTATATGACATAAGAAGACTATGTGATTTGGTTTTTCATTTTTCTGTTTTTTAATTATTTTTCTGCCCATTTGAATCTTGGTCAAATCCTAGGTTTGAACAAGATTTAGACAAGTTTAACACGTGAAATTAAACGAATAAGTAAGCATTGATCCTTCTTAGTCACTCCAAAATGTACCAATTGATAGTGTTAACTTTGCTTCATGGAAAAAATAATGTCATGTAAATGAGTTAACTTGGATTTCCTACCCTTGAATCCATAGGAAACTTTGTTCTAATGCACTATTATAATCAACCGAGTTTTTACACCAACAGGTCTGTCACTTACGTGTGGTGCCCACGCGTGAGGTCCCACACTTCAGTGAGCACAAGTCACGTGCAATAGGTACGCCAACTCCCAGCCATCTTCTTTGTCAAGAGAAGACGCATCAGGATGCGTATTGGAAGTCTGTGGGTCCTTCTGGATCCTTCGGTTGTCCCTCTCACAAAAAAAAACAAATCTATCTCATTCTCGGCCTCGCTCGACTCGCTCGCTCGCTCGCACGTCCTGCGCACTGACAAACCCTGCACAACAGTCAACATCATCATCATCACCCGAAAAAGGGGAGACACCATAATGCTCTGCCTTTTTTCTCTCCTTCCGAGTGATCCCTCTTCCTCCGAGTTTCACTCGACGGGCAAACGCACATCTGCAGCATAGTAATAATAAAAAGGTAGAAAAATCGATATACGAATCTATAATTAAATAGGTTAAACTAGGGTTTTGCCCAGTACTACAGATCAAGGTTCAAAAAAATCCAACTACGGGGTTCGAACAACACGATTCTAATCCAAGAACTTTTTCGACCTCATCCAAGTGGCCTCAAACTATAGGGTTAGCATCTAGTGCAGTATGTGTGAAAATGTATGCACTATGTGTGCTATAACTTGTATGTCTTTCAAATTTGAACCAACTTTGAATAAGTTTGAAATATTTGAAATGGGGCTTTTGGCTTAAACGTTTGAAACTCAAAACGATTCTCTTCATGCTAGACTTCATAAGACCGAGTTTAGGGTTAGGGGTAGATACATGATTTGTCTGGTTTGAATATGTCTAAACCTTGTTTATCAACTTTAATGCTAACTTCTCAGTCACTCTAAAATGAAGTTTTTGGAGGTTTTTGAAATTTCCATCTTTGAAACCCAAAACCACTTCTCTTCATGCTTGACTTCATAAGAAAAAGTTTAGGGTTAGGGGGTATAGATACATGATTTGTATGGTTTGAATATGTCCAAACCTTGTTTATCAACTTGAATATGCTTACTATATGACATAAGAAGACTATGTACTTTGGTTTTTAATTTTTCTGACTTTTTTAATTTTCTGCGCATTTGAATCATATCTTGGTCAAATCCTAGGTTTCACCAAGATTTAGACAAGTTTAACACGTGAAAATGAGTAAGTAAGCATGGATCCTTCTTAGTCACTCTAAAATGAAGCTTTTGGGATGTTCTTGAAATTTCCATGTTTGAAACCCAAAACCACTTCTCTTCATGATTGACTTCCATAAGATCGACAGATCAGTTTAGGGTTAGGGGTAGATATATACATGATTTTTTGGTTTGAATATGTCTAGACCTTGTTTATCAACTTGAATGCTTACTATACATATGACATAAGAATGCTATGTGCTTTGGTTTTTCATTCTCTTTTTGAATTTTTTCTAAATTTTTAGGCCCATTTGAATCTTGGTCAAATCCTTGGTTTGACCAAGATTTAAACAAGTTTAAAACATGAAAATGAAAAGGGAAGTCAGTATCCTTCGTAGTCACTCTAAAATGGAGAAGCTTTTGGGATGTTCTTGTAATTTCTATGTTTGAAACCGAAAACGAGTTCCCTTCATGCTAGTAGACTAGCTTCATAAGATCGACAGGCCGGGGGTAGATACATGATTTGTCTGGTTTGGATATATCTAGACCTTGTTTATCAACTTTAATGCTTACTATATGACATATATAAGAAAACTATTGCTTTGGTTTTTCCTTTTTCTGTTTTTTTTTAATTTTGATGCCCATTTGAATCATGTCGAATCCTAGGTTTGACCAAGATAATTTAAACAAGTTTAAAACATGAAAATGAAAAGGGAAGCATGTATCCTTCTTAGTCACTCTAAAATGAAGCTTTTGGGAGGTTTTTGAAATTTCCATGTTTGAAACCCAAAACCACTTCTCTTCACATGCTTGACTTCATAAGACAGAGTTTAGGGGTTAGGGGTATAGATACATGATTTGTCTGGTTGAATATGTCTAGACCTTGTTTATCAACTTTAATGCTTACTATATGACATAAGAAAACTATTGCTTTGGTTTTTCTTTTTCTGATTTTTTTGAATTTTGATGCCCATTTGAATCTTGTCAAATTCTAGGTTTGACCAAGATTTAAACAAGTTTAAAACATGAAAATGAAAAGGGAAGCATGTAACCTTCTCAGTCACTCTAAAATGAAGTTTTTGGGAGGTTTTTGATATTTCCATGTTTGAAACCCGAAACCACTTCTCTTCATGCTTGACTTCATAAGACAGAGTTTAGGGTTAGGGGTAGATACATGATTTGTATGGTTTGAATATGTCCAAACCTTGTTTATCAACTTGAATATGCTTATGTGCTTTGGTTTTTTATTTTTCTGATTTTTTTGAATTTTATGCCCATAAATCTTGGTCAAATCCTAGGTTTGACCAGGATTTAAACAAGTTTAAAACATGAAATGAAAAGATAAGCCTGGATCCTTCTTAGTCACTCTAAAATGAAGCTTTTGGGAGGTTCTTGAAATTTCCATATTTGAAACCCAAAACCACTTCTCTACATGATTGACTTCATAAGACATAGTTTAATTAGAGTTTTAGGGGTAGATATATACATGATTTTTCTGGTTTGAATATATATGTCTAGACCTTGTTTATCAACTTGAATGCATGCTTACTATACATATGACATAAGAATGCTATATATGTGCTTTGGTTTTTCATTCTTTTGATTTTTTTCTGAATTTTTAGGGCCATTTGAATCTTGCATGGTTAAACTTGGGTTTTGCCCAGTTCTAAAGATCAAGGGTTCAAAAAAATCCAACTACGGGGTTCGAACAACACGATTCTAATCCAAGAATTTTTTCGACCTCATCCAAATGGCCTCAAACTATAGGGTTAGCATCTAGTGCAGTATGTGTGAAAATGTATGCACTATGTGTGCTATAACTTGTATGTCTTTCAAATTAAGTTGATAAACAAGGTCTAGACATATTCAAACCAGAATATTATACTGCATTAGTACAAAAAGTTTCCTATGGATTCATCAAGGGTAGTAAAGCCAAGTTAACTCATTGTCATGACTAAGAAGGATCCATGCTTACTTTTTCATTTTCATGTTTTAAACTTGTTTAAATCTTGGTCAAACCTAGGATTTGACCAAGATTCAAATGGTCATAAAAAATCAAACAAAATCAAGAAAATCAAAAACCAAACCACATAGTCTTCTTATGTAATATACTAAGCATTCAAGTTGATCAACGAAGTCTAGACATATTCAAACCAGAAAAATCATGTATCTACCCCCTAACCCTAAACGTTGTCTTATGAAGTCAAGCATGAAGAGAAGAAGTGGTTTTGGGTTTCAAACATGGAAATTTCAAAAACCCACCCAAAAGCTTCATTTTGGAGTGACTAAGAAGGATCCAAGCTTACTTTTTCATTTTCATGTTTCAAACTTGTTTAAATCTTTGTCAAACCTAGGATTTGACCAAGATTCAAATGGGCATAAAAATTCAAAAAAGAAATCAAAAAAATGAAACACCAAAGCACATAAACTTCTTATGTCATATAGTAATTAAGCATTCATGTTGATCAACAAAGTCTATATATATTTAAACAATAAAAATCATGTATATATACCCCCAAACCCAAAACCACTTCTCTTCACATGCTTGACTTCATAAGACAGAGTTTAGGGGTTAGGGGTATAGATACATGATTTGTCTGGTTTGAATATGTCTAGACCTTGTTTATCAACTTGAATGCTTACTATGTGATTTGGTTTTTCATTTTTCTGTTTTTTAATTATTTTTCTGCCCATTTGAATCTTGGTCAAATCCTAGGTTTGAACAAGATTTAGACAAGTTTAACACGTGAAATTAAACGAATAAGTAAGCATTGATCCTTCTTAGTCACTCCAAAATGTACCAATTGATAGTGTTAACTTTGCTTCATGGAAAAAATAATGTCATGTAAATGAGTTAACTTGGATTTCCTACCCTTGAATCCATAGGAAACTTTGTTCTAATGCACTATAATAATCAACCGAGTTTTTACACCAACAGGTCTGTCACTTACGTGTGGTGCCCACGCGTGTGGTCCCACACTTGAGTGAGCACAAGTCACGTGCAATAGGTACGCCAACTCCCAGCCATCTTCTTTGTCAAGAGAAGACGCATCAGGATGCGTATTGGAAGTCTGTGGGTCCTTCTGGATCCTTCGGTTGTCCCTCTCACAAAAAAAACAAATCTCTCTCATTCTCGGCCTCGCTCGACTCGCTCGCTCGCTCGCACCTCCTGCGCACTGACAAACCCTGCACAACAGTCAACATCACCAGAAAAAGAATATACACCATCAATAAGAGGGGCCCCGTGACTGCTCTCCCTTCTTCTCCTTCCGAGTGATTCCTCTTCCTCCGAGTTTCACTCGACGGGCAAACACACATGTGCTGCATAGTAATAATAAAAAAGTAAAAGAATCGACTACGAATCTATTATTAAATAGGTTATAAACTAGGGTTTTCCCCAGTACTACAGATCAAGTTGAAAAAAAAATCCAACTACGGGGTTTGATTTTGGCCTACAAATAAAAAATTAAATAAGTTGAACTAGTATTCCTCTAAAAAATCATTTTGGTTTGCATTGTTTGATAATTTTCATAGCTAGAGTGCATCACAATTTTTTGATTTCATGCTTTGCTTTGCCAATTTTGATTTTTTCTAACCACCTTCTCTTTGATTTCAAATTTAGGTCAAACTATCGGTGCCTACTATGTGTTCTACTTGAATTGGATGCAGCATGCGCACATGATATGTTTTGCCATTGTTTTGGGCTTCCACACATCTTGGGGCATCCAAGTATTTAAGTTACCTTGTTTTTTAATTGTAATTCATGTACCCTTTCCTCCCAATTAAATTTTGGTTTTACATTTTTAATTTTTTTAAATTTTTATGCCCATTCTGATGTCATATAGTTAGCATTTAAGTTGATAAACAAGGTCTAGACATATTCAAACCGGAAAAATCATGTATCTACCCCTAACCCAAAACTCTGTCTTATCAAGTCAAGCACGAAGAGAAGTCGTTTTGGGTTTCAAACATGGAATTTTCAAAAACCCTCCAAAAAGCTTCATTTTGGAGTGACTAAGAAGGATGGAGGCTTACCTTTTTCATTTTCATGTTTTAAACATGTTTAAATCTTGGTCAAACCTATTATTTGACAAAGAATCAGATGGGCTTAAAATTTCAAAAAAATCAAAAAATGAAAAACCAAAGCATGCAGTCTTCTTATGTCATATATATATTACACATTCAAGTTGATAAACAAGGTTTGGACATATTCAAACCAAAAAATCATGTATCTACCCCCTAACGCTAAACTCTGTCATATGAAGTCAAGCATATGAAGAGAAGTGGTTTTGGGTTTCAAACATGGAAATTTCCATGCTTGAAACCAAAAACCACTTCTCTTCATGCATGCTTGACTTCATAAGACAGAGTTTAGGGTTAGGTGGTAGATACATGATTTTCCTGGTTTGAATATGTTTAGACCTTGTTTATCAAATTAATTGAATGCTTACTATATAACATAAGAGAAGACCTTGTTTTTTTTTGAATTTTTATACCCATTTGAATCTTTGTCAAATCCTTGGTTCCACCAAGATTTGAATAAGTTAAAAACATGAATATGAAAAAGTAAGCATGTATGCTTCTTAGTCACTTCAAAATGAAGCTCTTGGGAGGGTTTTTGAATTTCCATGTTCGAAACCAAAAACCACATATCTTCATGCTTGACTTCATGAAACAAAGTTTAGGGTTATGGGTAGATACATGCATGATTTTTCTTGTTTGAATATGTCTAGAACTTGTTTATCAACTTAATTGAATGCCTACTATATAACATAAGAAGACCTTTTTTGTATTTTTTAAATTTTTATACCCATTTGAATCTTGGTCAAATCCTAGGTTTCACCAAGATTTGAATAAGTTTAAAACATGAATATGAAAAAGTAAGCATGCATGTATGCTTCTTAATTAATCACTTCGAAATGAAGCTCTTGGGAGGGTTTTTGAAATTTCCATGTTTGAAACCAAAAACCACATATCTTCATGCATGCGCTTGACTTCATGAGACAGAGTTTAGTGTTAGGGGGTAGATACATGATTTCTCTCGTTTGAATATGTTTGAAACCAAAAACCACATATCTCTGGTTTGCCCGCACTTAGAAATGATATTTGCATCACTTATCATATGTTTGCCCATTTGAATCTTGTCAAATCCTAGATTTGACCAAGATAATTTAAACAAGTTTAAAACATGAAAATGAAAAGGCAAGCTTGTATCCTTCTTAGTCACTCTAAAATGAAGTTTGGGGAGGTTTTTGAAATTTCCATGCTTGAAACCAAAAACCACTTCTCTTCATGCTTGACTTCATAAAGACAGAGTTTGGGGATATATAGGGGTAGATACATGATTTTTCTGGTTTGATATGTCTAGACCTTGTTTATCAACTTAATTGAATGCTTACTATATGACATAAGAAGACTATGTGCCTTGATTTTACATTTTTTTAAATTATGCCCATTTGAATCTTGGTCAAATCCTAGGTTTGACCATGATTTAAACAAGTTTAAAACATGAATATGAAAATTAAGCATGTATCCTTCGTAGTCACTCCAAAATGAAGCTCTTGAGAGGGTTTTTGAAATTTCCATGTTTGAAACCAAAAAACCACGTACTTCTCTTCATGCTTGACTTCATAAGACAGAGTTTGGGGTTAGGGGTAGCTTGATACATGATTTTTCTCGTTTGAATATGTCTATAGACCTTGTTATCAACTTAATTGAATGCTTACTATATATATGACATAAGAAGACTATGTGCATTGGTTTTTCATTTTATTGTTTTTTTAATTTTATGCCCATTTGAATCTTGGTCAAATCCTAAGTTTGACCATGATTTAAACAAGTTGAAAACATGAATATGAAAAATTAAGCATATATCCTTCTTAGTCACTCCAAAATGAAGCTCTTGGGAGGGTTTTTGAAATTTCCATGTTTTAAACCAAAAACCACATATCTTCATGCTTGACTTCATGAGATAGAGTTTAGGGTTAGGGGTAGATACATGATTTCTCTGGTTTGAATATATCTAGACCTTGTTTATCAACTTAATTGAATGCTTACTAATGTGACATAAGAAGACTATGTGCCTTGATTTTCCATTTTTTGTTTTTTCTGAATTTTTATGCCCATTTGAATCTTGGTCAAATCCTAGGTTTGACCATGATTTAAACAAGTTTAATAAAACATGAATAGGAAAAATTAAGCATATATCCTTCTTAGTCACTCCAAAATGTAGATCTTGGTAGGGTTTTTAAAATTTCCATGTTTGAAACCAAAAACCACGACTTCTCTTCATGCATGCTTGACTTCATAAGACAGAGTTTAGGGCTAGGGTAGCTAGATACATGATGTTTCTGGTTTGAATATGTCTAGACCTTGTTTATCAACTTAATTGAATGCTTACTATATGACATAAGAAGACTACGTGCCTTGGTTTTTCATTTATTTTCATTTATTTTGAATTTTTATGCCCATTTGAATCTTGGTCAAATCCTAGGTTTGACCATGATTTAAACTAGTTTAAAACATAAATATGAAAAATTAAGTATCTATCCTTCTTAGCCACTCCAAAATGAAGCTCTTGGGAGGGTTTTTGAAATTTCCATGATTGAAACCAAAAACCACTTCTCTTCATGCTTGACTTCATAAGTCAGGGTTTAGGGATATATATATAGGGGGTACATACATGATTTTTCTGGTTGGAATATGTCTAGAACTTGTTTTTCAACTTGAGCTTATCTAGAGCTTGTTTTTAATTTTTTTATACCCATTTGATTCTTCGTCAAATCCTAGGTTTGTTGACCTAGATTTGAACAAGTTTAAAACATGAATATGAAAAGGTAAGCATGTATGCTTCTTAATTAGTCACTCCAAAATGAAGCTCTTGGGAGGGTTTTTGAAATTTCCATGATTTAAACCAAAAACCACTTCTCTTCATGCTTGACTTCATAAGTTAGGGTTTAGGGATATATAGGGGGTAGATACATCATGATTTTTCTGGTTTGAATATGTCTAGAGCTTGTTTATCAACTTAATTGAATGCTTACTATATGACATAAGAAGACTATGTGCCTTGATATTTCATTTTTTTAAAATTATGCCCTTTTGAATATTGGTCAAAACCTAGGTTTGACAAAGATTTAAAAAAGATTAAAACATGAAAATGAAAAAGTAAGCCTTGATCCTTCTTATTAACTCCAAAATGAAGGTTTTTGGGAGGGTTTTTGAAATATCCATGTTTGAAACCCAAAACCACTTCTCTTCGTGCAGAGTTTAGGGTTAGGGGTAGCTAGACACATGAATTTTCTGGTTTGATATGTCTAGACCTTGTTTATCAACTTAATTGAATGCTTACTATATGACATAAGAAGACTATGTGCCTTGATTTTACATTTTTTTAAAATTATGCCCATTTGAATCTTGGTCAAATCCTAGGTTTGACCATGATTTAAACAAGTTTGTTTATCAACTTGAATGCTTGCTATATGACATCAGAAGACTATGTGTTTGGTTTTTGTTTTTTGAATTTGTTATGCCCATTTGAATCTTAGTCAAATCCTAGGTTTGAATATATATGTCTAGACCTTGTATATCAACTTGAATGCTTACTATACATATGACATAAGAATGTTATGTGCTTTGGTTTTTCATTCTTTTCATTTTTTTCTGAATTTTTAGGGCCATTTGAATCTTGGTCAAATCCTTGGTTTGACCAAGATTTAAACAAATTTAAAACATGAAAATGAAAAGGGAAGTCTGTATCCTTCTTAGTCACTCTAAAATGAAGCTTTTGGGATGTTCTTTAAATTTCAATGTTTGAAACCCAAAACGACTTCCCTTCATGCTAGACTTCATAAGATCGACAGGGGGTAGATACATGATTTGTCTGGTTTGGATATATCTAGACCTTGTTTATCAACTTGATTGCTTACGATATGACATAAGAAGACTATGTGATTTGGTTTTTCATTTTTCTGATTTTTTTGAATTTTGTGCCCACCCATTTGTATCTTCGTCAAATCCTAGGTTTGACCAAGATAATTTAAACAAGTTTAAAACATGAAAATGTAAAGGGAAGCATGTATCCTTCTTAGTCACTCTAAAATGAAGCTTTTGGGAGGTTTTTGAAATTTCGATGTTTGAAACCCAAAACCACTTCTCTTCACATGCTTGACTTCATAAGACAGAGTTTAGGGGTTAGGGGTATAGATACATGATTTGTCTGGTTTGAATATGTCTAGACCTTGTTTATCAACTTGAATGCTTACTATATGACATAAGAAGACTATGTGATTTGGTTTTTCATTTTTCTGTTTTTTAATTATTTTTCTGCCCATTTGAATCTTGGTCAAATCCTAGGTTTGAACAAGATTTAGACAAGTTTAACACGTGAAATTAAACGAATAAGTAAGCATTGATCCTTCTTAGTCACTCCAAAATGTACCAATTGATAGTGTTAACTTTGCTTCATGGAAAAAATAATGTCATGTAAATGAGTTAACTTGGATTTCCTACCCTTGAATCCATAGGAAACTTTGTTCTAATGCACTATTATAATCAACCGAGTTTTTACACCAACAGGTCTGTCACTTACGTGTGGTGCCCACGCGTGAGGTCCCACACTTCAGTGAGCACAAGTCACGTGCAATAGGTACGCCAACTCCCAGCCATCTTCTTTGTCAAGAGAAGACGCATCAGGATGCGTATTGGAAGTCCGTGGGTCCTTCTGGATCCTTCGGTTGTCCCTCTCACAAAAAAAACAAATCTATCTCATTCTCGGCCTCGCTCGACTCGCTCGCTCGCTCGCACGTCCTGCGCACTGACAAACCCTGCACAACAGTCAACATCATCATCATCACCCGAAAAAGGGGAGACACCATAATGCTCTGCCTTTTTTCTCTCCTTCCGAGTGATCCCTCTTCCTCCGAGTTTCACTCGACGGGCAAACGCACATCTGCAGCATAGTAATAATAAAAAGGTAGAAAAATCGATATACGAATCTATAATTAAATAGGTTAAACTAGGGTTTTGCCCAGTACTACAGATCAAGGTTCAAAAAAATCCAACTACGGGGTTCGAACAACACGATTCTAATCCAAGAACTTTTTCGACCTCATCCAAGTGGCCTCAAACTATAGGGTTAGCATCTAGTGCAGTATGTGTGAAAATGTATGCACTATGTGTGCTATAACTTGTATGTCTTTCAAATTTGAACCAACTTTGAATAAGTTTGAAATATTTGAAATGGGGCTTTTGGCTTAAACGTTTGAAACTCAAAACGATTCTCTTCATGCTAGACTTCATAAGACCGAGTTTAGGGTTAGGGGTAGATACATGATTTGTCTGGTTTGAATATGTCTAAACCTTGTTTATCAACTTTAATGCTAACTTCTCAGTCACTCTAAAATGAAGTTTTTGGAGGTTTTTGAAATTTCCATCTTTGAAACCCAAAACCACTTCTCTTCATGCTTGACTTCATAAGAAAAAGTTTAGGGTTAGGGGGTATAGATACATGATTTGTATGGTTTGAATATGTCCAAACCTTGTTTATCAACTTGAATATGCTTACTATATGACATAAGAAGACTATGTACTTTGGTTTTTAATTTTTCTGATTTTTTTAATTTTCTGCGCATTTGAATCATATCTTGGTCAAATCCTAGGTTTCACCAAGATTTAGACAAGTTTAACACGTGAAAACGAGTAAGTAAGCATGGATCCTTCTTAGTCACTCTAAAATGAAGCTTTTGGGATGTTCTTGAAATTTCCATGTTTGAAACCCAAAACCACTTCTCTTCATGATTGACTTCCATAAGATCGACAGATCAGTTTAGGGTTAGGGGTAGATATATACATGATTTTTTGGTTTGAATATGTCTAGACCTTGTTTATCAACTTGAATGCTTACTATACATATGACATAAGAATGCTATGTGCTTTGGTTTTTCATTCTCTTTTTGAATTTTTTCTAAATTTTTAGGCCCATTTGAATCTTGGTCAAATCCTTGGTTTGACCAAGATTTAAACAAGTTTAAAACATGAAAATGAAAAGGGAAGTCAGTATCCTTCGTAGTCACTCTAAAATGGAGAAGCTTTTGGGATGTTCTTGTAATTTCTATGTTTGAAACCGAAAACGAGTTCCCTTCACATGCTAGTAGACTAGCTTCATAAGATCGACAGGCCGGGGGTAGATACATGATTTGTCTGGTTTGGATATATCTAGACCTTGTTTATCAACTTTAATGCTTACTATATGACATATATAAGAAAACTATTGCTTTGGTTTTTCCTTTTTCTGTTTTTTTTTAATTTTGATGCCCATTTGAATCATGTCGAATCCTAGGTTTGACCAAGATAATTTAAACAAGTTTAAAACATGAAAATGAAAAGGGAAGCATGTATCCTTCTTAGTCACTCTAAAATGAAGCTTTTGGGAGGTTTTTGAAATTTCCATGTTTGAAACCCAAAACCACTTCTCTTCACATGCTTGACTTCATAAGACAGAGTTTAGGGGTTAGGGGTATAGATACATGATTTGTCTGGTTGAATATGTCTAGACCTTGTTTATCAACTTTAATGCTTACTATATGACATAAGAAAACTATTGCTTTGGTTTTTCTTTTTCTGATTTTTTTGAATTTTGATGCCCATTTGAATCTTGTCAAATTCTAGGTTTGACCAAGATTTAAACAAGTTTAAAACATGAAAATGAAAAGGGAAGCATGTAACCTTCTCAGTCACTCTAAAATGAAGTTTTTGGGAGGTTTTTGATATTTCCATGTTTGAAACCCGAAACCACTTCTCTTCATGCTTGACTTCATAAGACAGAGTTTAGGGTTAGGGGTAGATACATGATTTGTATGGTTTGAATATGTCCAAACCTTGTTTATCAACTTGAATATGCTTATGTGCTTTGGTTTTTTATTTTTCTGATTTTTTTGAATTTTATGCCCATAAATCTTGGTCAAATCCTAGGTTTGACCAGGATTTAAACAAGTTTAAAACATGAAATGAAAAGATAAGCCTGGATCCTTCTTAGTCACTCTAAAATGAAGCTTTTGGGAGGTTCTTGAAATTTCCATATTTGAAACCCAAAACCACTTCTCTACATGATTGACTTCATAAGACATAGTTTAATTAGAGTTTTAGGGGTAGATATATACATGATTTTTCTGGTTTGAATATATATGTCTAGACCTTGTTTATCAACTTGAATGCATGCTTACTATACATATGACATAAGAATGCTATATATGTGCTTTGGTTTTTCATTCTTTTGATTTTTTTCTGAATTTTTAGGGCCATTTGAATCTTGCATGGTTAAACTTGGGTTTTGCCCAGTTCTAAAGATCAAGGGTTCAAAAAAATCCAACTACGGGGTTCGAACAACACGATTCTAATCCAAGAATTTTTTCGACCTCATCCAAATGGCCTCAAACTATAGGGTTAGCATCTAGTGCAGTATGTGTGAAAATGTATGCACTATGTGTGCTATAACTTGTATGTCTTTCAAATTAAGTTGATAAACAAGGTCTAGACATATTCAAACCAGAATATTATACTGCATTAGTACAAAAAGTTTCCTATGGATTCATCAAGGGTAGTAAAGCCAAGTTAACTCATTGTCATGACTAAGAAGGATCCATGCTTACTTTTTCATTTTCATGTTTTAAACTTGTTTAAATCTTGGTCAAACCTAGGATTTGACCAAGATTCAAATGGTCATAAAAAATCAAACAAAATCAAGAAAATCAAAAACCAAACCACATAGTCTTCTTATGTAATATACTAAGCATTCAAGTTGATCAACGAAGTCTAGACATATTCAAACCAGAAAAATCATGTATCTACCCCCTAACCCTAAACGTTGTCTTATGAAGTCAAGCATGAAGAGAAGAAGTGGTTTTGGGTTTCAAACATGGAAATTTCAAAAACCCACCCAAAAGCTTCATTTTGGAGTGACTAAGAAGGATCCAAGCTTACTTTTTCATTTTCATGTTTCAAACTTGTTTAAATCTTTGTCAAACCTAGGATTTGACCAAGATTCAAATGGGCATAAAAATTCAAAAAAGAAATCAAAAAAATGAAACACCAAAGCACATAAACTTCTTATGTCATATAGTAATTAAGCATTCATGTTGATCAACAAAGTCTATATATATTTAAACAATAAAAATCATGTATATATACCCCCAAACCCAAAACCACTTCTCTTCACATGCTTGACTTCATAAGACAGAGTTTAGGGGTTAGGGGTATAGATACATGATTTGTCTGGTTTGAATATGTCTAGACCTTGTTTATCAACTTGAATGCTTACTATGTGATTTGGTTTTTCATTTTTCTGTTTTTTAATTATTTTTCTGCCCATTTGAATCTTGGTCAAATCCTAGGTTTGAACAAGATTTAGACAAGTTTAACACGTGAAATTAAACGAATAAGTAAGCATTGATCCTTCTTAGTCACTCCAAAATGTACCAATTGATAGTGTTAACTTTGCTTCATGGAAAAAATAATGTCATGTAAATGAGTTAACTTGGATTTCCTACCCTTGAATCCATAGGAAACTTTGTTCTAATGCACTATAATAATCAACCGAGTTTTTACACCAACAGGTCTGTCACTTACGTGTGGTGCCCACGCGTGTGGTCCCACACTTGAGTGAGCACAAGTCACGTGCAATAGGTACGCCAACTCCCAGCCATCTTCTTTGTCAAGAGAAGACGCATCAGGATGCGTATTGGAAGTCTGTGGGTCCTTCTGGATCCTTCGGTTGTCCCTCTCACAAAAAAAACAAATCTCTCTCATTCTCGGCCTCGCTCGACTCGCTCGCTCGCTCGC
The DNA here is from genome assembly GCA_030979885.1 of Lolium multiflorum. NCBI lineage: Eukaryota > Viridiplantae > Streptophyta > Magnoliopsida > Poales > Poaceae > Lolium > Lolium multiflorum. The sequence continues at coordinate 99,984,258 of CM061748.1, forward strand.
ACCTCCTGCGCACTGACAAACCCTGCACAACAGTCAACATCACCAGAAAAAGAATATACACCATCAATAAGAGGGGCCCCGTGACTGCTCTCCCTTCTTCTCCTTCCGAGTGATTCCTCTTCCTCCGAGTTTCACTCGACGGGCAAACACACATGTGCTGCATAGTAATAATAAAAAAGTAAAAGAATCGACTACGAATCTATTATTAAATAGGTTATAAACTAGGGTTTTCCCCAGTACTACAGATCAAGTTGAAAAAAAAATCCAACTACGGGGTTTGATTTTGGCCTACAAATAAAAAATTAAATAAGTTGAACTAGTATTCCTCTAAAAAATCATTTTGGTTTGCATTGTTTGATAATTTTCATAGCTAGAGTGCATCACAATTTTTTGATTTCATGCTTTGCTTTGCCAATTTTGATTTTTTCTAACCACCTTCTCTTTGATTTCAAATTTAGGTCAAACTATCGGTGCCTACTATGTGTTCTACTTGAATTGGATGCAGCATGCGCACATGATATGTTTTGCCATTGTTTTGGGCTTCCACACATCTTGGGGCATCCAAGTATTTAAGTTACCTTGTTTTTTAATTGTAATTCATGTACCCTTTCCTCCCAATTAAATTTTGGTTTTACATTTTTAATTTTTTTAAATTTTTATGCCCATTCTGATGTCATATAGTTAGCATTTAAGTTGATAAACAAGGTCTAGACATATTCAAACCGGAAAAATCATGTATCTACCCCTAACCCAAAACTCTGTCTTATCAAGTCAAGCACGAAGAGAAGTCGTTTTGGGTTTCAAACATGGAATTTTCAAAAACCCTCCAAAAAGCTTCATTTTGGAGTGACTAAGAAGGATGGAGGCTTACCTTTTTCATTTTCATGTTTTAAACATGTTTAAATCTTGGTCAAACCTATTATTTGACAAAGAATCAGATGGGCTTAAAATTTCAAAAAAATCAAAAAATGAAAAACCAAAGCATGCAGTCTTCTTATGTCATATATATATTACACATTCAAGTTGATAAACAAGGTTTGGACATATTCAAACCAAAAAATCATGTATCTACCCCCTAACGCTAAACTCTGTCATATGAAGTCAAGCATATGAAGAGAAGTGGTTTTGGGTTTCAAACATGGAAATTTCCATGCTTGAAACCAAAAACCACTTCTCTTCATGCATGCTTGACTTCATAAGACAGAGTTTAGGGTTAGGTGGTAGATACATGATTTTCCTGGTTTGAATATGTGTAGACCTTGTTTATCAAATTAATTGAATGCTTACTATATAACATAAGAGAAGACCTTGTTTTTTTTGAATTTTTATACCCATTTGAATCTTTGTCAAATCCTTGGTTCCACCAAGATTTGAATAAGTTAAAAACATGAATATGAAAAAGTAAGCATGTATGCTTCTTAGTCACTTCAAAATGAAGCTCTTGGGAGGGTTTTTGAATTTCCATGTTCGAAACCAAAAACCACATATCTTCATGCTTGACTTCATGAAACAAAGTTTAGGGTTAGGGGTAGATACATGCATGATTTTTCTTGTTTGAATATGTCTAGAACTTGTTTATCAACTTAATTGAATGCCTACTATATAACATAAGAAGACCTTTTTTGTTTTTTTTAAATTTTTATACCCATTTGAATCTTGGTCAAATCCTAGGTTTCACCAAGATTTGAATAAGTTTAAAACATGAATATGAAAAAGTAAGCATGCATGTATGCTTCTTAATTAATCACTTCAAAATGAAGCTCTTGGGAGGGTTTTTGAAATTTCCATGTTTGAAACCAAAAACCACATATCTTCATGCATGCGCTTGACTTCATGAGACAGAGTTTAGTGTTAGGGGGTAGATACATGATTTCTCTCGTTTGAATATGTTTGAAACCAAAAACCACATATCTCTGGTTTGCCCGCACTTAGAAATGATATTTGCATCACTTATCATATGTTTGCCCATTTGAATCTTGTCAAATCCTAGATTTGACCAAGATAATTTAAACAAGTTTAAAACATGAAAATGAAAAGGCAAGCTTGTATCCTTCTTAGTCACTCTAAAATGAAGTTTGGGGAGGTTTTTGAAATTTCCATGCTTGAAACCAAAAACCACTTCTCTTCATGCTTGACTTCATAAGACAGAGTTTGGGGATATATAGGGGTAGATACATGATTTTTCTGGTTTGATATGTCTAGACCTTGTTTATCAACTTAATTGAATGCTTACTATATGACATAAGAAGACTATATGCCTTGATTTTACATTTTTTTTAAATTATGCCCATTTGAATCTTGGTCAAATCCTAGGTTTGACCATGATTTAAACAAGTTTAAAACATGAATATGAAAATTAAGCATGTATCCTTCGTAGTCACTCCAAAATAAAGCTCTTGAGAGGGTTTTTGAAATTTCCATGTTTGAAACCAAAAAACCACGTACTTCTCTTCATGCTTGACTTCATAAGACAGAGTTTGGGGTTAGGGGTAGCTTGATACATGATTTTTCTCGTTTGAATATGTCTAGACCTTGTTATCAACTTAATTGAATGCTTACTATATATATGACATAAGAAGACTATGTGCCTTGATTTTCCATTTTTTGTTTTTTCTGAATATTTATGCCCATTTGAATCTTGGTCAAATCCTAGGTTTGACCATGATTTAAACAAGTTTAATAAACATGAATATGAAATTTCCATGATTTATACCAAAAACCACTTCTCTTCATGCTTGACTTCATAAGTTAGGGTTTAGGGATATATAGGGGGTAGATTCATCATGATTTTTCTGGTTTGAATATGTCCAGAGCTTGTTTATCAACTTAATTGAATGCTTACTATATGACATAAGAAGACTATGTGCCTTGATTTTTCATTTTTTTAAATTATGCCCATTTGAATCTTGGTCAAATCCTAGGTTTGAGCAAGATTTAAACAAGATTAAAACATGAAAATGAAAAATTAAGCCTTGATCCTTCTTATTCACTCCAAAATGAAGCTTTTGGGAGGGTTTTTGAGATATCCAGGTTTGAAACCCAAAACCACTTCTCTTCATGCATAGTTTAGGGTTAGGTGTAGATACATGAATTTTTGGTTTATAGTAAGCATTCAAGTTGATAAACAAGGTTTAGACATATTCAAACTAGAAAAATCATGTATATACCCCCTAAGGCTAAACTCTGTGATATATATGAAGTCAAGCATATAAGAGGAATGGTTTTGGGTTTCAAACATGGAAAATTCAAAAACCCTCCCAAAAGCTTCATTTTTTGAGTGAATAAGAAGGATCCAGGCTTACTTTTTCATTTTCATGTTACTGACTTGTTTAATTCTTGGTCAAACCTAGGATTTGACCAAGATTCAAATAGGCATAAAAATTCAATAAAGAATTCAAAAAATGAAAAACCAAAGCACATAATTAAGCTTCTTAAGTTATAGTAAGCATTCATGTTGATCAACGGAGTCTATACATATTTAAACATTAAAAATCATGTATATACCCCAACCCTAAACTCTGTCTAATGAAGTCAAGGACGAAGAGAAGTGGTTTTCTATTTTTTTTGAATTTTTATGCCCATTTGAATCTTGGTCAAATCCTTGCAGGTTTGACCAATATTTAAACAAGTTTAAAACATGAAAATGAAAAGTAAGTGTGGATCCTTCTTATTCACTCCAAAATGAAGCTTTTGGGAGGTTTTTTTAAATTTTCCATGTTCGAAACCCAAAATGATATCTCTCCGTGCTTTACTTCATAAGACAAAGTTTAGGGGTAGGGGGTAGATACATGATTTTTCTGGTTTGAATATGTCTAGACCTTGTTTATCAACTTGAATGCTTATTATGTGACATCAAAAGACTATGTGTTTAGTTTTTTTTTGAATTTGTTATGCCCATTTGAATCTTGGTCAAATCCTAGGTTTGACCAAGATTTAAACCAGTTTAAAACATGAAAATGAAAAGTAAGCCTGGATTCTTCTTAGTCACTCCAAAATGAAGCTTTTGGGAGGTTTTTTAAATTTCCATGTTTGAAACCCAAAACCACTCCTCTTAATGCTTGACTTCATAAGACAGAGTTTAGGGTTAGGGGCCAAGTATATACATGATTTTTCTTGTTTAAATATGTCTAGACTTTGTTTATCAACTTGAATGCTTACTATATGACATCAAAAGACTATGTGTTTGGTTTTGATTTTTTTGAATTTGTTATGTCCATTTGAATCTTGGTCAAATCCTAGGTTTGACCAAGATTTAAACCAATTTAAAACATGAAAATGAAAATGAAAGCCTGGATTCTTCTTAGTCACTCCAAAATGAAGCTTTTGGGAGTTTTTTCAATTTCCAATGTTTGAAACCCAAAACCACTTTTCTTCATGCTTGACTTCATAAGACAGAGTTTAGGGTTAGGGGGTATATACAATATTTTTCTGGTTTGAATATGTCTAGACTTCGTTGATCAACTGTAATGCTTACTATATGACATAAGAAGCTTATGTGCTTTGGTTTTTTTTTTGATTTCTTTTTTGAATTTTTATGCCCACTTGAATCCTGGTCAAATCCTTTGTTTGACCAAGATTTAAACAAGTTAAAACATGAAAATGAAAAAGTAAGCCTGGCTCCTTCTTAGTCATGAAAATGAGTTAACTTGGCTTTCCAACCCTTGAATCCATAGGAAACTTTGTACTAATGCAGTATAATAATCACCCGAGTTTTTACACCAACAGGTCTGTCACTTACGTGTGGTGCCCATGCGTGAGGTCCCAAACTTCAGTGAGCACAAGTCACATGCGGTAGGCAGGCAAAATACCCGATCAATCCGGGCGGTGGCTGTTAAGGACCCGATCGCATTTCTTGCTTTCAGACTGGGGTCTACCATGTAAGAAGTTTGTTCCTTTTGGATGCATCACTCGTATTTGCAAGTTTTTTGGGGGTCCCGCAAATTCAGGGTAGCATCATGCCCCCCTTCCCACGCCAACACAAACAGAGTTCAACACAACCTAATTAAGCAAGGTTCAACACAGACATAGTTCAACAACCCCTAATTAAGCTAATAGGTTCACCACAAACGCTGCTGAGCAGCAAACATAAACAGAGTTCAACAAAAGATGCTGCTTTTGAAGCAGTAGGAGAGACAAACATGCACAACAGTTACGGAGTATATTTACCATCTTCTTCCTGTCGCCTCCTCCCGGTCCCGCTTCTTCTGCTTCTTGCTGCCCATACCTTTAATCTTTGGTGGCTTGGGCTTGGGAGGAGGCACACGACCGGTCTCGATAGCTTGGTTCAATTTCTTCCTTAGGAATAGCCCATAGGCCATGTGGTTGGCTATGAAGCCGGATCGGTTAACAGTTTCCCCAACTTTGAGACAGCCGGACCCACCGGCTTCGGCATGCTGCAGGACGCTTCGAAAGTCAACCTTTATGCTCTTTGTGCAGAAGGGGCAGCTGTTCCTGGCACCAGTCCAGGGTTCACTCCAATACTTGTCGAACTTCCCCGCCTTAAGCTTGTTGAGAGTGGCCCTGGCCTTCCTATGACGCGACTCGACATCGCTGTCAACCTCATCAGTAGCAACCTGATACATGCCAAATAAACAGGTGAAGCAAATATGTAGCAGTTGCAACTAATAATGAATATGAATCTAAAAAGATTCTGACGCTAATTCAAAACCCTATAGCGCAAAAAAAAGAGGGAGAGACCATAGAGCAAATCGATACAGGGCTATGTTAAATAAGGGAGAGAGGTGAATCGGATGTGAAGCAAATATGTAGCAGTTGCAACTAATACTGAATATGAATCTAAAAAGATTCTGACGCTAATTCAAAACGCTATAGCGCAAAAAAAGAGGGAGAGACCATAGCGCAAATCGATACAGGGCTATGTTGAATAAGGGAGAGAGGTGAATCGGAACATACTTCCTCCCCCTCGTCGACGATATTCTCGTCGAAGGTCGGCGGCGGCGGTTCAAAGATGAGTTCAACCTCGTCCTCGTCATCTAGGGGATGCTTCCCAAGAGAGTGGACCCATCTACCAACAGCATCAGATGCCGATGAGCGACCGATGGCCCGACCTTCGGCAATGGCCTCCGCTTCGTCTTTGGCATCCGCTGCGGCAATGATCGCCGCCGTTGCGGCCATGCGTGCTGCGGTCGCGGCTCTGCACGCCTCCTCTGCGGCTAAGGCCAGCCGCGCGGCTTTCGCTTTCGCTGCGTTGACGGCGTCGGTTGGGCTCTCCATCGGTGGAATGGGAAGGGGAAGTGAAGAGAGGGTTTTTTCCTAGTCCGTGGAGAGAGGGAGAAGTGTGGACGTGAAATGGATAACTGACGATATTTCAAGATTTGGGAGACATAGCACGAACCGGCAGATGACAGCGCGTGGGTGCATTACCTCATACTGCCTCTGTCCTAGAAAGAGCGTACGTGTGGGTTTTCAAGGCATATTAAGGATTTTATTATTACATTGGGAAACTGTCATCGACCATCACTTTCCTCTTCAACTTTTCCACCTCCAATGATCTAAATGCATGTAGTAAATAAGAAAACCATATTATGCTAAATACTACTACCTCCATCCCAAAGCGTAAGGCTTATATTATTTTTAGAAGCTCAAACTATGTCAAGGTAAACTAAGATTTTACCAAAAATCATTATCATGCAAAATACAAAATTAATATCAATACATAGACAACGATTTTTTTTGGTATGGTATCTACAAAATATTATATTAGTTGATAGATTGTTCTAAATTTTCGTCAACCTTTACTTGCTTTGACTCTTAAAAAAAGACTTAAGCTTTGTGATGGAGGTAGTACGTACTAGTCGTGAAGAAACTATATCCCTCGTGATGAGAAAGAAATATTTTTTACTACCACTCTTTTGTGGACAAATTTTGAAGTGCATTGCAAAACGAGAAGTACACTCTTTTATGGACAAATTTTAACTCTACACCCATTATTTCAGGATGGAGGGAGTATAACCCAACTTGTTTTTTTCTTCTGGGCACTACACTGCTTTTTCCCTGTGCAATGCTTGGTTCTACCCTTTTTCTCAATGTAATGGTCACTTTAAGTCATTTTTTCCCACACACATTTATTTTGTACTTCTCTACAGTGTTGACCGTGCTACTACTATTTGTGTTAGTGCGCCAAAAACAAAATGTTATTTTTTAAGTGCCAAATTAATCTAGGGCGTTGGTTGTGAATCGGTGAACAAAAAAGAGATAGCCCAAAAGAGGAACACACCAAGGTACAAAAACTAGTATATATGCATGTTTCTATGTACATATATATGACCCTGGGTTTGTAGATAAAAAACATTCATATATGCGCTTACTATTAATATACATAAGTTTATGCTGATTCTCTTGGTTTAGGTATATACTAGTAAATCTGCCCGTGCGTTGCTACGGGTGAATAGCAACATCACGATTGACGAAGCCATATCGATAGACCGGATGTGGGAGTGCCGATGCATGTGTGGTGTAGCTGCACCTGGCCTTGATCTGCCCTATGACGAGTTGAGCAATCCTTGGCTTTAAGGTTACCTAGAATCTACAATATGGCATGCATACTCCTTAAATATATGCTTACATGGTACTTTCAGTAGCACGAGAAAGAGGGTTGTAGGTACATGGCGCCGCAGGTGAACAAAAAAAGAGAGATAGGAGAGCTTAGAGATAACAAAAAAGGCCGTCCATGAAGACTGGCACCGAGGGAGAACCCTTCCCTTTTTCTTGTCACGTTCTATCAGCAAACAGAGACAACTTCCGTTCTAAGAAAAAAAGAACAGTGCATGCTTACAAAATTTCCTAAACGTCGTACAAATCCTCATATAAATATTTAATTATATTGTAGATACGAAGTTTCACACGCAATTTCGAAATTGAAAATTCTTCCTCATCAAACCTTTCTTCACCCTATTGATCAAAAATTACTTAAAGCTAGGATCAACCGTTTTAGCTTGAAATAATTGACGATAGAACATAAATTCTTAAAACGATTGTGTACTTTATTTTATTATGTGGACGAACGATTTTGTTATATCGTTCCTGTAGACATTTTTGTGCCCATCAAATTTCCACCTCTTGAACGGTAAATGTATTTCTTTAGACAACTTGTTTATTTGTAAGTACTTCCCAGGCTATATATGCGCGTTCCCGGATAAATAATTAATTCAGAAATTAGCATACTGAAGAACACAATTATGTCCATTCTGTTTAATAGGTGCTTCTCAGAATGGAAGGGGCAGTTAAATTTTTAATAATTATATTAATCATGATTAAACTTAGAACTAAAAAATAATAATAAATTGACCAGCAGCTATTCGCATTTTTTTGTATGATCCTTCTCAGGACAGCCCTACATTTCCTTAGCATTAGCAACAGCATGCACCACCCATCTTGGTCGACATTGGTTGCCTGCTCCCTCCATCGACTCTTGTCTAGTATGACAAACACATCGCTCGCTCTCTCCCTGCTCGGCTAGAAAAGCACCAAGATTGTTCCTGTTTCATTTTTTTACCACTATCCAATATGGATGCTATTGAAAAAATTATAAATTAAAAGATTTCCATTGAAACTACTTCAAATGACTGTTAGAAAGAAAAAGTTTTGTGTTTAAATCTTCACATAAATAACCAAATTATCTTGTTTATGAAGTGCGAGGAAGTAACCAAGCACCTTGGGACATTTGCCACTTCATGTGAAAATTAGCAAATAGAAAAGGTTGAAAAGCGTACCAGTCGCAATCTTTAGCAGTAAAAGGTTAGTCATCTCTGTTCGCTCGGACGCTGAATCGTCTTGGTCTCTTTTCCAGTAATCTGGTATGCGCATGCATATGAATCAATTAACATGAAAAGAACTTATCATCGGTAGAATACACATGCTAGAACAGGATGTCATCTGAAACACTGACACTTGTGTTGTTCCTGTGGTGGTTTAGATACAAAAGAAACTCTGAAACATACCCTCAACAAGAAACCTGTTCAAAAAAGACTCTCACCAAGAACGATCACTCAGACTATAATCGCCGCAACGAACATCACTACACTTATTAACTGATAGCCGTATGAACCTTCTACAACTTGCAGGGCTTGGGGAAGATGTCTCGCGTGAACTTCTGCGCGATGCTGATGCTCCCCTAGTCCCGTTGATCTTCAACTTAGTACTGCACAACAATTCTGAAAACAAACACCTGTAGGCCTCCTTCCCGGTGATCCACACCGGTTCAGCAAGGCCAGCCAGGCGTGCTAGACCGCTAGAACTCCAAGGGATAGAAGTGCAAGCCGGCCTTGGAAAAAGCTGCCTTCGCCACGGCGTTCATGGGGTTCTCCCGGTCGTCCCTCGGCCACCGGCTACAGGCTCAACGGCTCGTCCATGGGGATGTCCGTGAGGGTCGGTGGCGACATCTAGACAAAGGCGACGGACATCGCCGCCGATCTCATCGAGAAGGTGGACAGTAACATCCCCGAGGATCACGCAAGGAACCCCGCGGTGCTCAGGTTGGCCGCCGCTCCTCCTGGGCCTTGTCGGGCCTGGACGAGCTTCAAGGTTCCCCGGGCCACGCCGTCGATGTCAGGTCAAGCAGCACATACTGTTGGGCCGTTGGGCGGCAGACATCGTCTCCATGATGAACTGCGACCAACTCTCCGAACCATCTGGTACCATGGCTACGCACCGATTCCACATGTCACCGACGCTCGTGAGCTGCGGTTTGACAGCAGCAACGCACAGCCTCTACTTCTGGACCGAGCGCGCAGGGCCGGTCCATCCGGATCTCGCCGTCGTCGGGATCGGGTGGCGCAGACGCGGTCGATCGATGGTCCGAAGGTATATTGAGTAATTTTCGTCATGCTCAGATCGATCTCTGTTGGAGCTAATTTGATCGCCGCAGAAATCAAAATCTCTCCGCTCGCTTTCGTGTATTTGTGTGTAAATATACTTTGGACGATCGAGTATGCAACGGAGTCCAGCCGTAGGCAAAACAAAACCGAAACGGATGCAAACCCTTCCTATATACCGTGCGATGGCAGGACTTTAGGGCGACGTACGAAAATTATAGAACGAAGCGAACGGACGACGGAAAACTTGACGGACCAAACCACGGAAACGCTTTTCCCTTTATTATTAGGTATAGATATGGTTAGGCATCACTACTAATTCAGAAAAAAACAAAAATGTAACTCTTCAAGTGAAGTCATTTTAAGTGACCTAACAACTAAAATTCATATATAGGATTTGTATAGGAATTATGTAGGATTTAGATCACATGTGAATTTTCCCCACACTAGTTGTTTGATTCATAGGAACATATCCTATAGGAATCTTGCAGTGCAAATCCTATAAGAATAAAACATTAGGTCATACCTCATGGAAAATTTCCTTTGGCACAATCAAACACAACTCATCTTCCTATATGATTCAACTAGCCATTAAATCTCAATCCTATGTTTTCCATATTTCTATGGTTTTCCCATCCTATGAATCAAAGGAGCCTTAGGGCTTATATCTTTTTTTAGAAAGGCAAACTATGTTAAGATTGGCCAAGTTTTACGAAAAACCTTTAACATGCAAAATACAAAGTTGAGTCATTTCGTTTGAATCGGAGGGAGTACATTTGACGTTATGGTACTATTTGACAGCTGCTTGGCACTGTATTTTTTTCGAACCAAACTTCCCCCTTCATGAAGCTTTTATTTTAGCTTCAGTGACTTGATACATCCATATATCTAGACAAAGTTGAGTCAATTCATTTGAATCAGAGGGAGTACATTTGACTATATGGGTATTGTTTGACAACTGCTTGGCACTGTCTTCTTTTTTGAACCAAACTGCCCCCTTCACGAAGCTTTTATTTTGGGATAGAGCTTCACTGACTTGATACTTCCAAGTTTCACAGTGACTTGGTGCCACCATCCACCATCCATCTCAGATCCAATGTATGCGATCGACTTAGAATTTAAACTAAATAATTATTATAATTGCTCAGAAATATTTCAAGAACTTCCAGTTAATCGTGCATATTTCGATTTATATTTTGGTGAAGTTTCATTCGATTTGAATCAAAGGTTTGTGAGCAAATATATACTCCCTCCGGTTCATATTAATTGACTCTAATATGGATGTACTAGACACATTTTAGTTCTAGATACATCCATATTGAAGTCAATTAATATGAATCAGAGGGAGTATTTAGTTTAAACTAGTGCTCGTATACGTAAAAAGCTCTTTAATCACAAGCTAATCGTCCGAGTGGGATGAAATATTCACAGATTTTAGAACAAGGCATCTACATTTTACTGGATTTTTTTCATAATTTTTGTTTTTAGGTTCGAAATAAGAGATTAGTTTGGAACGTTGGATCTCAAATGGTTGGTAGATGGTGGCACCAAGTCACAATGAGATTTGGAGACTTCAAGTCACTGCAGCTCTGTCCTTTTATTTTGACAAACTGCAGAGCCGCTGGTGCATCTATGCTTGCGTACGGCCGACGCCGATTCTTAGCAAGGAAGTTCTTCCTATAAGTAGTAGTATCCATACTCCACTCCAAGGCATGTATAAAAAAAAGAACCCATCCCGTTCTCGTTTTCCCGATCACTCTTCTCTGAAGATGGAGGAGGCCCTCTTCTTGTGCCCCCTCTGCCTGCTGCCCTTCAAACCCCCCATATCCAAGGTCGCTCCCTTCCGATTTCATTCTTAGGTTCACCTGTGAGAAATGTCAATGACAACTGATGCCACGTACGTTGTTCCGTGCAGTGCAAGGGCGGTCATATGGGCTGTCGGCGCTGCGTCGGCGAGCTTGCGCCGAACCCGTGCAAGAAGTGCGAGCAGCCGGCGTGGTTGCCGCCGTCGAATCGATCTGGGCCAAGATTGCCGCCGTCGAATCGATCTGGGGCAATGGTCAAGTGCGTCGGCTGCCAGAGCTTGGTCGCCTCCACGGAGTCCTACAAGCACTATATCGCGTGCCCGCATGGTCCGTGCGGCTGCACAGAGGCCATCAATACCGGCTGCAGCTTCACCGGCCCGCCGCGGGAGCTCCTGGTACACCTCCAAGCATCCCACTCCATCCCAGTGTTTACGTTCCAGTATGGCATACCCGCCTGGTGCATAGTTCGTGTTCCGGTACAACCGCGGGGACACCTGTTCATCGGCAGTGGGGAAGAAGACGGTAGCGTGTTCGCCATCACCGTTGGAGCGCTCGGCCCGACCACCATTGTGTCCTGTGTGTGCATCAGGTCGGCCGCGTGCTTGTTTCCGATGTACAAGGCGCAGCTGTTGGTGATTGGTCCGCCGGCGCCGGCGACGGCTGGGACCAGTGACCTCTCGACGGACACCTTGATGGCGGTAATCGAGCCGACGAGCTCCCCGACGCCTAGCTCGATCATGTTGCAGCAGCTCACTTCTTTCCTGGCGGTGCCGCCCCGTTACGCGAAGCAGAATGGAGGGCAGCGTGTGTTGCCTATCTGCGTTTGCATCAACAAGAAGGTTATACAATAATCTTCGTTTAGTCATACTGCAATGTAGTTACTCGAAGATCGGAGGGAGTAGTTTAGTTCGAAGTAGGGTTCGTTCGGATGTATTTTGGACTTGTATAGTAGTACTACTACTCCAGAACTATTACTAGCTAGTTGGAGTGCTAGAATGCAGCTCGGAGTATTATAGTATTTTGGCAGTACTACTAGTTATGTATGTGACTGCAAATTCAAACTAAAATGGAGTATTTCTTGCTAATGTTGTTCTTTTGGAGTCATCATTTTTTTCTGAACGTGTTAACTATGCTATTGTCTAAGGATTCGTTTAGATTTCTTTGGTTGAATTCATATTTCGTCTCTTCCTAATTTGGCAAAACTGCACTGTCATGGGCATTCTTACAAGGTCGCTGAAGTTTCAAAGTTTCTTAATGTATATTGCGTAGGGTGTACCCCCTTAACATGGATCTGTTGCATTTTTGGGTTGTATTTTTTTTGGCAATTTTCAGGACCATAAAATAGCACGCCTTCAGTTGAAATTTGAATTAGTGGCCGATACTAGCATGGAGTAGTGAAGTTTTTTTGTACTCCCTCGGTCCCACCAAAAGTGTCTCACCTTTGTTAAAATTTAGATGGATAGATGTATTTTTTTTTACAAAGTTGAGACAACTTTGGTGGGACGGAGCCACGGAGTCGTAGTTGATGGCGAGAAGGTTGATGCCTTGCTAGGTTGGTGTACGTTGCAAAAAGAACAAGGTTGGTGTGTATTTGTTTTATTTGTTCACCATAATACTGACATGGCCATCGATTTGATTAGACAACACAAGCCTGGGATGTTTCACTTATTTATTGTAGGAAGCACGATTAATGTTCTGTAATGATGGGGCTACTCCTATAGTCCGTCTGCTCGGCTCCTACTCGGGTGTCGGGTCACATTCACACTCTCCTCTTTTTTTGAACACATTCACACTCTCCTCTTTTTTTGAACACATTCACACTCTCCTCTTTTTTTGAACACATTCACACTCTCCTCGAAACTGCAGTAGGCAGTATATGAGCGTCTCGGTTCACCTCCGTCGTCTATCCCCACTCCGCCCATCTTCCATAGCACGCGCCTGCGTCTCCGCCATGGCGCTTTCGCATCCTATCCAGCAGTGCCCAGTTTGAGAGCCTCTGTTCTCCAACTCAAACCCCCACCTGCCGCCATTGATCGCCATCTCTCTCCCAAAGTTCGAATCAGTAGATCTCCCAAGAAAATACCAACCCCATTGTACCACCTGCCTCATTGCGATGGCGAAATCGAGCAGGGTCTGTGGATCTGGGCTGTTTCACAAGGTGTTTACGGAAGGCCCCCTTGAAGTGCTCATCAGCCAGTGCGACGCCATCACCGCCGCGTCCCTAGTCGGTTCCTCCAAAAGTATTCTTCAGTCAGCCAAATACAGTGCCACTCTGCCTGCTTCTCAGCCGTTTGGCCTTCCGTGTGTTCTCTGTTGTGACCCGGCGGATAAACCATGGGCGGTGTTCAAGGAGGATTTGCCGGTGCACAGCAAGTGCAAACTACTGCCGCTGGACAGGTTCTCCTATGATGGCCTAATGCCACACGGTAAGGATGAGGAGCGGGCAGGCGCCAATGGAGATTGGATCGCCATGGTTGGCCCCGAAGGCAAGTGGAACCTCCTCAATGTCTACACTCATCGCAAGATTAAGCTTCCATCTTTGAGGAACAAGTTGGAAACCACACACAATCCACTTATATTCGAGTATCAGCGTTCTGCTATTCGACTGCAGAAGATAGCTATTTGCCAAGTTCCTACAGCTGCTAGGGGGTATCAAGATTTCTCCCTTGTCGCAATCTTCGACTTTGCAATTGCCTACCTCCATGGCGAATATCCTCGTGCATGGATATTTCTTGAAAACCAGTTTCAGTACGGCGCCATATACTGCGATGCAATTATACATAACGGACTTGTGTTCGCCGTTACTGAGCTTGGAAATGTTTATGCATGGGATCCTAATCAATTTGGTAACATTTCCTCCCTATCTTTTTTATATACGTAACTTATATAGTATTTCACCTCTTATTTGTTGAACTGTCTTGGCATCTTTTGGCTTAAAGGAATTCCATAGGCGCACACCATAACCCTCTTGTGGTATGGACATATATAGAATTTAACATCTATAGGAATTTTAGTATGGTCTAATGTGCATGTTGTTCCTTAGGAAAAAGGCCCCCTAGTAATTAAGTTTCTTTATTATTACTCCCTAGAAAATTTAAGGTAGAGTAGAAATAGAATCAATAAAGGTGCCATGCAATATTGATAAAGACTTTCATTTGTTTATATTCCCCCGGTTCTAGAGAATAAGGAGTACTATATTCAAACCATCTAAAATTTGGACCAATATTTTCGGGAACATGTTTTAAATCCATATGAAGTTTTACCAAGATGTTCGAAATATATTTCAAACCATCTTATGTTCGACCATGATTTTATAAAGTACTAGTATTGGCATCCCAATATCAAATCAATATCACTAGTAGATAAATCATGAAATATATTTTCATGTGACGTGTTCTTTCCTTTTTCAAGGTCCTATAGTGCTCCCTGCTCCATTCATTCCGTGGACGGCTGGATTTGATGACGATGATGATTTTGACTCTAATAGTCGTACGTGGTGGCTGGCAAGATCTCAAGATCGTTCTAGACTTCTCCTGGTCTATGCACGTGGCGTAATGGATTTTGACGCTGACGGTGCTCCAACTCATTATGATAGTACCCCTTCTGTCCATTGCGGTCGCGCTGTTCACAGCTATTCGGGGTATACCTGCATTGTATTCTCGAATGACACTAGTCGGTTACTTCCAGCCAACCCGTGGGAAAGGGTTACTAATCTTGGAGACTATTCTATGTTCCTTGGGTTGAACTATCCGATTTTCATGCCAGTGGGTGGTGCAACATTTCCCCCAGGATATTTGACAAGAAGAAACTGCATCTACACCACGCCTCAGGCCATTGGCTCTCACTTTGACACATCACATCAAGAAATTTTCCGCTTCAGTCTAAATGGCGAAGACCACCAAAGCATATCTTTCTCAAGCAGCGGTCCAGGGGCCAACTGGCATACGGGGTTTTGGTTCATCCCAAGCTACACCAACGCGCTGGACTGGAACAAAGACAATCAGAGTTAGGGATATTTATGTAATAGTAGGATCATACTACTAGCTAGCTCAGTTGGTCTTGACTCCTATTTAACTATTTATAGCTAATGTACTTAGGTGATAAATTTATGCTATTTGCATGAACCCAGGCGCTTCTTTTAATTTGATCAAATACGGTCTATACACATGCATGGTTGTTTGGCTGTTTCAGTGTCCCTAGAGGCATACATATATACTGTTATTTAGCAATCTTTATTACAGTACAAAGGTCTTAACCTCATGGTTCACAGAAAGTATAAACGTAGATCAACCATCTAAACATAGAAGACATTCTAGTGTATGATTCTTACATATACACATCAACATCCTATCAGAAAATCTTAATGTGAATTGTACTGGCTGTACAAACCCGTGCATCATTCTCTAGCCGGTTGCACCCAAAAACCAAATCGTGGTACTTCATAGTTGACTGTATGTAGGACAACATACAGATCCAATGCGAAGCCATGGGTATCACCTGCATGACAGAACCATATTTCACATGGTTGGAGGTACTCCATATGGCATTTAAAATCATTCCTTGTCCTTCATATGGCCCTAAAAATAGTACAGTTGGATTTGTGGGTTTTAATTTTTTATTAACACACTCAATTGATTGCCCAAACATTGATTAATAATATTATTAAGGGGTGTGATGTTGAAAGCCATAAGAACAATGTGCCAAACAATCTTTGCTAGCGGACGGTAAATGTATACCCATCAGAAATAATCAGCAGACGTGCATGTTTCTTTGGTCAGAATAACTGCTGCACCATCTTAAAAGTAAATGGCATGACCATTTATTTGATTTGATAGCGTGCAGCTAGATGGCGTACATTACTATCTCTACTTCCTTGGGTCGCCCAAATCTGGAGTACTAAAAGCAAATCCTGGTGATTCATTTGACAAGACAACACAGATGCGTCCAAATTTCTCCGTCCATATTATTATAATCTGGAGTGCGTTGCCTCGTTGCCTTCCAAGAGAAGCTGCATTCCTTGCCAAAAAAGAGAGAGAGGCTGTATTTATAACTATCTCACCGGCCGCCACTAGTACAAACCATCACTCCCTCTCCACCTCCACCTCCATCTCTTCCCTAGTAGCTCCACCTCCATATCGGCGACGGACCACAATCGCGCGGCTTCGACTTCCTCTTCGACGGCGGCGGCGACAGAGGCGTGAGGCACCTTCTCCGCGGCGCATCACTCATCCTCGTCCCGCGGCAACAATGGCTGTATGTGAAATCACCATACCCTTTTGTATGGTAGAGATGATGATGTGCGGATAAAATTTTATTGGCGGTTGCTCATCCTTGTTTGAATATTTGGTGTAGATTCACATCTAGGGCAGGGTGTCAAGCGGGGTGGGTAGCGGGCTAGCTAGTTTCAGTGCGAGTGCTTTAAATCTGCTCTAATCTCAACCACTATTTGCTCTAATTTTCTGCTTTGCGGGACGATTCGCGGACGCCGCTTGCAACCCTAATCTAGGGTATTGATCCTAGTTTAGTAGACTACTAGGATTTACATGCCAATTTGTTTTTAGACTAATCCGGATATTTGTCAATACTACTAGAGTACGTACTTCTTCCGTTCGTATTTAATTGACTCTAGTTGAAAGCATCGGCAGTTCATTTTCTTCTCTCCCTCGCGTCGACTAATTAAAACCGAACAGAGGGAGTATTAGGAATCCTTGTGCATCCGTACTACCAGTAAGGTATTGCGTTGTTGCAGAGGCTCAGTGTAATCAATATCTTTCGATATTAATATACGGAGTACTCACTTTATCAGAAAATAAATTAGTAATCCATGTTCAAACTTGCTAGTTTGATCGACGTTTGATGATGATTTGTGAGGCCATGTATGGGCCTAGTTTGTTTCCTTTGCTTGGTGGTCAGTAGGCTGATGATTTTTTTTTGCTTGGTCGATCTGTGGTCGTTCCATGGCCACTGCTGATTAATCATTACTAGAATCAACAATTTTTTGCTTGTCTGGTGATTGGAATTGTATGCGCTCTTCTGAAGAGCACCATCGCACGATGATTAGTCTTAATGGAGATGCAGATGTCGATCAAGAGGGAGAAACATATCTTGATCATGCATTTCTCACGAGATTACTTGGTGATTGGAAGTAGAATCCACAATTTGTTGTGCAAACTTCTCAACATATGCATATATTCGTTGAATTGGCTTTATGTGATCAATATTACTTCTTATTGCAGATGGATGGAGGGGAAAGAGCGAAAAAACCGATACTTAGTGAAATGACTTCTCATTCTGTGACTTCTGATATCCTAGATGACAAGGTAAATATATAGAACGATGATTCGTAGGTGATGAAAGCAGAATCCACAATTTGCCGTGCAAACTTCTCAACATATGCATTTATTTGATTAATTAGTTTTATGTGATCAATAGTATTACTTATTCCAGATGGACGTAGGGGAAGGAACGAAAAAGCGGATGCTATGTGAAATGACTTCTAAATCTGTGTGTTCTGATATCCCAGATGACAAGGTAAACATATGGACCGACGCTTGTTTTGCTGCTGCCCCCGTTAGATGGCTAGATGCTCTGGTCTAATTTCTGTTCATGTGCTTATTATTGCAGAAACATAGAGTTGAAGAAAACTCTATATTGTCTGATGACAAAGGTGAAATGGCATGCCAGTCTTTTAAACCTCCGACGCCACCTTGTTTACTGTCTATGGAGACTGATGCAGCTGGACCTGGTACTGATGAGCCTATACGTGGCATCATCGTGCCACATGAAGAAGGTTGTGGATTGGGTTTACCCCCTGCTGAAGAAACTGGTGGTGCAGCTGGAGCTGCTAGTGTAGAGCCTCTAGTGAACGGTGTCGTGCCACGGGAATTCTCTGAACTAGAGCAAGACGGTTTACCTATTGTCAAGACCGATGTAACTGGTGCTGATGCTGGAGTTGCTACTGATGATCCTGCACCCGAAGTTGCCACGCCACCCGAAGGAGGTTTTGTATTGGTAGAACCCGTCATGACTATGCCCACAGTACTGACTGGTGGTGGACCTGGAGCTGGTATGGTAGAGCCTCTAGCGAAAGGTGTCGTGCCACGAGAATCCTCTGAAGTGGATATTGGTGGTTTACCCTCTGTAGATACTGGTGGTCTACCTGGAGCTGGTATTGTAGAGATTTCAGCAAACAGTGCTGTCCCACCCAACTCCTATGAACTGGAGCATGTACCTGATGTGCCTTCTGTAGAACCTGATGCACCTGTAAGTAGTGGTGATGATTCCGCTGAATCTGATCAAGAAGGATCTGCATCTCGAGGACAAGATGTCAGCTGTCATTCACCTGAACCCGAGCTGAAGTCAGCAACGGTAGCTTATATGGCACGGACTGTCCTTCAAGCTCTAAAGATCCAGTTGGGTGGTTCACAGGACCAGCTACTCCAAGCCATTGTCACTACAAAAGACCAGCCAGCATGCTTCGTTATCTCCTGCATACTGTTTGACAAGCTGAAGCACTGCAACTGGCGCATTGTTCAATCCCATCAGCATGGAGAGAGGAGCTATGTTTATGTCAAGATGATTCATGCTGATTTGGTAAGGTTCCATGATAAGATGTATGGGTGGGGTGAGGCAAGAGCCACATTTTGCAGCATTCACACAGTCTTCGCTCTTGAGCCAGACCCCATGGATGCTTACCCAGTGGTGCAGCTGTCCTGACTTGATATATGTTTTATGATCAGTATGCTGCTGTCGTGGAACTGTGATGTGGAGCTACCTTTCTTATGGTTTCTAGGCTTTTGGTTTCAACATGTATTATGGAGCTTACCTTAGGACTTTCGCATGCGTTTGGCTGTTGACCTGTAATGTTTGTGGTTGGTTGTCTAATCTACTTGGCACAATCACATTGCAAAGGCAAATGTTCCTTTTCTCTTTAATTGTTATTATGACTTATGTGTTATAACCAGGCAAGAATATGCAATCTTGGTTCTCTGACCGATATATATGTACATACAACTTTTGTTCACATAATAACACTTACACGGGAAAAGAGTAGCTTTCTCTGTTGGACAAACACCAAACCACAAAAGGGTAACAACACAATATCCAAACTAGGTACGGCACCTGTTGAGCATACATGACTTTTGTCGTAAAATCACGTTAACCAACACTAGCAGCATCTTGTTCTTTGCAAGGTGCTATGCTTATCAGTCTAATCCCAATACACAACCTACTTCAGGTGGCACGATGATGTCAGGTGCAGGTTCACCAGTACCAACTCTCTTGCATCAGTCTCCATTGAAGGTACGCCACTGCTGCAGTAGACACCATTAGCAATGCAACCTGAAGGTGTTCTTATCCTCATATCAGGATCACATAATACAGGTGTCAAGCTTCATGCACTAGCCAACACAATCAAAAGTCCGAACTAGGATCGCTAGGAAAAAAAACATGAAGATCCTTTTATCGAATCCCACGCTGAACATCTTTTTCACTAATTAGGTAAGCTCCTGCTGACAAACATATTACAGCAACTCCAGCAGTGGCTCTATATTTTGGCGCTGTGGGCTGATGCTGCGCATGGAGCCGGCAATAGCTTCACCGGAAGCTGCAAACTGTGGCGGCCAAATGCAGGGCTGAAACAGCGTATTTTCAGAGGCGCTATAATGCAGCGCCAAAAACAGAATATAATGAAAAATAGAGTGCAGTAAAACAGAAGATCAAATAAAGACTAGAAATAGACATAAAATAGGAGAAAATTAGCTTGATAGATACTCCGTAGTTCATATTTGTACAAAGTAGTGCGATAAAACTAAACTAAAACTCGACATCTGACGAGTCCGGTGTCGTGCCCGACACCGGATCCGACGAGAAGAGGTCAATCCAACGGGGGTCGTCCTCGCCAATGGTGGTCGGCCCGGCGAGCTGCGCTTCGATGAAGGCCCGCTTCGTCGCCTTCTCCGCCCTCCGTTGTGCGCGGTCCTCCTTCTTCGCAGCCCGCCTCGTAGCCTTCTCCGCCCTCCGTCTGCGGAAGTGCTCGTTCTCGGCGGCTACGTCCTCGGGGAAGCGGGCCGCCCACTCGCGCGCCGCGCGCTCGTCCCGCTCGGCAATGCGCAAACGGCGCTCCGTCTCGCGGCGGCGGCGCTGTTCCTCCTGTCTAACGATGTACGGCGGCGGCGCGAGATCCTCGGCCTGCTGGCGCGTCCACACGTCATGGAAATTCATCGACGATCGCGGGCGCCCGAGCCGCCACGCCACGGCGTCGTACGCGCGCGCGGCCTCGTGCGCGGTCTCGTAGGTGCCGAGGCCGATGCGCTCGCCGCCGTCACGTATCTCCGCGTAATACGTACCTTTGGGGCGCGCGCGGACGCCGCGGTACCCCGTGCCCGAGACGCGGCAGTACCGCGAGCTCGACGCGAGACGAGGCATGGCGGCGGCGGCGGAAGCGGAGCCGCGGCGGCGATATTAGGCGCAGATGGGCAAATTTCAGCAACCCGTGTCCATCTTTTTTTTTGGCAGGATTACGCCATGTACCACCTTCCAATTAGAAAATAGTACTGTTCAGCCTTCCCCTGTTGGGCCCAATATTTCACTTTGGGTTGCCAACGGCCATCTACATGGTAATTGCTCTCGGCCTACTTGCTCCGGCCGTCGAAGCCCAATAACTACAAATGGGCCTTTCTGCTCATGCAATTTCGGCCCTTTTCTAATGAAACACAGATCCTATGAATGGCAAAAGAAAAAAACGCGGAGATTCTACATAAAAGTTGTTTTTAGTTATTTTGAATTATTGGGTTCCAATTTTTGAAACTGCTCATGCCCAATATGAAAATCCTTGTTCGCTCCATACCCACATGGATAACGGTATTTTTAATAATTCATAAAGTGGATTTGAAATTTAAAACATATCCTAATAATTCCATGATTTAATCTATCAACTTGCAAGATCTTGGAGAGAAAAAGCTTGTATTAGTCTGCAGAATCCGCACCGTTTCAAAGGCGGCAGTGGATCAAAAGAAAAAAGGAAGTAGCCAGAAATTAGGGGTCAAAAATAACTCCAAGAAATGAAACTTTTATTGTTCGTAGAGGATGACATGCGGGACCCATGAGCCAGCAGCTTACTCAACGTTTCAAAGGCGGCATGAGATCGGAAGAAAAAGGCAAGTGACCAAATATCAGGTGCCAAAAATAATCCAAGAAATGAAACTTATTGTACATAGAGGATGACATGCGGGTCCCATTTTGCAGCAGCGGTTTCAGCGTTTCAAATGCGGTTTGAGATCAAAAGAAAAAGAAAGTAGCCAGAAATTAGGGGGTAAAAAAACTCCAAAAAAAGAAAGTTGATTGTACATAGAGGATGACATGCGGGTCCCATGAGTCAGCAGCTTACTCAACGTTTCCAAGGCGGCAGGGGATCAAAAGAAAAAGGAAATAGCCAAAAATCAGAGGTGAAAAAAAAACCAAGAAAAGAAATTTTATAGTACATAGAGGATGACATGCGGGTCCCATGAGCCAGCAGGTTCCTCAACGTTTTCAAAGGCCGGTGGGGATCAAAAGAAAAAGGCAAATAGCCAGAAATTAGGGGTAAACAATAAATCCAACAAAGGAAAGGTTTATTGTTCATAGATGCTGACATGTGGGACCCATGAGCCAGCAGCGTCAAGGCAAGTGACCAAAAATCAGGGGTAAAAAAAATCCAAGAAAAGAAACTTTATTGTACATAGAGGATGACATGTGGGTCCCATGAGCCAGCACCTTACTCAACGTTTCAGAGGCGGCTTGAGATCGAAAGAAAAAGGAAAGTGACCGAATATCAGGAGCTAAAAATAATCCAAGAAAGGAAACTTTTATTGTACATAGAGATTGACATATGGGTCCCACTAATACAAGCTCTTTCGCTCGAAGATCTTGCAAGTTGATTGTACATAGAGGATGACATGCGGGCCCCATGTGTCAGCAGCTTACTCAATGTTTCCAAGGCGGCAGTGGATCAAAAGAAAAAGGAAATAGCCAAAATCAGAGGGTGAAAAATAAATCCAACAAAGGAGAGGTTTATTGTCCATGGAGGCTGACATCTGGGACCCGCGAGCCAGCCGCGTCCTCTACGTTTAGAAGGCGACTGGGGATCGAAAGAAAAAAGGCAAATAGCCAGAAATTAGGGGTACAAAATAACTCCAAGAAAGGAAGTGTTTATTGTTCATAGAGGCTGACATGTGGGACCCATGAGCCAGCAAAGTCTTCAACGTTTCAAAGGCGGCAGGGGATCAAAAGAAAAAGGAAGTAGCCAGAAATTAGGGGTAAAAAATAACTCCAAGAAAGGAAACTTTTATTGTTCATAGAGGATGACATGCGGGACCCATGCTCCAGCAGCTTCCTCAACGTTTCAAAGGCGGCATGAGATCGAAAGAAAAAGGCAAGTGACCAAATATCAGGACCCGAAAATAATCGAAGAAAGAAATTTTATTGTACATAGATGATGACATGCGGGACCCATTTAGCAGCAGCGGTCTCAACGTTTCCAAGGCGGCACGGGATCAAAAGAAAAAGGAAGTAGCCAGAAATTAGGGTTCAAAAATAACTCCAAGAAAGGAAACTTTTATTGTTCGTAGAGGATGACATGCGGGACCCATGAGCCAGCAGCTTACTCAACGTTTCAAAGGCGGCATGAGATCGAAAGAAAAAGGCAAGTGACAAAATATCAGGAGACAAAGATAATCCAAGAAAAGAAAACTTTATTGTACATAGAGGATGACATGCGGGTCCCATTTAGCAGCAGCGGTCTCAACGTTTCAAATGCGGCTTGAGATCAAAAGAAAAAGAAAGTAGCCAGAAATTAGGGGGTAAAAAAACTCCAATAAAGGAAAGTTTTATCGATGAGCCAGCAGAGTCCTCAACGTTTCAAAGGCGGCAGGGGATCAAAAGAAAAAGGAAATAGCCGAAAATCAGAGGGTGAAAAAAAACCAAGAAAATGAACTTTTATAGTACATAGAGGATGACATGCGGGTCCCATGAGCCAGCAGGTTTTTCAACGTTTCAAACGTGGCATGAGATCGAAAGAAAAAGGCAAATGACCAAATATCAGGATCCAAAAATAATTCAAGAAAAGAAACTTGATTGTACATAGAGTATGACATGCGGGTCCCATTTAGCAGCAGCGGTATCACCGTTTGAGAGGCGGCAGGGGATCGAAAGAAAAAGGCAAGTGACCAAATATGAGGTGCCAAAAAAATCGAAGAAAAGAAAGTTTTATTGTACATAGAGGATGACATGCGGGTCCCATGAGCCAGCAGGTTTTTCAACGTTTCAAACGTGGCATGAGATCGAAAGAAAAAGGCAAGTGACCAAATATCAGGAGCCAAAAATAATTCAAGAAAAGAAACTTGATTGTACATAGAGGATGGCATGCGGGTCCCATTTAGCAGCAGCGGTATCACCGTTTGAGAGGCTGCACGGGATCAAAAGAAAAAGCCAAGTGACCAAATATCAGGAGCCAAAAATAATCTAAGAAAAGAAATTTTACTGTACATTGAGGATGACATGCGGGTCCCATTTTGCAGCAGCGGTCTCAACGTTTCCAAGGCGGCACAGGACCAAAAGAAAAATGAAGTAGCCAGAAATCAGGGGGTGAAAAAAATCCAAAAAAAGAACGATTTCAATTGGGCTGCATGTGGACATCTGGGCATTCGAACTATCCTGCTGGCCTTTTGACTCGTACAATTTCAGCCCACTCCAAAACAGGATAGTTCGGATTTTTCTAAAAAAACAGGAAAGTCCTATGCTTCGCAAAAACAAAAAACAAGGAGATTCAGCATATAAATTTGTTTATGTAAAAATAAAGATTTAATTTATCCGTTGAAATAGCTCAGAGCGCAATACACTGTTTATTGTCTGCAAAATAATCAAGATATCACATGTTTCTTGTACGGGGAGGCTGACATCGTGGACCCATGAGCCAGCAGCGTCGTTTTAAAGGCGGCAGGGGATGGAAAGAAAAAATAAACCAAAAATCTGTTGGTAAAAAATCCAAGAAAAGAAACATTTTCGTTCTGAGAGGATGACATGCGGGACCCATGAGGCAGCAGCGTCCTCAGCGCTTATTGTTCATAGAGGCTGACATGTGGGACCCGTGAGCCAGCAGCGTCCTCAACGTTTTAAAGGCGGCAGGATATCGAAAGAAAAAATAAGCCAAAAATCATTTGGTAAACAATATCCAAGAAAAGAAACATTTACCGTTCTGAGAGGATGACATGCGGGACCCATGAGGCAGCAGCATCCTCAACGATTCCAAGGCGGCAGGGGATCAAAGAAAAAAAAGGAAATATCCAGAAATTAATTAGGGGTTCAAAAAAATCCATCAAAGGAAACTTTTATTGTTCATAGAGGATGACTTGTGGGACCGACCTGCCAACAGCGTCCTCATCGTTTCAAAGGGGCAGGAGATCCAAAGAAAAAGGCAAATAGCCAGAAATTAGGGGTCAAAAATAACTCCAAGAAAGGAAACTTTTATTGTTCGTAGAGGATGACATGCGGGACCCATGAGCCAACAGCTTACTCAACGTTTCAAAGGCGGCATGAGATCGAAAGAAAAAGGCAAGTGACAAAATATCAGGAGCAAAAGATAATCCAAGAAAAGAAACTTTATTGTACATAGAGGATGACATGTGGGTCCCATTTTGCAGCAGCGGTCTCAATGTTTGTAATGCGGCTTGAGATCAAAAGAAAAAGAAAGTAGCTAGTAATTAGGGGGTGAAAAAAAATCCAAGAAAGGAAAGTTGATGGACATAGAGGATGACATGCGGGTCCCTTGAACCAGCAGCTTACTCAACGTTTCAAAGGGGGCAGGGGATCAAAAGAAAAAGGCAAGCCAAAAATTAGAGGGTGAAAAAAATCCAACAAAGGAAACTTTTATAGCACATAGAGGATGACATGCGGGTCCCATGAGCCAGCAGGTTCCTCAACGTTTCAAACGTGGCATGAGATCGAAAGAAAAAGGCAAGTGCCCAAATATGAGGTGCCAAAAAAACTCCAAGAAAAGAAAGTTGATTGCTCATAGAGGATGACATGCGGGTCCCATGAGCCAGCAGGTTCCTCAACGTTTCAAACGTGGCATGAGATCGAAAGAAAAAGGCAAGTGACCAAATATGAGGAGCCAAAAATAATTCAAGAAAAGAAAGTTTTATAGTACATAGAGGATGACATGCGGGTCCCATTTAGCAGCGGTATCACCGTTTGAGAGGCGGCAGGGGATCAAAAGAAAAAAGAAATTGCCAAAAATCAGAGGGTGAAAAAAACCAAGAAAATGAACTTTTATAGTACATAGAGGATGACATGCGGGTCCCAGTTAGCAGCAGCGGTATCACCGTTTGAGAGGCGGCAGGGATCGAAAGAAAAAGGCAAGTGACCAAATATGAGGTGCCAAAAAAATCCAAGAAAAGAAAGTTTTATAGTACATAGAGGATGACATGCGGGTCCCATTTAGCAGCAGCGGTATCACCGTTTGAGAGGCAGCAGGGATCGAAAGAAAAAGTCAAGTGACCAAATATGAGGTGCCAAAAATAATCCAAGAAAAGAAAGTTTTATAGTACATAGAGGATGACATGCGGGTCCCATGAGCCTGCAGGTTCCTCAACGTTTCAAACGTGGCATGAGATCGAAAGAAAAAGTCAAGTGACCAAATATGAGGTGCCAAAAAAATCCAAGAAAAGAAAGTTTTATAGTACATAGAGGATGACATGCGGGTCCCATTTAGCAGCGGTATCACCGTTTGAGAGGCGGCAGGTGATCGAAAGAAAAAGTCAAGTGACCAAATATGAGGTGCCAAAAAATCCAAGAAAAGAAAGTTTTATAGTACATAGAGGATGACATGCGGGTCCCATTTAGCAGCAGCGGTATCACCGTTTGAGAGGCGGGGGATCGAAAGAAAAAGGTAAGTGACCAAATATGAGGTGCCAAAAATAATTCAAGAAAAGAAAGTTTTATAGTACATAGAGGATGACATGCGGGTCCCATTAGCAGCAGCGGTATCACCGTTTGAGAGGCGGCAGGGGATCGAAAGAAAAAGGCAAGTGACCAAATTTGAGGTGCCAAAAAAACTCCAAGAAAAGAAAGTTGATTGCACATAGAGGATGACATGCGGGTCCCATTTAGCAGCAGCGGTCTCAACGTTTCCAAGGCGGCAAGGGATCAAAAGAAAAAGGAAGTAGCCAGAAATCAGGGGGTCAAAAAAATCCAAGAATAGAAAGAATTTTGGTTCATAGAGGATGACATGCGGGACCCATGATCCTGCATCGTAAACGGCTCGATCGGAGAACGTTGAACGAGATGGCGCGATCTAGAAAAAAACAATGCCAGAGAGGCTGCCATCTGGGCCCTACATCCCTCGGCGGTGCGGATTTGCGTTGACTCGGCCGGCGAACCCGAGATTTCGAGATGCACCACGTCCCGGGCCACCATACGCGACGTTTTGGCCGCTTTCGTCGGGCTAGGTGGCCTCAAAAACGAGAAAAAAAGTTTTGACATGCACCACGGAGGGACCAAAATCGTCGGCCATGGTACACCAGCAACCACGGCGCGACTTCAACTTCGTCGGCCATGGCAACTTTTCTTGTAGTGGTAGCAAGTGTCACCAACTGATGAGGGGAGATTGGCGTGAACAGTTTCGGAATCTATCGGGTCATCACGTTCGCTTGTTGGGTTTGTATGATCAACAGTACGAGAATCAACGGGTTCTCAAGAGCCTCTTCCTTCGAAGTTTCATTTGGCAAGTTATGTAAGTCCCTGAGGCTACGGGTCTCTGTCGAAGGAAAAAAATAAATAAGAATAACAGTCATATATGTCGATAGAAGCATAACAAGAATTCAAGGATGGCAGTTACCTCTGGTGGAGGATGATCGGCATCAAAAGGAATATACGGAGATATCAGTGGGATCAAGTCCTCTTGACTAAAGGAAGTGAGGCGACGGACTTCATCGAGCAGTTCTTTTCTGACAATTCGGCAGCGTTAATTCTAGTCTCACCCTTTAGACCTGAATACAACCACATTGGGCGAGCTCTAGCCATGACTGGTTGGATTCGACGTTTCGAAACACGCCGCTACCTCGGTGCCGACCATAGTTTGTCCATCACCTCCTTGATCCGAAGAAATCTGGCAAATAATTCATCGGCACTACTTTTTCGTCGGGAGAGAGAATATTCTTCCAAGAATTCTTAGGCTTGGCCTCAAGGACGTCGACAAAGCGAGGAAGTTGAGATTCGGGTGACAAGGAATCCTTGATATAAAACCACTTTAATCTCCACCCTTGCACGGACTCTCTCATTGGGAAATTGAAGTAATTGACATCCGAACGAGCTACAAATCCTACTCCTCCGGTGACAAAAGATCCGTTGCTACTGCTGTATCTCTTCACATAGAAGATCTTTTTCCACAACCCAAAATGAGGCTCGACGCCCAGATATGCTTCGCAGAGGGTGATAAACACAGCAACGTGAAGGATTGAGTTGGGAGTGAGTTGCCATAGTTGGATTTCGTAAGTTCGCAGGAGATGGAGGAGGAATTCGTGAACAGGAAGGGAAAGGCCTCGGTATAAGAATGACAAGAACATCACGGTAAAACCGGCAGGAGGGTTAGGTCGAGAAATCGCACCTGGAAAGATCACATTCCCCTCATCGGAGGAGATCAATCCCAGGCTTCGGGATCTCTTCTCGTCACGCTTGGTGACGGTCGAAGCTACCCAATCTCCGGGCCTAGCTGCTGAGCTTGGTGGCGCGGCGGCGCCGGAGCTGGGGAGCGCTTGGGGCGCCTTCCTTCGAAAGAATTGAGGAAGATTTGCGGGGCGCTCCGCTCGTAGAGCTGGCGGCGGCGCTAGGGTTCTTCTTCTTCACCATCGTAAGATCCGGGAAAAGTAGGAAGCATGGCGGCGGCGAACAGTTGTGAGTGGGAGAAGAGGAAGAACAATGAAAGGATGAATGAAGGAAGAGATTGGGGATTTCTATCTCTTGGGAAACTTAAGGAAGGCCTCGTATTGGTACCGGGCCTTTTCTCCGATTAATGGTTGCGGAAATCGAGGAGGTGCCTCGTTGACCGTGTAGAGAGAAGCAGGAATTGCTCGAAAACAGGGCTGGTAGGTTGCGTCTTGTCAGCCAAAATCAAGAGGACAGTAAAACGTAATCAATGACGTCATGGAGAATGATTGCATACGAAGAGATAAGAATATGTCGGATGAACGATTTGAGTCTTAGCGCAGATCGCAAGCATCCGCACTCGCTCGGCTACCCCATCGGGAGCGCTGGACGCGCACCCGACAATGAGACTCGAAGGAAATATTTGACTCGAAGCACCCGGCGTAAACGCCCGTGCCCGCACTCGGGGCTACTCCCATCGAGAGCGCCGGACACGCACCGGACAGAACTTTTTTCGCACTCCAGGATCATGCCCGGGGACTTTATTTTGTGTAGGGTAACGTTGTTTTGCCATTGGCAGTTAACCAACAGAAGTTGGGCATGTTATTCATTATCCCTTGCGTAAAGAAAATGTATCGGATGGAGTACAAAGACTTGCAGAAAAAGCTTCGCAGAAGAAAATGTTCGAGTGGTACAACTTGAGTCTACGCACGAATTGCAAGCATCCGTACCTAGACTCGGGGGCTACTCCCATCGGGAGCGCGCGCACGATAGAAGATGGAAGAAAGACAAGAATGATCAAAGAGAAGGACTTCGGAAGAAGACATGTTCTAGTCTCTACCCGAACTATGTTCGGCTAGACACTCGGGGGCTACTGACGTGGGCATTACCCTTCGGGTAACCAATGTTGCTCTACCCTATACGGTCCTAACTGGAGGCCCATGAAGGTACCCAAGGGCAAGATGGGCCACTAGGACGGTGCGACGGAAGATTGCTTGGAGTTCAAGGCAAGGAGGAAGCCGAACAAGGAAAGCCCGAAGATAGATCTATTGTAATCCTACCCGTACTCGATGAGATCTCTCGGGACCTGGCCACCTATATAAAGGCCAGGAGAGGGGCTATCGAGGGGACAATCAATCTTAGATCTTAGCCAGCAGAAGCTTAGAACTAGGTTACCCTAGCAATTAGCAATCTCGTCGAGATCACAGCCGAACTATTCGGCACCCCATTGTAACCTGTTTTCATCATAATCAAGAACAGACAAGTGATACGTCTCAAACGTATCTATAATTTCTTATGTTCCATGCTACTTTTATTACAATACTTGAATGTTTTATACATACTTTACAGCGTTATTTTACATTTTCCGGCACTAACCTATTAACAAGATGCCGAATTGCCGTTCCTGTTTTCTGCTGTTTTTGGTTTCAGAAATCCTAGTAAGGAAATATTCTCGGAATTGGACGAAATCAACGCCAGGGTCCTATTTTTGCACGAAGCTTTAAGACCGAAAGGATGGAAGGGGCGACGAGCGCCGCCACACCAGGGCCACGCGGCCGGGTGGGGCCCGCGCCGCTGTGGTGTGGGCCCTCGTGCCGCCCTTTGACCTACCCTTCCGCCTACTTAAAGCCTCCGTCGCGAAACCCCCAGTACCGAGAGCCACGATACGGAAAACATTACGAGAGGCCGCCGCCGCGAATCCCATCTCGGGGGATTCAGGAGATCGCCTCCGGCACCCTGCCGGAGAGGGGAATCATCACCGGAGGGGCTCTACATCATCATGCCCGCCTCCGGATTGATGCGTGAGTAGTTCACCCTTGGACTATGGGTCCATAGCAGTAGCTAGATGGTTGTCTTCTCCGCTTGTGCTTTCATTGTATTAGATCTTGTGAGCTGCCTAACATGATCAAGATCATTTATTTGTAATGCTACATGTTGTGTTTGGTGAGATCCGATGAATATAGAATATTATGTTAAGTTGATTATCAATCTATCATATATGTGTTGTTTATGTTCTTGCATGCTCTCCGTTGCTAGTAGAGGCTCTGGCCAAGTTGATACTTGTAACTCCAAGAGGGAGTAATTATGCTCGATAGTGGGTTCATGCCTCCATTAAATCTGGGATCGTGACAGTAGGTTCTAAGGTTGTGGATGTGTTGTTGCTACTAGGGATAAAACATTGATGCTTTGTCTAAGGATATTTGTGTTGATTACATTACGCGCCATACTTAATGCAATTATCTGTTGTTCGCAACTTAATACTGGAAGGGGTTCGGATGATAACCTGAAGGTGGATTATTTAGGCATAGATGCATGCTGGATAGCGGTCTATGTACTTTGTCGTAATGCCCTGATTAAATCACATAGTAATCATCGTTGATATGTATTGAATCTTTATTTGTCAATTGCTCACCTGTAATTTGTTCACCCAGCATGTTAGTTATCTTATTGGAGAGACACCACTAGTGAACTGTGGACCCCGGTCCATTCTTTTACATCTGAATACATCTCTACTGCTTTTACTGTTCTTTGCAAACAAACACCATCTTCCACTCGATACACTTAATCCTTTGTTTTCAGCAAGCCGGTGAGATTGACAACCTCACTGTTACGTTGGGGCAAAGTACTTTGATTGTGTTGTGCAGGTTCCACGTTGGCGCCGGTTTCACTGGTGTTGCGCCGCACTACACTCCTCCACCAACAACCTTCACGTGCTTCTTGGCTCCTACTGGTTCGATAACCTTGGTTTCATACTGAGGGAAACTTGCTTCTATACGCATCATACCTTCCACTTGGGGTTCCCAACGGACGTGTGCTTCGCGCAAGCTAAATTTCTGGCGCCGTTGGGGAGATCAAGACACGCTGCAAGGGGAGTCTCCACTTCCAATCTCTTTACTTTGTTTTTGTCTTGCTTTATTTTATTTACTACTTTGTTTGCTGCA
Organism: Lolium multiflorum; assembly: GCA_030979885.1. Classification (NCBI taxonomy): domain Eukaryota; kingdom Viridiplantae; phylum Streptophyta; class Magnoliopsida; order Poales; family Poaceae; genus Lolium; species Lolium multiflorum. The sequence goes on from CM061748.1 coordinate 100,015,734, forward strand.
CTTAAACAAAACACACAAAAAAATTAGTTGCTAGCTTTACTTTATTTACTGTCTTGTTCTCCATATCAAAAACACAAAAAAATTAGTTACTTGTCTTTACTTTATTTGCTTAGTTTATTTTACTACTGCTATAATGGGTACTCCTGAAAATACTAAGTTGTGTGACTTCACTAGCACAAATAATAATGATTTTATATGTACTCCTATTGCTCCACCTGCTACTACAGCAGAATTCTATGAAATTAAACCTGCTTTACTGAATCTTGTTATGAGAGAGCAATTTTCTGGTGTTAGTACTGATGATGCTGCTGCCCATCTTAATAATTTTGTTGAACTTTGTGAAATGCAAAAGTATAAGGATATACATGGTGATATTATTAAACTGAAATTGTTTCCTTTCTCATTAAGAGGAAGAGCTAAAGATTGGTTGCTATCTTTACCTAAGAATAGTATTGATTCATGGACTAAATGTAAAGATGCTTTTATTAGTAAATATTATCCTCCTGCTAAGATTATATCTTTGAGAAGTAGCATAATGAATTTTAAACAATTTGATAATGAACATGTTTCTCAAGCATGGGAGAGAATGAAATCTTTGGTAAAGAATTGCCCAACCCATGGACTGACTACTTGGATGATCATCCAAACCTTTTATGCAGGATTGAATTTTTCCTCAAGGAACCTATTGGATTCAGCTGCTGGAGGTACTTTTATGTCCATCACTCTGGGCGCCGCAACTAAATTACTTGATGATATGATGATCAATTACTCTGAATGGCACACTGAAAGAACTCCTCAAGGTAAGAAGGTAAATTCTGTTGAAGAAACCTCTTCTTTGGGTGATAAGATTGATGCTATTATGTCTATGCTTGCAAATGGTAGATCTCATATTGATCCTAATAATGTTCCTTTAGCTTCATTGGTTGCTCAAGAAGAAAATGTTGATGTGAATTTCATTAAGAGCAATAATTTCAACAACAATGCTTATAGGAATAATTATGGTAACAACAACTTTAGGCCATATCCTTCTAATAATAGTAATGGTTATGGTAATTCTTATGGTAATTCTTACAATAATAATAAGAGTGTACCCTCTGGTCTTGAAGTGATGCTTAAAGAATTTATTAGTACACAAACTGCTTTCAATAAAACTGTTGAAGAAAAGCTTGGTAAAATTGATATTCTTGCTTCTAAGGTTGATAGTCTTGCTCTCGATGTTGATCTTTTAAAATTGAAAGTTATGCCTGAGAAAGTTGAAGATGCTAGGTTTGCTAAAACAAATGCCATCCAAGTTAGAATTAATGATAATATTAGATTGTTGGCTGAATTGCATGCTAGGTGGGATAGAGAAGAAAAAGAAAAACTTGCTAAAGAAAATAATGTAGCTAAAGTATGGACTATTACCACCACTAGTAATGTTGATTCTTCACATGTTGCTGCACCTCCTACTATTAATGGTAAAATAATTGGTGTTGGCAATGTTTCTACTCCTAGTGCAAAGCGTACAAAACTGCCTGAAACTGCTGAAACTGCTTGTGATAAAACTGCTGAAATTTTTCAAAATATTGGTGACAATGATTCTATTGCTGTAGAACATAATGGTTTAGACTTTGATGATTGTCATATTACTGAAGTTATAAAGTTCTTACAAAAACTTGCTAGAAGTCCCAATGCTAGTGCTATAAATTTAGCCTTTACAAAACACATTACAAATGCTCTCATTAAAGCTAGGGAAGAGAAATTAAAACTTGAAGCTTCTATTCCTAGGAAGTTAGAAGATGGTTGGGAACCTGATGACCCACAAGTATAGGGGTGTATCGTAGTATCTTCGATAAGTAAGAATGTCGATCCCAACGAGGAGCAGAAGGTGTTGACAAGTAGTTTCGATGAAGGATTCACTGTAAATGCTCACAAACAAGTATTCAAGGGGTTTTGATATTGCAGATAAATAAAATACAAGTAAATAAAATGCGAGAGAAATAATTGCAGCGAGTGGCCCAATCCTTTTTAGCACAAAGGACAAGCCGGTTTGTTTACTTATAATGACCAAACGTTCTTGAGGACACACGGGATTTTAGTCTAGTGCTTTCGCTTCATGTGGCTAAATAATCTTCATTGTTTTGATAAGTGTTGTGTGGGTGAACCTATGCTAATGCACCGCCCTTCCTAGGACTAATACATACTTGTGATTATACCCCTTGCAAGCATCCGCAACTACAAGAAAGTAATTAAGATAAATCTAACCACAGCCTTAAACTCTGAGATCCTGCGATCCCTCTTGCATCGATATACTAACGGGGGCTCAGGTTTCTGTCACTCCGGCAACCCCGCAATTAGCAACCGAATACAAGATGCACTCCCCTAGGCCCATAAATGGTGAAGTATCGTGTAGTCGACGTTCACACGACACCACTAGAAGAATGACACCACAACTTAAATATCATAACATTGAATATTACTCAACCATAGTTCACTACTAACATTTAGACTTCACCCATGTCCTCAAGAACTAAACGAACTACTCACGAGACATCATATGGAATACAATCAGAGGTGATATGATGATGAATAACAATCTGAACATAAACCTTGGTTCTATGGTTTCACTCAATAGCATCAATAACAAGTAGAAAGTAACGCCGGGAGAGTTTCCCCTATCAAACAATCAAGATCCAACCCAAATCGTTACAGCGGTGACGAGGTGCAGCGGTGGTGATGGCGGTGTAGATGGTGGAGATGATGATGATGATGATGGAGATGATGTCCAGCTCGATGACGATGGCGATGGCGTCGATTTCCCCCTCCGGGAGGGAATTTCCCCGGCGGATTCCTGCCCACCGGAGAGCTCTTTTCTCTCTGGTGTTCTCCGCCCCGCAGAGGCGGCTGTAACTCTTCGTGAGGTACCCTCTGTGGCTTAGGTTTTCGGGACGAAGGGTTTCGCGAAGAAAAGGAGGCGAAAGGGGCTGTGGGGCCCCCACACCACAAGGTGGCGCGGCCAGGCCATGGGCCGCGCCGGCCTGTGGTCTGGCCCCACCTTGAGCCCTCTCTGCTCCCCCTTCTGGCTTCCTTCGTCATCTGGAAAAATAGGATTTTTGGTATAATTTCCTTCCACAGTTGATCTTCCGAAATATTGCGTTCTGACGGTGCTTTTTCCAGCAGAATCCTGGCTCCGGCGCTTGATCCTCCAATAATGATGAAACATGCAAAATAGATGAAATAACATAAGTATTGTGTCCAAATATGAAATATATCAATGAATAACAGCAAATTATGATACAAAATAGTGATGCAAATTGGACGTATCAACTCCCCCCAAGCTTAGACCTCGCTTGTCCCCAAGCGAAACTGAGCTCGATAAACAAGACCACATGTTTATGGAGTGAAGAGTCGATAAATAAAATACGGACAAGAAGCATCATATTCATTCACACAAGACATTCTAGTAAACAACTTCCTCATATAACTCATCTTGAAATAAGTAAAGAGAAATCACAAGTAAAGGTGCATAAGAAATCATAGTTGGTGATGGCAAACTTTGTTCTTGGTCAGAGAACTACTAACGGATTGTACTTCTAAGCAAAGCTTTCATATTAGAATTTATAGCTGGGCTTTCATATTCAATCATAACAATCTCCTCATAATCATTGATAACTTCAAAGTCATATTCATTCAGATAAAATTTGTACTAAACAAGAAAGTATAAAAGACATGATTAACTGAATCATAGCATAAATGGTTGGTTCACAACAACTCAATTGCTTGCTTGAGATAGAGGGAAATAGGTTTACTGACTCAACATAAAAGTAAAAGATAGGCCCTTCGCAGAGGGAAGCAGGGATTAAATCATGTGCTAGAGCTTTTCAAGTTTTGAAATCATATAAAGAGCATAAAAGTAAGATTTTTGAGCGGTGTTTGTTGTTGTCAACGAATGGTAGCGGGCACTCTAACCCCCTTGCCAAACGAACCTTCCAAGAGCGGCTCCCATGAGGGACGGCATCTCTACCAGCAAGGTAGATCATCCCCCTTCTCTTTTGTTTACACATGTATTTTAGTTTTATTAAGGATGACACTCCCCCCAACCTTGGCTTTCTCAATCCATGGCTAACCGAATCCTCGGGTGCCTTCCAACATTCACATACCATGGAGGAGTGTCTATTGCAAAATTAAGTTGCTTACTGATAGATCAGGGCAAAACATGTGAAGAGAATTATTAATGAAAGTTATTAATTGGGGCTGGGAACCCCGTTGCCAGCTCTTATTGCAAAATTATTGGATAAGCGGATGTGCCACTAGTCCATTGGTGAAAGTCCGCCCAACAAGATTGAAAGATAAAACACCACATACTTCCTCATGAGCTATAAAACATTGACACAAATAAGGAGTAGTATAGTTTGAATTATTTAAAGGTAGCACATGAAGTATTTACTTGGAATGGCAGAAAATACCATGTAGTAGGTAGGTATGGTGGACACAAATGGCATAGGTTTGGTCTAAGGTTATGGATGTATGAGAAGCATTCCCTCTCGATACAGGTCTTTGGCTAGCAAGGTTTGATAGCAAGCATAAAGGTTGAGGGAAACAAACAAATATACATATGATAGAACAATCATGCATCTTTCTCATAAGCACAAGCAATTTTACTTCAGAATACTAAACTCATTAGCATAGAGATAATAGAGTAATATATCTAAGTGTATTTCTCTCTTCTATTTAAACATCAGGGTGTTGTTGCTATTGACCAATGCTAAGTTTGCCAAAACCAAATAGATTTACTTGATGCTCCCAAAGTGATATCAATACTCATGTCAAGAGTAATCATATAATGGAGATTGCAAACTAAAATAAGGTGTGCAAAAAGTAAATGATAAGACTTCTCATTAATATTCCATAACGATAACTCACACCAACGGATACATAGATAACCAACTAAGAGAGATACTTCCACATTGCATACTATTCCATATGATAACTTCCCTACTCATGATATGACACTACTTGATAATAAAAGATAAAGGTAGTGATGATGTGATACCGCGGCACTCCCCCAAGCTTGGAACAAACCAAGGGGATGCCAATACCGATGATGAATTACTCCTTCGGTGGTGATGGTGATGGATTCTTCTCGCGCTTCATAAGGATCTCCTTCAGCTTCAGCTTCTCAATTTTGCAATTCTGCACCAAAACTTGAAGAGACTCATTGTTATCCGAATGTGGCGGTGACGGCCTTGTGCTGGGAATTGAGTAATATTCCAGCATTCTGCGAAGTCGCTGGTTCTCCTCCTGAAGTATCTCCACTTCCCTTTTGAGAGCACGATATTGATCACAAAACTCATCAGCAACCCGTATTGCTTCCTCCACACAAGGGAAAGAGTCGAGGTCCAGAGCAGGCGGAAGAACTCCCTGCAAGTTATGAGAAAAAGAACGCCCAGTGTTAACCGATCCCACCAAGATTGGCTTACTCTTCGTAGTTTCCCACTCTCCTTTTGCTGATGCTATCTTCTTCTTCTCCTTATTGATCCTTTCATCCATCTCTTCCTTCCAAGGCCCCTTGTCTTTGTTGTTGGAGACCATGGTGCTTCTAGATCAAAACAGATCCTGGCAGAAAACAGCTCGAAACAAAACACGACGAGAAAACGATATACGGACCTCCAGGGATCCGGGGGATTATATAGCAAATATTTTTACAACAAAAGGAAGGTTCCAGGCCGAAAACGAGTGGAAACGGGACGCCGAGGGGCTGTCCTCATAGGTCGGCGCGGCCAGGGGGCCCGCGCCGGCCTATGGGGGCACGCCCTCGTGCGTCTCCTCCACTCCGTTTCGATCCCGTAATTTTTCATATTTTCCAAAAACAGCAGAAATATTGTTCGGAAAGCTAAACGCGGACTTTTTATTACCTGTACTGTTACCTATTCAAAGTCGAGTTCTGGCGGACTGTCAATTTGTCCTTTGATGAAAGCCTCCGGTGTTTCCACTTGAATAATATCAACATCAACATTATAAGAATCACCCGAGATATAATGCTTGAGTCTTTGTCCATTCACCACTTGCGTGGCATTGCCTTGGAGAGAGCTAATTTTAATTGCTCCTGAACGATACACCTCCTCAACAACATATGGTCCTTCCCATTTCGAGAGTAATTTCCCTGCAAAGAATCTGAGACGAGACCGATACAATAGGACTTTATCCCCAATATTAAACTCTCTTTTAATAATTCTTCTATCATGCCACTTCTTAACTTTTTCTTTAAAGAGTTTAGCATTTTCATAAGCTTCACTTCTCCATTCATCTAAAGAACTTAATTGCAGCAACCTCTTATTACCGGCTAGTTTCTTTATTTAGTTCTCTAAAAGGTAAATGACAAGCTTTTCCATAAACCATTTTATAAGGTGACATTCCCATAGGATTTTTATAAGCAGTTCTATAAGCCCATAGTGCTTCCTTCAATTTGCTAGCCCAATTCTTTCTAGATTTATTAACAGTCTTTCCCAAAATGGATTTAATCTCTCTATTTGATAATTCTACTTGACCACTAGTTTGAGGGTGATAAGCAGAAGCAATTCTATGATTAATACCATACTTAGCAAGAGTTTTTCTAAAACCTCCATGAATAAAATGAGAACCTCCATCAGTCATAATATATCTAGGTACTCCAAATCTAGGAAATATAACATCTACAAGCATTTTTATAGAGGTCTCACCATCAGCACTCTTTGTAGGTATAGCTTCTACCCATTTAGTAACATAATCAACAACGACAAGTATATGAGTGTTACCTTCTGAAGAAGGGAAAGGACCCATGAAGTCGAATCCCCAACAATCGAATGGTTCAATAACAAGAGTATAATTCATAGGCATTTCATTGCGTCTAGAGATATTACCAACTCTTTGACATTCATCACAAGATAAGATAAACTTCCTTGCATCTTTGAAAAGTGTTGGCCAATAAAAACCTGATTGCAGAACCTTTTGTGCGGTTCTATCTCCAGCGTGATGTCCTCCATAAACACTACCATGACATTTACTCAATATCTCCTGTTGTTCATATTCAGGAACACATCTTCGCATAATACCATCTACTCCTTCTTTATATAAGTGTGGGTCATCCCAAAAATAATGCCTCAAGTCATAAAAGAATTTCCTCCTTTGCTGAGCTGAAAAGGTTGGAGGCAAATACTTCGAAACAATAAAGTTAGCATAATCAGCATACCAAGGGCTCTCTCGCGAGCTCACCTTTATTACAGCCAATTGTTCATTTGGAAAACTATCATTAACAGGAACAGGATCATAAGCAATATTTTCCAATCTAGACAAATTATCAGCAACAGGATTATCAGCACCTTTCCTATCTATAATATGTAAATCAAATTCTTGCAACAGAAGTACCCACCTAATAAGCCTTGGCTTAGCATCTTTCTTTGTCATAAGGTATCTAATTGCAGCATGATCAGTATGAATCGTGACTTTTGAATCAACAATATAGGGTCTAAACTTGTCACAAGCAAAGACTACAGCTAACAATTCCTTTTCAGTTGTAGCATAATTTCTTTGAGCAGCATCAAGAGTCTTACTAGCATAATGAATAACATTTAATTTTTTATCTACTCGCTGTCCAAGAACAGCGCCTACAGCAAAATCACTAGCATCACACATAATTTCAAAAGGCAAATTCCAATCAGGAGGTTCAACTACAGGAGCAGTTGTTAAGGCTTTCTTTAGAGTTTCAAAAGCTTCCTTACAATCATCATCAAAAACAAAAGGTACATCTTTTTGAAGAAGATTAGTAAGAGGCTTTGAAATTTTAGAGAAATCTTTAATAAATCTCCTATAAAACCCAGCATGACCAAGAACACTACGAATACCTTTAACATCCCTTGGATAGGGCATCTTCTCAATTGCTTCAACTTTAGCTCTATCAACTTCAATACCTCTCTCGGAAATTTTATGTCCCAATACAATTCCTTCATTAACCATAAAGTGGCATTTCTCCCAATTAAGAACAAGGTTAGTTTCTTCACATCTCTGCAAAACTTTATCGAGGTTTCGCAAGCAATTATCAAAAGAATTCCCATAGACAGAAAAATCATCCATGAACACCTCTACAATACTTTCGCAAAAACCATGAAAAATAGCAGACATGCATCTTTGAAAAGTAGCAGGAGCATTACATAAACCAAAAGGCATACGCCTATAAGCATAAGTCCCATAAGGACAAGTAAACGTGGTTTTCTCTTGATCTTTAGCTTTAACAGCAATTTGTGAAAACCCAGAATAACCATCAAGAAAACAAAAGTGAGTATTTTTAGATAACCTTTCTAGCATTTGATCAATAAATGGTAAAGGGTAATGATCTTTCTTAGTAACTTTATTAACTTTTCGAAAATCAATGCACATTCTATACCCTACAACTACTCTTTGAGGGATGAGCTCATCATTATCATTAGGCACAACAGTCATTCCTCCTTTCTTAGGAACACAATGCACAGGACTAACCCATCTACTATCAGCAATAGGATATATAATACCAGCTTCAAGAAGTTTTAATACCTCGTTCCTTACCACCTCTTTCATCTTCGGAATTAGACGACGTTGATGTTCAACAACAGGCTTTGCATCATCTTCCATATTGATAGCATGTTGGCAAATAGAAGGAGAAATCCCTTTCAAATCATCAAGAGTATAGCCAATAGCTCCTCGGTGTTTCTTCAATATTTCCAATAACCTTTCTTCCTCAATCTCTGAAAGCTTAGAACTAATAATAACAGGATATATTTTCTTATCATCAATATGAGCATATTTAAGATTATCAGGTAAAGGCTTTAAATCGAAAACAGGATCTTCCTTTGGTGGCGGTGTTGTACCCAAATCTTCCACCGGTAAATCATGCTTGAGAATAGGTTGGCGAAGAAAAATTTCCTCAAGCTCATCTCTTTCTTTCCTAAAAGCTTCACTTTCACTATTCTCCAAATGTTGCTGCAAAGGATTATTAGGAACAAGAACAATAGATGCACACTGCTCCATTTTAAAATCATTACTAGGCAAGTCAGCTTTATAAGGAGTTTTAGTGAATTTAGAAAAGTTAAATTCATAAGGTTCACCAGCAAATTTAGTCAAAATTTTCTCTTTCTTGCAATCTATAATAGCTCCACAAGTATTTAGAAAAGGTCTACCAAAAATGATAGGACAATGATCACTAGCAGCAGAACCAAGTACCAAAAAGTCAGCAGGATATTTAATCTTACCACATAGAACTTCCACATCTCGAACAATACCAATTGGAGAAATAGTTTCTCTATTAGCCAGCTGAATAACCACATCAATATCTTCAAGTTCACAAGAATCAATTTCGTGCATAATCTCCGTATAAAGCTCATAAGGAATAGCACTAACGCTTGCACCAATATCACATAAACCATAATAGCAATGATCACCAATTCTAACAGATAGCATAGGAACACTAACTTGTTTGGGTTTATTAGGATGTGAAACAATATTAGAAGCATCTTCACAGAAAATAATATGACCATCCTCCACATTTTCAGTCACAAGATCTTTAACTATTGCAACAGCAGGTTCAATTTTAATTTGTTCTTCAGGTTCTTTAGGTTTCTTTTCACTTTTATGAACCGCACTAGATATAACAGAGTACTCTTTCATTTTAGCAGGGAAAGGAGTTTTTTCAATATAAACTTCAGGAATAACATTATCAACAGTTTCAATCACTACACATTTGTTTACAGATGAATCTACGTTATCTTTATACGGTTCATGATACTTATCAAAATTCTTCTTAGGCAATTCATAATGAGAGGCAAAAGCTTTATAAAGATTTGCAACAACTTGGGAATCAAGACCATATGTAGCACTCATATTACGAAATTTATCAGTATCCATAAAAGCTTCAATGCATTTATAATCATAAATTATACCTGATTCTCTATCCTTGTCGTTCTCCCATCCTTCAGTATTTTCTTGGATCCGATCAAGAAGGTCCCTTTTAAACTCTTCTTTGTTGCGTGTAAATGATCCAGAACAAGAAGTATCCAGCAAGGTCTTGTCTTGAAAAGAAAGTCTTGCATAGAAATTATCAATAATAACATTACCAGGAAGCTCATGAATGGGGCATTTGAGCATTAAAGACTTCAATCTCCCCCAAGCTTGGGCAATACTTTCTCCATCATGAGGCCAGAAATTATATATGCGGTTCCGATCCTTGTGAATTTCACTTGGAGGATAGAATTTAGAATAAAATAAAGGCACAATGTCCTCCCAATCAAGAGAATCACCATTCTTCAGCAATTTATACCAATGCGCCGCTTTACCAGACAGCGATATAGTGAATAGTTTCTTTCTAACTTCATTCATAGCAATACCTGCACATTTGAATAACCCGCATAATTCATGCAAAAACAGTAAATGATCACCAGGATGGACAGTTCCATCCCCTTCATAGCGGTTATCCATAACACGTTCAATAATTTTCATAGGTATTTTATATGGTATCACTTCCTCACCTGGCGCTTCATCCACTACCGTTGCAGTAGTAGTAGATTTCCCAAATAGAAATTGAAGAGAAGATCTCTCCATAATGACTTATAGCAGCAGGCAGAAATAAAATCAGCACAAACAGTAAAGGTTTTCCTTACCAATTCCACTTACCAATAGCGCTTCACTCCCCGGCAACGGCGCCAGAAAATAGTCTTGATGACCCACAAGTATAGGGGGTGTATCGTAGTATCTTCGATAAGTAAGAATGTCGATCCCAACGAGGAGCAGAAGGTGTTGACAAGTAGTTTCGATGAAGGATTCACTGTAAATGCTCACAAACAAGTATTCAAGGGGTTTTGATATTGCAGATAAATAAAATACAAGTAAATAAAATGCGAGAGAAATAATTGCAGCGAGTGGCCCAATCCTTTTTAGCACAAAGGACAAGCCGGTTTGTTTACTTATAATGACCAAACGTTCTTGAGGACACACGGGGATTTTAGTCTAGTGCTTTCGCTTCATGTGGCTAAATAATCTTCATTGTTTTGATAAGTGTTGTGTGGGTGAACCTATGCTAATGCACCACCCTTCCTAGGACTAATACATACTTGTGATTATACCCCTTGCAAGCATCCGCAACTACAAGAAAGTAATTAAGATAAATCTAACCACAGCCTTAAACTCTGAGATCCTGCGATCCCTCTTGCATCGATATACTAACGGGGGCTCAGGTTTCTGTCACTCCGGCAACCCCGCAATTAGCAACCGAATACAAGATGCACTCCCCTAGGCCCATAAATGGTGAAGTATCGTGTAGTCGACGTTCACACGACACCACTAGAAGAATGACACCACAACTTAAATATCATAACATTGAATATTACTCAACCATAGTTCACTACTAACATTTAGACTTCACCCATGTCCTCAAGAACTAAACGAACTACTCACGAGACATCATATGGAATACAATCAGAGGTGATATGATGATGAATAACAATCTGAACATAAACCTTGGTTCTATGGTTTCACTCAATAGCATCAATAACAAGTAGAAAGTAACGCCGGGAGAGTTTCCCCTATCAAACAATCAAGATCCAACCCAAATCGTTACAGCGGTGACGAGGTGCAGCGGTGGTGATGGCGGTGTAGATGGTGGAGATGATGATGATGATGATGGAGATGATGTCCCGCTCGATGACGATGGCGATGGCGTCGATTTCCCCCTCCGGGAGGGAATTTCCCCGGCGGATTCCTGCCCGCCGGAGAGCTCTTTTCTCTCTGGTGTTCTCCACCCCGCAGAGGCGGCTGTAACTCTTCGTGAGGTACCCTCTGTGGCTTAGGTTTTCGGGACGAAGGGTTTCGCGAAGAAAAGGAGGCGAAAGGGGCTGTGGGGCCCCCACACCACAAGGTGGCGCGGCCAGGCCATGGGCCGCGCCGGCCTGTGGTCTGGCCCCACCTTGAGCCCTCTCTGCTCCCCCTTCTGGCTTCCTTCGTCATCTGGAAAAATAGGATTTTTGGTATAATTTCCTTCCACAGTTGATCTTCCGAAATATTGCGTTCTGACGGTGCTTTTTCCAGCAGAATCCTGGCTCCGGCGCTTGATCCTCCAATAATGATGAAACATGCAAAATAGATGAAATAACATAAGTATTGTGTCCCAATATGAAATATATCAATGAATAACAGCAAATTATGATACAAAATAGTGATGAAGATGGTTGGGAGCCCATCATTAAAATGAAATTCAATGACTTTGAATGTAATGCTTTATGTGATCTTGGTGCAAGTATTTCTGTTATGCCTAAAAAGATTTATGATATGCTTGACTTGCCACCATTGAAGAATTGTTATTTGGATGTTAATCTTGCTGATAATGTTAAAAAGAAACCTTTGGGGAGGATTGATAATGTGCGCATTACGGTTAACAATAACCTTGTCCCCGTTGATTTTGTTGTCTTGGATATCGAATGCAATGCATCTTGTCCTATTGTGTTGGGAAGACCTTTTCTTCGAACTGTTGGTGCTGTTATTGATATGAAGGAAGGTAATATTAGATATCAATTTCCTCTCAAGAAAGGTATGGAACACTTCCCTAGAAAGATAATGAAGTTGCCTTTTGATTCTATTATTAGAACAAGCTATGATGTTGATGCTTCGTCTCTTGATGTTACTTGATTTGCACTTTCTGCGCCTAGCTGAAAGGCGTTAAAAAAAACACTTCTTGGGAGATAACCCATGTGTTTATTTTACTACAGCAATTTTTGTTTTGTTGAGTCTTGGAAGTTGTTTACTACTGTAGCAACCTCTCCTTATCATGTTTTTGTGCCAAGTAAAGTTTCTATGCTAAAGTTGATGTTATATTTGGGATCGCTGCGCAGAAACAGCATTGCTGTCTGTCACGAATTCTGGCATAAGTCTCTGTAAAAAATTCTAAAAAATCTGCAAAATTACGAGCGTGATCCTCAGATATGTACGCAACTTTCATTAGTTTTGAGTTTTTCCATTTGAGCAAGTTAAGTGCCCAGTCCAGAAGCATCTTTACGGACTGTTCTGTTTTTGACAGATTCTGTCTTTTATTTCGCATTGCCGTTTTTGCTATGTTGAATGAGTTTCTTTGTTCCATTAACTTTCAGAAGCTTTGTGCAATGTCCAGAAGTGTTAAGAATGATTGTGTCACCTCTGAATATATGAATTTGTGGTTAAGCACTAACCCTCTCATGAGTTTGCTTGAAGTTTGTGTGAAGGAAGTTTTCAAGGGTCAAGAGAAGAGGATGATATACTATGATCAAGAAGAGTGAAAGGTCTAAGCTTGGGGATGCCCCGGTGGTTCATCCCTGCATATTTTAAGAAGACTCAAGCATCTAAGCTTGGGGATGCCCAAGGCATCCCCTTCTTCATCGACAACATTATCAGGTCACTTCTAGTGAAACTATATTTTTATTCCGTCACATTCTTATGTTCTTTACTTGGAGCGTCGGTTTGTTTTTATTTTTGTTTTGTTTTGAATAAAGTTGGATCTCGCCATTCTTATATTGGAGATATTACGCTCCGCTTTTTCATATGGAACACTTGTGTTCTTAATTGTGCTTTAATGTTCATGGCGAAAGCTTATTGCTTCGTTAAATTGCTATTTGGTTGGAATTGGAAAATGATGCATATGGTTTGACAATTTGGCAATTGTTTGAGCTCTCTTAGATCATGTTTAAGCTCTTGCATCATGTAGTTTAATCTATTAATGAAGAACTACTGTAGAGCTTGTTTAATTTGGTTTGCATGATTGATCTCTCTAAGTCTAGATATTTTCGGGTAAAGTGTTTGAACAACAAGGAAGACAGTGTAGAGCCTTATAATGCTTGCAATATGTTCTTGTGTGAGTTTTGTTGTACCTGTTCATACTTGTGTTTGCTTCAAACAACCTTGCTAGCCCAAACCTTGTACTGAGAGGAAATGCTTCTCGTGCATCCAAACACCTTGAGCCAAACTCCATGCCATTTGTGTCCACCATATCTACCTACTATGTGGTATTTTTCTGCCATTCCAAAGTAAATTACTTGAGTGCTACCTTTAAATTTCATTCCTTTACCTTTACAATATATAGCTCATGGGACAAATAGCTTAAAAACTATTGTGGTGATGAATATGTAGTTATGTGTCTTAATTTTTATAAGTTGCTTGTTGAGCGGTAACCATGTTTTCTGGGGACGCCATCAACTTTATCTTTGTTGGATATCATGTGAGATGCTATGCATGTTCGTCTTGTCTGAAGTAGTGGATTTCATGATTAAATGGTTTGAGTATGCATATGTTAGAGAAGAACATTGGGCCGCTAACTAAAGCCATGTATCATGGTGGAAGTTTCAGTTTGGACATACAACCTCAATCTCTTATGAGAATATTAACTATTGTTGAATGCTTAAGCATTAAAAGAGGAGTCCATTATCTGTTGTCTATGTTGTCCCGGTATGGATGTCTAAGTTGAGAATAATCAAAAGCGAGAAATCCAATGCGTGCTTTCTCCTTAGACACTTGTACAGGCGGCATAGAGGTACCCCTTTGTGACACTTGGTTGAAACATATGTTATGCGATGAGAATCCGTGTTTTCCGAGATAGTAGGACAAGGTGCGAGCACTATTGGTACTCTATGCATGAGGCATGCAACTTGTAGGAAGTATTATGCATAGCACATATGAATTATTACTACCGTTGACAAAATTGTTTCTATGTTTTCAAAACAAAAGCTCTAGCACAAAAATAGTAATCAATGCTTCCCTCTGCGAAGGGCCAATCTTTTACTTTATTGTTGAGTCAGTTTACCCATTCCCTTCTATCTTAGAAGCAAACACTTGTGTTAACTGTGTGCATTGATTCTTACATGTTTACTTATTGCACTTGTTATATTACTCTATGTTGACAAATATCCATGAGATATACATGTTACAAGTTGAAAGCAATTGCTGAAACTTAATCATCCTTTGTGTTGCTTCAATTCATTCTACTTTGAATTTATTGCTTATGAGTTATCTCTTATGCAAGTCTTATTGATACTTGTTTGAAAGTATTATTCATGAAAAGTTTTGCTATATGATTCATTTGCTTAGTCATTATCTTTGTTAGCAATCTTTTGTTCAGATCACTCCATTCATCTCATATGCTTTACAATAATGTTGATCAAGATTATGTTGGTAGCATGTCACTTCAGAAATTATTTGTGTTATCATTTACCTACTCGAGGACGAGTAGGAACTAAGCTTGGGGATGCTTGATACGTCTCAAACGTATCTATAATTTCTTATGTTCCATGCTACTTTTATTACAATACTTGAATGTTTTATACATACTTTACAACATTATTTTACATTTTCCGGCACTAACCTATTACAAGATGCCGAAGTGCCGTTGTTTTTCTGCTGTTTTTTGTTTCAGAAATCCTAGTAAGGAAATATTCTCGGAATTGGACGAAATCAACGCCCAGGGTCCTATTTTTGCACGAAGCTTCCAGAAGACCGAAAGGATAACGAAGTGGGGCGACGAGGCGCCGCCACACCAGGGCCGCGCGGCCAGGGTGGGGCCCGCACCGCCCTGTGGTGTGGGGCCCTCGTGCCGCCCTTGACCTACCCTTCCGCCTACTTAAAGCCTCCGTCGCGAAACCCCCAGTACCGAGAGCCACGATACGGAAAACATTATTGAGAGGCCGCCGCCGCGAATCCCATCTCGGGGGATTCAGGAAATCGCCTCCGGCACCCTGCCGGAGAGGGAATCATCACCGGAGGGGCTCTACATCATCATGCCCGCCTCCGGATTGATGCGTGAGTAGTTGATGCGCGTAAATGTACACGTCCGTTGGGAACCCCAAGAGGAAGGTATGATGCGCACAGTGGCAAGTTTTCCCTCAGAAAGAAACCAAGGTTGATCGAACCAGGAGGAGCCAAGAAGCACGTTGAAGGTTGATGGTCGCGAAATGTGATGCGGTGCAACACCAGGGATTCCGGCGCCAACGCGGAACCTGCACAACACAACCCAAGTACTTTGCCCCAACAAAACAGTGAGGTTGTCAATCTCACCGGCTTGCTGTAACAAAGGATTAAGCGTATCGAGTGGAAGATGTTTGCAAAGAAAACAGTAAAACACAATTGCATTAGATTGTATGCTATGTAAAGAATAGGACCGGGGTCCACAGTTCACTAGAGGTGTCTCTCCTATAAGATAAAAGCATGTTGGGTGAACAAATTACAGTCGGGCAATTGACAAATAGAGAAAGGCATAACAATGCATATACATGATATGATAAATATAGTGAGATTTAATTGGGCATTATGACAAAGTACATAGACCGCCATCCAACTGCATCTATGCCTAAAAAGTCCACCTTCAGGTTATCGTCCGAACCCCATTCAGTATTAAGTTGCTAAGCAACAGACAATTGCATTAAGTATGGTGCGTAATATAATCAACAACTACATCAATGTTTTATCCCTAGTGGCAACAGCACATCACAACCTTAGAACCTACTGTCACGATCCCAGGTGTCAATGAAGGCATGAACCCACTATCGAGCATAAATACTCCCTCTTGGAGTTAAGAGCAAAAACTTGGCCAGAGCCTCTACTAATAACGGAGAGCATGCAAGATCATAAACAACACATAAACAATAGATTGATAATCACCATAACATAGTATTCTCTATCCATCGGATCCCGACAAACACAACATATAGAATTATAGATAGATGATCTTGATCATGTTAGGCAGCTCACAAGATCCAACAATGAAGCACAACAAGGAGAAGACGACCATCTAGCTACTGCTATGGACCCATGGTCCAGGGGTGAACTACTCACTCATCACTCCGGAGGCGATCATGGCGATGAAGAGTCCTCCGGGAGATGAATCCCCTCTCCGGCAGGGTGCCGGAGGCGATCTCCTGAATCCCCCGAGATGGGATTCGCGCGGCGGCGTCTCTGGAAGGTTTTCCGTATCGTGGCTCTCGGACCGGGGTTTCGCGACGGAGACTTTAAGTAGGCGGAAGGTCAACGCGGGGGCCACACGAGGTTCCGGGGGTAGGCCGGCGCGGCCGGGGAGCCGCGCCGCCCTGTCCCCCGGCTGCCTCGTGGCCCCACTTCGTTATCTCTTCGGTCTTCTGGAAGCTTCGTGCAAAAATAGGACCCTGGGCGAAAGTTTCGTCCAATTCCGAGAATATTTCCTTACTAGGATTTCTGAAACCAAAAACAGCAGCAACTGGCTCTTCGGCATCTTGTTAATAGGTTAGTTCCAGAAAATGCATAAATATGACATAAAGTGTGCATAAAACATGTAGGTATCATCAATAAAGTAGCATGGAACATAAGAAATTATCGATACGTTGGAGACGTATCAGCATCCCCAAGCTTAGTTCTGCTCGTCCCGAGCAGGTAAAACGATAACAAAGATAATTTCTGAAGTGACATGCCATCATAATCTTGATCATACTATTTGTAAACATATGTAATGAATGCAGCGATCAAAACAAAGGTAATGACATGAGTAAACAAGTGAATCATATGACAAAGACTTTTCATGAATAGTACTTTCAAGACAAGCATCAATAAGTCTTGCATAAGAGTTAACTCATAAAGCAATAAATCAAAGTAAAGGTGTTGAAGCAACACAAAGGAAGATTAAGTTTCAGCGGTTGCTTTCAACTTATAACATGTATATCTCATGGATATTGTCAACATAAGGTAATATAACAAGTGCAATATGCAAGTATGTAGGAATCAATGCACAGTTCACACAAGTGTTTGCTTCTTAAAGTGGAGGGAGATAGGTAAACTGACTCAACAATAAAAGTAAAAGAAAGGTCCTTCAAGAGGAAAGCATCGATTGCTGTATTTGTGCTAGAGCTTTTATTTTGGAAACATGAAACAATTTTGTCAACGGTAGTAATAAAGCATATGAGTTATGTAAATTATATCTTACAAGTTGCAAGCCTCATGCATAGTATACTAATAGTGCCCGCACCTCGTCCTACTTAGCTTGGACTACCGGATCTTCGCATGCCATGTTTCAACCAAGTGTCACAAAGGGGTACCTCCATGCCGCCTGTACAAAGGTCTAAGGAGAAAGCTCGCATTTTGGATTTCTCGCTTTTGATTATTCTCAACTTAGACATCCATACCGGGACAACATGGACAACAGATAATGGACTCCTCTTAAATGCATAAGCATGTAGCAATGATTATTATTCTCATATGAGATTGAGGATATATGTCCAAAACTGAAACTTCCACCATGATTCATGGCTTTAGTTAGCGGCCCAATGTTCTTCTCTAACAATTTTGCATGCTCCAACCACTAAAATGATAGATCCTTCAGACAAGACGGACATGCATAGCAACTCACATGATATTCAACAATAGTTGATGGCGTTCCCCAGAAGCATGGTTATCGCACAACAAGCAACTTAATAAAAGATAAAGTGCATAAGTACATATTCAATACTACGATAGTTTTTAAGGCTATTTTGTCCCATGAGCTATATATTGCAAAGGTGAATGATGGAATTTTAAAGGTAGCACTCAAGCAATTTACTTTGGAATGGCGGAGAAATACCATGTAGTAGGTAGGTATGGTGGACACAAATGGCATAGTAGTTGGCTCAAGGATTTTGGATGCATGAGAAGTATTCCCTCTCGATACAAGGTTTAGGCTAGCAAGGTTATTTGAAGCAAACTCAAGGATGAACAAGTGCAGCAAAACTCACATAAAAGACATATTGTAAACATTATAAGACTCTACACCGTCTTCCTTGTTGTTCAAAACTCAATACTAGATATTATCTAGACCTTAGAGAAACCAAATATGCAAATCAAATTTTAGCAAGCTCTATGTATTTCTTCATTAATGGGTGCAAAGTATATGATGCAAGAGCTTAAACATGAGCACAACAATTGCCAAGTATCACATTATCCAAGACATTTTAGAATTACTACATGTAGCATTTTCCAATTCCAACCATATAACAATTTAACGAAGAAGAAACTTTGCCTTGAACATTATGAGTAAAGCCTAAGGACATATTTGTCCATATGCAACAGCGGAGCGTGTCTCTCTCCCACAAAGTGAATGCTAGGATCCATCTTATTCAAACAAAAACAAAAACAAAAACAAACCGACGCTCCAAGTAAAGAACACAAGATGTGATTGAATAAAAATATAGTTTCAGGGGAGGAACCTGATGATGTTGTCGATGAAGAAGGGGATGCCTTGGGCATCCCCAAGCTTAGACGCTTGAGTCTTCTTAAAATATGCAGGGGTGAACCACGGGGGCATCCCCAAGCTTAGAGCTTTCACTCCTCTTGATCATAGTATATCATACTCCTCTCTTGACCCTTGAAAACTTCCTTCACACCAAACTTCAAGCAAACTCATTAGAGGGTTAGTGCACAATTAATAATTCACTCATTCAGAGGTGACACAATCATTATTTTCACTTCTGGACATTGCATAAAGCTACTGGACATTAATGGATCAAAGAAATAAATCCAACATAGCAAAAGAGGCAATGCGAAATAAAAGGCAGAATCTGTCAAAAACAGAACAGTCCGTAAAGACGAATTTAAAGCTGGCACCAGACTTGCTCAAATGGAAAAACTCAAAACTAATGAAAGTTGCGTACATATCTGAGAATCACGCTCGTAAATTGGAAGATTTTTTCGAATTTTCTACAGAGAACTGTGCCCAGATTCGTGACAGACAGCAATGCTGTTTCTGCGCAGCGATCCAAAATATAACATCAACTTTAACATAGAAACTTTACTTGGCACAAAAACATGATAAGGAGAGGTTGCTACAGTAGTAAACAACTTCCAAGACTCAACAAAACAAAAAATTGCTGTAGGTAAAAACATGGGTTGTCTCCCATAAGCGCTTTTCTTTAACGCCTTTCAGCTAGGCGCAGAAAGTGCAAATCAAGTAACATCGAGAGTAGAAGCATCAACATTATTATTTTTCATGCAAACACAACTTGTTGCAGAGGGTACTTTAGGTGCTCCATTATCTAAATTCTCTATGGTGGTGCTAGGGGTTTTAGAAATTTTAGGCCTATAATAATTCTTTTGTTTAGGCACTTTAGAGGCGTACATGAATTTTTGCTCTTTACCCACATAAGCTTTCTCATTATACTTGAGAGAAGAAAAGGTTGAACCCAAGGTTCCCATAGCTTTTTCAAGTTCATCAATCCTATTGGTTTGATTATCATGGACAACACAAGTTCCTAGGACACTAATTCTTTCATCAATTCCTCCTAGGGATTTATCAAGTTCATCAGTTTTATCCAATAACATTTCCAATTTAGTTTCAATACTTGGAAAAATTTTCTCTATGGTTTCCAATTTTTTCATAACATCCTCAAGAGAGATTTCAATTTTAACTTCATTAACAGGTGGTATTCCAACTAGACTCTCAATGATGCAACTAGCTTCTAAAGCGGGAGTACCTAGGAAATTACCTCCCGAAAGAGTATCAAGAACATATCTATTCCAACTAGATAAACCAACATAAAAGTTCCTAAGAAGGATAGTGGTGGAGTGTTTCTTAATGCACCTTTGATGAGCATTACTAATTCTATACCAAGCATCTTTAAAACTTTCTCCACCTTGTTGCTTAAAAGAACGAACTTCAACTTCAGGATTACTCATTTTAGTAGCAATAAAGTAAACTAGGCAAAGACAAGTAACTAATTTTTTTTGTGTTTTTGATATAGAGAGCAAGACAGTAAATAAAGTAAAACTAGCAACTAATTTTTTTTTTGTGTTTTGATTTAGTGCAGCAAACAAAGTAGTAAATAAAATAAAGCAAGACAAAAACAAAGTGAAGAGATTGAGAAGTGGAGACTCCCCTTGCAGCGTGTCTTGATCTCCCCGGCAACGGCGCCAGAAAACAGGCTTGATGCGCGTAAATGTACACGTCCGTTGGGAACCCCAAGAGGAAGGTATGATGCGCACAGTGGCAAGTTTTCCCTCAGAAAGAAACCAAGGTTGATCGAACCAGGAGGAGCCAAGAAGCACGTTGAAGGTTGATGGTCGCGAAATGTGATGCGGCGCAACACCAGGGATTCCGGCGCCAACGCGGAACCTGCACAACACAACCAAGTACTTTGCCCCAACAAAACAGTGAGGTTGTCAATCTCACCGGCTTGCTGTAACAAAGGATTAAGCGTATCGAGTGGAAGATGTTTGCAAAGAAAACAGTAAAACAATTGCAGTAGATTGTATGCTATGTAAAGAATAGGACCGGGGTCCACAGTTCACTAGAGGTGTCTCTCCCATAAGATAAAAGCATGTTGGGTGAACAAATTACAGTCGGGCAATTGACAAATAGAGAAAGGCATAACAATGCATATACATGATATGATAAATATAGTGAGATTTAATTGGAAATTACGACAAAGTACATAGACCGCCATCCAACTGCATCTATGCCTAAAAAGTCCACCTTCAGGTTATCGTCCGAACCCCATTCAGTATTAAGTTGCTAAGCAACAGACAATTGCATTAAGTATGGTGCGTAATGTAATCAACAACTACATCCTTAGACATAGCATCAATGTTTTATCCCTAGTGGCAACAGCACATCACAACCTTAGAACCTACTGTCACGATCCCAGGTGTCAATGAAGGCATGAACCCACTATCGAGCATAAATACTCCCTCTTGGAGTTAAGAGCAAAAACTTGGCCAGAGCCTCTACTAATAACGGAGAGCATGCAAGATCATAAACAACACATAAACAATAGATTGATAATCACCATAACATAGTATTCTCTATCCATCGGATCCCGACAAACACAACATATAGAATTATAGATAGATGATCTTGATCATGTTAGGCAGCTCACAAGATCCAACAATGAAGCACAACAAGGAGAAGACGACCATCTAGCTACTGCTATGGACCCATGGTCCAGGGGTGAACTACTCACTCATCACTCCGGAGGCGATCATGGCGATGAAGAGTCCTCCGGGAGATGAATCCCCTCTCCGGCAGGGTGCCGGAGGCGATCTCCTGAATCCCCCGAGATGGGATTCGCGGCGGCGGCGTCTCTGGAAGGTTTTCCGTATCGTGGCTCTCGGCTGGGGGTTTCGCGACGGAGACTTTAAGTAGGCGGAAGGTCAACGCGGGGGCCACACGAGGTGCCCAGGGGGTAGGCCGCGCGCGGCCCGGGCCGGCGCGCCGCCCGTCCCTGGCTGCCTCGTGCCCCACTTCGTTATCTCTTCGGTCTTCTGGAAGCTTCGTGCAAAAATAGGACCCTGCGAAAGTTTCGTCCAATTCCGAGAATATTTCCTTACTAGGATTTCTGAAACCAAAAACAGCAAAAAACTGGCTCTTCGGCATCTTGTTAATAGGTTAGTTCCAGAAAATGCATAAATATGACATAAAGTGTGCATAAAACATGTAGGTATCATCAATAAAGTAGCATGGAACATAAGAAATTATCGATACGTTGGAGACGTATCAGTAGTTCACCCTTGGACTATGGGTCCATAGCAGTAGCTAGATGGTTGTCTTCTCCGCTTGTGCTTTCATTGTATTAGATCTTGTGAGCTGCCTAACATGATCAAGATCATCTATTTGTAATGCTACATGTTGTGTTTGGTGAGATCCGATGAATATAGAATATTATGTTAAGTTGATTATCAATCTATCATATATGTGTTGTTTATGTTCTTGCATGCTCTCCGTTGCTAGTAGAGGCTCTGGCCAAGTTGATACTTGTAACTCCAAGAGGGAGTAATTATGCTCGATAGTGGGTTCATGCCTCCATTAAATCTGGGATCGTGACAGTAGGTTCTAAGGTTGTGGATGTGCTGTTGCTACTAGGGATAAAACATTGATGCTTTGTCTAAGGATATTTGTGTTGATTAAATTACGCGCCATACTTAATGCAATTATCTGTTGTTCGCAACTTAATACTGGAAGGGGTTCGGATGATAACCTGAAGGTGGATTATTTAGGCATAGATGCATGCTGGATAGCGGTCTATGTACTTTGTCGTAATGCCCTAATTAAATCACATAGTAATCATCGTTGATATGTATTGAATCTTTATTTGTCAATTGCTCACCTGTAATTTGTTCACCCAGCATGTTAGTTATCTTATTGGAGAGACACCACTAGTGAACTGTGGACCCCGGTCCATTCTTTTACATCTGAATACATTCTACTGCTTTTACTGTTCTTTGCAAACAAACACCATCTTCCACTCGATACACTTACTCCTTTGTTTTCAGCAAGCCGGTGAGATTGACAACCTCACTGTTACGTTGGGGCAAAGTAGTTTGATTGTGTTGTGCAGGTTCCACGCCGGTTTCACTGGTGTTGCGCCGCACTACACTCCTCCACCAACAACCTTCACGTGCTTCTTGGCTCCTACTGGTTCGATAACCTTGGTTTCATACTGAGGGAAACTTGCTTCTATACGCATCATACCTTCCACTTGGGGTTCCCAACGGACGTGTGCTTCGCGCGTATCAACAAGCAGGACGTAAGGGTTTTACCTCATCGAGGGCCCCGAACCTGGGTAAATCGCTCTCCCCGTTTGTCTGTGTACCGATGTCTCGTATCAGCTTGCAGGATTCCATCAACCCTAAGTCCCAATCGGAGGACATTGTCGAGGAACACCCCCGACACCAAGTGTCTTCAATGAGCTTCATGATGAAAGGAGCAAATGAAGGAAGCTTTTTCTCCATCACACATGACCACATCTCATTGTAGATGTAGTCCATCACATCAAGCTTCTCACCGGTGCCCTTCTTAGCAAAGGAGTTTGCCATAAGATCCACTTCATATAGATGCAATTCATCAAGGTTGCCACCCTTGGGTCCAATTGTTTCCCGGTAGACTCTAAGCATGATGTCCCAAGTAGGGAGAAGATCCGCACTCTTGCCCGGAATACCCCAACCTTTGATATAGAGGTGTCCAAGACTTCCTTGGTTTGAGCAAATGAACTATCATGAGACCTCCAACCATTTTCATTCACACGCGGAGAGCGAGGGTATCCAAGAGCATCTCCAAAGCTTGCCAAGTTGGCCTCAAGGAGGGTGTGATGAGTCATCCACCGGAAAGTTCTAGCTTCATCTTATTCAAAGTGAACGGTGGCATAGAATTGATGAACCAAATTGATGTCATAATCCTTGGTGAGCTCTATAATGGGATAGAGCCCAACTCACCACACATAGCATAGGCTTCTTCAAAGTATCTTGTGGCGGCCATCTTGGCGGTGTCAATGGCGTGTTGAGGGGCTACCCCCTTCTTGAATGGCACATAGACCTCATAGAAGATCTCCTCTTGAGTCTTGTTGTGGAAGCGCTTATCCGTAACCCGATTGTTCCGAGGAGTGAGGTAGGGGTTTATTTGCCGGAGCTCCTTGTACTCAAGATAAACCACGTTCTTTATTCACACATGAACTTGATTGCCACGAACTGCGGGTGACTTGGTATGCCTTTGAGCTGCGAGTTGACGGGCCGTGAGCTTGGATGGTCGAGTTTGCTCAACTTCTTCTTCAATCTCGTCCACCGGACCTTTGTTCCTCTTCTTGGAAGTACCTGGGATACATATATGATGATAAGAGTGATACATGAGTGCACAAGGACAAGGATATCAAAGAGACAGAGCCTGCACAGAATATTGAGTACACAGCAGAAAACAGGCCAGGCCGGAAGTTCTGGTGAGAACCGGCGGAAGTTCCGCCCCGGGCGGAAGTTCCGACGCACAGGGCCGGAACATCCGGCTGTTCGAAGACAACAACATTTTCTCACCAGATCCGCGGGAATGGCACTGTGAACTGCATTACCACAACATCCTATGCAAGATCTAGTAGGGAAAAGACATCTAGAGATGTTCTACCATAGCTTAACCTAGAGTATGCCCTATAGTTCATCTAGTGAGGTCTACCCACACATAGAGAGGGAGAGGGCACAAACCGGGAGGAGCCATGATGGAGGACAGGGAGGCACTGGCGGAGCTTCGTTGGGGCCAAACCGGGCCATGGCCCGCCCATGTTTCTGGCATCTGACTCATATGCGTCTAAGGCCTAGCCCATCAGCAGGCTTGCTCGAGTCCTTCGCTTAACTCTCCCAGCCTCGTTCGTCTGTAGAGGAAGAGGAAGCACGGCCAGGGGAATCACGGATCTAGAGATTTAGCTAGAAAAAACAGAGGGATTTGGAGGGAATCGATGGAGGGAACATGAGGAAGCAGGGAGAGCTGCCGCCGCCAGCAGCAAAGGGACCGCCGGAGCTGCACCCTACAGGTACACGGCCACACCGCGCGGCACACCGGCCGGAGAGCAGCCCGCGAGCCATGCCCCGACTTCTCCGATTTTCCTGTCGATGTACTTGATTCTTTCTTTACCCAAACTTTGGCTTACCAATTTGATAGACGGAGGATTGTTAGCCAAAATTAATTTTCAGTTTTGCAAAATAACAGCTAAAGACCACTCAAAGAAAATTAGATTTTTTCTTGAAAAGGAAAGGAGATGGACATATGTGAAGTTGAAGAAAGATCCTTGAGCACCAGCAATAATTTTTATGTTTTCCTTTGGCCCGCCCAAGACTTTCTTCCAAGCTCCGCCACTGCAGGGAGGGGATGCCAATCCACGGAGCCGATCCGGCGGAGGTCGCCGGAGGAAGGAGCTCCGGCCGGAGAGGTTGCAACCGCCACAGGGAGAGAGAGAGCACGAACAGATCTTGGATGGGGGAAAAGTGGGGGACAGGAACTGCCTCCCCGTTCCCGACCGGTTAAGTGGAGGAATCGTAAGGGCGGAAGTTCCGCTCGTTGGAGCCAGAACTTCCGGTCCCCCAAAAGTTCCACCGACGAACTGACACAGCAGTGCACGGCCGAAGGATCAAGCCGGAACTTCCGGTTGGAACGGCCGAAACTTCCGGTCAAGCTGAAAACAGGGCCAGAACAAGATTTTGACAGGGAATGAGGTGCATCGGAGTAGGAAGAGGATATGGCTTAGATGAGATAGGCTTAGGACAGATGCGCCAAACTGTGAGATGGTACATGATCACTCATTTTCGCAAAATATGCAAATGAAGGCCAAAAATGAGTGATTTCCCATAAAAACAAGGAGAGGTCAAATAAAAACCAATTAAGATCCAAATAACTCCAACTCTTCACAAAGAAGAGTGTGGTGGCCTAGGCCACCATATATGAGTGTTATGGCATGGCACCGCGAAGATATATCTTGGGCCCAAAACCACTACTCATCATTGAAGCTCACATATCATTATATGATATAAAGAGAATGATTTCTTTAATGTTGGCATTATGGGGGGAGGGATAGCTCAATAGTTTAAACCGCACTCCCCCTATCTCCATGCCCACATCTAAACCAAATAAAGTTTTGAGACAAAGGTGTGTTTGCAAGATGGTCAAGCTATACTCCTTGAATCAATGATATTTAGCTCATTCCTCAAATAGCAAAACCTTGCTTCATCAAGAGGCTTCGTGAATATATCGGCAAGTTGGTCTTTGGTAGGAACATAGATAAGCTCAATATCACCACGGGCAACATGATCCCTAATAAAATGATTCCGGATCTCAATATGCTTCGTTCTTGAATGTTGCACCGGATTATAGGCAATCTTGATAGCACTTTCATTGTCACATAATAGAGGCACTTTGTCACAAATGACACCATATTCCTTTAAAGTTTGCCTCATCCATAACAATTGAGTGCATCCACTTGCGGCGGCAACATATTCGGCTTCGGCGGTGGAGAGAGATATACAATTTTGCTTCTTAGAAGACCAACACACCAAGGACCTACCAAGAAATTGGCAAGCCCCGGAAGTTGATTTCCTATCATCCTTGTCCCCCGCCCAATCCGCATCGGTGTATCCATTGAGAATAAAACTTGAGCCTTTGGGGTACCAAATACCATATCTTGGGGTATCAACCAAATATCGAAAGATTCTTTTGAGAGCCATCATGTGACTCTCTTTAGGAGAAGCTTGATACCTTGCACACACACCAACACTCAACACTATGTCCGGTCTAGATGCACAAAGGTAAAGCAAGGATCCAATCATGGAGCGATATACCTTTTGATCCACCTCTTTACCATTGGGATCAAGTGCAAGATGACATTTAGTAACCATAGGAGTGGCTACACCCTTCAACTCGGTCATCTTGAACCTCTTGAGCATGTCTTGGAGATATTTTGCTTGATTGATGAAGGTTCCTTCTCTCAATTGCTTGATCTCAAAACCAAGGAAGAACTTCATCTCTCCCATCATAGACATCTCAAACCTATCGGTCATAAGCTTTGAAAATTCATCATTGAAAGCTTTGTTAGTAGAGCCAAAGATAATATCATCAACATATAATTGGCAAACGAAAAGCTCCCCATTGACCCTCTTAGTAAAAAGAGTGGGATCGATTAGCCCAACATCAAACCCACGGTCTACCAACAATTCTTTAAGGTGCTCGTACCAAGCTCTAGGAGCTTGTTTGAGACCATAAAGTGCTTTATCAAGCTTGTAGACATGGTTAGGAAAGTTGAGATCCTCGAACCCCGGGGGTTGCTTAACATAAACCTCTTCATGCAAAGGACCATTAAGAAATGCACTTTTCACATCCATTTGTTGTAACTTAAAGTTATGATGCGATGCATAAGCAAGAAGGATACGGATGGACTCAAGGCGAGCCACGGGAGCATAAGTTTCTCCAAAGTCAATTCCTTCAACTTGAGAGAAACCTTGAGCCACCAATCTTGCCTTGTTCCTCACAACATTTCCAAACTCATCTTGCTTGTTCTTGAATATCCATTTAGTGCCTATAACATTGCGGCACTCCTTTGGCTTCTCTACTAAGGTCCACACTTTGTTGCGCTTGAAGTTGTTGAGTTCCTCGTGCATAGCTTCCAACCAATCCGAATCTTCAAGGGCTTCAAATACTTTCTTGGGTTCCACTAAGGAGATATAAGCATGATGATTGCTAAAGTTAGCCAATTGCCTTCTTGTGGAAACTCTTCCTCTTACATCACTTAGGACCTTGTCATGAGTGTGTCCAAGAATTTCCAAGTTCCTATCTCTTCTTGCTAAACGATGGGCCTCGATCTCCTCCTTGGTTCTTCTTGGCCTTGGAGGTTTCACTTGATCAACTTGATCATTTGGGTCCCCGTCTTGACCTTCAATTGGAGCTTCCTCAATTTCTTGAGAATGCTCAACCTCATGTGCTTGATCTTGGACAATATTTGGTGAAGCGCAAATATCAAATGGATACTCATCGGAGCCATCATGAATTCTTGGTTGATCTTGTCCTTGATCTTGTACATGAGAGGGAGGGTTTTCTTCTTGTTCTTGGGTTGGTGCATCATTAGCTTCAAGAGATGGAGTTTGTTGATGTTGAGAAGATGAGGGCTCCACCGTGGTAGAGCATAGTCCTTCCCGAGACGCCACACCGTGTCCCTCAATGGGGCGGAAAAATCCCACACCCATTCTTACTATGGCATCTTGAGGTATTTCATCACCTGCACATACATCAACTTGCCCCACTTGGGAGCCATCATTTTCTTCGAACTTCACACTACAAGATTCAATGATAATCCCGGAGGATACATCAAAGACTCTATAAGTGTGAGATTCGGCACCGTAACCAACAAATATACCCTCCAAAGCTTTAGGAGCAAATTTAGACAAACGAACTCCTTTGATTTTGTAGAAACACTTACAACCGAACACCTTGAAGTATGAGATATTAGGCTTGTTGCCGGTGAGTATTTCATATGGAGTCTTGTTCAATCCCTTGCGGAGATAGAGCCGGTTAGAAGAGTGGCAAGCGGTGGAGATGGCTTCGGCCCAAAAATTATAGCGGGATTTATACTCCGCCATCATAGATCTTGCCATATCCATAAGAGTCCGGTTCTTCCTCTCCGCAACACCATTTTGTTGAGGGGTGTAAGCAGCGGAATATTGATGACGAATCCCCTCATCACTAAGAAAATCATTGAGTGTATAGTTCTTGAACTCGGAGCCGTTGTCACTTCTTATTGCCATAATGAGGAGGTTGTGTTGGCGTTGCACCTCGGTAGCAAAGTCAATGAATATTTGTTGAGTCTCATCTTTCGTCTTGAGAAAGTAGACCCAAGTGTATCTTGAGTAGTCATCAACAATTACCAAGCAATGTTTCTTCGCACCAAGACTTGCATGAGTAACGGGACCAAAGAGATCCACATGAAGGAGCTCCAAGATCCTCTTGGAAGAGATGATAGTCTTGCTTGGATGCGGAGAGTCATGCATTTTTCCTTCAACACAAGCCCTACAAACACGATCTTTGGCAAAAGAAACATTTTCCATTAGTCCCACAATATGGTTCCCCTTGTGAAGACTTTGCAAAGTTCTCATGTTGACATGGGCTAGGCGGCGATGCCACAACCAACCCACATCCGCCTTTCCGAATAGGCACATCGCACTTGAAGTGGTGGTCCCCGAAAAGTCCACCACATACAAGTTATGTTCGCGATACCCAACGAAAGCGACTTTTAGAGTCTTGCTCCACAAGAGGACCACAATATCTTTATCAATAAAGACGGCGAAACCCATCTTGCCAAGGGCGGAAACGGAAAGCAAATTGTAACCAAGGGTTTTGACAAGCATGACATCCACAAGAGTAATGTTGTGTGCAACCACAACCTTGCCAAAACCCAATACCTCGGATGTAGAATTATCGCCAAAGGAGACGGTGATATTATTTATATTGGGCCTCAACTCCTTGACGAGGTTCTTGCCGCCGGTCATATGACTTGTACATCCACTATCAAGTACCCATTTTGAACCTCCGGCGGCATAGTCCTACATGAGATCAATTCTTGGATTTAGGTACCCATTTCTCAATGGGTCCTCTTTTGTTAGCAACAAGGGTCTTTGGGACCCAAATAGACCAAGCAACATAACCATCATATGGGCCAACATATTTAGCATAAACATCACCATAATAATCTTTAAATAAAACATAGTGAGGGTTAGCATTTCCCGCATCATCATCATTAATGGTTTTGCCCTTAGGGGCTTCACCATTAGTGATATCTTTCTTCTTCTCTTGTGCGGGCTTGGCCTTTTGCTTGTTTGCCTTCTTTGCCTTGGCCTTATAACCAAGGCCCTCCTTCCCATTGTTTGATCTTTGCTTACTCAAAAGATCATCCAAAGAAAGTTTACTTTGGGGAGAGGAGGCCTTAGCAAGTTCATCCTTTAACCTAGCATTTTCCTCAATAATATTTGCATGATCACATGAAGGGGTAGAGGAACTAGGCACATCATATGAAGCAAGCCTAATTTGAAGTTGCTCATTTGACTTGGATAGGAGAGTGTATTCACTCTTCAAAGCTTTGTGAGCTTTGTCTAGTTCATCTAGATCCTTCACAAGTTTCTCATGATCAACACCAAATTGGGCCTTTTCCTTTTTAAGCACTTTAGTCTTAGCCCTAGCAAGATCTCTAGCTTTGATGAGTTTGTTAATTTCATCTTGAGGCTCTTCAAGATTTTCTAGCCTCTCCTCAAGAGAAGCTATAGTTTCTTGACTTTCCTCAAGAGCATTTTTAAGAGCATGGATTTCAAGAGAGTCTTCTCTCTCTATTTGACCCTTTTTCTCAAGAGTATCATTTTGTTGAGCTATACGAACCATGAGATTTGAAACATGCTTTTTAGTGTTACCTTGTAGGTTAAAAATGAATTCATCAAACTCTAGCATTTCTTGTTTCACTTTTAGACTAGCATCATCAACCCCTAGATCACTTGATATGTTAGGCATAGAGGGGCTAGGAGATGATACCTCGGAGGATTTAGCCATGAGACAACTTTCTTCCTCCACATGAATGACCTCATTGGGGGATTCACTTGGTGATGAAGAGTTAGTGGAGAGGGAGGCAAGAGCGACCAATCCATTAGAGGTTGCATCTTCTTCATCATCAACATCATCATCTCCGGAGGTATATTCTTCTTGAGTTGATAGCACAATAGATGTGTCCAAGGAGGACCTTGCCATGAAGCAATGTGCATTCTTGATATGAGAGTTCTCATTGGGGGATTCAAAGAGATATGAAGAGGGAATGTTGGTAGTGACAATGGCGGCCACTTCCTTTGAGCTTTCTTCTTCATCATCACTAGAACTTTCAACTTCATCGGAAGAATATTCTTCCCTAGTCACTAGCACAACTCTTGGGGGCCTCTTGCCCTTCTTGGTCTTGTTGTTGTAGAATTTCTTGTTGGGGGCTTTTGAATATTTGCCCTTTGAGTCTTTGCTCTTGTCCTTGGGAATGAGCCTTCCATTATGATTCTCCCTATTCTCATAGGGGCATTCGGCGATGAAATGGCGCTTGTCATCACAGTTGTAGCATGATCTTGTTTTTGGACCAAAGCTAGTGAATCCACTTTTGTTGTTTCTCTTGATGTTGTCTTCCTTGGCCTTGGAGGGATCAACCCAAAAGGACTTTGCATGGAAGGCCATGTGATCATGATAGTGGCATTTCAAATCTTCCGGATAGGTCATACTCCAAGATGCCCTATATTGTTCTTGAGGGTGCACTTCTTCTACGGAGTTGACCGTCAAGGCAAGATTGTTCCCTTTTGACATACCAATGGCACGATTGCGAGAATCATGGGAGTTTTGCTCGAGCACCTTGAGGGCTTGCATCTCGTGCACGGCTTGTTGAGACGTGAGAGAGGAATAGCATTCTCTCCCAACAAGAGTCTTGACATCAATGGGTTCAAACGGCATCATGCAATCAATGTACTTATCCTTGATCCAAGAGTCATTGATGTGGGTGGCACCCACAATCCGGAAAGCATCGGCAACGGTGATGAGCCTTGTCTTCATGATCTTCATCCGGTAGCCTCATGAATCCTTCGGCTTTATTCCGAAGAGAATTGTACTTGTTTCTTCTCGTGCTTTCACTTCCAATGCAACTAGCGGCCAAACCATCCCAAGCTTCCTTGGCGGTGGTGAAGTTCCGAATACGAGACAATTCTTTTGTCCCCACACTAGTTTGAATCATGTGCAAGGCGGTGTCATTGAGTTGACTATCAACCGCTTCTCTTCTAGTCAACTTGTCGGGGTTGTATGGCTTGAAGCCTTCCACGATGATTCTCCAAAGTTCATTGGAGGCACTGCAAACATGAGAGCGAAACTCAAATTGCCATGTATCGTAATCTTTCATATTAAACTTAGGTGGGTCTCCCCGAATGTTCATATGAGGATGGGGAACCGGGATATCGGGAGATAGGAAAGGCGGAGCCACTCGATTGTAGCTCTCACCTCCACTAGTTCCCCTAGGAGATGCAATGGGAGATTTGATAGTGTTGAGTTATCACCATCCACGGGTTTGGTAGAGGAGGGTAATGCCGAAGCACCTCCCTCTTCTAACACACCCGTGTCCTTTACCTCTACGGCGGGAGCCATGGGAGGGACCGGAGTCAAAAGCTCGGAAATCATTTTTCTCATGCCTTCCATTTGAGCTTCCATGGAGGACCTCAACGAATTGAAGTCATCCATGGAGACCATCTTAGCGGCCTCTTCCGTAGGCCCATCGTCCGGCATACTCTTAGGCGGTTAAGCCCGAAATAAGAGCCGAGGCTCTGATACCAATTGAAAGGATCGTATGCCGCACCTAGAGGGGGGGTGAATAGGTGCTAACCAATTTTTAGTTCTTTTTCAATTTAGGCTTGACACAAAGGTAAATTCTCTAGATATGCAACTATGTGAATTTCCCTATATGACAAGGTTAACGACTAAGCAAGATATAGCAATACAATATAGAGGAGATAAAGGATAGAGGTAACCGAGAGTGGAGCACACGGAGACACGGAGTTGATTCCCGTAGTTCCCTTCCTTTGCAAGAAGGTACGTCTACGTTCGGAGGAGTGTGGTCGCTACGAAAGCCAGACCAACAGTCACGAAGACTTCACTCAGGTCTCCTGTGAGCAACGCCACGAAGGCCTAGCCCACTTCCACTAAGGGATTTCCTCGAGGCGGAAACCGGGCCTTTACAAAGTTCTTGGGGCACACATCCACAACCAAATTGGAGGCTCCCAAATCTGTAACAACACAACAATCAACAACAATACATCAACACAAATCAACTAGGGATCCAAAGAGGAACACTAGCAAGGGGGCCCTCAAACAAATGAGGGGGAAATGTAAATCGCTTCGGTGAGGATGTAGATCGGTGTCTTCTCCTTCGAATCTCCAAAGATCAAGAGCTTTGGTTGGGGGAGGAAGGAGATCTTGCAAATCTTGAGTTCTTGAGGTGGCTCTAATGGTGGTGAAGCTTGGCAGATTTTTGTGCAATGATTGAGCAACTTGTCCCTTTGGAGAAGAGAGCTATTTATATGATTGGAGCTCTCAGATCTGACCGTTTGGACGATTTTTAGTAACACCGGAAGTTCCGGCCAGGAGGGCCGGAAGTTCGGCCGGCACCGGAAGTAGGGCAAGAGGGCGGAACTTCCGCCATTCTGAGCACTGGTCAAATTGGGGCGGAACTAGGGCGGAACTTCCGTGATCGGAAGTTCCGGCCAAGTTCCGGAAAACCATACGGACATACGAGCCACATTTTCGACGCTCGGAACTTGCCGGAAGTTGGGCGGAAGTTCCGCTGACCGGAACTTCCGGCCAGCGAATAAACCTTCAAGAAAACGCGTGAGAAGCCACTGGAAGCAACAGGCGGAAGTTCCGCCAGCTGGGGCCGGAACTTCCGCCAGAGATGAAAAACCTGCATAATCTTCAGAACTGACATACAATACCACCAGCCATGTATATATCATGAAATCTTGAACCTGTCTACATCAACACACATAAATATATACCTAGTGTTGACATCAAACACACAAAACCCAAAAGGGCGGGAAATGTTCTTTCACAAGCGGGAGGCCGAGATACGTGAAGGGGAAAGTTTCTAGCTTGCATCCAAAGAGGCCAGCCAAGAGGTTCGCTTTCTCATTAGAAACATTAATCGGGAGTAAGAAAGATTTGGCGAAGTTAACCCTTAAACCCGTAGATTGGGCAAAGGTTTCCAGGATGCTTTTAAGACATAGAAGTTGCCGAGAGCAGGCCTGCATAATTAGTAAAGTGTCATCCGCGTATTGGATTATTGGGAACTCTCCGTTCACCGATGGGATGGGGTGTTAAGGAGAATGATTTGGCAAGCTTTGTTGATGACAGTTTGAAGAAGATCAGCTGTAGATACATATAGAAGAGGAGATAGAGGGTCGCATTGTCTTAGCCCTCGTCTGCAATGAAATGTTTTCCCTGGAACGCCATTGAGAACGACCGCAGAAGTGCCAGAAGAGAGAATACAATTCATCCATTCGATAAACCTATCGTCCAAGCTATACTGTTTCAGCATGGATATGATCACGTCATGTTTGATCATGTCGAAAGCTTTAGTAAAATCAAGTTTGAGGACAATGATCTCTCTTTTAGACTGATGGCATTGATGGAGAAATTCAAAGCTCCAAACGAGACAATCTTGAATAGTCCTGCTTTTGATGAAACTATATTGGTTTTGATGAACCCTAACAAATCAGTTATGCTATCTACACCTCTAAAACCTCAGCTTTTTCATCATCTTCACTGTATCAGCTTTAGAACATTAATTAGTGATGCAGTATAGAAACAGAGCAGTAACTTTCATTCACTGTCGTAATTGGAGAAAGTGGTACGCAGATCGATAAGAAACATGCGTGAATAGAAATTCAGCATGGATGTCACCATCTGAAGCCTTGTCCAAATGGATGAATTGCCTCTTGTGGGCCTTGTCCAAATGGATGAATTGCCTGCCTCATCTGTTTCTCCTCGGCAGACTCATGGATACAAAATCTAAATAATGGAAAGCGATGTCTTTAAACATCACAGACTACTGAATTGGATGGTTATACCTGAATATATGTTCTAGAAATCTGTTGTATACTTCTTTTAGGTAAACACGTTGCCGGCGGTAGGAGTTCTTACCGACGTACATCGGTTTGACGGAGAGCATGTCATCTGGCGGTGTAGAGTGGCGTCCTGGATGAGGGTGACCTGGGCAAGAAGATGCGAGGAGTTAATACTTGAGAGGTCAGGGGGTGCGTGTGTGGCATGGGTACAAGGAAAGAGTATGGTGTTCCAGAGGTGTGGCATGGACGACGGTGCCTGCAGGCCGTCGTGGCGGCCGTTCCACCGAGGCCAACGTTGGGCGGGCAGGAGGCGCCAGCGCCGATGGAGGACTGCGGGGAGGAGCGAGATCGGTTGTCGAAGACGGAGCGCGCGTGCACGTGACGTGAGGTGTGCTCAATCGGCTCATAGGGTTGGACCAGATCAAGATCGTGGTCGCGTGGGCGACGTGGGAGGAGCAAGATTATTTGACGACTACGTCAACAAGTCTCACAAAGAAAATTGGTTGACATAATCCTGACATGCACTCTATTTTTTGGTTTCAAACAATTTAATACAATAGTTCAAAAATAATCCAGCGGCGGCGGAGTGGTGGGAGGCGTGGGAAGGAAGGAGCGACGAGAAAAAAGGCGCGAATCAACGGTTTATGCAAATAGTCGCCGACATGTGGGAGCCCGCCTCGCTTTTCGTTGTGTCCGGCGTGCCTGGTGCGTCCCCTGTGGGGCGGGGATGGGCTCGGGGCGCCGGACACCGTATCGGGGCGCGCCGGACAAAAAACGGCTTTCGGGAACGCGGCTGGAAGCGTATTTTTATCCGACGCCCCCCAAATCGCTTTGGAGGACGGTTTGGGGGACGCGACTGAAGATGCTAATAAGAGACATTTTGGATAATGTCTCTCGGTTGATGTCTCTAATGCTAAGGCATTCTCTAAACTGCCTCTTTAATTTAATGCCTCTAAAGCAAAGTGGTTGAGGATTTAAGAGACATAGTGAAGAGTGCATCTAGAAAAATGTCTCTACAACATGTTTTTGTTCTAGTCTACTCCCATGTACCTTGCTTGTAATTTTTAAACAGAAGGTAAGCCCATCTTTATAAACTTGGAGATATCTCCACAACTTAATTAGAGGCTCCCAAGAGTTTCACAGATCTTTACACCACAATGGTTGAGCTATGTAGTAACACCAACCATCTAGGATTTAAAAAACCGAGAGGAACAATATCTAGGTGACGCATCCAAGAGAAATAAGCTCTCGAACTTTCACTCCCGTGGATCCTCAATGAGAATTCAAACATGTGCAATGGTAGGAACACACATGCTCAAGTCCCATCATAAATCCCACCAAAGTATCTAATGCTATGTAAGAATATGAGAGGAAGAAGAAAGGAGGAGAATACCAAATTTCTCCAAGATCCCGATCCAATGGATTCCATCACTAAGAGGAGATATTGATTGCTGGAAGTTCTTATATAGATCTCCTTTAGGGGGGGGGGTGTTTCTAGGACACTTACCATGGTTGTGGCAACCCTGAGCGGTAGTGGCACAGTAGTGACAGCGGTACGACCGCTACTAACGAGAAGCGGCAGCTGCAAAGACTCCACCAGTACCACACTACCGTGGGATGGAGACCGATAGTGCCGCTCCTAGAAGGGATCACTACTACTAAAAAGATGTGGTATAAGATAAAAAAATTGTGCATTAAGAATTGGAAAAATATGTCATGAAAATTTTATGCAGTACAATCGATGAAGATAGAAGGCAAACGGATACAAGATTATTATTTGTGAAGTTTAGTACTCGATACTCCGCTCGCGTCATGCCATTTGCGTCACTGCTCTTACCAGTTTATCATCTGCGACGCCTCGCATCCATCACATCTCGTCGTCTCCTTCCCCGGTCTTTCGATGCTCACTCCTACGCTGTGGCACTCTGCAGGCAAGCGCGAATCTGTGTCCTCCTCGAGCAGCCACCCGCCCAATCGAGGCCCTCCAGCTCCCCCCGTCCTGTCACCTTATCCGTCCATCCACGCGCCTACCGTGTTTATCTGCGTGCGTCCCGCTTGCTTGGCAGATTGCTCCTACTGCTGGCACGTTGGAACACGTACGTACGTGCACTATGCGATAAACCTCCCCCAGCCCAAGAGAAACATGCTGGCCCGGCTAGCTGGCTGGTGTCGTACGAGTGATTTGATTGATGCGTGAATGCTTCAAACTGAGCAATGTTTTCCTTTCTATTTCTAGTTTGAAGCATGGGTCGATCGTAGTTGCGGTATCAGAGCTTAAAACAAGCCATATATAGATATTGTCAATAAGTAGATGGGGATATTTTCGCTTTCATGTTTCTCGCGAGCTTTTTGCTTAAAGCGCGGCATAAGAGTAAGTTGATTTTCATAGGATCGAACGCCTCCTTTACAGGGTAGAAGGCGGTTTTATAATTAATGATGCTTCTTTCCCTTTAGCTCGTTTGATCGTCACAAAAACAAAACAGAATTGACTTCCCATGCCCATGGCACAAAGGTACAATAAAATAATAATAATGATAATAGTACAATATATTAATAAACAGATATTCGACGTGTGCCATGTTCATGCACACTCCAACCGGAAAAATTAATCACCAAAATTCTGGCTCCGTGTAGCATGAGCTCCTTTTAGAGTTTCCCATTAAGGGGGCGGCTATATGGAGTCCAGTCCCTAGGTAGCCCGATATTTTAAAAAATAATCAAGATGGGCAAAAATGCACATAGGTGAATCTATGAACATGTAAAGTTTGGTTGCAAAAAGTGTTATATTTGGGGCTACACAAAAATATGGCACTAAGTAGGCATCAAAATCGTTTTTTGTCTTCACATTTTTCATTTTTATGTAGGTCGCATGTGAAAATAAAATTCTATAAAATAAGTTAAACGTACATACTAAGCATCTATATGTTTTTTGATATACTTTTAAGATACTTTTAGATGAAAAAAGAGGATTTTTTGAGTTTTTCAAAATACTCCCTCAAGCACGAGCTCCCTTTGGAATCTTTTAATCAACCAAGCCATAGATCTTCGAGACGGAAGAGCTGGAACGTACGCATGACAAGTGCCCTAAAAAACAAAGGAATAAGTGAATCCAAAGTGGGTTGTTTTTGCCCCATACCTCACAATCAAATAGGCTCTAGTTCTCCATGTTGGCATCAGATTGGAATGCCAGTCAGATAGGAGTGCAAGAACAAACAGTGGTACGTGCTGGTGTGGGGCAATCCAGTGCAACAGAGCATTTGTGTGATGATGATGAAGGTGAAACCACCTGTGGGTCTGTTGGTCGGTGCGCGGGCAGTGCAATCTTGTCTCGGCGCGCCCTGTGAGTGACAAATATGTGTACGTGCCTTGGTAGTGCCAAGTGCCAAGTCCAGAGAGCAGGTAGCTGGCTAGCTAGGCTAGAGCTAGAACACCAAGAAAAGCTTAGAGGTAGCGATGGCGGGACATGGCGAGGAGTTCGACGAGGGAGAAGTGTGGGACGTACTGCAGGACCGGAGCAAAGAAGCTGCTCTCGCCGACTTCACTCCTCCGATGAGGAGCAGGAGAGCCGCCGGCAGCAAGAACAAGGGCGCCGCCGGGCCCAAAGACGACAACGACGAGGGCACCGGTCCAAGCGCGAGGAAGGGCAAGAGGCCACCGTCGTCGTCGACAGCGCCGGTGGCTATTCCGGACTGGCGCTCGTCGGGGCGTAGTGGCGCCGGCGACAGGAGGCGTGGCCAGGAGGAGGAAGACGATGACGAAGCAGGGGAGGACGTGCTGCCGCCGCACGAGTGGCTCGCAAGGAAGATGGAGAAGATGAGCACGGTGCCGGCAGCGTCGTCGCCGGAGATGGTGAGGGGAAGGAGCAAAGGCAGGGAAATGAGGAAGTTCAGGGACGCCGTGCTGCCCAAGACCGCCTTCTCCGAGCACTAGAAGATCGAGGCGCGCAGCATCAAACTTGCAATCTCAACTTGCAACAATCTAATGCATGCCAGGGCTAAAAAAAAGCTTGAATAAGTAAGTGGTTGACATAGCACAGGATTGCATGCATGCACGCGGTGCAGCAACCTCGAGTTGGTACTGTCTCAGTGTCTCACTAATTTACTACTGAATCCATTATCCATCCATGCATTTTATTTTTTAATCAATAGCTGTAATCCATGCTATGGTAAGTTAAGCTGTGTACTTCCGGTACATTTGGTACGAGTAACTTTTTTACTGCGTGATATATACGCAATTTATTGTACTCTTGTTTGATATTTTTCTTCTACTTAATGATCTACATGTGGGCAGCATGCTTTGCCAAACAAAATGTAGGCAGCATGCCATATTGACATGCTTCTTTATCCTGTGTTTTTTTTTGAGAGTCCCCTGTTTTAGTTTTTCCGGCCCGTTCGACACCTTATGGGATCTTTCAGCCTTTTGGTCCTCTTTCGCTGCTGGTCTGAGTACGTGCAAGAAAAGGCCTAGATATTACTCTCTTCAGTCTTTTTTAATTAACTTAAATTTGGTACAAAATTATACTAAATCTGAGTCAATTAAAAGAGATTGAAGGAGGTAGTAGTTTCCTTTTATTTCCACGCATTTTTTTGGTTCACGGGAGAAGTAGGTAGAACAAAAACATATTGGCTATTAGATTTTTATATATAGCAGTTTGTACGGAGTACTAGTTACTTTCCTTGAGGCTTTTTTGGACAAATTCTACCGCATCCTAATGTTTCCCAAAACTTTTTTCACAAAAATAGTTCAGCATGCAAATTTACAGAGAACTAGTGCAGCTGACCAGTGAAAATTGTCACCAAGCTAGTGTGGCAGACTACTACTATAAAGGTGTGGTATAAGATTAAAAATTGTGGCATTAAGAATTGGCAAAATATTTCATGAAAATTGTATGCATTAGAACCGATAAATATGGAACATAGAAGGAAAACAGATACAAGATTATTATTTGTAAAGTTTAGTACTCGACTGACTAGTCATATTTATCAAAAGAAAACAATATCAAAAGTGCAGTTGGTAACTAGCAAAAGCCCCCTAAAAGTAGCATACATTAAAATAATATAAACAAAGAAATCTGTCCAAACATGTCCAAGTTAGGTTGTTGTGAGGCTGCCAATCATAAAGAACAAATATGAAGAAATCAAGAGTTCCATTAGAGAGATCGATGCCTTTCAAAAAAATTAAGTTGATTTCAATTTATATTTTAATTGGAAATTGGTTTCCAACGCAAACAAGTTGCAAAAAAAAAGAGACTTCCGATGCGTTCATTTTCTATCCAATGTACTTACATTCCGATCAAAGTTGCTAGAAGCATCACAGTTGGTTCCAATGCAAGCATCGTCGGGTTCTGACTACTTGCAAAGAAAAGGAGAGGATGGACCCACTGGGAGGATAGCACATGCCGGCTCTCTCTCTATCTCTATCTCTCTCTCTCATGCCTGTGATCCCACCTCTTGACGAAGAGACTCTGACAAGTTGTAGAGCAGCTACCCTGACAATCTGAACCTACGTGGCATCTAGGGCAGTTACCTGAGGCTATGCATTGAGCATGCCCTTAGGAGGAGCAGACGAGCCCCACACAACTACACTGGAGCTTGGCTCAATGACCGTAAAATGAAAAACATGCATGTGTAGGGATCCAAGAGCAGAGGAATAATGCCTGAATATGCAATGAATAGTGAAGAACACCACGAGAAATCGCTAAAGCAACATGACACAATTTATTTCCACATGTATGAGTGCTTGATGCGCGTAGATGTACACGTCCGTTGGGAACCCCAAGAGGAAGGTGTGATGCGCACAGCAGTAAGTTTTCCCTCAGAAAGAAACCAAGGTTATCGAACCAGAGGAGCCAAGAAGCACGTGAAGGTTGTTGGTGGAGGAGTAGTGCGGCGCAACACCAGTGAAACCGGCGCCAACGTGGAACCTGCACAACACAATCAAAGTACTTTGCCCCAACGTAACGTGAGGTTGTCAATCTCACCGGCTTGCTGAAAACAAAGGATTAAGCGTATCGAGTGGAAGATGGTGTTTGTTTGCAAAGAACAGTAAAAGCAGTAGAATGTATTCCGATGTAAAAGAATGGACCGGGGTCCACAGTTCACTAGAGGTGTCTCTCCAATAAGATAACTAGCATGTTGGGTGAACAAATTACAGGCGAGCAATGGACAAATAAAGATTCAATACATATCAACGATGATTACTATGTGATTTAATCAGGGCATTACGACAAAGTACATAGACCGCTATCCAGCATGCATCTATGCCTAAATAATCCACCTTCAGGTTATCATCCGAACCCCTTCCGGTATTAAGTTGTAAACAACAGATAATTGCATTAAGTATGGCGCGTAATGTAATCAACACAAATATCCTTAGATAAAGCATCAATATTTTATCCCTAGTAGCAACAGCACATCCACAACCTTAGAACTTTCTGTCACTGTCCCAGATTTAATGGAGGCATGAACCCACTATCGAGCATAATTACTCCCTCTTGGAGTTACAAGTATCAACTTGGCCAGAGCCTCTACTAGCAACGGAGAGCATGCAAGAACATAAACAACACATATATGATAGATTGATAATCAACTTAACATAATATTCTCTATTCATCGGATCTCGCCAAACACAACATGTAGCATTACAAATAGATGATCTTGATCATGTTAGGCAGCTCACAAGATCTATAACAATGAAAGCACAAGCGGAGAAGACATCCATCTAGCTGCTATGGACCCATAGTCCAAGGATGAACTACTCACGCATCAATCCGGAGGCGGGCATGATGATGTAGATCCTCCGTGATGATTCCCCTCTCCTCAGGGTGCCGGAGGCGATCTCCGAATCCCCCGAGATGGGATTCGCGACGGCGGCGTCTCGGAAGGTTTTCCGTATCGTGGCTCTCGGTACAGGGGTTTCGCGACGGAGGCTTTAAGTAGGCGGAAGGGTAGGTCGGGGCGACGCGAGGGCCCACAACCGCGCGGCCGGGCCTGGGCCGCGCCGCCCGGTGTCCGGCCACCTCGTGGCCCCACTTCGTCTCCTTTCGGTCTTCTGGAAGCTTCGTGTAAAAATAGGCCCCTAGGCGTTGATTTCGTCCAATTCCGAGAATATTTCCTTACTAGGATTTCTGAAACCAAAACAAAGAAAACAACAACTGGCACTTCGGCATCTTGTTAATAGGTTAGTGCCGGAAAATGTAATAATGCTGTAAAGTATGTATAAAACATTCAAGTATTGTAATAAAAGTAGCATGGAACATAAGAAATTATAGATACGTTTGCGACGTATCAAGCATCCCCAAGCTTAGTTCCTACTCGTCCTCGAGTAGGTAAACGATAACACAAATAATTTCTGAAGTGACATGCTACCAACATAATCTTGATCAACATTATTGTAAAGCATATGAGATGAATGGAGTGATCTGAACAAAAGATTGCTAACAAAGATAATGACTAAACAGATGAATCATATAGCAAAACTTTTCATGAATAGTACTTTCAAGACAAGTATCAATAAGAGTTGCATAAGAGCTAACTCATAAGCAATAATTCTAAGTAGAATGCATTGAAGCAACACAAAGGATGATTAAGTTTCAGCAATTGCTTTCAACTTGTAACATGTATATCTCATGGATATTTGTCAACATAGAGTAATATAACAGGTGCAATAAGTAAACATGTAAGAATCAATGCACACAGTTAACACAAGTGTTTGCTTCTAAGATAGAAAGAAGTAGGTAAACTGACTCAACAATAAAGTAAAAGAATGGCCCTTCGCAGAGGGAAGCATGGATTACTATTTTTGTGCTAGAGCTTTTGTTTTGAAAACATAGAAACAATTTTGTCAACGGTAGTAATAATTCATATGTGCTATGCATAATACTTCCTACAAGTTGCATGTCTCATGCATAGAGTACTAATAGTGCTCGCACCTTGTCCTACTTAGCTCGGAAACACGGATTCTCATCGCATAACATATGTTTCAACCAAGTGTCACAAAGGGGTACCTCTATGCCGCCTGTACAAAGGTCTAAGGAGAAAGCACGCATTGGATTTCTCGCTTTTGATTATTCTCAACTTAGACATCCATACCGGGACAACATAGACAACAGATAATGGACTCTGCTTTTTAATGCTTAAGCATTCAACAACAGTTAATATTCTCATAAGAGATTGAGGTTGTATGTCCAAACTGAAACTTCCACCATGATACATGGCTTTAGTTAGCGGCCCAATGTTCTTCTCTAACATATGCATACTCAAACCATTTGATCGTGAAGTCCACTTACTTCAGACAAGACGAACATGCATAGCATCTCACATGATATCCAACAAAGATAAAGTTGATGGCGTCCCCAGAAAACATGGTTACCGCTCAACAAGCAACTTATAAGAATTAAGACACATAACTACATATTCATCACCACAATAGTTTTTAAGCTATTTGTCCCATGAGCTATATATTGTAAAGGTAGAGGAATGAAATTTTAAAGGTAGCACTCAAGTAATTTACTTTGGAATGGCAGAAAAATACCACATAGTAGGTAGATATGGTGGACACAAATGGCATGGGTTTGGCTCAAGGTGTTTGGATGCACGAGAAGCATTTCCTCTCAGTACAAGGTTTGGGCTAGCAAGGTTGTTTGAAGCAAACACAAGTATGAACAGGTACAGCTGATGTCTACGGGTGCTTCTATTCTTGTAGACAGTGTTGGGCCTCCAAGAGCAGAGGTTTGTAGAACAGCAGCAAGTTTTCCCTTAAGTGGATCACCCAAGGTTTATCGAACTCGGGAGGAAGAGGTCAAAGATATCCCTCTCAAGCAACCCTGCAACCACAAAGCAAGAAGTCTCTTGTGTCCCCAACACACCTAATACACTTGTCGGATGTATAGGTGCACTAGTTCGGCGAAGAGATAGTGAAATACAAGTAGTATGGATGTATATGAGTGGTAACAGCAATCTGAATAAAATATGGCAGCAAGTAAACATGCAGTAGAACAGTAAATAAGCGGTGTTTGTAGTATTGGAAACAAGGCCTAGGGATCATACTTTCACTAGTGGACACTCTCAACATTGATCACATAATAAATAAGTTCTCTTCCTTTGTGCTACATATACTCTTGTTGGATGATGAACACCACTAATTGTGTAGGGCTACAAGAGCTCCCTCAAGCCGGAGTTAACAAGCGCCACAACATTCAATATTCATATTTAAGTAACCTTAGAGCATAATAGATCTTTGCAAAATAAACCAAGTACTAACATAGCATGCACACTGTCACCATCACACTATGAAGGAGGCATAGATCACATCAATACTATCATAGCGATAATCAACTCCATAACCTACAAGAGATTATGATCATAATCTACGACAAGAACTACACAATGCACACACACTGTCACCATTACATCATGCAGGAGGAATAGACTACTTTAATAACATCACATGAGTAGCACATAGATAAATAGTGATACAAAACACATTGCAATCATAAAGGGATATAAATAAGCACTTCACTATGCCATTCATAACAGTGAATAAGTATTCTGTGAAATATAGCCTAAGAGACCCACACGATGCACACACTGTCACCTTTACACACGTGGGACAAGGAGTCTCCGGAGATCACATAAGTAAAATCCACTTGACTAGCATAATGACATCTAGATTACAAGCATCATCATATGAATCTCAATCATGTAAGGCAGCTCATGAGATTATTGTATTGAAGTACATAGAGAGAGATGAACCACATAGCTACCGGTACAGCCCCGAGCCTCGATGGAGAACTACTCCCTCCTCATGGGAGACAGCGGTGATGAAGATGGCGGTGGTGTCGATGGAGGAGCCTTCCGGGGCACTTCCCCGTCCCGGCGGCGTGCCAGAACAGAGACTCCTGTCCCCCAGATCTTGGCTTCGCGATGGTGGCGGCT
This sequence comes from Lolium multiflorum, assembly GCA_030979885.1. Lineage (NCBI taxonomy): Eukaryota > Viridiplantae > Streptophyta > Magnoliopsida > Poales > Poaceae > Lolium > Lolium multiflorum. Next base: position 100,060,565 of record CM061748.1, read on the forward strand.
CTGGAAGGTTTCGTGTACCGTGGCTTATTCGTCTCGGGTTTTAGGTCAGGGAGCTTATATAGGCGAAAGGGGAGCCTCGGAGGGGCCCTGGTGGGGCAGACAACAGCCGGGCGCCCCTCAGCCGCGCCGCCTTAGTGTGTGGGGCCCTGTGGTCCCTCCTGGTCCCTCTCGGGTGTTCGGAAGCTTCGGTGAAAATAGGGTAGGCGTTGATTTCGTCCGATTCCGGGAATATTTCCTTACTAGGATTTCTGAAACCAAAAACAGGAAAACAGGAACCGGCACTTCGGCATCTCGTCAATAGGTTAGTTCGGAAAACGCATCAAAACGATATAAAGTGTGAACAAAACATGTAGGTATTGTCATAAAACAAGCATGGAACATCAGAAATTATAGATACGTTGGAGACGTATCAGCATCCCCAAGATTAGTTCCTACTCGTCCTCGAGTAGGTAAACGATAACACAAATAATTTCTGAGGTGACATGCTACCATCATAATCTTGATCAACATTATTGTAAAGCATATGACATGAATGGAGTGATTCAAAGCAATGATATAGTTTGCTAACAAATAGATAACATATAGCAAAACTTTTCATGGATAGTACTTTCAAGACAAGCATCAAAAAGTCTTGCATAAGAGTTAACTCATAAAGCAATAAATTCAAAGTAAAGGCATCGAAGCAACACAAAGGAAGATATAAGTTTCAGCAGTTGCTTTCAACTTTCAACATGCATATCTCATGGATAATGGTCAACATAGAGTAATATGATGAATGAAAATAAGCAAGTATGTAAGAATCAATGCACAGTTGACACAAGTGTTTGCTTCTAGGATGGAAGGAAGTAGGTAAACTGACTCAACATAAAGTAAAAGATAGGCCCTTCGCAGAGGGAAGCAGGGATAAAATCATGTGCTAGAGCTTTTCAAGTTTTGAAATCATATAGAAAGCATAAAAGTAAAGTTTTGAGAGGTGTTTGTTGTTGTCAATGAATGGTAATGGGTACTCTAACTACCTCGCCAACCAGACTTTCAAGAGCGGCTCCCATGAAGGACGTTATTTCTACCAGCAAGGTAGATCATCCCTCTTCTCTTTTGTTTACACATGTACCTTAGTTTTATTTATTAGATGACACTCCCCCAACCTTTTCTTTCACAAGCCATGGCTAACCGAATCCTCGGGTGCCTTCCAACATTCACATACCATGGAGGAGTGTCTATTTGCAAATTTAAGTTGCTTACTGATAGATCAGAGCAAAACATGTGAAGAGAATTATTAATGCAAAGTTAATTAATTGGGACTGGGAACCCCATTGCCAGCTCTTTTTGCAAAATTATTGGATAAGCGGATGAAGCCACTAGTCCATTGTGAAAGTCTGTCAAAAGTAAATGACAAGATCGAAAGATAAAACACCACATACTTCCTCATGAGCTATAAAACATTGACACAAATAAGAGATAATAGCTTTTGAATTGTTTAAAGGTAGCACATGAAGTATTTACTTGGAATGGCGGGAAATACCACATAGTAGGTAGATATGGTGGACACAAATGGCATGGGTTTTGGCTCAAGGTTTTGGATGCACAAGAAGTATTCCCTCTCAGTACAAGGCTTAGGCTAGCAAGGTTGTTTGAAGCAAACACAAGTATGAACCTGTACAACAAAACTTACATAAGAACATATTGCAAGCATTATAAGACTCTACACTGTCTTCCTTGTTGCTCAAACACTTTACCAGAAAATATCTAGACCTTAGAGAGACCAATCATGCAAACCAAATTTCAACAAGCTCTACAGTAGTTCTCCACTACTAGATTTAAACTACATGATGCAAGAGCTTAATGATTTATGAGAGCTCAAAACAATTGCCAAGTATCAAATTATTCAAGATCATATGAAGCATTTTCTGATTCCAACCAAATAGCAACAAGTGAAGCGATCAACTTTCGCCCTTGAACATTAAAAGCTAAGAACACATGTGTTCATATGAACCAGCGGAGCGTGTCTCTCTCCCACACAAGGATGAATTTATTCAGAGAATGAAAATAACAAAACGAAAATAAAAGCACACAGACGCTCCAAGTAAAATACATAAGATGTGACTGAATAAAAATATAGTTTCACTAGAAGTGACCTGATAAGTTGTCGATGAAGAAGGGGATGCCTTGGGCATCCCCAAGCTTAGATGCTTGAGTTTTCTTAAAATATGCAGGGATGAACCATCGGGGCATCCCCAAGCTTAGACCTTTCACTCTTCTTGATCATAGTATATTGATGTCTACGGGTGCTTCTATTCTTGTAGACAGTGTTGGGCCTCCAAGAGCAGAGGTTTGTAGAACAGCAGCAAGTTTTCCCTTAAGTGGATCACCCAAGGTTTATCGAACTCAGGGAGGAAGAGGTCAAAGATATCCCTCTCAAGCAACCCCAGCCACAAAGCAAGAAGTCTCTTGTGTCCCCAACACACCTAATACACTTGTCGATGTATAGGTGCACTAGTTCGGCGAAGAGATAGTAAAACACAGGTGGTATAGATGGTGGTAATATTGCAGAAAGTAAAGATGCGTAAAACAGAAACAAGCGGCGCCAAAATAGCTTGGCGGCGGAAGCAATTCTTTGTGGTGGAAACAAGGCCTAGGGATCATACTTTCACTAGTGGACACTCTCAACATTGATCACATAATAAATAAGTTCTCTTTCCTTTGTGCTACATATACTCTTGTTAGATGATGAACACCACTAATTGTGTAGGATTACACGAACCCTTAATGCCGGAGTTAACAAGCTCCACAACATTCGATATTCATATTTAAGTAACCTTAGAGCATAATAGATCTTTGCAAAATAAACCAAGTACTAACATAGCATGCACACTGTCACCATCACACTATGAAGGAGGCATAAATCACATCAATACTATCATAGCGATAATCAACTCCATAACCTACAAGAGATTATGATCATAATCTACGACAAGAACTACACGATGCACACACTGTCACCATTACCATTACACCATGCAGGAGGAATAGACTACTTTAATAACATCACATGAGTAGCACATAGATAAATAGTGATACAAAACACATTGCAATCATAAAGGGATATAAATAAGCACTTCACTATGCCATTCATAACAGTGAATAAGTATTCTGTGAAATATAGCCTAAGAGACCCACACGGTGCACACACTGTCACCTTTACACACGTGGGACAAGGAGTCTCCGGAGATCACATAAGTAAAACCCACTTGACTAGCATAATGACATCTAGATTACAAGCATCATCATATGAATCTCTATCATGTAAGGCAGCTCATGAGATTATTGTATTGAAGTACATAGGAGAGAGATGAACCACATAGCTACCGGTACAGCCCCGAGCCTCGATGGAGAACTACTCCCTCCTCATGGGAGCAGCAGCGGTGATGAAGATGGCGGTGGTGTCGATGGAGAAGCCTTCCGGGGGCACTTCCCCGTCCCAGCGGCGTGCCGGAACAGAGACTCCTGTCCCCAGATCTTGGCTTCGCGATGGCGGCGGCTCGGAACTTTTCTCGTACCGTGGCTTATTCGTCTCGGGTTTTAGGTCGGGGGCTTCTTATAGGCGAAGAGGCGGAGTCGGAAGGGCTACGGGGGTCCACACAACAGCCGGCGCCCCTCGGCGCGCCGCCTTAGTGTGTGGGGCCCTGTGGCCCTCCTGGCTCCTCTCGGTGTTGGAAGCTTCGTGTAAATATAAGATACTGGGCGTTGATTTCGTGCAATTCCGAGAATATTTCCTTACTAGGATTTCTGAAACCAAAAACAACAGAAAACAGGAACTGGCACTTTGGCATCTCGTCAATAGGTTAGTTCCGGAAAACGCATCAAAACGATATAAAGTGTGAACAAAACATGTAGGTATTGTCATAAAACAAGCATGGAACATCAGAAATTATAGATACGTTTGAGACGTATCAGCATCCCAAGCTTAGTTCCTACTCGCCCTCGAGTAGGTAAACGATAACACAAATAATTTCTGAGGTGACATGCTACCATCATAATCTTGATCAACATTATTTTAAAGCATATGACATGAATGGAGTGATTCAAAGCAATGATCTATAGTTTGCTAACAAATAGATAACATATAGCAAAACCTTTCATGAATAGTACTTTCAAGACAAGCATCAAAAAGTCTTGCATAAGAGTTAACTCATAAAGCAATAAATTCAAAGTAAAGGCATCGAAGCAACACAAAGGAAGATATAATGTTCAGCAGTTGCTTTCAACTTTCAACATGCATATCTCATGGATAATTGTCAACATAGGGTAATATGATGAATGCAAATAAGCAAGTATGTAAGAATCAATGCACAGTTGACACAAGTGTTTGCTTCTAAGATGGAAGGAAATGGGTAAACTGACTCAACATAAAGTAAAAGACAGGCCCTTCGCAGAGGGAAGCAGGGATTAAATCATGTGCTAGAGCTTTTCAAGTTTTGAAATCATATAGAGAGCATAGAAGTAAAATTTTGAGAGGTGTTTGTTGTTGTCAACGAACGGTAATGGGTACTCTAACTACCTTATCAACCAGACTTTCAAGAGCGGCTCCCATGAAGGACGTTATCTCTACCAGCAAGGTAGATCATCCCTCTTCTCTTTAGTTTACACATGTACTTTAGTTTTATTTATTAGATGACACTCCCCCCAACCTTTTCTTTCACAAGCCATGGCTAACCGAATCCTCGGGTGCCTTCCAACATTCACATACCATGGAGGAGTGTCTATTTGCAAATTTAAGTTGCTTACTAATAGATCAGAGCAAAACATGTGAAGAGAATTATTAATGCAAGTTAATTAATTGGGGCTGGGAACCCCGTTGCCAGCTCTTTTTGCAAAATTATTGGATAAGCGGATGAGCCACTAGTCCATTGTGAAAGTTTGTCAAAAGTAAATGACAAGATCGAAAGATAAAACACCAAATACTTCCTCATGAGCTATAAAACATTGACACAAATAAGAGATAATAGCTTTTGAATTGTTTAAAGGTAGCACATGAAGTATTTACTTGGAATGGCAGAAAAATACCACATAGTAGGTAGATATGGTGGACACAAATGGCATAGGTTTTGGCTCAAGGTGTTTGGATGTACGAGAAGAATTCCTCTCAATACAAGGCTTAGGCTAGCAAGGTTATTTGAAGCAAACACAAGTATAAACAGGTACAGCAAAACTTACATAAGAACATATTGCATGCATTATAAGACTCTACACTGTCTTCCTTGTTGCTCAAACACTCTTACCAGAAAATATCTAGTCTTAGAGAGACCAATCATGCAAACCAAATTTCAACAAGCTCTACGGTAGTTCTCCATTACTAGATTTAAACTACATGATGTAAGAGCTCAAACATGATCTATGAGAGCTCAAAACAATTGCCAAGTATCAAATTATTCAAGACCATATGAAGCATTTTCTGATTCCAACCAAATAGAAACAAGTGAAGCGATCAACTTTCGCCCTTGAACATTAAAAGCATAAATAAAGAACACTAGTGTTCATATGAAAAAGCGGAGCGTGTCTCTCTCCCACACATGAGCATGAATTTATTCAGAGAATGAAAATAACAAAACGAAAATAAAAGCACACAGACGCTCCAAGTAAAGTACATAAGATGTGAAGGAATAAAAATATAGTTTCACTAGAAGTGACCTGATAATGTTGTCGATGAAGAAGGGGATGCCTTGGGCATCCCCAAGCTTAGATGCTTGAGTCTTCTTAAAATATGCAGGGATGAACCACCGGGCATCCCCAAGCTTAGACCTTTCACTCTTTTTGATCATAGTATATCACCCTCTTCTATTGACCCTTGAAAACTTCTGCCACACCAAACTTCAAGCAAACTCATTAGAGGGTTAGTGCATAATAAAAATTCACATGTTCAGAGGTGACACAATCATTCTTAACACTTCTGGACATTGCACAAAACTTCTGAAAGTTAATGGAACAAAGAAACTCATTCAACATAGCAAAAGCGGCAATGCGAAATAAAAGACAGAATCTGTCAAAAACAGAACAGTCCGTAATGACGAACCTGGACGGGGCACTTAACTTGTTCAAACGGAAAAACTCAAAACTAATGAAAGTTGCGTACATATCTGAGGATCACACACGTAAATTTGCAGATTTTTTTGATTTTTTGACAGAGACTTCTGCTCAAATTCGTGACAGACAGCAAATCTGTTTCTGCGCAGCAATCCAAATCTAGCATCAACTTTACCATAGAGACTTTACTTGGCACAAAAACATGATAAGGAGAGGTTGCTACAATAGTAAACAACTTCCAAGACTCAACAAAACAAAAATTGCTGTAGTAAAATAAACACATGGGTTATCTCCCAAGAAGTTCTTTCTTTATAGCCATTAAGATGGGCTCAGCAATTTCAATGATACTCTCGCAAGAAATAAGAGTTGAAGCAAAAGAGAGAAGAAGCAAATTTAAAACACATTTAAGCCTAACCCACTTCCTATGAAAAGGAATCTTGTACACAAATAAATTCATGAAGAACAAAGTGACAAGCATAGGAAGGCAACACAAGCGCAATTTCAAGATTCTCAACATAAAGAGGGGAAACTTAATATTATTAAGATGCATATAACCATGTTTCCCTCTCTCATAATAACTTTCAGTAGCATCATGAACAAACTCAACAATATAACTATCACATAAAACATTCTTGTCATGAGCTTCATGCATAAAATTATTACTCTCCACATAAGCATAATCAATTTTATTAGTTGTAGTGGGAGCAAATTCAACAAAGTAGCTATCATTATTATTCTCATCAAGTGTAGGAGGCATAGTATAATCATAATAAAATTTACTCTCCATAGTAGGCGGCACAAAAAGACCATTATCATTATAATCATCATAAATAGGAGGCAAAGTATCATCAAAGAAAATTTTCTCCTCAATGCTTGGGGGACTAAAAATATCATGCTCATCAAAACCAGCTTCCCCAAGCTTAGAATTTTCCATATCATTAGCAACTTCTGAAAGTTAATGGAACAAAGAAACTCATTCAACATAGCAAAAGCGGCAATGCGAAATAAAAGACAGAATCTGTCAAAAACAGAACAGTCCGTAATGACGAACCTGGACGGGGCACTTAACTTGTTCAAACGGAAAAACTCAAAACTAATGAAAGTTGCGTACATATCTGAGGATCACACACGTAAATTTGCATATTTTTTTGATTTTTTTGCAGAGACTTCTGCTCAAATTCGTGACAGACAGCAATGCTGTTTCTGCGCAGCAATGCAAATCTAGCATCAACTTTACCATAGAGACTTTACTTGGCACGAAAACATGATAAGGAGAGGTTGCTACAGTAGTAAACAACTTCCAAGTCTCAACAAAACAAAAATGGCTGTAGTAAAATAAACACATGGGTTATCTCCCAAGAAGTTCTTTCTTTATAGCCATTAAGATAGGCTCAGCAGTTTTAATGATGCACTCGCAAGAAATAGTATTTGAAGCAAAAGAGAGCATCAAGAGGCAAATTCAAAACACATTTAAGTCTAACATGCTTCCTATGCATAGGAATCTTGTAAATAAACAAGTTCATGAAGAGTATAGTGGCAAGCATAGGAAGACAAAACAAGTGTAGCTTCAAAAATTTCAGCACATAGAGAGGTGTTTTAGTAACATGAAAATTTCTACAACCATATTTTCCTCTCTCATAATAACTTTCAGTAGCATCATGAGCAAACTCAACAATATAACTATCACATAAAGCATTCTTATCATGAGTCTCATGCATAAAATTATTACTCTCCACATAAGCATAATCAATTTTATTAATTGTAGTGGGAGCAAATTCAACAAAGTAGCTATCATTATTATTCTCATCATCAAATATAGGAGGCATAGTATAATCATAATAAAATTTACTCTCCATAATAGGCGGCACCAAAAGACCACTATCATTATAATCATCATAAATAGGAGGCAAAGTATCATCAAACAAAATTTTCTCCTCAATGCTTGGGGGACTAAAAATATCATGCTCATCAAAACCAGCTTCCCCAAGCTTAGAATTTTCCATATCATTAACAACAATGGTGTTCAAAGCGTTCATACTAATATCATTGCTACTAGCATGCAAATAAGATTCCATAGGTTTTTTAATTTCCGCAGCAAACAATCCATGTCTTAACTCAGGAAATAGAATAAAAGCTCATTGTTTCCATTATGCCTAACTAGTGTAAACAAGAAACCAAAAGATGCAATTGCAGGATCTAAAGGAAATAGCTTCGAGTACTTACAACGGCGCCGGAAAATAGCTTAGTAGCCGAGATCCGGAGTGTGAGTACCTTTTACCTTTCCTCCGGCAGCAGAAAATAACTTGATATCTACGGGTGCTTCTATTCTTGTAGACGTGTTGGGCCTCCAAGAGCAGAGGTTTGTAGAACAGCAGCAAGTTTTCCCTTAAGTGGATCACCCAAGGTTTATCGAACTCAGGGAGGAAGAGGTCAAAGATATCCCTCTCAAGCAACCCTGCAACCACAAAGCAAGAAGTCTCTTGTGTCCCCAACACACCTAATACACTTGTCAGATGTATAGGTGCACTAGTTCGGCGAAGAGATAGTGAAATACAAGTAGTATGGATGTATATGAGTGGTAATAGCAATCTGAATAAAATATGGCAGCAAGTAAACATGCAGTAGAACAGTAAATAAGCGGTGTTTGTAGTATTGGAAACAAGGCCTAGGGATCATACTTTCACTAGTGGACACTCTCAACATTGATCACATAATAAATAAGTTCTCTTCCTTTGTGCTACATATACTCTTGTTGGATGATGAACACCACTAATTGTGTAGGGCTACAAGAGCTCCCTCAAGCCGGAGTTAACAAGCGCCACAACATTCAATATTCATATTTAAGTAACCTTAGAGCATAATAGATCTTTGCAAAATAAACCAAGTACTAACATAGCATGCACACTGTCACCATCACACTATGAAGGAGGCATAGATCACATCAATACTATCATAGCGATAATCAACTCCATAACCTACAAGAGATTATGATCATAATCTACGACAAGAACTACACAATGCACACACTGTCACCATTACATCATGCAGGAGGAATAGACTACTTTAATAACATCACATGAGTAGCACATAGATAAATAGTGATACAAAACACATTGCAATCATAAAGGGATATAAATAAGCACTTCATTATGCCATTCATAACAGTGAATAAGTATTCTGTGAAATATAGCCTAAGAGACCCACACGGTGCACACACTGTCACCTTTACACACGTGGGACAAGGAGTCTCCGGAGATCACATAAGTAAAATCCACTTGACTAGCATAATGACATCTAGATTACAAGCATCATCATATGAATCTCAATCATGTAAGGCAGCTCATGAGATTATTGTATTGAAGTACATAGAGAGAGATGAACCACATAGCTACCGGTACAGCCCCGAGCCTCGATGGAGAACTACTCCCTCCTCATGGGAGACAGCGGTGATGAAGATGGCGGTGGTGTCGATGGAGGAGCCTTCCGGGGCACTTCCTGTCCCGGCGGCGTGCCGAACAGAGACTCTTGTCCCCCGATCTTGGCTTCGCGATGGCGGCGGCTCTGGAAGGTTTCGCGTACCGTGGCTTATTCGTCGGGGTTTTAGGTCGGGAGCTTATATAGGCGAAAGGGGAGCCTCGGAGGGGCCCTGGTGGGGCCAACCGGCGCCCTCAGGCCGCGCCGCCTTAGTGTGTGGGGCCCCTGTGGCCCCCCTCTGGTCCCTCTCGGGTGTTCGGAAGCTTCCGGTGAAAATAGGTAGGCGTTGATTTCGTCCGATTCCGAGAATATTTCCTTACTAGGATTTCTGAAACCAAAAACAGCAAACAGGAACCGGCACGGCATCTCGTCAATAGGTTAGTTCCGGAAACGCATCAAAACGATATAAAGTGTGAACAAAACATGTAGGTATTGTCATAAAACAAGCATGGAACATCAGAAATTATAGATACGTTGGAGACGTATCAACAGCAAAACTCACACAAGAACATATTGCAAGCATTATAAGGCTCTACACTGTCTTCCTTGTTGTTCAAACACCTTACCCGAAAATATCTAGACTTAGAGAGAACAATCATGCAAACCAAATTAAACAAGCTCTACAGTAGTTCTTCATTAATAGATTAAACTACATGATGCAAGAGCTTAAACATGATCTATGAGAGCTCAAACAATTGCCAAATTGCCAAACCATATGCAGCATTTTCCAATTCCAACCAATAGCAATTTAACGAAGCAATAAGCTTTCGCCATGAACATTAAAGCACAATTAAGAACACAAGTGTTCCATATGAAAAAGCGGAGCGTAATATCTCCAATATAAGAATGGCGGGATCCAACTTTATTCAAAACAGAACAAAAATAAAAACAAACCGACGCTCCAAGTAAAGGACATAAGAATGTGACGGAATAAAAATATAGTTTCACTAGAAGTGACCTGATAATGTTGTCGATGAAGAATGGGATGCCTTGGGCATCCCCAAGCTTAGCCGCTTGAGTCTTCTTAAAATATGCAGGGATGAACCACCGGGGCATCCCCAAGCTTAGACCTTTCACTCTTCTTGATCATAGTATATCATCCTCTTCTCTTGACCCTTCAAAACTTCCTTCACACAAACTCCAAGCAAACTCATTAGAGGGTTAGTGCATAACCAAAAATTCACATATTCAGAGGTGACACAATCATTTTTAACACTTCTGGACATTGCACAAAGCTTCTGAAAGTTAATGGAACAAAGAAACTCATTCAACATAGCAAAAGCGGCAATGCGAAATAAAAGATAAAATCTGTCAAAAACAGAACAGTCCGTAAAGATGCATCTGGAAGGGGCACTTAACTTGCTCAAATGGAAAAACTCAAAACTAATGAAAGTTGCGTACATATCTGAGGATCATGCTCGTAAATTTGCAGATTTTTAATTTTTCACAGAGACTTCTGCGAGAATTCGTGACAGACAGCAATGCTGTTTCTGCGCAGCGATCCCAAATATAGCATCAACTTTAGCATAAAAACTTTACTTGGCACAAAAACATGATAAGGAGAGGTTGCTACAGTAGTAAACAACTTCCAAGACTCAACAAAACAAAAATTGCTGTAGTAAAATAAACACATGGGTTATCTCCCAAGAAGTGCTTTTCTTTAACGCCTTTCAGCTAGGCGCAGAAAGTGCAAATCAAGTAACATCAAGAGAAGAAGCATCAACATCATAACTTGTTCTAATAATAGAATCAAAAGGCAACTTCATTATCTTTCTAGGGAAGTGTTCCATACCTTTCTTGAGAGGAAATTGATATTTAACATTACCTTCCTTCATATCAATAACAGCACCAACAGTTCGAAGAAAAGGTCTTCCCAACACAATAGGACAAGATGCATTGCATTCGATATCCAAGACAACAAAATCAACGGGGACAAGGTTATTGTTAACTGTAATGCGCACATTATCAATACTCCCCAAAGGTTTCTTTTTAACATTATCAGCAAGATTAACATCCAAATAACAATTCTTCAATGGTGGCAAGTCAAGCATATCATAAATCTTTTTAGGCATAACAGAAATACTTGCACCAACATCACATAAAGCATTACATTCAAAGTCATTGAATTTCATTTTAATGATGGGCTCCCAACCATCTTCTAACTTTCTAGGAATAGAAGCTTCAAGTTTTAATTTCTCTTCCCTAGCTTTAATGAGAGCATTTGTAATATGTTTTGTAAAGGCTAAATTTATAGCACTAGCATTGGGACTTCTAGCAAGTTTTTGTAAGAACTTTATAACTTCAGTAATATGACAATCATCAAAATCTAAACCATTATGTTCTACAGCAATGGAATCATTGTCACTAATATTTTGAAAAATTTCAGCAGTTTTAGCACAAACAGCAGTTTCAGCAGTTTCAGGTAATTTTGTACGCTTTGCACTAGGAGCAGAAACATTGCCAACAACAATTATTTTACCATTGATAGTAGGAGGTGCAGCAACATGTGAAGAATCAACATTACTAGTGGTGGTAATAGTCCATACTTTAGCTACATTATTTTCTTTAGCAAGTTTTTCTTTTTCTTCTCTATCCCACCTAGCATGCAATTCAGCCAACAATCTAATATTATCATTAATTCTAACTTGGATGGCATTTGTTTTAGCAAACCTAGCATCTTCAACTTTCTCAGGCATAACTTTCAATTTTAAAAGATCAACATCAAGAGCAAGACTATCAACCTTAGAAGCAAGAATATCAATTTTACTAAGCTTTTCTTCAACAGTTTTATTGAAAGCAGTTTGTGTATTAATAAATTCTTTAAGCATCACTTCAAGACCAGAGGGTACACTCTTATTATTGTTGTAAGAATTACCATAAGAATTACCATAACCATTACCGTTATTAGAAGGATATGGCCTATAGTTGTTGTTACCATAATTATTCCTATAAGCATTGTTGTTGAAATTATTATTTTTAATGAAATTCACATCAACATTTTCTTCTTGAGCAACTAATGAAGCTAAAGGAACATTATTAGGATCAATATGAGATCTACCATTTGCAAGCATAGACATAATAGCATCAATCTTATCACCCAAAGAAGAGGTTTCTTCAACAGAATTTACCTTCTTACCTTGAGGAGTTCTTTCAGTGTGCCATTCAGAGTAATTGATCATCATATCATCAAGTAATTTAGTTGCGGCGCCCAGGGTGATGGACATAAAAGTACCTCCAGCAGCTGAATCCAATAGGTTCCTTGAGGAAAAATTCAATCCTGCATAAAAGGTTTGGATGATCATACAAGTAGTTAGTCCATGGGTTGGGCAATTCTTTACCAAAGATTTCATTCTCTCCCATGCTTGAGCAACATGTTCATTATCAAATTGTTTAAAGTTCATAATGCTACTTCTCAAAGATATAATCTTAGCAGGAGGATAATATTTACTAATAAAAGCATCTTTACACTTAGTCCATGAATCAATACTATTCTTAGGCAAAGATAGCAACCAATCTTTAGCTCTTCCTCTTAATGAGAAAGGAAACAATTTCAGTTTTATAATATCACCATCTATATCCTTATACTTTTGCATTTCACAAAGTTCAACAAAATTATTAAGATGGCAGCAGCATCATCAGTACTAACACCAGAAAATTGCTCTCTCATAACAAGATTCAGTAAAGCAGGTTTAATTTCATAGAATTCTGCTGTAGTAGCAGGTGGAGCAATAGGAGTACATATAAAATCATTATTATTTGTGCTAGTGAAATCACACAACTTAGTATTTTCAGGAGTACCCATTATAACAGTAGTAAAGTAAACTAGGCAAATAAAATAAAGACAAGTAACTAATTTTTTTGTGTTTTTGATATAGAGAACAAGACAGTAAATAAAATAAAGCTAGCAACTAATTTTTTTGTGTTTTGTTCAAGTGCAGCAAACAAAGTAGTAAATAAAATAAAGCAAGACAAAAACAAAGTAAAGAGATTGGAAGTGGAGACTCCCCTTGCAGCGTGTCTTGATCTCCCCGGCAACGGCGCCAGAAAAAATATGCTTGATGCGCGTAGATGTACACGTCCGTTGGGAACCCCAAGATGAAGGTGTGATGCGCACAGCAGCAAGTTTTCCCTCAGAAAGAAACCAAGGTTATCGAACCAGGAGCCAAGAAGCACGTGAAGGTTGTTGGTGGAGGAGTGTAGTGCGGCGCAACACCGGTGAAACCGGCGCCAACGTGGAACCTGCACAACACAATCAAAGTACTTTTCCCCAACGTAACAGTGAGGTTGTCAATCTCACCGGCTTGCTGAAAACAAAGGATTAAGCGTATCGAGTGGAAGATGGTGTTTGTTTGCAAAGAACAGTAGAATGCGATGTAAAAGAATGGACCGGGTCCACAGTTCACTAGAGGTGTCTCTCCAATAAGATAACTAGCATGCTGGGTGAACAAATTACAGGCGAGCAATTGACAAATAAAGATTCAATAGATATCAACGATGATTACTATGTGATTTAATCAGGGCATTACGACAAAGTACATAGACCGCTATCCAGCATGCATCTATGCCTAAATAATCCACCTTCAGGTTATCATCCGAACCCCTTCCGGTATTAAGTTGTAAACAACAGATAATTGCATTAAGTATGGCGCGTAATGTAATCAACACAAATATCCTTAGATAAAGCATCAATGTTTTATCCCTAGTAGAAACAGCACATCCACAACCTTAGAACTTTCTGTCACTGTCCCAGATTTAATGGAGGCATGAACCCACTATCGAGCATAATTACTCCCTCTTGGAGTTACAAGTATCAACTTGGCCAGAGCCTCTACTAGCAACGGAGAGCATGCAAGAACATAAACAACACATATATGATAGATTGATAATCAACTTAACATAATATTCTCTATTCATCGGATCTCGCCAAACACAACATGTAGCATTACAAATAGATGATCTTGATCATGTTAGGCAGCTCACAAGATCTATAACAATGAAAGCACAAGCGGAGAAGACAACCATCTAGCTACTTCTATGGACCCATAGTCCAAGGATGAACTACTCACACATCAATCCGGAGGCGGGCATGATGATGTAGAGCCCTTCCGGTGATGATTCCCCTCTCCGGCAGGTGCCGGAGGCGATCTCCTGAATCCCCCGAGATGGGATTCGCGACGGCGGCGTCTCGGAAGGTTTTCCGTATCGTGGCTCTCGGTACAGGGGTTTCGCGACGGAGGCTTTAAGTAGGCGGAAGGGTAGGTCGGGGCGACGCGAGGGCCGACAACGGCGCGGCCAGGGCCTGGGCCACGCCGCCTGGTGTCCGGCCACCTCGTGGCCCCACTTCGTCTCCCTTTCGGTCTTCTGGAAGCTTGTAAAAATAGGCCCCCGGGCGTTGATTTCGTCCAATTCCGAGAATATTTCCTTACTAGGATTTGAAACCAAAAAACAGCAGAAAACAACGGCACTTCGGCATCTTGTTAATAGGTTAGTGCCGGAAAATGTGTAATAATGCTGTAAAGTATGTATAAAACATTCAAGTATTGTAATAAAAGTAGCATGGAACATAAGAAATTATAGATACGTTTGCGACGTATCAATGAGCCAGGTCCAATGGAGCTTCCGCGTTCTTTCGTTTAGCCACGTTTTTTTTGTTATTGATGGAAACATCGCCTCTTAGTGAAAGAATATTTCGTCTTTATCAGATACCAACATGTTAAATCTAAGGTTTGAACTTAGGTGGACTGAGGGTGCCACTGCTTTCCTAACCATTCAGCCACAGGTTGATTCTCTTTGATCAAGTGCCTCTTGTGCATATTATCTCTCTTAAACGGAGACCGGCCTAGCCACCTAATCATCGTGGTAAAAAGTCATGCAATATTTATACGCAAATCATCGTGGTATATATTATTGTGCTCTATTATACAAAATTGTTGAAAAACTTCAGCAATCTCATGCAACAAAAGATTCAAGGTATGCAATGGATCCCATACATTGAGTAACATGTTCATGAATAGGTCACGTCATACGCAATGACACTAAACAAATATAAATAAAGAATGTTCACTACAACAAAAACATGCTCACATCTTGAAAATTAAAAACAACCCCTCAGGACATGTACACAATGGGTGTGACAAAATGCCAATATATACATAACAAATAACATATGTACTTTAAAAATGTCGAAACAACATTGTGCAACATAAAGAAATCTCATTTTTCCTATCCTTACCCTGGTTGCCAACATTTTGAACACTACTCTTTCCCTATCAGACTCGCGGAGCTCCTTTATAGTGGGTCAAAGTATACCAATTCCTTGACACCCCATTAGTTTATGAAGCTCGGTTATCTGTTGTCGAACTCCCCTACGAGGCATCCATGGAGTTGCATGTCTCCAGTTCGAGGTCCAACCTTAGCTCATACAAGGCATGAAACCTCTCCCTCTCCCTCTCCGTCCTCTACCCCTCCCCCACACCGAGGAGGATAAGAATAAAAAGGCTCGGGATGGGAGGTGTTGTAGAAAGGGGAATAACCAGTGATCTCTCACATATGGTATCTGAGGCGTAGGAGGATGAAAGAGAAGAGGGGCATGCACCATGTAAGGAGGATTGAGACATTTTGAGAGGACGAAAGACAAACCTTTTTGCGGAAGAAAAAGAGGCGCTAGATAGGCGCTTGTTTCTATAGTAAGGAGAACGTGAAACCAAGTGGCCAGCCACCCGACGACCGGGGTATACATATGGTTTCACGTCTCCATATAGTATCTATATTGATTATAGTATACCAACGCCCCGACAAATAAGTCGCACAATCTTCTCATGGCGAAGGTTTGAAAACAAAACTGGGCAACAATATGTGAGTTGTGTAAGATTGACAACGTTGGATTTGTATTTAAAAACAACTTCTAAGGATGCCAATTTTGTGTCAAACAATCTTTGTATACTTGAACTAGTTATTGGTCAAATACAATCTTGAAAATATAGTGCACCTTATTCATATAAACATATGGATTATATCTATCAGAAAGTGACGCGAGATAGTGGATTCAAGCAAAAAAATAAAATTATGTAGATGGAGAGCAATGAATGTTGTTCAATCTCAAGGATTTTTATACTCCTACCCGTCAGATTTAATCGACCAGAGGGAGGCCTGGGCATGTACGTCATTACTTGAGTAGGCGCGTCAATTTTTTGCGACCATGATATTGGCTAGTGAACTGTTTGCTAAAATTACAAGAATTTCAGAAGTTTAACATGGAGGAATTCGATTCAAATTATGCTGATTTTACGCGTTTAACTCTTCTTGTAAGACGAACCGGCAAGACCTTTTTAAAGTTGTTTATGCAATACAACTGAACCCGAGGGGTTCGGCAATAAGACTTCCCCACAGGGAAAAGTCCTGATAAATACCCGTGACACGGCACCCACCATCAAACCCTACCCCGCGACTTCCTTCCGGTTGCTTCCGCCGAGCGACTTCCGATCCCCCTGATTCCGGCAGCCCGATCACTTCGATCAATCTCGTCGCCGCCTGCGCCCTTCCGTCGGTGAGCCCCTTGATCTTTTTTCCCCAAAAGATACGGCCAAATTCCGGCGAATTTGGGGTTCTCATCTGCTCGGATTTTTAGTGGGGGGTCGATTTGATCGGTAGATTGTTTCGATCGATTGCAGGTTGGAGATGGCAAAGACTTCCTTCAAGCTCGAGCACCCCTTGGGTTTGTTTCTTCTCTCTTAACTCCGCTCCTCCTAATTTCTCGCAATTTAGGATCTATTCTATTGTTTGTGCCCCGATGGATGGCTTTTGGTTGCAAACGTGAAGACGAGTTCTACTGAACCTAGTGTAGCCTTCTTCCACGCGATGTTTGATAATCTGACTCTAGAGTTGTAGATTGCTTCCTTGTTGAGGCAACTGTAGATTATCAATGCTATTTTTTTTTGTGTTCACTGCGTTTGTGGGCGGGTGGTTATTGCTTGTATTGTGGTCCATGTGATTCAGATCGTTGTTGCATTGGGGTTTTACTTTAGAATAGCACTGTAGATTAATATTATAGTTGGTATTTGTCACTTGCTTCAGCATATTGCTTGAAATCAATATGAAGCCTAAGTCCATCAATTCAGTAGGGTCTGAACTTGTGATCGAGTTGTAGTCATTAATCTCTTGCTTGAAATTCATTTGCAGTAGAATTTAGTTATGTTCGATTTATGCATTGGACTTTTTCCTGCATTGGATTTGCAAGGTTGTTTTCTTCAATAATCATTCATATGTCTGCAGAATTATTGTTTGGTCAGTGTGTAAACCTGCTGTGTTTTCATTTGTGTCATTGAACCTAAAACATACAGAGGTTGTTTGGGTTCTCCTGTGGGCCCAGATGGTATTTGCTTCCCTTAATGTTGTAGCCTGAAGGTACAATGCGTTATGTTTCTGCACTGTCTGATACATTTGTCATGTAGCCTCAAAATAGCTTGCTCTGCTTTCTTGTACCTGTAGATAATGTCGTCTATTCCTATACTCCATTAAAAGCTCTAATGAAAACTATTGTTAAGTATATGTTTTTTCCATTGCTTGTTCTCCTATTCGCATCTTATGAGATTAAATTGCAAATTTTACAGAAAGGAGGCAAGCTGAATCCGCTAGGATCCGTGAGAAGTACTCTGACAGGATTCCTGTAATATATCTCTGGACTTGTATATTTTACATGTACAGATCATCCACGTGCATGTCACTTAATTGAGTTACCTGATAATTTCAGGTGATCGTTGAGAAAGCTGATAAGTCTGATGTCCCAGAAATCGATAAGAAGAAGTAAGCTAATATTCTTCATCAGTCCTTCATTGTGGTTTTATTATTTCCCGGGTTTAGCTTATCCTTTTCTGTACATGCTCATATTTATTCCCAGATGTACTGTATTTCCATGACAATTTGTTAGTATGGGTGCTTGGCATCTTAGTGATCTTCTTAACTAACATTCTTTTGTATATGCTTGTTGACTATTTTACATACAAAATCAGGATATTCTTCTGCTGTTAATTAAACTTAAGACTTCAAACAGTATTCTAATAAGTATTGTCTGTTGTTCCTTCATGCTAGGAATCTGTATTGATCTCTTGCTTATCATTGTTCCTGGTGCAGGTACCTTGTCCCTGCTGACCTAACTGTTGGTCAGTTTGTCTATGTGGTGCGGAAGAGGATCAAGCTGAGCCCAGAAAAGGCCATCTTTGTCTTCGTGAATCAAAGTTTGCCACCAACTGGTAATAGTTCAGAACATATTAACCGTTCGTCATTGGTCATATGATGCCTTCCTCTCATGATATATCAATGGTATTTCTGTTGCAGCTTCGCTGATGTCTGCGATCTATGAAGAGAACAAGGACGAGGATGGCTTCTTGTACATGACTTACAGTGGCGAGAACACATTCGGCTCTGCCTAATGCATCTGAACTGCCACTTTAAATAAAAGGAGGAGATCAGGCTGTCGTCATCTTCCCCTATGTACATGCTTCATCTCTAGTATGCTGCTGGATTGCTGCCATCGTTTAATGCGTCTTTATGTGTTCGGTATCCTACTATTATCTGAAAGTCTGAATGGCCTGTAAAACCCATATACTACGGTTTCCTATTATTCCTAAAGGGTCGAAGAATTGCCTATTCATGCTTATGTGTGGTTTGTGATTGCCATAATCCTTTGTGATTATTTTAATTGGATTTTCTCTGAGATAATGTTTAAACAGTGCCTTGTTTAATCGATTGGTTCCCAATGCTTTATAGGTGTTCGTTAGTGGCCAAATTTGATAAATGTCATTTTGCTGTTGCCTTTTGCATAGTTTTTTTTACCTACATCGAGGTCAAACCCTATTATTGTTTGGTAGTGTATACCTGGTGTAATTTTATTTCTGGCTGACCCAAATGGTATAAACCGCGAACTCTCGGGATCAATTACAGCTACAGCTGACTGACTAGCTGCATAACGTTCGGTACCATGGAATAATAAAAAGAGGTGTATACACTTTTAATCCCACATCTTGCAAGCCGGGTGCAAATTAGTCCCAGTTCTTGCTAACATGTCAAGATTAGTCTCATAACTTGCAACCAGGGTGCAGTTTTGTTCATTTGAATTGGTTAACATGAGGTGAGAGGCACGAAAACGCGCATTTGCAGAAAGGTCTAGAAAGAATCCTGGCTCCTCCCACGCGTTGGTCAAAATCGTTTCGTGCGCTGACTAAAGGGGGGGAGGGATAGCGGCAACCCTAAGAGAGAACGGCGATGTGGCGGTGGCGGCAACATGATGGCGGAGCAAAGAGAAGGCTCGATGGAGAGCACTGGGTGTTCTCCTAAACCTGCTCGTCGAGGCCCGCGGTGGAGGGGCATGTCCATGGTCCTTGCTTCTGCTCACGGTGGAGGGCGGCAGGAGGAGGCGGCGAGGATGGCTGCACAAGAGGAGGCAGCGAGGATGGCGGCGCAGGAGCGGAATCAGAAGCTCTATGATAAGGTGATGCTCCTCCACTACATTCTAATGTCGGAGGATAAAATGCAGATGGCCGAGCCGATAGGCCGGTGACCGCTCCTTCCCACAAACATGAGCCTGACGATGCAAGTTTTCATCCTCTATGGCAGGGTCAACGCAATTAATGGGCTGCCGTCCGCACCAGCATCCTCACTGCCAAACCCGTGTCATGGCGTCGCCGTCGGCACCACCACAGTAAGGCATGTAGCCTATGTCTGCATTTTGTTTAGTTTGTCTGTCTAAAACTGTTTAAATTAAGTTTGATTGAAATTGCCTGAAATTGAAATGCTTTTCAGAGAAGAAGGGAGAGCATGGAGAAGATGGAGAAGTGGAGCTAGAAGAAGATACACAATTACAGAGAAGAAGGGAAAGCATGAACAAGTAGAAGGGAGAGCATGAACAAGTGGTAGTAATTCAGAGAGCAAGTAGTAGTAAAGTGTAGGTCTAGGTTGTTTGGTCGATGCTTTGGCAAACAAGTTTGCTGTATGGTGTATGTTTCCTCTGTAATGTTTGCATCATAAATAAAAGTGACATCTTCTTGTACTGTGTTGAATTTCAAATAAATGAAAGAAGCTTCTTCTTATCCTCTATCTTGTGTAGTAATGTATGTGTCATCTGTGTTAATTCAAATTCAATGATCAGAAGAAAAAAGAGAAGAATGAGAGCAATAAGGAAGAGAATTAGCATGAGATCAAAAAAGAAGAGAATTAGCATGAGATCAAAAAAGAAGAGAATAAGGATGAGAAGAAGTGGAGAAGAACCAGAGTGGTAGAAGTAGAATGAGCAATGCAAAGTAAAAGAAGAATTAGACAAAAACCAAAGACGTAAAAGAATGATAGCAGCAAGGAAGAGAATGAGGATAACAAGAAGAAGTACAAGTAGAATAAAGGCATAGAACAAGAAGTGTATAAAAACCAGAGAAGTAGAAGTAGAGTGAGCATGGTAGAAATAGAATAACCACGGAAGTAGAAGTACAATGGAGCCAGAGAAATACAAGAAGAATTGGAGAAGAACCAAAGAAATAGAAGTGAAAGTGCAATATCAGGACAAGAAGAAGTAGTACGAAAGAACCAAAGAAGTAAACAATGATAGCAAAGAGGAAGTAGAATGATAAATGTAAACATTTGGTATACTGAAATAGAAACTCAATATTGTCATTTAACCACAATGTAAATAGTATATCTGCAATGTATAAAGTTGAAATTGTGTAACATCTTGAATATGAATTTGAAATAAAAGAAGGTTGCATCATTGCAACATGATGTAAATAGCTACATGTGCATCATCTTGTAAGACTGCATCAAGATTTACATCTGGGATCTCAGTAGCTCTTCTCTGCTCTTCATCACCAAATAGGACATGATGAAAACTGCCAGGACATTTCCTGCATGATCTTCTTCTTGCTTTTCTTCCTCTCCCAAGATCTTTAGCATCAGGAACACTGCTGGTACATCCTCTAGTGTAGCATTCTTGCCTTGTATTTCCTTCCCATTTCCTCTCCCTCTATTGTTGCTTCCTTGCTCAGATATAATTTCATGCGTTTACTTTAAATGGAGCATGTATAGTTTTAATTTGTTTCTTTGCAGGCAACTTTTGGGCCCTTATTGTCGCTTCTCTTTTTACAACATCCACTCTATTTTGTTGTTTTATGCAACTATTGCATCGCTGCTAGAAGTAAATGGTAGTGGTGTCATCTAAATGCTAAAAGTCAACTTGTTTGTTGTTAATCACCTCAAATAGACATCACAACCACAAGAATATGTTACCATCTTTCTTCTCACTCTTGTCCCCTCTTTCTTCACCCGTGCCCACCTGGTCTGGCATTGCTAAATATTATAAATGAACATACTTCCTTCATCCTCAAATAAGTAGTTTCAAAATAAAATGATATCATATCATATATGTTACTTCCTCTTTCTCATGAAACTTTTCGAAGATTTGATTGAATTCATATGTATCTATATACTAAATAGTGTTAGATACATTCAAATTTTGACAAAAGTAGGACAACTTTCATTGGATGGAGGGAGTACTAATCTTTTGTATAAGTTTGGTCAAACTGTAATAAAAGTACACTTATATGAGGATGGAGGGAGTACTATTTTTTACTCCCATGGT
The DNA here is from genome assembly GCA_030979885.1 of Lolium multiflorum. Taxonomy (NCBI): domain Eukaryota; kingdom Viridiplantae; phylum Streptophyta; class Magnoliopsida; order Poales; family Poaceae; genus Lolium; species Lolium multiflorum. The sequence goes on from CM061748.1 coordinate 100,082,739, forward strand.
AAGGCAAACCACGGAAAATACTTTTGTACTTACATGCATAGGTGGGGATGTTCCCATCACCGTCCGCTTTGCTTTGAGATTTGGATAAAAGGAGAAGAGAGAGCTACCTTTTCCTCTACCATACCGAAAATCTCTAGGGATAAATCAACGGTGATGAAAACACCCACATCCATACGCATATGTGTGTAAAGAATCCATTCTGGGCAAGCCACCTTTTTCCTAATCCCTTGTCCTCTTCCTCATACCACGGCTCACAATATATCTTTACTGCAATTGGACAAATGCTCATGTCGTGTCGTTTTGATGTTATACGTGTTTATATCTCTATTGCCACTACGTATATTGAAGTTGCAAAATTGAGAAATTTTAAGCCATATAATTCTTCATATATGCACCCGTTTGATAAAATATCCAAGTGTCCTCTCATTGTTGCCGATTCCCTGTGTGACTCTCTGTAGCATATACTACTAATACACATCCACTTGTTCTTCGAACAAAAGGTTCATCATTGCAGACAATTTAAAGAGCTTCACGATGCAGACTATCCAGTCGAGTACATTGCTAATCCCATATTTTATATAAATATCCGTGTGTTACTAAGAAATAAAAAAGACACAAAGTCAAAAATTAATCTGGGGGAGAAAAACGATTATCCCATAGTTTGAGTTTCATAAACTATTTTAATAAATCAAAGACTTCTATTTAGGTAGAAGAGAATTCCTTTTCAATAGTTCAGAAAAAGAGCATCATGACAGACTCTTTAGAAGTATGAAAGCTAGATCAAGAAATAAAGGAAAGAAAAAAGTGAGGCAGTCGGATATGGGCATGCGACCAGTACTACACCGACTAGTGCATGTGTATGCTAAGACCAGCTCTAGAACATCCCGTAGAATTCGCACCCTTTATAATTCTTGCCGGATTTACAGTTTTTGGCCCAAAGGGAGCTCTATAACGAGTCAGCCCTTTTAAAATAATAAGAAGAAGCACCGTATTTTCAACCGCCGCACCCGCTATATCTAGGGTATGGAGGGTATTTACGGGCCAAAAAGTGGCTGAATCTCCCATTCTCTCCGTTCTCACCACCATCTGTACCACCCCCTCCAGCCGCCGATTCCTCGTGGCTCCGTAAAAATACCCCAATGTCATTCGCAAATCCGAAAGTGCCGCATCGAGAAGTGGCCCATAAACTGCTCGTCGTTGTCCGGACACGGTAGCGGCGGCTGCTCCACGTTGGTGCGATGACGGGTTCGTCGGAGCGCGTCTTAACCGCCACCGAGGGTGCGCTATTCCCTGCCGAGCTCCACACCCCCGCTGAGGAGGCTGCACGGGAGATGCGGTCAGACACGACGGGGTGGGTTCGTGGGTTCCACACTTCCAGCGCTAATGTGGTGATGCAGTGAGTCATCAGCAGCTCAGGCGTGGTGAAGGACATGATGGGCCACGACTGCGGCGCCAACGCGTTGGCCGAGGGGTATTCGCCGTGCATTCAACACTGAGTTCGCCGTCATGATCATGGTCATATACCCAAGGGTCAAATGCACCGGGCGCAACCGCGCAACTTCTCCATCCCCGTGATGCCATGCTGGTGCCCCTGCCGATCAGTTCGGGGTGTTTGTGTTCACTTGGTGACCATATCCAACATCAGCACAACATGGGCATCAACCAAGCGAGTAGCCTTGGCGCCGTCATCATTTACAAGCAGCAAACAGCATGAAAATACCTCACAATTAATGCTGATTCATATCTCGATCCATGTGTGATAGACCATTAGGTGTTCTTCCTACTTGGTTGATTTTGCATGCGATGGAGAAATGATACATGTTCAATCTTTCTTACCGCCTCCGCACACACTTATCAAAGGACCGGATTTGCAAATCTTGAAGACATGTCGGGTATGGTGTGGACGGACAGGAACCCGTGAAAGGTTGGGGTGATGGGGTGTCACGGCCGGATGGATAGCAGTCACCGACTAAAAGTTGCATAGTGTCTACGTATATCTAATTTTGGATAAATCTAAGATATTCTTTTATAAAAGTAGTAGTACTTTATAGTAATAATATTCATTGAACCTGCTATTTGTTAGGATGACGCACACTAATAGAAAGAAAGGTGAGGGCGGTGAAATTTAGCATGTAATAGTGAAAAGTGTGACACCATGTAAAATGTGATACCACCACAATTTCTGCTTTAATACTCCCTCGGTCCCGTCTCATGAACATGTCTTAAGTTCAACTAAATTGTACTACCTCCATCCCAAGGCTTAAGGCCTATATTTTTTCAGAAAGTCAAACGAAGTAAAGTTTGACCAAACTTTTAGAAGAATTTATGAACAAATACTCCTATGATATTTTGTAGGTACTATATGCAAATATATTTCATTATCTATCTAATGATATTGATTTTGTACTTTTCATGTTAATGATTTTTGATAAAAACTTAGTCAAACTTAACATAGTTTGACTTTTTGAAAAAAATATAGGCCTTAAACCTTGGGACGGAGGTAGTAATATATCTAGACACTAAATAGTTAAGGGGTGTTTCATGAGACACGACGAGACGGAGGGATATCTTGAAATCACTTATCCTGTTTGGTGATGTGAAACGCATGGAGTATGTTGGCTGCATCATAATTGCACTTTGGGTTGAGCACGCTTGATACTATTGGTTATCATCCATTTGTTCGATGAGGTGCAATCATACGTGTTGATTGATGCTACCCGTGATGATACTTTGATGTGTCGTGTGCCCACCCTGACTTGTCTCCGTCCTCGTTTACTCTGCTGCATGCCGAATTCCAAACTTTTCTTCAGCGTGAAGCTTAGAAGAAGCACTCTTGCCTCTTTGGGCAATAGTAGATGAGAGTGAACACGCAAGTGAATGAATGAATCGATCAATCTGTAGTAGACCAGCTGGTAGACGTCGACGTCGATGCTTGTAATTGCAAGGGGAACCTCACATCAGCTCGTTTGGCCATGCCTGGCTATGGCTAGCTCCCATCTCTTTCAAGTACACTACTCGCTCTTCTCTTGCGTCGCAGCCAAATAATTGGCTAGCAAATTTTGGTACTCACTTCAGTCTATATTAATTGCCGCTAATATAGATGTATTTAGATATACTTTAGTTGTAGATATATTCATATACTAGTGAAAAATAATACAAATTGGAGGGAGTAAGACAAATGCGGGCACCATCCAAACATACCCTAGATTCGCAGCAGTGCTTCTCGTGTCACAATATCAATGCTCAGTGAGGATGTATTAGCATTTAAAAATGATGGTAATCATCTCCTGAACAACATCAACTTGGGATCCCTATCACTTGTATAATTACATCTGCTGCTAGACAACATCATAAGCCTCACAATAATTGGCCAGTGTAGTTATCTTGAAGACACATAACTACGTGCTCTCCTTCAGTTCACGAATAAGCGTAGTAGTTCTAACTTTTGTTCACAGTAGAAAAAAGAAACATTTAATGAACTTCATTAAAAAAGAGTAGCAACGTATATGAGATAAAATTCATATACTCTGTCCGATCCATAATAGGGGCTACCAAACACTCCATTAGCGGCTTGTTTCATGTCCCACGAGATTTCATCGATTTGAATGTACAAGTGCGCCAATTTAATTAGCTGAACGAGTGCATTGTACATCTTAGGGTATATTCCCTTTTCGGGAACCACTTGGTTCCATTCGTCATAGCCAACCAAGGTGCTAGGTGTGGAACATGTACATTACATTTCAGTTTGTTCTTTACAATCTAAAAGAGGATGCATTGGGGTGATTGTCTCTTATGATACACTACTACCTACTATAGCACACAGAGAGCCAAGGCATTTCATAAAGCTTTACTTCCAGCAGTACCCCAAAAGTTAAAGCAGAGGATATCCTCGAACAAGCCATTGAACTTTGGCTTATAGCGGTACACGTGAAGTAAGGATAGTCTTGGTAATTGGGCTGCAACAAAGTCAAATACTCCCTCCATTTGTCAGAGGTTTGTCAAAATTCGAATCTATCTAGTACTATTCATAGTGTCTAGATATATCCAAATTTAAACAAATCCGAGACAATCTTCATTGGACGGACGGAGTAACTGCACAAGTTATCGTCAAGCAAGTATGCCCTCCGTTTTTATTTACTTCGCGTTCTAGGTTTAGTCAAAATCAAAATTTACTAAGTTTGACCAAAAGTATAGGAAAAATGTACCAACATCCATAATATCAAATACATATAATCTGGAAATATCATTTATGATGATTACAATAATAAAGGTTTCACATTATCGAAGATGTTATTTTTTATAAAATATTTGGTCAAACTTTACGAAGTTTAACTTTGACTTAACCTAGAACGCAAACTAATTGACAATGGAGGGAGTACTATTCATTTCTTATTCTTGCCTATGATGTGTTGTGCTTTCATAATTGAATATCCGAGCCATCATTAATATTGAACAATTATAAAAAAAATCCCCAAGTTTCCGAAGACCTGGGAATAGTTCTGAACCGCATGGGGTAAAGTATACTCCCTCCATTCTTAAATACAAGACAACAATCAAAAAAATATAATGTTTATTTATTCAAGGCCACTCTTTCCTCCAGAAGAATTGATTAGATTTTTGCCTCGTATAATGGTGCTTACTATTGTGAAGGTTGCATGCAGACATAGAGATATAAACATCATATGCAACATGTTTAATTTGCCCAGAATATGATAATTTTTCCACTTAATTAACCATGTCATATGTTAATTGATTTTATTTTCTTGGTATCTAGAAAATGAGATAGTGGACTTGTATACAAGAACGGTGGAAGTATTTTAGGACTCGGGTTTCATCCATTTATACATTTAGGAATAGAAAGAAATACTATGTAAGGTGTGATATGCTCGCTAGGGAGGTGGTGTCGGGAATTTGGGCGTGGTTGCGTTTGCAACTTGATATACTCCCTACATTATTATGTACTTCACGTTCTAGATTTAGTCAAAGTCAAATTTTACCAAGTTAAACTAAGAATATAGGAAAAAAATGTCAACATCCAATATATCTTTGGTTTTATAGATGTTGATATTTTTTCATAATTATTTAGTTAAACTTTACAAAATTTAGCTTTGACCATTTCGCACTACCCAGGCTCGACCCAGCCAGGTCATCGGGCCAACATTTTTAGGCCCAATCCCTGAAATTTCAAAATAAGTGAAGTAAGACTACTCATATCATACTAGTACATAGTGAAATAGAGATCATCGATGATGCATTGATTAGATTATAGTCTCATGGAAAATGTGATGTTATGTAGTTACCACAAACATATCCCTTCATGTAATAACACACGATATCATAAAAATGTCTACTCCCTCCGTGAATAAGTGTACATTTTCGTTTCTTGAAAGTCACATATTTTCAGATTTCACCAAGTGTTTGCAAAAAATAGCAACATATTTGATAATGAATTAACATATTATTGAACTACATGCCAAAATGAATTTATCAATGTTATTTTAGTATCGTAAAAAATGCTACTGTTTTGTGTGAAGTTTGTCAAAGTCAATAAAACTCAATGGCCAAGAAGCTATATAAAAAAACGCGATCCATTGACCAGAATCGACTAAACACTGTGAAAGCCTCATGAGTGTGGGAGGCGGAGGATACGAACCCAGGTGCACGTGCAGCCTTTAATGAAAAATTCTAAAAAATGCAGTTTTAAAGTGTTGATTTTTTTTAAAAAAATGCATGCATGTATATCCAATGTTGATTATTATTTGTGCAGATTTTAGCATAAAAAACCAACCATGTGTGACCTACACATAAATATGAAAAGGGGATTTCCTCTTACCGTGAATAGTACACAACCAATCATTATAATGCCATTTGGATATTTTGTCATTTTCGTGTAGGCTACATATAAGTATATTTTTCTGCGAAAACTTACACAAATAAGTATCGACATAATATGTACATGAAAACATTTATTTCAAATCTTTTGAGATTTTCAAATAACACTTTTTTCAATATTAAAGAAAACAGGTGCACCTACACCCGGGTGCATCCTGGTATTTCCCCATGAGGGTGCCCCTATTTTACTTTTAGATCCGTTTGTAAGGCGACATGTATTTTAAGGAAAATTTTGATAGAATATATTGAACAATATCTGATATTGTTAAATTGTATGGAAAAATACTTTTTAATGATACCAATTTTATATCAAATATTATATATATAGATTAATTCGGTTAAAGATTAAAAACACGAAAATCGAGGGTCTTATTCATTGAAAAAGGAGGGAGTACTGCTACTGTCGCTATTACTAGTGCAAAGATGGTACACGAGTTCACGTGAACGATAATATCAAATAATACCTCCGTTTCAAGGAATAAGGCGCACGCGTATTCCAAGATGAACTTTAACCATAAAAATTAAGCAATAAAATTTTGATTATATTATATGTAATTAGTATCGTTGGATTCGTTTTGAAAAATACGTTTTAATGATATTAATTTTATAGAAACAATCTTTATCTATTTAAAGTAATTCTTGGTCAAACAAAAAGCTCAGAAAACGAGGGCGTCTTATTCCTTGAAACGTAGGTAGTAAGTAGTACTGCTACTAGAACTGCTCCAACACATTGACCTCTTAATTATTTAGCAAGCGACAATTTGTGTTCATACGGATGCTTGCGTATGGTGTGTGGCGCGCAACACCATGGTCTCCACGGTGAGCCCCGGCCCGAAGGTGATCATCACACCCCACTCAGGCAGCCCGGCCCCTTGCTGCTCCTTATGCCGCCGCCTGAGCTCGTCCAAGACGAAGATGATGGTGACGCCGAACATGTTCCCGTACTCGCTGAGCACCCGGCGGCTCGCCGCCAGCTTGTCGGGCTCGAGCTTGAGCACGGTGTCGATGTGGTCCAAGATGGCAGACGATCCGGGGTGCACCGCCCAGAAGAGGTCGTTCCATTTGGCGGCGACGCCGAGCGGCCCAAACGAGTCGTGGAGGCACTGCTCGATGTTGTCCCCGATGAAACCCGGGACCTCCCTGGTGGAGATGTTGCCGCCGTATCCGCCCTTGGTGAGGTGCATGTTGATGGCGTGTTCGGAGCCCGGCACGACCGTCTGCGCGGCCGAAACGATCTCGAACAGCGGGTGCTCGTGGCCGGTGCTGGCCGGGTCGGCGCCGACGATGACGGCGGCCGCTCCGTCGCCGAAGAGTCCCTGGTTGATGAGCGTCTGGAAACAGCCCTCCTTGGGCCCGCTGAAGAGCATGAGGGTGAGCTCGGCGCAGACGACGAGGACGCGGGCGCCGCGGTTGTTCTCGGCGAGGTCCTTGGCGAGGCGCAGGGCCGCGGAGCCGGCGAAGCAGCCGTTGAGGTAGAGCATGGTGCGGCGCACGGAGGGGCGGAGGCCGAGGAGCGGGATGAGGCGGAAGTCGACACCCGGGATGTGGGCGCCTGAGTTGGTGGTGACGACGAGGTGGGTGATGTCGGTGGCTGGCCTGCCCCACTCGGCGATGGCCTTCTTGGAGGCTTGCGCGGCCAGCTCCGGCACGGCAGTGGCGACGATGTCCAGCCGGGCGTCCAAGGATGGCGAGTCGTGGTCGATGAACTCGGGGTGGGCGCGCAGCAGCTCCTCCGTGTGGTGCAGGTAGCGCTTCTGAACCCCTAGCTTCTGGCCTGTAAACGACCATGTGCGGAACTAATATATGATGTGTATACATATGAAAAGGCTGAGAAACAATCAGCAAAGTGGAGGAAATAAAAAAAAGACCAGGCGAGGTGGAGTGGATCTTGAATGCTTACAGACTCTCCTGAACTTGTCCTTGAGGGCGGTGAGGTGGTCGCTGCCGGTGGCACGGAAGAAGAAGTCCGGGAACTCGTCCTGGGGAACGCAGTGCTCCGGGTTCGCCGTGCCGATGGCGAGCACGGACGCGGGTCCGTCTGCGCGTTGAGCACGCCAGATCTCGCGGATGGTATTGGGGGTGGCTGCTGGAACACTTTCCATGGCTGCCCTGAAGCACACTTCTTGCCCTCTCTGTTTCCAAGATAGAACCAGCGTCCTGAGCTATACTTGCATCTGAGAGCATCTCCACTCGTCCCCCCGAACAGGCCCCCGGCGAGCGTTTTTTACATCCGGACGGAATCGGCCCCGCGCCTGTTCCTCGTTGTCCGGATTTGGGCCTTCATCCGGCGATCCCACGCCATCCCCCGCCCCCCGGGGACGGGACGAAACGAAAGCGCGGGAAATACCGAGGAACCTTCCCGCGCGTCTGGTGGCCCCAACGGCGAGAGAAACCGATCGTCGTCCTCATCGCATCGTCTTCCGCGCGCGTAAAGGCGCCGGTCTGCATTCGCCGTCCACGCGGCGAGTTAATGTCGCGTCTTCCGCGCACATCGTCTTCGCGCGCACTAAAGGTGCCGCCGGTCAGCTCGCCGCGGACGCGTCGCACTCCACGCGGCATTTTAATCCCCCGCGCCAGCCGCACATATATACGCCGCCGCTCGCCGCGAGGTGTACCCCGTGATCCACTCTCCCTCCACTCTCCCTCTACATCTCCGACGATGGCGTTCTCCGACGACGACGGCGCAGCCAACAACGGCTTCCCGCTCGCTCCGCGCGTGGGAGGGGCACCTCCTCCACCAGGGTACCCCGCCCGCCGGACACGAGGCCGCCCGGCGGCGGGTGGTGGAGCCGTGGCGGCCAATCCCGCCGCCGGGGCGACCTCCTCGACATCGAGATCGAGGAGGCGCGGATGAAAATGACGGACGAGGAACGCGCCGAGCCACGCCACCACCCCGACAACTACACGGCGTGGAACTCGTATTCCGCGCCGGTGGGAGCGGGAGCTCGCCGCGTACGACGGCCCGCCGCCTCCGCCTCGCGCAACAACTCGGCGGGCCGCAAACGTTGGTGGAGCGCGCCGGGCCGGAACCTCGAGGCCGTCATCGAGCACATCCAAGGCGGCAACTTCCCGGTGCTGACGATGCCCGCTCCATCGAGGCCGTCGGCGAGCCGCCGCCGGGGAAACGTCTGGCAGCCACGGCGCATGGCTGCCAGCTCGTCGTCCGGATCGGCGCCGAGGTCATCCTTGGCGCCGGAAGAGGGAGGAGGCGACGTCGCCTTCGACGCCGGTGCGCGCCAGAAGGAGCCGGCGCCGCCGCCGACCGAGCAGCAGCGGCGCTCGTCATCCGCGACCAGCCTTCCGCGCCGCAGCGGCCGGAAGAGGACGAAGAAAGAGGCCGCCGCACTCCGCTCGCCGAGGAGGCGAAGCGCGCGGAGGACGCCGCGATGGCGGAGGCGATCGCAGGTCGCCGGAGGACCAGGAGGAGGAGAAGCGAGGAGGACGCCGCCGGAATGGGCCAGGCGCCGGGAGCGGCAGAGAGGAGGCAGCGGGCGCCGGACCTGGCCGCCGCACACCAACGCGCCGCCCGCGCCGCCGCGGCGCCACAACCGCCAACGACGATGCCGCGCGCGCCGTCCCGCGACACCTCCTTCCGGCGTCGTTGTCCCCGTCGTCGACCTCGAGTCCTCCGACGACGACATGTACAAGCCATCCCCGGGGTGGGGAGACGCCGGCCAGGGCAGCAGCAGCCAGGCCGCGCAGCCGAAGGACGACGGCGACTACACGGTGTTCTACCGCCATTTCGGCATGTAGATCGCCGTGTTTTAGAATTAGCATTTGAATTCCCCTAGCCGAATTCGAAATATAGTCGAATTCGGCCTCTATGTATGAACTCCGCCCGTTATATGATAAATATCATTAAATTTAGTCTATATTCACCCGTTTTTAGCCGTAGTTTGTCAAGTTTCCGTTTTTCAAATTCGCCTCGTCGACTTCGCCTGGGCACGCGGCTGGGAAACTACTACTCCCCACGCCAAATCTTCCTCCAATCCGGACGAAAAATTCGCCGGATTTGGGCGTGGGGAGCGCCAACGAGTGGGGATGCTCTGAGGTCACTAAGAGCATCTTCACCGACGGCTTCCAAATAGATGTCGGCGGGGCACTGACATTGTTGTATTGGGACGCCGCGAGAGCATCCTCTATTTGAAGATGCTGTTCCCACACCGACGCCTCCCATACGGCAACCCTAATAAAAATTTAAATTTAAAATGACATTTAAAAACTATAATTCATACGAATATTGACTAGTTTTATACAAAAGTGATTCGAATTTAAACAAAAACTTTAAAAAAAAAACTAGCGGCGGCGTGCGTCGAAGGCGCTAAAGTCGAGTTTGTTGGCGGCGTCGCCGTCGTCGCCGCTGGACGAGCCGAAGGACCAATCGTCGTCCTCCTCATCCTTTAGCGCCGGCGGCTCGGAAGGTCCGGTGAGTTCGACGAAGTTGGCGCCGTGGTCCCTGGCAGACCACGCCGCAGCCTGCTACGGGTCCATCGTCATTTGCCGGTAGTCCTCCTCGACGAAGCGGTCGACGATGAAGTTTTGCCCGGGGAATTCCTCCGGGTCGTCGCCGCCACAGAGGGCCGCCTGCTTCTCCATCTCCCACCATTGCCTCTTTGCTGGCGGAAGTGGTGTGGGGATTCCTCCTCCTTGATGCGGCGGCGTTGGACCGACCCCGTCGTCCGACGGGCCGGAGCCGAAGACGCGCGCCTCGCCCCGTCGTCGAGGACGACGCCAGCCAAAGGAGGCGCGTGCGCGGCCGAGCGCGCTGTCGCCAGCGATGGACTATCTGGTGCACGACCTCCCAGACGTCGTCGTCCTTGCCGGCGGCCTCTGTAGAGGCGGCGCCACCGGCGCCACGCATCCCGCCCGCGGGTAGTACAGCGGGATGCGCGACGGGTCATCGCGGACGCACTGGCGGTAGTCGTATTGCTGCTGCGTGGCGTCGACGATGGGTTGTTGAAGCGTCCGTTCGTGCGGCCGCCCGCCAGTGCGAGCTCGATGGCGCGCTCCTCTTCGAATCGCCGCTGCCACGCCAGGCTGTTAAGCGCGTTCAGCGGAAGGCTCCTCTCCGCCGGCCTCATCTGCTTCCGCCGCTCGGTAATGAGGGCGCTCAGCTTCAGTCCTGCCGGTGGCGGCGTTGGAACGGCGAAGCCGACGTTGGAGATGTGCCACCGTGCGGCAGCTTGTACTGTACTGGCACGGGGATGTGCTGCCAGTACAGTACATCCGCCTCGTCGTACGTTAGTTGCAGCGAGCGGAGCACGCCGCCGCCGTTGCGGCCGACCTCGTCGTTGTGCACCATCGCGTCAGTGGGGTGCAACGGGGAGGTGGGTGTTTAGCGCGGCGTCTGCGACAATGGCGGTGGTGGCGGCTAGGGTTGAAAGACGGGGAAGAATAGAGGTGCGCGCTGGTGTCATTTTAAGGGAGGCGACGGACGCGCATTGAAGACGCGTCGGGGAGGTAGGTAGATGTCGGGTGGCCAGTCGCCGCTTCGGTTTCCGCGTGGGAGGCCATTAACGCCGACGACCAACCTTTCTGTCTCGTTTCCAACGCAAACCGCCATGTCCTCTCGCTGCCAAGGCGGCCCTATCCCTGAAAACAGACGTGCCGCAAGACGCCGGCGCGTCCAATTCACGTCCTTCACAAAGAGGCCGATATGGGTTGCCAACGCTTCTTGAGGCGTGCCAGGGCGAGCTTATTTTTTATGCAGATCCACGAATGCTATCGGGGTTAGATATCCTCTAAGACTGCGTCGGTGCGGATTGAAATGCAGTTTTCGTACCACGTTATCTTCTCCAACTGCACCAAGGTTTGTCTTGTACCCAGATATTTCCACCAACCTTCTGTAACGCACTTGCAGAGAGAGGGAGGGGAAACCCAGCGCCCAAGTTCATAGAGCATCTTCTGTCCCATCCTCTAAATAATGTTTTACAAAAGCAACGGATCAGTCGGGGGTCGTTAGAGTATCTCCACCGGAAGCTCTCAAATAGGCGCCGGTTTTTCTTGGGTACTGCATGCTTTATTTGGGGAGCTGTTCCCACACCGGGCCTCTAAAACGGCGGCTCCGATAAATATTTTAAATTAAAATCATAAATAAATGCATTGAAAATCAAATAAGAAACATTCGAGTCCACAAACTAATATATAATTGGGAACGTGGTTTACATGAAGATATAGTTTGGAACATAGTTTTCCACAAACTAATACATAGTTTGAACCATGGTTGACACAAATATAAAACATTGCAAAAACTAAACCTAATTAGGCCGGTCATCGCAGGTTTCGTATGTTCGCTGCCAACAAAGAACACTCGAGGGCACACCCAGTCACCCAAACTGAAAAATCCAGCTGGTGAGGGTGCCCCAGTTGGTTCTTTCGAGGAAGAACATCCAAAAATATGTGTGCCGATATTCGCTGCGAAGAAACAACACTCAGTCGTCGTCCTCCTCGATGTTGTCGCCGTGGTAGTGGCGACGGCAACAAGTCTCGTCGAACACCTTGACGGTCATGTGCCTCTTGTCAAAGTAGGAGAACATGACCACGAAGCCGCCTTGGAGGCGGTGGTAGCGCGCACACTTCTCTCAGCCGGTGTGGAGGTACATCTTGCCGCCCGCGTCGTATATCACGTCCACGATCCACCGGCAGAAGCCGCAGGAAACCTCCCGCAGATGCAGCGAGCCCGGGCGCTCGTCGTCGGCGATGAAGTCAGCGAAGGTTTCCGACAGCCTCTGGATGCCGTGTGGGTCGCCCTTGAGGACGAGGACGAACTCGAACAACACGGCCCCCTCCTCGTCCATCTCCGACGATGAAGACGACGGCGTCGCAGGCGACAGCGTGCGTGCAGCTCTGCCGTGGCCACGACCACGGTCGCGACCTCGGCCTCGACCAGACATGGCGTCGTCTTTTCAGATGGTGGCGGCTAGGGTTGGGGAGAGAGGCGCTAGGGTTTGTGTGTGAGAGGGACCATGAGAGGTGGCCCTTTTTATAGGCCAGAGGGAGGTGGGAGAGCGGTGAAAATCATTAACGGTGGCACGAAGAGCAAGGCGCGCCCGATGGGACGGTTCGTTGCGCGTCTGCGGAAACTGCACCGCCGCTGCGCTCCAATAACTTCCGTCGCGAGGTAGGCGAAGGTTAGGTTAAAACTGAATGAGTCACTGACGCGTCGGCCCGCCACTCCCCGCTGACGTCGACTTTTGGCATGTGTGGCTGATAGGTGGCTCCCACGCCCAAATTTTTCAGCCTCGTGATGCGCCGGTGCGCCCGATTCGCGCCCTTGGTGAAGGGGCCGGCACGGGGTTGTCGACGATTTTATTGGGCTCGAAAATTGGCCGGCGCCGTTCGGGAAGTGCCGGTGCGAGACCATTTTCGCTCCCGGCCCCGAAATCGATATCGGCGGCGGCGCCGGTGGAGATGCTCTTACGGTGTAATGCCGCCTTTGAGGGAGGGGTAAAGACGTCAGATCCATCGACTGAGGAATGCCACACTTGGTGCCTATTTTTGGGGGACGATCGTTTCCAATCGTGTCCTCAAACGACTTGTACAAAACACTTAAATTTGACTGAATTTAGATTTTTCATTCAAATTTTGTTATGTATCACAAAGTTGAATAAAAGGGCAAATATTTGCCTAAAACCTAGCCTACTCACAATCAGTCGAGGCGCGTGAATGTCCAGCCTTGTTGTCATTCTTCCCTTTGGGCTGTTGCTCCCACGCCTGTCTCGCGGCCCAATCTGCAAACGCAAACGTCCTTGCTTCGGGCATTTGCTGGTGCTGCATCGATGTCGGTGTCGCTGGAGCTTCCCTGCACCTCTGGCCCTTTCATTTGTGCCCGCCTTAGGCGTTACTCCTCGTTTTGGGTGATCGGCCCTCATTCATGGGCGGTAGCCTCGACTTCGATTTGAGTGTTGATCTCGAGGATCCTCTGCGGTTTGGCCGTCATGAGGAGGCGACCAGCCTCCTTAGTTGGTGCCCGCTCGATAGAGATCTCGGTGATGTGGTGGAAGATGGTCTCATTGACCTTCTATCGGTTACGGGTGGCGTCCTAAAGCTTTTGCAACGTATGGTACGACACGAGGATAGCCTTCTACTCTAGGCCCGCCGTCTCCCCATCGCCCCACTAAACATGTTCCTATGTCGTAATGCGCACCGCATCCGCCATGAACGTCATGTCCATCTCGTCGAACTTGACATATATGTTAGAGTAGTCGGAGTTCGAAGGGATGGGCTGGGTGGGGCTCCGGCTCGGGCTGCGGCGACACAGGTTCGGTCGGCTGAGGCTGCAGCGACACAAGCTTGGGTGTGCGGCCTTGTGACCGAGCATCGAGAGGGTGGTGATGCGGTGGCACGACATTCTTGCTACAAGGCTCTGGCTATGTGTGAAGGGGAGCAACAAACGTGAGTGTGTGGTTCATCGCAGGACGAAGCAGGAAACATCGGGAAGGGGAGGATAAAGGTGAAAGGATGAGATGTCGCCTAGAGGGGGCGAATAGGATTTTTGGAAAAAAGTACGAATTTAGCTTGTAAGAATATAGAATTAAACTAATATTTATTTTACAAGCACAAAAGCTAAACAAGCTTGGCTCGTCAAAGTGCACCAATAATAACTTAAACTAAGCAGCATACCACAAGAAATATATATCACAAGTAATAAGCGAGATGCAAGTACTTACAACACAATAAATATCACAAAGAAGTAAACTCGAGTATATACATAACCGATGCACGCGGAGGCGAAGATGTATTCATGTGTTCCCTTACACGAAGTAAGCTACGTCACGTTGGAAACATGTGGGTTACCTCGTAGGACCCCTGGATGCCAAAAAGGCTCACCTTATTCTCCAATCCCCCTCACGAAGAAAGTGAAAGGACGAGATGTCGCCTAGAGGGGGTGAATAGGCGTTTAAAAAACTCTTACGGATTTGGCTTGTAAGAATGCGGAATTAAACTAACGTTTATTTTACAAGCACAAACCATAAATATCCTAGGCTTAACTAAGTGCAACCACAACAAGTAGAGCAATGATGCAAAGTGAAAGATCGAGATGTCGCCTAGAGGGGGGTGAATAGGCAATTACAAACTCTTGCGGATTTGTCTTGTAAGAATACGGAATTAAACTAATGTTTAGTTTACAAGCACAAACCCTAGATATGCTAAGCTCAACTAAGTATAACAATAACAACTAGAGCTAAGCAAGATAGGCACAAGATATATGTAGCACAAGTGATAGCAAGATACATGTACTTCAAGCACGATGGCTATCACAAGGAAAGAGAGCTCGGGTATAGAAATAACCGAGGCACGCGGAGACGAGGATGTATTCCCGTGTTCCCTTGCTTTGCAACAAGGTACGTCACGTTTGGAGGAGTGGAGGTCCCACGAAGGATTCCCCGCGCCATGAAGGCTCACCCTATTCTCCGAACCACACCCACGAAGGATAATGGCCCTTTCCTTATGGTTAGCTTTTCCTCCGCTCCGGAGATGGCAAGCTCCACAACCACTTCACAAGCTCCACGAAGGAGAAGCCCGGGCCTCTTCACAATCTTCTTGAAGAGATCACCGGAGCACCAACCGCCAAGCCAACTAGGAGTTTTCCCTCCAAGAGTAACAAGCTCACGGTTTCTCACTCGAACTAATCGTGGTGGAGAGCTCAACACTATGCAATGATGCAAAGAAAGAACACTAGAGGTGTTCAAATCCTTCACTCTCAAATCTCACCCGAACAACAAATGCTAGGATGAGATTGGAGAGGAAGAACAATGGGGAAAGTCAACAAAAGACTCCAAGATCTAGATCCCAAGAGTTCCCCTCACTTAGAGAAGAAATGGTTTGGTGGAAGTGTAGATCTAGATCTCCTCTCTTAGATCCCTCAAGAATGAGCAAAAATCATGGGGGGGAACAAGAGAGAGAGCAAGTTCTTCAAAGGCAACAATGGAGGAGAGAGAATAGGAAGAACTGACTCAGGCCAAGGTGGAAGAAGGGCTATTTATAGCCCAAGAGAAAATATAACCGTTGGGGAAAAGTTGGGCTGAGTCGGGCCTGAGGCCGGGCCATCCGGTCCAGGGCCCGGTCAGACCGGGCCACAGACCGGACGGCCGGTCCAAACCGTCAGACCCCCCGGGCCGCGTTCAGCGCGGTCACTTTCCCCCCGGCCGGCGGCCGGCGACCGGACGGCACGCCGGCTGCCGGGGAACCGGGCCAGACCGGTCCGGCCGGCGCGCAGGTCCGACCGGGTGCCGGTGAGCGGAAAACAGACAAAACTGGACCGTGATTGACCCGACATGAAACCAATTTTGTTGGAAAGATAACGACAAATAGAACCCCAACAAAAAATGGAAATATAGAGACTCCTCACAGGATATTTTTAGATGTTTTTAGAGAGAGAGTCTCCCACCGTCAAGAAACGGTGAAGACGTCCAAACTCGAAAACGCAATAGAAGATGCATGCGGATTCCGTTTTTGATGAACTTGGGCTTGTTGTAAAGCTAGCAACAAGCTCAAGAACTTCTCACAGAGAAACACCAAGAAGCAATAGGGATATGCAAAGTATGCAAAGGATTGAGCTCCCTAAGACGATGCGATCAAGTTACCCAACCGAAAGCCCCTCTTGATAGTGCGGCTATCTATTCTATAATCCGGTCTCCCAACAACCACCTTGAGACCGGTAAAAGGGAAACCTATCAAGGTCATACCTTTGCCTTGCGCATCCCGCTTGATCTTGATGATAACTCTTCAAGCTCCACTCAAGCCGGAATGCCTCACTTGATCATCGTTGCTTCGTGAAGACTCACAAATGCTCCCCCATACACCATGATGGGAAAGCTCCATTGATGCACATCTTCACATGTCCATTATCGCCACATGGACGGCAAGCTTCAAGTATGTGATCCACTTGAGATGTTCATCTTGAACTTGCCCAAATCCACCTTGTATCTTCTCATACTCACTTAAGATAGAGCATGGCTAATGTTGAGTTCCACATAAGAACTCCATCTTCATTTCTTCTTCTTGATCATATCACATATATATCTTCAAACCGATGATCTTGATGCCAATACACAAGGTATATCTTTTATCTTCATGGCATCCATACTTGAATCCAACATATGGAGTACAAGTAGTACCTATGGAATATTCCTTCATATAAACTTAATGAAAACATTAGTCCATAGGGGTTGTCATTAATTACCAAAACCACACATAGGGGCAATATACCCTTAAAATCTCCCCCATTTTGGTAATTGATGACAACCACAATAAGAGGGTTTATATAATGAATATTAGAGATAAGTACGCAACTTATCCGAGAATAAGTTGTATACAAGAGGTTGTATTTGATATGGTCAAGTAACACAAAGCTACTATCCCATATCAAAACCAACTCTACTCACACAACTACAACTAATGCAAGGGATGTGAGTAGAACCAATATATATAGAGCAAACTCCCCCACAATGTATGCACGTGTGATGAACATGAAGTCATTGCATACATTGTCAAGATTAACCTTTGGGACAATTTCCACTATATATATACAACCATGCAAGACATATAAATATGGAATGCATGAGAGGCAAAACACTTAAGCACAAACCAAACTTAAATATAAAACCATTCCCTTAAACCCTCTAAACTTCTCCCCCATTGGCATCGAGTGCCAAAATGGGTGAAAAAATTAGAAAGCCAATATAATGTGAGTTCCTCCCCAAGGTGTGCACTTCTCATAATTTGAGTGGAATCAAATGCACATATCCAATGATGAATACTTGAAGGAAGTCAAACTATATTGAGGATCAAAGATTGCACAAGGATAACATGGCGAAGGAAGTTTTAACAAATAAAGCAAGCAATCAAAGATCCAATTGGACGAACAAAGATATCATGATAAGAGAGATATAGTGCTCTAAATAAAAAATAAGGAAGCTCCCCAAGGTTCGTGCATAATTTATAATGGTTGCATATGAATACAATATGCATAAACATGGAATCCTCACTCCCTCTATATCATTTAGAACACACGAAGATAAAGATAATATGCTTATCAAGAATAACTTGAGTCCAAAAATTACGAGATATGAGTGCATGAATAAAAACAAGTAAACCAAGCACTCATAAATCTTCTTTACCAACACCACTAAAAACAAAAGGGTAAAAGATGGTTGGCAAAGAACAAGGATATCAAGGTGATGGATTAACGCTCTCATGTATATAAGTTTCTAAAGTGGACATAGTGATCCATAAAGAAACATGCACACACAAGAGGTTAACAAAAATAAATAAGACAAGATATCCAAGATGAAGTCATAAAATATACCAAAGAATGTTTGCTTAAAAAGCATATATAGCCTATGGCTCCAATATTCACTTGTGGTATATGAATGAGCTTCAACCAAGAAAATCTCAAAAACATCAGCTAGTTGGAATGTTTTGAGAGAGGCAACAAGTATCACAAATACGGATTTATTTCACAATTTTATCAATATTGCACATAAGAGCTCTTGGGGAATTGATATGCAATAAATTGCTAGAAGGCATATTTAGGATAGGTGAATCATAAATATGAATTATATATATATATTCCTATCATATGCATCTTCTCAAATTGCTCAAATGTTTAATAAGAAGTTTTCTTTACAAAGGATTTTTCAAGGACCGCAATATTTTCGAAATAAATAATTTCATGCCAAGATGCAACCTACAAGAGGTTGGATGCTATAGGAGAATGCACGAATAAGATACTTGTTACCGAGATAACAATGGAATGATGTAGTAGATAAGAGTTCATTCATCATCCTAGCTTGACTCCAATTATCATATGGTGACAACACCTTCCTTATAGATGAGACAAGCCTCCATTGCATCTCCAATGTACCTAAAACAACATTCAAGTACATCTTGGTCCCCAAACTCATTGGGTCCAAAATGGTTAGACTAACCACAATATATAGGATACACTCCATATCAATATGTGCATATTTATAAATGAAGTTGGAATTTCATGCACATCTTAGCCATTTAGGATTTGATGGAGTATACCCTATATAATGGATCAAAGAAAATAATCATGCTACACATATAAACAAATTACATATAAGTATGCACAAAGACTTTAAAGATCCAAGAAAGATACACTTTGGACAAAACACCAAATGAATTCAAAAAGGCATAAAGGTGTGACCAAACAAATTTGTTGTCCAAATTATATCAAGGAAGCAAATCACAAAAGATTTGTTCAACAAAGTTCAACAAATGAACTAAGAAGAAAAACCTTTGAGCATAAAGGATGAGATAAAGCAAACATGCACAAATATTTATCTCATTCAAGTAAATAAGACATGTAAGAAGGAATGATGTAGCAAACTCCCAAAAGAGCAAGGTTCGAACAAATAAACCAAACCCTCTACACTTTTCACAATGGCACAATGTACCGTAAGGAAAAGGTTTGTCTTCCAAAACAAACACTTGATATGAATCAAGAGAATTTATCAAAAGATTTTTCAAAGGAACAAAGAAGACACGTGGGAGCAACAAGGATTTCTTGGAAATAAAATAAGTAACTAAGAGGCAATCCAAGGTGAAGATGATCCATGAATTCAACCACATACAAGGTTATCAATTGTCAAAGACAATGAGTATATTGGAAATAATTTCCGGTGGTGAATTGACAATGATAGTAAGGATCAACTTCACAATAAAGGGCATAGGATAAGTATATAAAATTAAGCACTATGCACGGATGAAGATTCTTGATAGCTTCAATTAGTCAAACAATCACGCACGGCAATGATTAGAATAACTTGAAGCAAACGGTGTCCTAAATAAGATATAGAGATATGTATTTGAGGAAAACCGTACCAAGAATTTCTTAATCAAACAAGAGTCCATAAGATGAGCCAATAAAAGCTTTTTAATAGAAGTGGAGCTTGTTTGAGCAAACATGCCACCTAGGAACAAGATAACTAAGAGCATCAACTCTAAGTGGCATAACCTCATATGTTCACATTTTCTAGGCTTGTGATATGTACAAAACATATTACTCCCCCATAATGTGATAAAACATTTCTTCTAAACAAGTGGCAACTAAAATTCAACTAGAGATGATTAATGGACATTTAGAATTTGAATTTCTCATGAGTATGACACACCACATAGTGACTAGATAATCTTGCAATGTCAATACTAAGTGGTGGTACCCACATACACACATTTTAAAGAAAGAGAGATGCACAATGCATATCACTCCCCCAAAATGGGATGTTCCATTAATCACTCAAAGAGAGCCAAATAAGATGTCATCAAGATGCATTAGGCTCAAAACATTACACAAGTATATGATGAGTCAAACAAGCATACTTGAATACACAAGATAGGCAAGTAAGATACAACATATACCAACACATATTTGATACAAAACCAAACATGCAAAGGGGCAAGTAACTTACAATAAACTTGAAGAGTTGAAGTATAAGTTACCGCAAGGAGGAACATTGGATATAAGATATAGATGATGATCCATATGACTTGGCTTGGTCAAAATATAATACATGAAGATCCCTTAATTCTTCATGAAGTAGCCAAATCTCCAATGACCTCCACATGCACCTATGGATCAAGTTTGAGCTTGTTGGTCCCCAACCAAGTTGAGTCCTAAGAGGTTAGTCACAATAGGCTTGGCAACCCAAATGGTTCCTTTCTTAAAACCACTTTGAGTTCCAACAAACTTGGCAAACACATTGCCATCCTTATCCTTACCAAGAGAATAATCATTATCAACAATGATAGGGTTGGATAAGGTACCACTTAAACATGAAGAAGCAAAGTGCCCCTTCACACAGCATAAGTAGCAAGTGTTCCCCTTTCTCTTCTTTATTGATTTCTTCTCTTGGGGAACAATATGTTGATTCTTCTTGGGAAGTGGCCTATCTTCAACTTGAGGTCGAGCATGAGCTTGACCTTGACCTTGTGGCCGTTTCCCTTGTTGTTTCTCACTCAAGTGCTTCTTCTTCTTTAATGGGCATGATCTAACATGGTGCCCTTCAACCTTGCACTTGAAGCAAACCAACTTGGCCGGATCCTTGACTTTGTCTTGGCCCTTATTCTTGTTGCTCTTGCTCTTGGACTTGTTCTTGTTATTGGAGTTGAATCCAAGCCCACTCTTGTCATTGGGGGATTGTTGCACACTTAGCATCTTGTCAAGTGCGGATTTCCCTTCATGACGCTTTTCCAAGTCTTTCTTTAAAGAAAGGACTTGGGCCTCGAGCTCTTTGATTTCCTCTACATGGTTAGTAGAAATACAAGTACTAGAGGAAGTAGAAGCTTCATTGTTAGAGCAACAAGGCAAAGCAAGTAATCCAACACAAGGTGTATCACTAGTTTGACTAGATGGATTACAAGGACTAGCACATGGCAATTTAGCATTTGTAGTAGAGATTGTGCTAATGTCCACATGAGGCTCACAAGATGTTACCTTAGTGATACTAGCCTCATGAGCTAACTTTAGCCCATCATAGGAAATTAGAAGGTCATCATGAGAGCCCGAGAGCTTTTTATGACTTTCTTCCAATTTCCTATAATTGCTAGTTAGCAACTCAAGTTGAGCTCTCAACTCAACATTTTCCTTTAGGATAGATGCTTCACAAGAAGTAGAGTTAGTAGCACAAGCATCAACAATAGTTTTCTCATTTTCATGCTTATAGGATTCAAGTTTTTGTGTGAGCATAAAATTAGTATGCTTCTCATCTTTTAGCTCATGCTTTAGGAGAGTGAATCTCATTTCCCCATTTTCAACATGGGACTCCAACTCCACTATGGTTTCCCTATATTTACTCAAGGTATCCATAGAGTGTTCGAGATTAGCACGAGCTTCTTTATTACCATGAAGAGAAGCATATACCATTGCCATATTATGCACCAAGATATTATATTCTTCATCATTATCATCATCACTCTCATCATTAGAGGAAGTGTTAGGAGTCAAAGTAGGAGATACCTTTGATCCATTTGCCATAAGGCACATGTGCATACCGGAGGATGAAGATGAAGAAATTCTTGAATCCTCATTTGAAAACATGTCTTGATCCATAGAGTGTTCGGTTTCCTCTACATTGTTAGTCAACAAACAACTAGAGGAAATAGAAACATTTTTATTATGGGAGCAAGACAAGGCAAGCATATCATCATGGGATTTATGTAAGCAATTTGCACATGATATGCAAGGACTATCAACACAAGCATGTAAATTATTTTTAATGCTAGATGTGTTTAAGTCCAAAGAGGAAGTATTGCAATGAGATAGAGATGAAGAATCATCACTATTGAGCACAATATCAACATTGTGATATTCCTCACCACTCACCATATCATTACCTCGTGTCTTGCTACACGTTGGTGAAGTGGAAGAAGATGGGAACTCATCACGGCCGGAGGTGGAAGCAACTTGGAGCTCTTCATGATGTGAAGGGGAAGAGAGCTCCTCGGAGTCACCACCAACCAAATGAGAAGTGGATCCACCAAACATTTCCTTAAGCTTGATCCACATCTCATGAGACGATTTTCGCTTTATATATATCAAGAACCTATGAAAATCTGGTCTCAAAGAGAATACAAGCTCATTAGATACTTGAGCTTCAAGATGTAAGTTTTTCTCATCCTCTAAAGATAGATTTTGAGGGTCCATCGGAGGAGAAAAACCTATATCTAGAAATTGCTCAATGTTTGGACACAAGGTCCGAAGTTTGCAAAGCAAGCAATTTCGCCACAAAAGATAATTTGTGCCAACAAAGATAATTGTGTCATTGTGCACTAAGTTACTAGCCGACATCTTTACTCTCAAGGCGGTGAAGCCTTAAACAAGGAGAGACCTTGCTTTGATACCAATTGAAAGATCGAGATGTCGCCTAGAGGGGGGTGAATAGGCAATTACAAACTCTTGCGGATTTGTCTTGTAAGAATGCGGAATTAAACTAATGTTTAGTTTACAAGCACAAACCCTAGATATGCTAAGCTCAACTAAGTATAACAATAACAACTAGAGCTAAGCAAGATAGGCACAAGATATATGTAGCACAAGTGATAGCAAGATACATGTACTTCAAGCACGATGGCTATCACAAGGAAAGAGAGCTCGGGTATAGAAATAACCGAGGCACGCGGAGACGAGGATGTATTCCCGTGTTCCCTTGCTTTGCAACAAGGTACGTCACGTTTGGAGGAGTGGAGGTCCCACGAAGGATTCCCGCGCCACGAAGGCTCACCATATTCTCCGAACCACACCCACGAAGGATAATGGCCCTTTCCTTATGGTTAGCTTTTCCTCCGCTCCGGAGATGGCTAGCTCCACAACCACTTCACAAGCTCCACGAAGGAGAAGCCCGGGCCTCTTCACAATCTTCTTGAAGAGATCACCGGAGCACCAACCGCCAAGCCAACTAGGAGGTTTCCCTCCAAGAGTAACAAGCTCACGGTCTCTCACTCGAACTAATCGTGGTGGAGATCTCAACACTATGCAATGATGCAAAGAAAGAACACTAGAGGTGTTCAAATCCTTCACTCTCAAATCTCACCCGAACAACAAATGCTAGGATGAGATTGGAGAGGAAGAACAATGGGGAAAGTCAACAAAAGACTCCAAGATCTAGATCCCAAGAGTTCCCTCACATAGAGAAGAAATGGTTTGGTGAAAGTGTAGATCTAGATCTCCTCTCTTAGATCCCTCAAGAATGAGCAAGAATCATGGGGGAACAAGAGAGAGCAAGTTCTTCAAAGGCAACAATGGAGGAGAGAGAATAGGAAGAACTCTCAGCCCAAGGTGGAAGAAGGGCTATTTATAGCCCAAGAGAAAATATAACCGTTGGGGAAAAGTTGGGCTGAGTCAACCATCGAGGAGGCCGGTCAACCGGGCCTGAGGCCGTCGCCGGTCCAGGGCCCGGTCAGGGGCCACAGACCGGACCAGCCGGTCCAAACCGGTCGGCGGCCGGACCCCGACCGTCACTTTGCGTCGTCGAGGAGCTCCTCCGGTTGGCGCCTGGCGACCGGTTGGCACGCCGCCCGCGTCCGCCCTGACCGGTAGACCGGAACCGGCCGGCGCATGGGCAGGTCCGACCGGGTCCCTGGCCGGGTGAGCAGGAAAACATGTTTTACTAAAACTGTGATAACTTTTGTGTCCGGACCCCGATTGACATGAAACCAATTTTGTTGGAAAGATAACGACGAATAGAACCCCAACAAAAAATGGAAATATGGAGACTCCTCACAGGATATTTTTAGATGTTTTTAGAGAGGGAGTCTCCCACCGTCAAGAAACGGTGAAGACGTCCAAACTCGAAAACGCAATAGAAGATGCATGCGGATTCCGTTTTCGATGAACTTGGGCTTGTTGTAAAGCTAGCAACAAGCTTAAGAACCTCTCACAGAGAAACACCAAGAAGCAATAGGGATATGCAAAGTATGCAAAGGATTGAGCTCCCTAAGACGATGCGATCAAGTTACCCAACCGAAAGCCCCTCTTGATAGTGCGGCTATCTATCCTATAATCCGGTCTCCCAACAACCACCTTGAGACCGGTAAAAGGGAAACCTATCAAGGTCATACCTTTGCCTTGCGCATCCCGCTTGATCTTGATGATAACTCTTCCACTCAAGCCGGAATGCCTCACTTGATCATCGTTGCTTCGTGAAGACTCGCAAATGCTCCCCCATACACCATGATGGGAAAGCTCCATTGATGCACATCTTCACATGTCCATTATCGCCACATGGACGGCAAGCTTCAAGTATGTGATCCACTTGAGATGTTCATCTTGAACTTGCCCAAATCCACCTTGTATCTTCTCATACTCACTTAAGATAGAGCATGTCTAATGTTGAGTTCCACATAAGAACTCCATCTTCATTTCTTCTTCTTGATCATATCACATATATATCTTCAAACCGATGATCTTGATGCCAATACACAAGGTATATCTTTTATCTTCATGGCATCCATACTTGAATCCAACATATGGAGTACAAGTAGTACCTATGGAATATTCCTTCATATAAACTTAATGAAAACATTAGTCCATAGGGGTTGTCATTAATTACCAAAACCACACATAGGGGCAATATACCCTTACACAAAGCAAGAACACTAGAGGTGTTCAAATCTTTCACACTCACATCCCACCAAAGCAACAAATGCTAGGATGAGATTAGAGCGGAAGGACAAAGGAGGAAATCAACAAATGACTCCAAGATCTAGACCCAAAGGGTTCCTCTCACTTAGAGGACAAATGGATTGGTGGGAATTGTAGATCTAGATCTCCTCTCTTAGATCCCTCAAGAATGAGCAAGAATCATGGGGGGAATCAAGAGATAGGGAAAGTTCTTCAAAATCAACAATGGAGGAGAGAGAGTGGAAGAACTTTTTCAGCCCAAGGTGGAAGAGGGCCTATTTATAGTCTTAGAGAGAATAGAACCGTTGGGGAGAAAAACGGGTAGAAGAATCGACCCAACCGGCCGGGCCGGATAGGCCAACGCACAGGCCGGCAGCGCCGACCGACTGGCCGGATGGGGTGCAGCAGGCCGACAACGGCCAAAAAGCCCAGCCGGCGGAGGCGCCAGTCGATCGGGCGCTGGGCCGACCGGTCCGGCGGCCACCGGGCGGGACGCCGGGCAGGAACCGGGCGGAGACAGAAGTATACCCTGGATAGTGCCCGGTGGGCACTGGTGCCAGGGCCGGTGCGCACCGGATGGGCCGGTGGCAGGCTCGGCGGTGTCGGGCGATGGGCCGGACTGCTTCAGGCCAAAACCTTTTTTTTCTTTTAAATAGAAAATGCTCCCGAACTCCGATTGACATGAAACCAATTTTTTTGGAAATATGGAGACTCCTCATAGAATATATTTAGATGATTCAAGAGAGGGAGTCTCCCATCGTCAAGAAACGGTGAAGACGTCCAAACTCGAAAACGCAATAGAAGATGCATGTGGATTCCGTTTTCGATGAACTTGGGCTTGTTGTAAAGCTAGGAACAAGCTCAAGAACCTCACACAGAGAAACACCAAGAAGTAATAGGGATATGCAAAGTATGCAAAGGGTTGAGCTCCTTAAGACGATGTGATCAAGTTACCAACCAAAAGCCCCTCTTGATAGTGCGGCTATCTATCCTATAATCCGGTCTCCCAACAACCACCTTGAGACCGCTAAAAGGAAAACCTAGCAAGGCCATACCTTTTCCTTGCGCATCCCGCTTGATCTTCATGATAACTCTTCAAGCTTCACTCAATCCGAAGTGCCTTACTTGATCATTGTTGCTTCGTGAAGACTCACAAATGCTCCCCCATACACCATGATGGGAAAGCTCCATTGATGCACATCTTCACATGTCCATTATCACCAAATGGACGGCAAGCTTCAAGCATATGATCCTCTTGAGATGCTCAACTTGAACTTGCCCAACTCAACCTTGATGACGATCACCACTTGATGTCATCCTCTTATGGGCTATATTAAATCTCACTTTGGATGCATGCCCATGGAAAGATACCTAACCCACATAGACAACACAAGGGCACATATATGATGGGTTAGTTCATAAATCATAATTGACAAGGCTTTCCATACCACATGACTTCATGTGGCACATTCTTCATGCTTCATGTGTTGACCAAACTTGAATCTTATTCTTCACTCTTTGTATTGGTCAACCTTGTATCTTCTCATGCTCTATCATATTACCTTGAGGTGTATAAAGAACTCTTCATTTGGTTGCATGCTCTAAATCTTAGTCAGCCATAGCTCAACTTATGAGACTATCATGACACCGACTTAGAGCCATATCTTGAATTCTTCACTTGGAATCAAGCACTCAAGATCTTGATCATTCATTGTTTAACACATAAGTTAGAGCATGGCTAATATTGGGTTCCACATAAGAACTCCATCTTCATTTCTTCTTCTTGATCATATCACATATATGTCTTCAAATCGATGATCTTGATGCCAATACTCAACGTATATCTTTATCTCCATGGAATCCATACTTGAATCCAACACATGGACTACAACTAGTACCTATGGAATATTCCTTCATATGAAATGTGGTTCATCACTTCCTCGAGGGTCCGGCTGCCCCACCATAGCCGCCGGTCGGCCTCGTTGTTGTCCACGGGAGGCAGCCCATCCCCTTCTTACCTGGCGAGCTCCATATCCCGACGATTGGCGAAGAACGTGTCCCAAGTTGTGGCGTCGTCGGGATCCCAGCGGGGATCCATGTCCTGCTCGGGGGTGAGCTCGGCGTAGTAGTTGTGGGTGATGGTCGCACGCCGATCTGCACCTTGGGGCCGGGGGAGATCGGCACGCCTCCGGCGCTTAGATGCCAGCCCGGGAGGCATATGAACCCCGACGAGCAGGGGTAGTTTGAGGCGCTGAGCGCCTCTACCTCCGCGTGCGTGAGGGCAAGATCACCGGACTCCATGGGTGAGATGTGTGGGAGAAATCTGTAAGAGATGTGGCTCTTTCACCACTTCCCGCCTTTATATATCGGCGACAATGGCGGGAAGATGTAGGCAGAAACCGACGAAACTGACGGGAAGATGTAGGCACGTCTGGCTGCCAAGGTTAGCCCGTAGTGATTTTCCAGCCATCTGACGCCCCCGCTAGGCTTCTTTTCTACTGGATTTGGCCTGGGGACACCGGATGAAAAGTTGGGTCGCGCCGGACGAAAAACTATTTTGAGGACCCGGGTTTGGCACGTTTTTTTTGGCGCCGGTGTCCCCAAAAACGTATAGGGAGTTTTTGGAGAGAGCCAGTGGAGATCTCTAATACTAGATAGTATAGTAGGTCAAAGAGTAAAATGGGAATGAATGGATGAATGTGTAGACCAGCTGGTAGACGTCGACGTCGACACTTGTAATTGCAGGGGAATCTCACATCAGCGCGTTTGGCCACGCCTGGCTAGCTCCTACTCCCTCCGTCCATAAATAAGTGTACATGCGGGGTTTTCAAGATAAATTATGAAGTGAAGTGAAAAGTGCATTGGGAAGATGCATCTCTTCACTTTAATTATTTCACCTCCAATGAGCTAAGTGCTTGTAGAAAACAAGAAGAACATGTGCTTAATATTATTGGGTTTGATTTCCGTGCGATGAGAGAGAAGCAAATAAAGTGCATTGGAAAGATAGGAGTACACTCTTTTGTGGACAAAGTTTAGAGGTTAAATGTTCACTTATTTGTGGACGGAGGGAGTATGACCTATCTCTTTCAAGTACACTACGCACTCTTGCAATCCACACTCCACACCGGGATCTTTTGCGCGGCATCGGAAGGAGTCAGGCCTGGTAGAGCCGACAAGACCGGCTCGTGGCCTCGTGCGACGCAGTCCCAAACCCGATGCGTCGTCGCCTACTCGCCTCTCTTCGGTTCGCCCTAGCTTCAATCCGTGATCCGTCCATGGCTACTGCCAATTCCTGCGCGGCATGGCAGCCCAGTATTTCTATCGCCCACTTGTGCACGGACTATCTGAAGGTATAATAGCTGCCCCCCATGGGGTCTCACAAGGATTAGTGATTCTGGACCATTGGATTTGCACAGTTGGCTCATCTCAGCCGTTGGTTCCTTCCCTCCTCATTGGCTGACAGCAATTACGGTTTGCCCAGCGCTGGTAAAAAAAGGCATGGACCAGCCGTACCATACCCGCCTGTGGATGCGTCTACGGCCCACGGTCGGCCGAGCCCGCGCGTCAGCCGCTAAGGCTCGCTGGCGGGCTGGTGTGTCTCCTCGCGTTGGCTAGAAATATCTGAACGGAGCGGGTAGATAGAGGGGTACCGTCGTCTTCTCCATCGATGGCCGGTGCGGGCTGCGCCGTGTCGGCGCGCCATTAGCCACGGGAGAAGCTCGCACTGTGCAGGCCACTATAGCCACGCGCGCCGTCGCTTCGGAGGACCATCCTCCTCACTTTCCCCCCCGCCTCTTCCGGTTCGACCTCTCCGTCCTCGCATCTCCGCCTCCTCCGCATCGTCGGTTCGCTGCAGATCCGGCGCCCTCCGCCGCGTCCCGTGCCGTCGCCGGTGGCCGGCCTTGCCTCATGGCGTCAACCTGCCATGAGTTCGGTTAAGGTGTTATCCGTTCCACGTTTTCTTCCCTACTTTCTTCGATCTTCTCCGTTCCGTCCGAGATCTGGTTTGCCTTCGGTTCTTGCGTGTGTTCACTCGGCTCAACGCATCTTACTGTCTTCTTCCTTCTCCGTGTTTCGCAGGTCATCCGTCTGCTGGGATTGCCGCGTTCGGTGGCCGCGGCTGCTTCCTTTCGTCTGCTGTGAGCTTCTTCCCGTGGTGAGCCTTCTCCTGTACTTCCCTCTGCCTTGTTCTTTCTTTGGTTAGCTGATTGTTCTTGCAAAGCTTTTCCATTACTCTTCCACATAGTGAAGATAACCAAAAGTAAAATACACATACATCTCATTACCGATAGCTTGCAAGCGAGAATCACATAACTAAGAGATGAAAATATATTATGGGTAAGTAATAGCCGATCTTCCAAGTGAGAATCACATAACTAAGAGATGAAAATATATTATGGGTAAGTAATAGCCGATTGAAAATTTCAGAAGAAATGAGTAACTGAGACGACAAAATAGCATTAAAAGGGTAGAGAGCTTGTATTTTATGAAGAACAACGAGGGTCTGCAATTCGATTGCTACCGTATGTGTTACACGTCCCTGTGATTACTACTGCGGGCACTAGATTCGCAGCGCTGCTTCTCGTGTCACAGTGTTAGTGTCAGTGCTCGACGAGGATTTATTAGCCTCGCAATAATGGTAATCATTCCCCGAAAACGACATCAACATGGGATCCCCTCACTTGCATAATTGCACCTGCTGCTGCTCGATACCCCACAATAACTGCACATCGTAGTTATCTTCAAGACACATCTCAGCGTGGAATATGCAGGCACGAGAACAGAAAAAGCAAAAAAAAACATGCAACTAGCCAGGGGCGAAGCTTCCAGTATATTTTTTTTTTTTGGTGAAGTAAAGAGCATGGCGTTTTGGCTCATAGGTGTATCTACACCTATTAAGAAAACTAATTTTGAAATGTTAAAAAAATTCAAATAAATTCTTCAGTGTGTATCCGGACATCCTATGTTAGAGCACAAAAGTTTTGCAGGAAAACATCATTTTACGTGACCTATGTAAAAAAAATCTCATAGTAAACTTTTTCTAAGCACAAAAAATTTGCCTTTTTTGCACATGCCACATAAATTAATATTTTTCACGACCCTTTGTGTGTAGGCATAGAACATGTGAAAGTACACCCCGATTTTTTTCTGAAATATTTCGATCTTTTAAAATATTTTTTTCCGATAATAGGTGCATCTACGCCTATGAGCCAAAGTGGATTTCCGGTGAATACATCCACGTGCATGTGTTTTTTCTAGACAATTTGAGTGGTTGTACGTCAAAAATGGGTTTCACATGAGAAAGTTATGCGTTCTCTAGTGAACACGGCAGAAAATTGACTTTGAACATAAAATTAGGATTAGGTATAAAAAACATAGACTCATTTTCTAGGTTCAATGTGAATAAAATTGCTTGTCTTATGGAAATATATCATGGATCTTACTATATGCTACAAGATAGCATTGATCTATTCATGATTCATACGCGAAGAATTTGAGAATTAGAGATTTCATAATATTTGAAATGTACTTCCAACGATATTGTCGCTTCTTGGTTGGCGTTGATTTTAATTGTGACGACGACAAAAATTGAAAGGGGTTTCCCGGTGACAAAGATCATTAACACTAAGGTGCATGCACATCAAGCTAAGGGATATTCAAAAGTCTTACTTGATATATTATCGAAGATTCTCATAAAAAGGGTCAAGCCTTGCCATTGAGGTGACATTGTGGGTATGTTTTCAGGTTCTAGTTATATGTTTCTATATATAACATTAATGTCTTAAGGCCATTTTGATCATTATATCATTTTTTACAATTCGCTCTACCTAGCAAAGCCGTACAAGTTATCCATGGTATCATTGCCCAGAACGCCGACGTGGAAGGATCACAAAGTGAGAGTAAAATGAGTGGAGATCCACGGAGCCTTTACCAATGATGGTACGCACACCTCTCTGACACCCTGCTGCTCTCAAGGGAGCCGCCGCCTCCCTCCTCACTCTTATCGCTGCCAATGTCGCCTTTATCGACGTTCCAAGGGTGTGTACATAATTCGGTTAGGAGTCGGCCTCTCCTTTATCATCTTTTCCACTAGTCGCCCTTCACGTGGCACGAAGTGGCGGAGGTAGGGTGATGGAGAGTGAGTCAATGAGAAAACGACCTAGGCTAAGTCGTTGGAGGTCAGGCTGGCAATTTGACCTATGAGTATGTGCGCCCATAGACATCCAACCCGGATGGGCAAGGTATGGGTTCTCATGTGTAGCCATGGGTGCGATGTGTGGTCAACCCAATTAATTGTGGGTAGGGTATAAGTATATGTCTACGCTTTTGGGTTATTCGATAGGCGACCCTATTTCTGTAACATGTAGCCATACATGTACACAGTGGTATAATTTATATGTATCTAATCATTTAATACATCCGATATAAGGCAAATAGCACACAAAAATTATGTACGTATATGTATCCAATCATTTTTATATGTATCATAAGTAGCAGCCTAAGAGCATCTCCACTCGTCCCCCCGAACAGGCCCCCGGCGAGCGTTTTACATCCGGACGGCGTAAATCGGCCCGCCGCCCCGGTTCCTCGTTCGTCCGGATTTGGGCCTAATTTCATCCGGCGATCCCACGCCATCCCCCGCCCCGGGGAGCGCTCGGACTCCGGACGAAACGAAAGCGCGGGAAATACCGAGGAACCTTCCCGCGCGTCTGGTGGCCCCAACTTGTCGGCGAGAGAAACCGATCGTCGTCCTCATCGCATCGTCTTCCGCGGTAAAAGCCTGCCGCCGGTCTGCATTCGCCGTCCACGCGGCGAGTTAATGTCGTCGTCTTCCGCGCACGCATCGTCTTCCGCGCGCACTAAAGGCTGCCGCCGGTCAGCTCGCCGCGGACGCGTCGCACTCCACGCGGCATTTTAATCCCCCGCGCCGCCGCACATATATACGCCGCTCCGCTCGCCGCGAGGTGTACCCCGTGATCCACTCTCCCTCCACTCTCCCTCTACATCTCCGACGATGGCGTTCTCCGACGACGACGGCGCAGCCAACAACGGCTTCCGCCGCTCGCTCCGCGCGTGGGAGGGGCACCTCCTCCACCAGGCGGGGTACCCCTGCCCGCCGGACACGAGGCCGCCCGGCGGCGGGTGGCGGCTGAGCCGTGGCGGCGTGCCAATCCCGCCGCCGCCTCGGGCGACCTCCTCGACATCGAGATCGAGGAGGCGCGGATGAAAATGACGGACGAGGAACGCGCCGAGCCACGCCACCACCCCGACAACTACACGGCGTGGAACTCGTATGCGCCGGTGGGAGCGGGAGCTCGCCGCGACGACGGCCGCCGCTCCGCTCCGCGCAACAACTCGGCGGGCCGCAAACGTTGGTGGAGCGCGCCGGGCCGGAACCTCGAGGCCGTCATCGAGCACATCCAAGGCGGCAACTTCCGTGCCGACGATGCCCGCTCCATCGAGGCGTCGGCGAGCCGCGGGAAACGTCTGCAGCCACGGCGCATGGCTGCCAGCTCGTCGTCTTCCGGATCGGCGCCGAGGTCATCCTTGGCGCCGGTGAAGAGGGAGGAGGCGACGTCGCCTCGACGCCGGTGCGCGTCAAGGAGCGGCGTCTCCGCCGCCGACCGAGAGCGCAGCGGCGCCCTCGTCATCCGCGACCGCCCCGCGCCGCAGAGCGGGAAGAGGACGAAGAAAGAGGCCGCCGCACTCCGCTCGCCGAGGAGGAGGCGGGCGCGCGGAGGACGCCGCGGCGGCGAGGCGCGGGTCGCCGGAGGACCAGAGGAGGAGAAGGCGAGGAGGACGCCGCGGAGCGGGCCAGGCGACGGGAGCGGGGAGGAGGAGCAGCAGCGGCGGCCGCTGGACCGCCGCCGCACCCGCGCCGCCGCGCGCCCGCGGCGCCACAACCGCCAACGACGATGCCGCGCGCTTCCGCCGTCCCGCGACACCTCCTTCCGGCGTCGTTGTCCCCGTCGTCGACCTCGAGTCCTCCGACGACGACATGTACAAGCCATCCCCGGGGTGGTGGGGAGACGCCGGGCAGGGCAGCAGCAGCCAGGCCGCGCAGCCGAAGGACGACGGCTCCGACGACGACGACGGCGACTACACGGTGTTTTACCGCCATTTCGGCATGTAGATCGCCGTGTTTTAGAATTAGCATTTGAATTCCCCTAGCCGAATTCGAAATATAGTCGAATTCGGCCTCTATGTATGAACTCCGCCCGTTATATGATAAATATCATTAAATTTAGTCTATATTCACCCGTTTTTAGCCGTAGTTTGTCAAGTTTCCGTTTTCAAATTCGCCTCGTCGACTTCGCCTGGGCACGCGGCTGGGAAACTACTACTCCCCACGCCAAATCTTCCTCCAATCCGGACGAAAAATTCGCCGGATTTGGGCGTGGGGAGCGCCAACGAGGGATGCTCTAACACACAAAAAATAGAAAGCAAAGGAAATAAGTTGTCGGCCGAATGCACATCAGCCAGTGGGCTGTATGCACATACAAAAAAAAAGTCCCGGCCCATGTGACCATGTGCTGTTAGCAACACTGCGGTGCAAACACATACAGACGGTAGTTGTCCTAAAAAAACATACAAACGGGTAGTCTCGATGGTTTTAGTATCACCTCGGAAGTGGAAGTAAGAAGCAGGGCATGGGAATGCACTTTTGAACTTAGAAGTACATGCTGCTACTATCTAAAATAATATTTTAAATAATAAGAATCTGAATAAAAATTTGGCTCATATACGTTGATATTATAGGTGCGCACGCCAAGTTTCGCGAAAAACTGATATTTTTTTATGTACTCTATAGAAAAAGATAAATAAATATATCGTGAAATGCTTTTTCTAAGCACCAATTTTTGTGTTTTTTTTTTTCACATACACAAAAATATTTGTTTTCGGCGAAACGACTTTATGAGCGCATAGAATGTCGTTATAACAATCACCATGACAGCTGTTCTTGGTGCGTTTTGTTTCAAACGTAAAAACTGAACTTTTGGCTCTATAGTGCTGCTTGTAGACCAGATGGGTACCCGATTGGGTTGGGCCGGTGATCTGCCAGGTTCGAGCATGATTGATATCAGACCCATGGGAAGGGTCGTGGGCAAAGACCCTCGCCCATTTACTAATTGGATTTCCCTCAACAAAATATTAATTGGGCATTGTTCTAGGAGAGACCGATCCGGTCAACCCGACCTACTGTTGGTCTGAGTTGGAGGGGATCATGATTGAGTCGATTGGCATATCTGCAGTGAAGAGATGAGAACAAATCAACCGGAGGGTAAGGTAGGGAGCGGAAGACAAAATATAACACTAAGGCCAAACCTTGTGGTTTTGTTTTCAAAAATTGTTGAGATGTCGATGGTTTCATCAATGATGCTTCAGGCAGACCTCATGCTCCCCTACGTTGGCATATGTCGACTTCAATGTATGCCTAGAATTTAACTTAAAAATGCATATCAAAACGTGATGTTACACAAGTATGAAGGAGAAATTACATTTCTTAAGTTAGATTTCCCCTCTAAATCTTATATGACATATGTAAGTGTAAATTTGTCATTATAGCATCTCCAGTGGCGACCCTTAAAGTGTCCCCCAAAGGGATTTGTGCGTGGCGGACACTTAGCCTCTTTCAGTTGCGGGCATCGAAGGCCGCTTCGGGCGTGCCCCAAATATTAGCCAGTGTGCCCAGCCCATCTCTTGTGTATTGAGGCTCTATCAAGAACGTCCGACACAATTTTTACACTTACTTTTTGTTTGGAGGTCACGTTTGGGGGACGCAGCTGAAAACGGACGTCTCCAAACGTGGCACAAACACCGAGGCATCTTCCAAATGACTAATCTGAGGTTTTTGCCGAACGTCGTTTGGAGGATGCGACTCGAGATGCTCTTATATGATCACAACTCTCTTCCGATCATGATCGAAACGGCCGCACGCCAGCCGGTGAATGCATTCAGCTGCTCGACCCAAGATGGATCGCCGTTCCTTCGGTGGATCACCCAGCCATTTTTTTGCAAACCTAGTATTGGTACAACATTGTTATGGTACATTGTTATTGGGCAGAACCTGTTCTTCACATCATAGAGCATGATCGACATGTAACATCTACACCTGCACACGATCGGCATTGTAATGCTAAACAGTTAGCCTTTGGGTCAAAAGCCGCTCTTCAGATTCAGAAGGAGCAACCAGTTCAGTCTCCGAATCGTGTTCACCCGTCAACTTAGAAAATCCTTGTGTTTTGCTATAGCATGTCACATTTAGTTCCGAGACATGAGTTTTTCTCTATTACTAGCTAGGATTGGGTGGATCTCGTGATGCGGAAGGTGGACACAGTTGGATGGCCCTTCCCTCGATATGCATTCTGAATACTAGTTCTTCTATCTAAACAAAGAGAAGAACAAGAGATCACTGAATTTCATGGGCGCCTGCTCATTTCAGTCAGACAGGATCTTAACCCAGACGTTCCGAATTCAGCAAAAAAGTAACCAGCCGGAACTGATTTCCTCCCGGCGGCCACTGCCCACGGATCCGAGACCTGCGTTCACCTGCTCACCGTGACATGCTTGACACACACACACATAGACGCCGGATCAAAGTCTGCACTTTGCACAGCACCGGTACACCGTACAGAGCACATGATGGAGCACGGCACCGGCGTGGTCCAAAGCACGCCGCGAGCAACCAACAGCGTCTCCGTCACAGGTGAGGTTGGGTGACTCCCCTTTTTCCTCCCTGATCTGATCTGACGCGGGCCCTGCAACAACCGCGGACGGACCGCATCTCAAAGCCCAAAGCAGCGGCAGCCGGGTCGGCGATTCCAAGGCAACCAAAGAAGAAAAGCGAAACCCAAAGCGCGAGCTGATCCACACCGTCCCACATCCCAACTAAAGAAGATCCCATAGACCATCAGGAGTACTGTACTGCGAGATTGAAAGTTGCATCATACCGGATCCTCCCTCTCTCACGACTCATCAGGAGTACTGGTACTGCCCATGGACCGTCTAAACTTGAGAAGATCTCGTGGAAGGAGAAGGAAGAAGAAGATGCAAAAGAAGTAAAGGAAAAGGTTTGCAAAAGTAAAGAGGGGCTGAGATTCACAGGATTCATGGCACACACCCTATGTCTGTTCATCATGCGTAGGCAGGATAATGGCCCCCCTCACTTTTATTGGTTTGTATACCTACTATTTCATGAATACCTTCTCTAGAACACTTGTCTCAAATAGTCAAATGACGGAGTACATACCCTTGTAAAAATATCTCCAACAGATACTTCATCGAAACCTTTATTTGGTCGTTTGCCACATCTTGAGTATCATTTTGCCCAACAACCTCCAACCCCCCTTCTCTCGTGCGCTCTCTCATCCTCTCTACTATGCACCTTGATCTCGCCTCTTTTGCTTATATATGTGTTCGAGTGTGGCCGTGGCAAGTGACGAGTGACGTTTAACCGTAGAGGATGAAGATAGGGCCGTGGCGTGCTTTCGGGAGAGCCGGTGTGGCGGTCGTACGGGCCCCAGAAGTGGCTAGTGCAGCGAATAGATATTCTAAGTTAGGGGGTTGTTGGGTCACACAAGACAAACCACAAGGCAAATTGTCGATATACAAAGAATGGTATAGATGGATCTTAAAGTATAGAAATTGAATTTTGAGCCTTTAAGAGTAGTCATAGAGGGCTCATACTTATCATATTCCCCTCCCCTCCCCTCTCTCTGCTTCGAACAATATATGAGAGCTATGTACTTTGCCCGAGCCAAATCGAGGCCCTCCTCGGCGGCAATGTCGCACGGGGAAGGCTAGGGTGAGGTGCTAACTCTATTTTTGTATAGCGTACTCATAGGTCTAGGCATGTTAATTTCATCCTGCATGGCGTCTGGGAGTAGAGATCCACGTTTCCTTGGCTGGATCTAGAGTTTCCTATGTGAATTCTTCGTTGTTACTATTTGTTGCTATGGGCAACGGACAACGAGGGAAGCAATTGTAGGGATCTCCGCCAATAAGTCTATCGTTGCGAGCTTGTCCATCCCGATGCTCTCTGCTACCACGAAATAAGGGGTGAGATGGGTTCAAGTGCGCACTCTAGAAATAAGTGTTGCCATCTCTCGAGGTGCGGTTGTGCATCTCTACACTTCGTCTTGATTGGCTGGCGAGGGAGAGAGGGTGGTACTGTTGTTGGTGCGGCATCATGGAGATGGAGTTTGGAACCTCTGGAGTGTGCTACTCCGCCAACAGTCCCCAAGCGACGGAGCTAGTTGCCTGCCACTATCTTTTGCCATGACCATGAGAGGATGGTCCTGCTCCGCTCGAGCCTATTGGTTTCCCGAGCTTGTTCTTCCTCCCGCAGAGGATCTTCTTAGGATTTGGTACGATGACGTTCTCATGTGCTTCCGCAAGTGGTCTAGTCCCTGACAGAGAGGCAAGGATGGCCGTACCTTGATTTTTTTTTTCGAGCCTCAGACATTTAGGAGTGGCGCACCATGAAGCTAGTAGTGGCGCACCATGCCACTGCTAAGCCAAATAGCAATAGCGCACCACTAGTGCGCCACTGCTAATTGTTAGCATTGGCGTGATATCAGTGGCGCACCACTAGTGCGCCACTGATGGCAAAAACATGTGCGCCACTGATTGCCTGTTTTCTAGTAGTGCCTTTCTGTAAATGCACACTCATCTCCGATTTAATGCAGATTCCACGTCCTTCGACGCCTTTCCTGCTAAAGAAAATAATAGTAAGGCATAATATTATTAAAATGTACTAGATCATATAAGATTGATGAATTTTGATTATATATTGAGAACGAATCTTATTAGCGGTAAATATTGTGCTCTCAAACTTATTCTCTTTGGTTAAGGAATGGTATTGCTCTTTTTATATCGTAAAACTAAACAACAAAATATGTGGCTTTAAGGTGTTGTTGCAATGTTTGCTTATCGGTTTTCCTTTTTACGATTTTGTAGAAAACACACTAATCCTTCTCCAGAAATGTGTGAAATGTTTTATCGAGGGAAATTCTTTTTAAATATATATACTCTCTTCGTACCTAAAAAGATATCCAAATTGTCTAAATTCAGAGATATCTATATACTAATAATTATCCACATATATCTAAATTTCGATAAATGTATGGTATCTTTTTCGACACGGATGATGCAATGTAAATATGCAAAGTGTTGAAAAATAAAAGATGCAAACAGGCAAGCACATATCCAAAAATAAAACAAGCACTTGCCGACCAAAAAGAAGAGCGTGTAGATTCATAAAAATAGTAATTTAAGAGCATCTCCACCGGCTACCACAATAACGCCTTCCAAACAACTATTGGGGTCCAAACCAAAAATAAAATGCTCACACCCGCAACTCTATACGAAGTTCATGTCAATGTAAGCCTAATAAAAGCACCCGCGACCCTAACCACACCCGAAAAAAAAAAAACTATCACCTAGTAATATTGAGGTAGCCGGTGAAAATGTTACGGTGAGAAGCGAGAGCCGCGAGACCTGCTTCGGTCGAGACGCCATGTTGATGCATTGATTATTTACCTAAGATATTATGAGTGCTCGTGTCTTTGGCACTTCAATACGTACAGCTGCTTTGTGTATCTGTCCACAACCGCTCGTCACTTTATGTGTTTGGTCTTTTTAGATGATGTCACGAATCTATTGGGGTACTTGACAACGTGTTACGTACTCCAGCTATGTCACAATCGTCCGTCCATGCTTAAAGCCAAAACCAGGTGTAGACCAGAATATCTGTGAAGAGAATCAGTTATTTTCTGCGTTGCGACGCACCGTGGGTTAAATAGTTTGATTAATTGATTTGCAGAAAACCGAGCGCAAATTCGGTGAGCTACTTGTAAACAAAAAAAAAAAAATTGGCAGAAACCAAAAGCTCAGTTTGGTAGGTAGGCATTTTTAAGCCAAAATACTTTAAAACCAAAGTATTTCAGCACATGGTTAGCAAATACCATAGTTTATCTATTTTTTCTGTTTTAGGGAAAAAAAGGTCAAACCTCTTTTCCCACTACTTCAAAAAACCTACAGATTTTGAGAATACTTCATGTTTAAAGCCACATTATTTATTGAATCCAAACGGCTTACAACATTTAATTTTTTTTGTAGTTTTAGAAACCAAAGTATTCTTTGAATATTTTTAAAATATTTGATGCCAAACCGGGCCTAAGGCTTTGACCACATTCTTTTCAAAACCAAATTATATCAATACCATAGCATTTCAGTGCTAGCAAAGGAATACTTCGTTTATCTCCTTTTCCCGTCTTAGAAAATAATATAAAATAAAAAGGGTCAAACAACTTTTCTATCACTTCATGATACCATGGTTTTCAAAACTGTAATATTTATTAGAGCCAATCAACTTAAAGTATGTTGAACCAAGGTGTTTTTATGAACATAGTATTGTAGAAAACTTATATAATTTACAGCCAGACACACCTTAAATTATGGATGGAGATCCCTTGACACAGTGAACTTAACCTTTTAATCCCTAAGTACTAAGCCCCACCAAACATGGGGCCCACATGTCATCGATCCAAAGTTATGGCCTCACGACAGAGGATCCATGTCCCGAAATAATCTAGGTGACCAATATTCCAATCCCCAATTGGCTTATTGAGTAGATCAACTGGAATTAAGAGAAATGCCATTGAAATTGCATGGAAATCGTCTTTGTAGATGTTGCTTGCCAAAACCCACCGGGGAGCAGTGGTTAAGCAACACGAAGAGCCGGGAGGCTGCCAAGACTGCTGGGTGGGCCCTGGTCCCTCGACGTCGTCCCGCAATGTTCCGCACACGTCCTGGCGGTTGCAAGGGCGTGCCACCTGACCTATACCTAGTCAGGAAGGTGTTGGAAGGTGTTGGATTGCTTCGATTAGTCTCCTGCATGGTAGACACGTAAACATTAAATACGAGCCCGATCGGCTCTCAGGTTGCCATGTGGATCGGCTCAAAGAGCCGATCGCCCATGATTCACGTTGGGTTTACGATGACATGGGGCTCCTGCTTGATCAACACGAAGTTAAACCAATCCACGACAGTTTAGGGTTTTCACCGTATGATCGGAACATCCTACGCGTAGTTGAGCCTAATAGACACGAAAGATGATAGAAAGCTAACCCTAAAAGAGGCCTAAAAACCAACATTAAGTTAATTCCCGGAACAATCCCTCTTAGAGCTAACAAACTATACCTTACGCGCTACCGGATCGTTCAACCCGTTTGCAAGACCTAACCATACGGATATTAAACTAATCCTTGGAAAACAAGGAGCAACTATAACAGATTGGATCTACTAAACGACGAACAAGCAAGGTGCTGCCCTTACACCTGGATAGGTATAAGGGCAGCTAGATATCGAGGGACGGCATAATTAAGCAAATATGCGCAAGAAAAGCACCAATGCAAGCCCCAAAATACCTACGATAAGTAGTGTTACTCGCCATCAACAACGCTTCAGCACGAGTAACACAAGATAAACGAAAACGTACGCTGCCTAGATCAAGATGCGATCTAGGCAGCATGATGCTTACCCGGAAGAAACCCTCGAAACAAGGGGTGGCGATGCGCCTGGTTTGTGTTTGTTGTGAACGTGATTGTCCTCCTTTTCGATAACCCTAGGTACATACTTATAGTCCAAGGGACTTTCTAATTTGGCACCTAACCGTGCACGGGTTAAACTCTATCTTTTAATTCTAAACTAAGATGCAATCTACTATAATTTAGTATACACGGGCAATCTAGCCCAAAGTGCAAGGCCGCTTCAGAGTCGCTCCACGTGTGCATCATTCAAGCCCTCTAAATTACGGCCCATCTCCCGATTTGGCAAAATCGGTGATAACACATGCCCCCCGGTTTTGGTAATGATAATTTCAAAACCACTCTGTTTTTCCTTCGAAGGGTCATGTCGTGCGAGCAGAACCGTCGCAGATTCTTCATCATGACGCCTTGCCTTCTCAACTTCCTGCACGATTTGACAGTTTTGGCACCACATCCTCGAAAACGCCAGCATTAAATCTCCACTATATCTCCTTTTATTTAACCGCATCGAATAGTTCACCTCTTCACCCCCTGCTCCCAACTAACATCGGAAAACCCTCCTTCACACCATGGATTGTTCCTCCTCCTCCACAGCTTCCTCAGGGCTTTCCTGCGTATCCTCTCCCCTTCGAGAGTCAACACCAGAGTGGGGCACGCAGGCGGCGTACGACATCCTCGCCCCAACGACGTGGGACAAGGAAGAGCACGACTCCTCCGTCTGGTCCGAGGATGACAAATCCTTGACCGACGGAGAAGCTGTTGTGGGTATACTTTATGGGTATATCAACGACATGGCCTAGATCCGGCAAGCCCGGGTGGCCCACAGACGGTGATGGTGGCATGGGGCCCATCGGGCGGCCCAGTTGTTGTTGATCATGAAGGATGAAGTCCAGCCCAGGAACCTGGAGCCGGATCCTAACCGACCTACGAAGGAGGCCGGATCCGTGGAGGCCCATAAAGTATCCGGATCCAGCACGACCATGAGGAAGGCGGATCCTTGACGTACACGGCAAGATATTGTACCGTAGTTAGGCAACTTGTATTCCGGCTAGGACTCTCCATGTAAACCCTAGATCCGTGCGCCTTTATAAGCCGGATCCGGGAGCCCTAGAGGCACAACCACAACCATTGTAACAACGCGCAAGCCCCGATAATTCTGCACAAGCAGGGCCTTGTCATCGTGCGTGTTCCGGCGGGTAACTCGCGTACCACCGTCCCGTGTGCACTCCGCCCTATGGCCCCTACTTCTTTCTCCTCGTGAGGATCCCTCCTCCGAGGTATCGTCGATTAGGCAACGACAGTTGGCGCCCACCGTGGGGCCCGAGGCGTCTGGAGGCCGGAAGGAGGGCTCCGCCATGGGAAGCTACGACGACTCGATCGCTGTGGGGCGCGTACTACGGGAATTTTCCGATCGTCCGTCCGGACGACTCGAGGCTAGGTCAAACCCCGTCAAGCTCTCCATCGTCCCAATCGGCGGCATCCACATCTTCATCGGCGAGACCGTCGATTCCGACGGAAACGCACTGTGTACGCGACGCGTCCGCCGCTGAGCTGGACGCCGTCGCGAAGATCCGACGAGGCGCAGAGCTTCCTAAGGAAGGTTCCGCCTTAGATCAGAAAATCAAAACCCACCCAATCCGCCCTGAGCAGGAGAAACGGTGGAAGACCAATGCAGATCCGCTGGGTCTCCCATGTGTTAGAGAAGCAAAGGTGTCACTTCGTGCACTTCTTGGCCCATACCGCAGAGACGCCCTCCACCAGGACGAGGCCGATCCTTTGCAGGTTGAGGCACCCGGAAACAACGTAGCTCCGGATCTGCCAGAAGCAGTCGGAGACAGCGACGCTCCGGGACAAGAGGAAGCCGGAAACCCTGAGGAATCAATCCTCGGTAACCTGAGCGCAAATTCCGACGATGCCTCCTCAATAGGCACGGAAGAATACAATCGCTTGACGAAGGAGCTCGCGATCGGGGAAGAAGATGACGGCGCTTCATCCATGAATACAGAGGAATTCAACCGCAAGCTCGAGGAACTCGGAGGCGGTGAGCAAGCTGAAGTAGAATCCGCCCAGCCGATGCAGGTTCTAGCAACCGTAGCACCGCTGGATCAGCAGGAAACGGAAGACGAAGCCTCCAACTCCGACCCAGGACCATCCAACGTAAGGTCTCCGTTAGATCGGGCACGACCGCGAAAGGATGTCCTGTCACCAGAAGAGATGGTCGAGCAAGCACGCATGGATTTAGTCGCAAAGTCTGATATCCTCAACAAGCCAATAACTCCCGAGGAAGCTGCAGATCCGGAGGCCTTAGAAGCCAAAAGACAGGAGATGCTAGCGACAGCTCAGAAGTTTGCCAAGACCGCTGCCGCAATGCTGGAAGAAAGAACCATAGCGGCGAACTTCGTGGACCACTTTCAGAAGAAGGATCGCGAGGTCGATGAATCTCTCGAAAAGGTCAGGCAACTCGAGAAGCATTGGGAGGCCAAGGTAAAATTTGTGCAGGAGGAAGAAGCTAGAATCAGGCGAGAAGCCATCCTTCCCCACAAGATTACCTTCGCAACACCCACAGAGCAGCAGCCGCTCGCAACTCCAAAGGATAACATGAAGAAGGCTGCGGAGCTCCTAAAGAAGAAGGACGAGGAGATTGACATCTACTACGTCCGGAAGCTCGTTGCCTCAGCAATGCAAAGAAAGAGCAGACACTTCGCGCGGTTAGCATCCAATCCGGAACACCGCATATCTACCGCGCAGAAGGACGTCACAGCAGTCAACACCGTGATGGCGAATCGCGCACCGGATCCACGGAGAGCGGAGGAAAGTCAGAGAACATCCGAATCCAATCCCGGTGTCCTCGGAGTCAACTCCGAAAAATCCGTTAAAGGGAAAGGATCCGATGTATACTGGCAGAGACAAGTACCGTGTTCCATCACCGCCACCCCAAGCTTCGCGTCCTCCGCTACCTCCTCGACGTCGCAGTCCCGCCGGAAACACCAGGCCCCATGGGCCAGGTGGAATCAACATCCGCGACAACATGCCGCCTCCTAGGGACAGGAGCAGGGAGCGTACGCCGGAACCACGCGCCGGAACCAAGACCGCGAGCCTGAGCCTCGTCGGAATCAAGACCGCGAGCCTGAGCCTCGCAGAAGCCAAGGACGCGAGCCGGAACCAAGGAGGAGCCGGAACGAAGAGCGCGCACCCGAGCCACGCAGGAGCCGGAACGACGGAGGCGACCACCACCAAGAGGAAAGGAGCCACCGCAGCCGGAGCCAGCCTAGGGAGCCACGCCGCGAGTCCGAAGGCGGAAGATCATCTTACGCCCCCTCGCAGATCTCCCCGCCACCACCCAGTGGAGGCGGAGGTGGAGGCGGAGGCAGAGGCCGGAGATCCCGTTCCCGCTCAAATCCCGGCGGTGCCCCCGTGATGCCCGGGATCGCCTCAACGAGTACAGATCCGACTACATTGGTCCAAGGTGCTTTGGCCGATGATCCGAGAGGAACCAAAGCCAAGAAGCTTGAACCTTAAGCTACCAGGAAACCTGAAGCATTATGATGGCAGCGAGAGGCCGGATACCTGGATTGAGGACTACTACAATGCAGTAACCTTCGCCGGAGGAACCCCGAATATAGCCTGCCGCATGCTCCAGTTGTACCTTATTGGTCCAGCTCGTTTGGCTCAGTGACCTTGAGGAAAACACTATCTTTTGCTGGTTGGACCTGAAGAAGGCTTTCGAGAACCACTTCAGGGGTACCTACAAGAGACCGGCCACCACCAGCAACCTTCAAGCTTGCATCCAGAAGAAGGGTGAGACATCTAGGAGCTTCCTCACCCGATGGTTGGCAACCAGAAACGAGTGCGAGAACGTAGATAACCGCACAGCAATGCACGCCTTCATTGGTGGTTTGCAGCGTGGGGGGCTGCTGCGCCACAAGCTTACCTGCCCGGTGAACGCGAACAAGCTCACTCTTGATGAGATGATAAACATCGCCAGCGATCACACCGCCGCCGATGACGACGCAGCGGAGATCTCAGCTACGGCACCTCGCACCAACAAG
Organism: Lolium multiflorum; assembly: GCA_030979885.1. Taxonomy (NCBI): domain Eukaryota; kingdom Viridiplantae; phylum Streptophyta; class Magnoliopsida; order Poales; family Poaceae; genus Lolium; species Lolium multiflorum. The sequence continues at coordinate 100,127,378 of CM061748.1, forward strand.
AAACCGTGATAATGGCGAATAAAGAACAAGCGGAAGAACCCCCCGAAGACTAGAAGGGCGGAGGATCCGACATGGTAGCCATGACGTTCCAACGCGGAGGTTCAGGAGGCGCCGAGGCCGCGGACGTGGAGGCGGAGCAGGCCGCCAGGGGCCGCCGACGAGGTCACCGCAGCCGGATCCCGCGCCCCAAACCTACGAAGAATACAGGGATATGCCGTGCCGGCCCATCTGGATCCGGCTACGGGCAAATCCACCCATACCAATCGCAACTGCAAGTGGGTCAACGATCTGAAGAACGACCCGGAGGCAGGATACAAGTGAGCCCAGCACCGCCCGCGCGGCAAAGGAGGCAAGGGCAAGAACAAGGACAAAGAGGAGGACAGTTCCGAGGCCATGGACGAGGATGATGCTTCGCCGGAACCCAAGGAGGGTACCGCAGCCAACAAGTCCAACCCCTTTGGCAAGAAGAGTGTCGGAACTTACCACACCTTCCTCGGAACCCCAACTGTCCGCGCGAAAAAATCGGCGCTCCGGATCTTGAACGCCACAGTTCCGGCTGTGCCGCAGTATGTCAAGTGGTCGGAGAAAGCCTGCACCTTTGACAGGTCGGATCACCCGGCCGTCATCCCCAAAGAGTGCTACGCTCTGGTTGTGAGTCCCCGCATAGACGGGTATGACTTTTCCAAGTGCCTTATGGACGGAGGAGCTAGCCTGAACATCATGTACCTGGAGACCCCGGAGAAGATGAACCTCACCAAGGAACAGCTCAAACACACAGCACCACCGAATTTCATGGTGTGGTTCCGGGTAAGAAGGCAAACTCTCTGGGCAGCATCAAACTTCCCGTGGCCTTCGGCAATGTGAACAACTACCGCGAAGAGATGATCACGTTTGAAGTAGTGCCCTTCAAAAGCTCCTACCACGTGATCTTCGGCAGGCCCACCTACCACAAGTTCCACGCCAGGGCATGCTACATCTACAACAAGCTCAAGATTCCGGGTCCTAACGGCTGGATCACCGTGTCCGGAGACTACAAGAAAGCTAGGGACTGCGAGGAAGGCGAGGCCGCCTTTGCAGAATCCGTCATATCCGGAGAGGAGCTGCAAGGCTGCGAGCCGCGGTGATCCGATCGAGATGCACCACCAAGAAGCAGATCTCCGAACAAGACCTCGTTCAAGGCCGCGATAGAAACCAAGAAGCATGACCTCGTTGAAGGTGAAAACTCCAAGCAGGTTTCAGTCGGAGCCAACATGGACCCCAAATAGGAAAGCGCGCTCGAGTTCCTCAGAGCTAACATGGATATCTTTGCATGGCAACCTTCTGACATGTCCGGAGTACCAAGGGAACTCGCCGAGCACTACCTCAATATAAATCCGGGTGCAAAACCGGTGAAGCAAGCTATGCGACGCTTTGGAGACAAGAAGCGCCGCGCCATAGGAATGGAATTAGCAAAGTTACTAGAGGCAGGTTTTGTAGTAGAAGTTATCCATACTGATTGGGTCGCAAACCCCGTCCTTGTACCCAAAAAGAATTCCGAAATACTAAGAATGTGCATCGATTACTCCGGCGTGAATAAGCATTGTCCGAAAGATCCGTTCCCTTTGCCGCGCATTGACCAAGTCATTGATTCGACGCAGGGGCGGAACTTCTGTGTTTTCTTGACGCATATTCCGGGTATCATCAGATCTTGATGAAGGAGTCTGACCAAAAGGCGACCTCTTTCATCACACCCTTTGGCACATACTGCTACGTTACAATGCCTTTTGGCTTGAAAAACGCAGGTGCCACATACCAACGTACGATGCAGCGGTGCTGAAGGACCAAATTGGCCGAACGTGCACGCCTACGTCGACGACATCGCGGTCATGACCCGAAAGGGATCCGACCTGCTGAGCGACCTTAAGGAAACCTTTGATAATCTCCGACGGTACAAGATGATGTTAAATCCGCTGAAGTGCGTCTTTGGCGTACCAGGAAAACTCCTTGGCTTCATTGTCTCTCACAGGGGCATTGAAGTTAACCGGAAAAAATCAAGGCTATCCTGAACATCAAAAGGCCAACTTGTCTCAAAGATGTGCAACGATTAACTGGTTGCGTTGCGGCAATCAGTAGATTTGTTAGCCGTCTTGGCGAGAAAGCCCTACCTCTATACAAGCTGCTGAAGAAAACAGACAAATTTGTCTGGGACGAGGCAGCCGACGAAGCTCTTCAGGGGTTGAAGAACATACTCTCCTCCCCACCAATATTGGCAGCTCCAGCTGAGTCAGAGCCTATGCTCCTATACATGGCGGCTACCAACAAAGTTATCAGCCTCGTAATCGTGGTGGTGCGAAAGGAAGAAGGATTTGAACATGGAGTCCAAAGGCCTATCTATTACATTAGTGAAGTCCTGACGGAATCCAAGCAGAGATACCCTCACTTTCAGAAGCTGGCGTACGGAGTTTTCCTAGGCAGCCGGAAGCTGAGACACTACTTCCAGGAGCACCCAATGACAAGGTGAGCAAGGCTCCCGGCAACAATCATCAACAACTCCGACGCAACAGACGCGTAGCAAAATGGGGCATCGAATTATCTGCCTTTGACATCAACTACGAAGCCCGAACCGCAATCAAGTCTCAAGTTCTAGCGGATTTCATCGCGGATTGGACTGAAGCACCGGAGGGCACACCTGTGCCGGAACCTGAAGCTTGGGTCATGCACTTTGACGGATCCAAGCAACATCAAGGCTCGGGGCTGGAGTTACCCCGAAGTCACCTACCGGAGAAGAACCGCAAGACGTTCGCAGATTCACTTCAAGCTACAAACAATATGGCGGAATACGAGGCTCTACTACACGGTCGCGCATCGCTAAGGAAATTGGGATCAAGCACATCATATGCTGCGGAGATTCCGACCTGGTGGCACAACAAGTAGCCGGAACCTGGAACGCCAGAAACTCCGTCATGGCGGCTTACAGAGACGGAGTGGACGAGATCGCCAAGTGCTTCCTCGGATACGAAGTCAAGTACGTCGAAGAGACGATAACACAAAGAGCAGACATGTGTCCAAGCTCGGATCCGGCAGGAAACCAATTCCGCCCGGAATCTTCCTTGAGCATCTACGAGTACCCTCGTGAAGGGTGCAAACCCGGAAAATCCCGATCTGGCAGTTTCTCCGGCTAAGGAAGTGATGGCAATCATTCTGGCCTGGACTCAGCCGTTTCTGGACTATCTCATTGATCGAAAGTTGCCGGAGGACGAGGTTCACGCACGACAGATCATCAGACGAGCAAGATCCTACACAATTGTTGATGGACAGCTCTACAAACGAAGTGCAAACGGGGTATTTCTCAAATGCGTTTCTAGTCAAGACGGCATTGAAATCCTCAGAGAGATCCATGCAGGGGATTGCGGGCATCATGCCGCCCCCAGGTCCCTCGTTGCAAAATCTTTTCGGTTAGGATTCTACTGGTTAACAGCTAAAGAAGATGCTGAGAAGCTGGTAAAAACTTGCCGAGGTTGTCAGTACTACGCTACTCAACCAAACGCTCCAGCCCAAGATCTGAGGACCATCCCTATCACCTGGCCGTTCGCGGTCTGGGGGCTCGATATGGTTGGTAAGTTAAAAAAATCATCTCCTGGTGGTCATGAATACCTCCTGGTCGCTATTGATAAGTTCAGTAAGTGGATCGAGGCAAAGCCAGTGAGAAAAGCCAATGGTGCTACGGCACTAAAATTTGTTTGCAGCCTCGTGACGAGATTCGGCATCCCGCACAAAGCATAATCACAGATAATGGCACAAACTTTGCGCAGGAGAACTCAAGGATTACTCGATGAAGTTGGGATCCGGCTTGACCTTGCATCTGTGGCCCATCCACAATCTAACGGTCAGGTCGAACGAGCCAATGGCCTTATACTAGCCGAATCAAACTCCTTGAAGAACCGCTGCGCCGCGCGCCGGAGCTTGGGCGATGAGCTAGACTCTGCTCTGTGAGTTTGCGAACTACCCCTAACAGTCAACAGATTTACTCCTTTTTCCCCGGTATATGGATCCGTCGTGCTCCCCACCGACATCATCCATGATTCACCGCGAGTTTCCGCCTACAATGAAGAAACTGCTGACGAGGCTCGACAGCTATCTCGTGGACCTGATCGAAGAAGCTCGGAATTTAGCCGACCAACGCTCCACCATTTACCAGAAGCTCCGACGCTATCATAGCCGTCGAGTTCGGAACCGCTCGTTCATGGTCGGAGACTTAGTCCTCCGCCTTCGCCAGGTGAAAGATCACAAGTTGCAATCTCCATGGGAAGGACCTTTTGTCATCAGCAAAGTACTACACAACGGATCCTATTATCTCGTTGATTTCCGGGAATTAAAGGATAGACCTGCCAACTAGCACCGGAAACGAAAACGAGAAGATCCGGGTGACATATATGATGAAACAGATCATCCCTGGAACATAGCACAGCTACGTCCTTTCCACACTTAGAGCTTTACGCATTACATACCTTGTAATATCTATGATACATGATCAATGAAATAAAGCTTTTGGTTCACTCTTAGAGTCTTCTACCTCCTTTTATTTTTCATTTCTGGATCGTGTATGTTTTTTCCGACTAAAACCGCAGAGCTGGATCTTTCCGCCTAGGCGTGTATGAAAGTTGTGATTTTCAAAATCGTCCTTTAGGACGTAAGCTTAAGTTTTCGGCGGAAATTTTTTCTGTTGCAAACCCATGGATTCCTGGTAGCGACTTCCGGCACTTGGCTGGGGGCTTGTTTCCGCGGTTATTGACGGATTGCCATTGGCTTCGTCGCCGGCGAGCGTTTCCGCACGGGTTTTCCGGCTCGTGGAAGGTCAAGTGGGCAAGCCGGAAATTATAAAACCAGCACTTGCTTTCAAGAAACAACACATGCAAACAATCTTAAAACGGATAGCAGGATAAGTATTTTCTGCCCACGCATGCATGCTTGTTTCGTCCCTAACTACTTAAGAATTTAAGTTATATTACAAACCCTCGCTGGGGCCAAAATGATGCATTGTTTTCTCCCGCAGGACATATAAGTTTTCACTCCGCCTTAGACGGAGAAGCATTGCCTTCTGGATCTTTTCCCTTGGCGCCCTCAGCCAGAGACGATACATCTTCATCACTCTCTTCATCCTCTTCGGAAGTTGCAGCGCTGGACTTGGGTTCCTCTTGGGGAGCATCCTTGGAGCTGGTCCAGGTAAACTGGGTTCGGGCTTCCGCGTCACGTTCCTTTTGAAGTTCGGCTTCAAGGGGCTCGTCCGCAGGGAGAACCGCCTTGTCGTAGAATTCGTCGTGACGGATCCTCCGCGCGATGTGGGTGTCATAGCCACTTACCGCATCTAGCAGCGCTCCGACATCTGCTGTCGGAGGAACACCAGTTGTTACCCGGTCAAGATCCATCTCCGGGTTATGCGCCAAGCACATAGTCAAAGTCATGGCAGCCGCTCCTCGGGCAGATGAAGCTTGCAGATCCGTCACCAGCTCCGGAAGAATGTCCATTCTCTTGACCAGTTTGCGCAGACCGCAGGTGCGGCTCTTCTTCAATGACAAGTTGTGGCATATCTTCCGTGAGGCGGAGATAAGATCCTTGCAATCATCGCCAGCAAGAGAAAGAACATCGTCCCGGGGAAATTTATTCCGGCGCCTTTCAGAGTATCCAAGTTGCTCTGCACAAAAATACAAGAATAAAAATTCAAGTTGAGCACAAGGAACTATACATCAAGATAAGAAATTCCGAGTATAAGTACCCAGGATATTTTCGGCCAGCAGTCCCAATGGTGCTCCGCGGTCTCCATATATTTCCGGAGTCCATTGAGCTCTTTTTGCTGCCTCTTGATGGTCTCGCTATCAGCATTGCGCTTTAACAAGAATTCGCCCTTCTCCCTGATGAGCTCGGAGTTTTTCTCCGCCAGTTGCTTCTCGGCCTGCTCCTTCTTTTGCTCCGCCTCCTTCAGCTTCGTCTCCAACTCTTGGAATGAGGAGCGCAGGTTCTCAAGTTCGGAGGAGGTCGTAGCCAGGGAGGAAGATGCGCCTATAAGGATTCAATTTAAATACAGTTCAAAGTCGGAACGTGAATTAATAACAAGAAAGGGCGGAAACCAACCTTGGGCGTCCGCCAGTTGTTTGTTCAGTTCTGCATTTTCATTCTTGAGGGTCCGGATATTTTCCGCTTGACCCAAGGTAACGCGGCGCTGCAGGGCAATATTCTTGTGTAGCTCATAGTGCAGTGCCTGCTGTTCCTGTAAAAAACAATCAGAGCAGGAGTAAAAATTCCGCCTACAAATAGTGGGGTCCTTTGAAGCATTATTGCCGGAATCTTTCCGACATCATGCTTGGGGGCTACTGCGACATTTTAAAAAATCTTTCCAAAAGTGGCTTTACTCTAAAGCATCTAAGCGCTAATTAGTACCTAGTTTCCGCCTACATGCTTGGGGGCTACTGGGGAGTACCTTTTGTTTGCAGACAAGCTTGTCGAAGAACTGGCCGACGTCCTTCTTAAACTCCTGGATTTCCAACGTCGCGGCATCCGGTTTCCCCCAGGCATTGTTCAGCATGGCGTTGAGCAGGTCTTGTTCAAGTTCCCACTTCTCCGCCTCAGTCAGCTTGTTGAAGAACTTTGTAGCATATGCCTTGGGGGTGGAAGTGAGGTCAGCCGGATCTCCGAAGTTTTTCGGAAAAACGACGACGTCGCCAGCGCCGGCTCCGACCTTCTCGGAGGAAGTAACCTCAGCCTCTCCTTGGCCTTGAACTTCTGTTTCTTCTTGGGCAGGGCCTTTGGCCTTAGGATCCTCTCCGCCCACCTTTTCGCTGCTGACCGGAATTATTTCCGGTGGAGTGTTTGCGGCAGGAGGGGGAGATTGTTCCGCCTGAGGAGGAGATGGCGGTGGAGCAGTGTGGGAAGCGCTTGGCGGAGCTGGAGTAGGACCAACAGCCGGAGACTTTTTCATATACTTTGTGATGGGCTCTTGGCTGGTGGTCCGAGTAGCAGCGGTAGTCGAAGTCCTGCGAACAAATAAAAGAAGATCGCATAAGTAACAATTGCATCAAAGTAAATATGTGCCATACTCGGAAACTTACGGGGCGCCGGGGATGATGGGGCGCGAGCGTTTGCCAGCTGTGGAAAGCATTTTCAAACGTCCCCGCTCCGCTTTCCTTGAGTCTAGCGGAGGGGGCTTGATGATCTTGGGCTTCTTGGCGGAGGCCTCGCCGCTGGCTCCGGCATCGAGCCGAAGCTTTGGCGCGGGGACGCTTCGAAGGTCGAGGAGCTGCCTTCCGGGGTGCTTGCTCCTCTTCCTCCTCTTCGTCATCCGGAACCTCCTCCGCCGTGTCGCCACTGACGGGGACGCGAAGTATGGTGCGCAAGTTGTCCTCCGCCAAAGTAGCGAGCTGGAGGGAATGGTGTTATATGTTAGTCAACATTCAAAAACTTGTGAAGTTTGAAATAATGAAGGGATCAGAGCTTACCGGAGGACACTGGTCGTTTGTGTAGATATCCTTGATCAATTCCGGGATCGGTTGACCCCGGCCTATCTTCACGAGCGTCTTGAATCTCTCTTTGAGAGAATCAGCCGGAAGGTCGTGGCGGGTAGCTCGGAGCTGGTCGTCCGCCCCGGTGTATGCGCAGATTAACCGCGCATTATACCGCAGCGGCTGGATCCGCCGGGTGAACCAGCTAAGTGTGAGCTGGGTTCCGGTTAGCCCGTCGTGGACTAGCCAGGAGATTCTCCGCGCTGCCTTCTCCAAGATGGGAGTTAGGGAAAGCGACGGGATGAAGCTCCAGCTTGCAAGTTCTTCCGGAGGCTCGTTGTTGAATTTGGGGAAACCATCGTGGATTTCCGGAACTGAAACATTCTTCTCGTAAAACCATCCGGCGTTCCAGTACCGGACGGATTCGTGCGAGTCATGAGGGGGATACATGCGGCCAGGTCGGAGCATGAACGTCATGCTCCCGCAGTTCAACATGGCTTTGTCCTTTGTTTCCTTCTTCACTCGGAAGAAAAACTGCCATAGCTTGACATCTGGTCGGATTCCGAGATGCCCTTCGCAAAGAGTCGCGAAGTTGGAGAGCAGAAGATACGAGTTGGGGCAGATGTTGTGGGGCTGAAGCCCGTACGTATTGAGGACGGAGAGAAAGAATTCCGAGCAGGGGAGCGATAATCCGCGTTCCACCCAAGCTTTGGTCATGACCACTTCTCCGGCTCCTGGCTTGGGGACGACGGTGTCGCGTATGAAGCTCCAATGAGCGGAGATCATACCCTCGTTTTGAAGCTCTCTAAGCTCCGTATCGGTGGTTTCGCAGGGCCACCATTGACCCCGCTCTCCTTCGCGGTTCCGAGCCTTGGAGGCTTTCTTGTTTTCCGTCTCCTGAACCTTGGCTGCCATTCTAGCTTGCCCTTGGAGTTCTTCTTCAAGTTCTTGAGCGGTTGGGATCCGGCCTAGCTTGGTGCTGGAAGATGCGGAAAAAGGTTGAGCTAGCCGGATGTCGGAAACATATGGTGGTAGATATGCTATGGGATCCGGACAGATTGGCTCTAATGAACTGGGATCCGGGCTATTCGGAGAACTACCAGTACAGTGTGAGTCGATTGGCATGCTTCCGGCTGCACCCATGCAAAGTGTTTGAGTAACCGGAAACTACTCTACTCTACTTCTTCTTCTACAAGTCCGGTGCACGTACCGTCAATGGCGCGGCGAACCGGCGATGCTCCGGCGAGGATGAAGGTCGCCGAACTTGCTGTGAAACGACCCGCGTGACCACGAATCGGCGGCGGGGGAGATTTCCCGATCAACCGCAGCGATCTTGGAACGAGGGGAAGCTTGGAGCGACCTGGCGCGAAGTTCTCTGTGGCGGAGCTCGCCGGAGTCCAGATCTGACGGGCGGCGCGGCGCGAGGAGGAAGATGAAGTGGTGATGGGGTGAAACGAATGAGGAGTTACCGCGCGTGGGGGTATTTATAGACCTCGCGCGGAGAGATTTCGGATCCTACGGCGGAAACTGAACAGTCTCACCGTTGGATGCATGACGCGTGTCTTAGGTTAAAAACGGTAAAATGACGTGGAGGTAACTTAACCGTGCGCTCCCGAAATTTCCGGCTAAAGATTCGCATCTCCGAAAATTTAGCGCGGGAAAATAGGAAGTTGTGCGCGGGAAAGGTGCAAACTCCGTTACATTATCGTTACTGAAGGACATGTGAATTTCCGAGTAAATGATATCGGAAGCAAGAAAGTTTGGAAGCTCTTCAAGATTCTCTTCGGTTCCGAGTTGTATGAAGACGGAAGAATGATGAATCTCGGAGAACTTCGGGGGCTACTGTTGTGGGTATACTTTATGGGTATATCAACGACATGGCCTAGATCCGGCAAGCCCGGGTGGCCCACAGACGGTGATGGTGGCATGGGGCCCATCGGGCGGCCCAGTTGCTTGATCATGAAGGATGAAGTCCAGCCCAGGAACCTGGAGCCGGATCCTAACCGACCTACGAAGGAGGCCGGATCCGTGGAGGCCCATAAAGTATCCGGATCCAGCACGACCATGAGGAAGGTGGATCCTTGACGTACACGGCAAGATATTGTACCGTAGTTAGGCAACTTGTATTCCGGCTAGGACTCTCCATGTAAACCCTAGATCCGTGCGCCTTTATAAGCCGGATCCGGGAGCCCTAGAGGCACAACCACAACCATTGTAACAACGCGCAAGCGCCAGATAATTCCAGACAAGCAGTAGGCCCTGTCATCGTGCGTGTTCCGAAGCCGGGTAACTCGCGTACCACCGTCCCGTGTGTCCGCCCTATGGCCCCTACTTCTTCTCCGTCTGGTCCGAGGATGAGGTATCCTTGACCGACGAGAAGCCGACCTTCAATTCCTCGCCAATGGGGAGGAAGAGGCGGAGAGCGAGGACAACCGCTTCTCCTGGGACGACTTCACCTCCTCTGACGAGGAAGAGGAAGACGAGGAGGACACCTCCTCATTCTCCGACGAGCCGCCGGCCAAGCGCTTCCGCGCCGGGTCGGATGATGATGACGACGACGACGACGAGAAGGAGTACGGGGCCCCTGCCGAAGGCTACGGCAGCAGCGACGAGGAGCCCGCCGGCAGCAGCGCTGACGGCACCGACGAGGGCAGCGACGGCCCTTAGGCTAGGACTAGTAGCTTCAGACTAGTAGTAGTAATCGGCTCTTTTGTTCTTCCTCTTTTGAGCGATCGGCTCTTCTCTGTAAAAACCCTCTTATCAATGAAGAAAGTGTTTTTATGCCAAATTTGCTTCCTTATCGATTTGCCGATTGTCAACACGAATTAACGCGCAAAGAGCCGATGGCAGCGCATCGGCCTTTACCACAGAATGTTTGCCGATTGTCAATGCGAGTCAACGCGCAAAGAGCCGATGGCAAAACGTCGGCCTTTATCACAAAACACGAGCAAGGCCAACCCAGTTGCCTACTCAAACGGTAACTTGCAACGCCTACAAGAGTAACTCAGATCCCCAAATCGCTGCTCGCACAGATCCAACTTCCAGCCACACAACTCTCAGATCCCAATCGCGCAGACTCCTCCGCGGCGAATCCAATGGCGGAATCATTCAACGCCAACACTGAGGTCTCTGGCTTGAAGGTAATCCCCAACCGTTCCTCACCATCCGAGTAAATTGCTGGAATTATCAACAAACACCTGAATTAATGTCTCATTGCGTCATTAATTTTTAGGCATCAGATATTCTGTTGTCGCATCCTTCTCTTCCGAATTCTCTTTGTCTTGGCCCTTCCCTTGCTCCCACCAAGAATTACCTCTCCTTGGCCTATGAACTTGCCAAAGGCACCCAACTTGGCATTGGCAAACTGTTCCTTAGAGAGGTCTATCGATATCTCCAGATGTCTCAAACCGTTTTCCCAAAAGACAGTCAAAACAGAGGTCCTTGGTGGTTTATTCAACTATGGGCCCAACTATACTTCCAGAACCACATCCCAAATTTCCCTCGTCTGCCACTCGCACCTTTCCGATGCCACTGGAAGCGAATCCGATGCACTAGCTACGGCCAAGCTTTGTACAGCCTCTTAGGCAGTAAGTTGATCCCCCAAGAAGCCTCAAAATGGTTCAGCATCTTCTTCCAAGGTCTGGACAATCCTCACTTCTTTCCTTACACGGAGTCTGAGCATTTCGAGAATCCAGTCTCCTTCAGGTTAGACAGCTTTGCCGATGACACCAGTACCCGACAATTATACTCCATCATGATTCGTCCCTGTTTTCTTCCGGTGGGCATGAGCACCTCCAACAGGATCATCAAACCTGGTTATGAGTCTGTAAGGGTATTTTACCCTTATCCATTATTTTGGTAACAATGACACCGTGCTAGAGTATTTGGCCTAATATGTTTATAAGGATAATCTCAGGTTTTAGGCAATGAGGCATAAATGGTGTATCAAAGGAACAAGAAGGCTAAAGGAGACCCCCCACTTCAACAACAATCGAAAAGGGGTCTACAGCAGAAATCCGGTCTGCAGCCCGGTCCAACCGGGCCAGCAACCGGCCAGTCCGGCGCACAGCTCGGTCAACCGGTCGCCAACCGGAGCATCCGGCGCACGACCCGGGAACGGTCGCCAACCGGGCACCACACAAGAACACGGCAAATCCGGTTGCCGACGGTCAGCCGGCCTACAGACGGCGGGTCCGGCGCACGGCCCGGTCGACCGGTCGCCAACCGGGCGCCAACCGGAGGAGCCTCTGGACGACGAAAAGATGGTCCGGTCACCAGCCCGGTCCGACCGGCCTCTGCACCGGGCAGTCCGGTCCCTGGTCCGGTCTGACCGGGTTTGTCGAGGAAACGCTGAGGTGGCAAGTGGCCAACGGCCATATTTCGAAGAACACTATAAATAGCCCTTCTCCTACCTCTAGACAGTTAGGCACTACACTACAAGCTGTTCTTGAGCTCCTTCTCTCATACTCCATTGTTAGAAACACCAAAAGCCTCAGATCTCCCTCCTCCTCCACCCAAACTCAAATCCCTCCGGGGAAACGATAGAGGAGGACCCGATCTACCGTTCTACCAAGCCAAATCTTATTCCCCCTTGTATTCATCAAGAAGCTTGCTTCCTAGGGTTCCTTGGAAACCCTAGGTGGGCAAGAGGAGTCCGGAAGCATCCGGGCTGTGGATCTGCTCCGGGCAAGATTGTGAAGGTTTGGAGGCTACCTCAAAGTCTACCACAAGTGAGAGAGCTATTCCTTCGTGGGATAGGCTCCGGAGAATAGGGTGAGCCTTCGTGGCGCGGGGAATCCTTCGTGGGACCTCCACTCCTCCAAACGTGACGTACCTTGTTGCAAAGCAAGGGAACACGGGAATACATCCTCGTCTCCGCGTGCTATCGGTTATCTCTAACCGAACTCCTTACTTGTGATTTAACTGCCTGTGAGAGCCTTCGTGCTCGAGTTAGTTGTATCCTCATATAGGTTGCTTCACCTAGTTTGCATTAGGCTCACCTTTATATTCCGCAAAGCCTAATATTGCAAAGAAAGAATTAAAATCTGTAGAAACCTATTCACCCCCTCTAGGTTTACCATCTCTATACTTTCAATTGGTATCAGAGCCTGGACTCTTTTTAAGGGCTTCACCGCCTTAAGAGTGAGATGGAAAAACTATTCGAGGGTCTAGATGATGACTCTAACCTTTCGGTTAAAGAAATGAAATCTAGATTCTTGGCATATGAGGCCGAGAAGAAGAAAAAGGAGGATGAACTACAAAGCCAAATGGCAGAAATGTCTGTCATGCTTAAGAACCTAACTGCTAATGGAGCTCCTAGTGGGACTTCGGGCTCTAAGGAAACTTACAATGAAGTTAACCATGACTATCCCAGAAACACTTCACCCATGCCTCATATAAACCATAGTGGGACCGTTCCCCATTTTGATGGAACTCACTTTCCACATTGGAAATCTTCTATGGAATCTCATATTCGCAGCTGCAGTGTGGAGCTATGGGAGATCATTCTTCATGGATACCGGGAGCCACAAGATCCCATTCGATTGACCTCCACCGAGTTCTACAACCGTCAACTCAATGCCTCCGCACGTGACAAGATTAGAAGTGGCATCAATCGCAAGCTCCTTGATCAAGTCAATGACATCGGCTCCGCTAAAGAGTTGTGGGATCGAATCGTAGTACTCCAAGAGGGAACCGATTTGATCCAATCATCTCTTTATGAGACCGCAAAGCAAGAAGCTCACCGGTTCATGATTCGAGAAGGAGAATCCATAGCCGATGCCTATGCAAGGCTTGGTGCTCTTAGAGTAAGGATCAAGGGACTTGGTGCTGAGAAGTATGATGACGGCTTTGAGATGAATGAAGGATTCATAAAGTCCAAGGTCATTGCTATGATTGCTGTCAAGCAAGAAGATACCAACCTTGCACTCAACTTGCAAATCATGACCAAGAGTGCCGATCTGAACTCCGATGATCTAGTCTCCTATGTGGCCGCCAATGAAAACATGGCCAAGGCAGGAAAAATGCTCATGGCAATGAACCGTGTTGATGAAGCCTCACACAACCATGAAGCGTCACACAACCTTGCTCTCAAGGCTAGAGCTGACCATGGAGGAGAAGAAGAATATGAAATTGAAGAAGATGAGGAGATGACCTCAACTAGTGACATCGCTACCGACTTTGCCTTCTTTGCCAAGAAGTACAAGGGAAAGTTGCCAATGCTCCTCAATGACAAGAAGAAGAAGAGAACTTGCTACAATTGTGATGAAGAGAGCCACTTTGCAAATGAGTGCCCTTATGAGAAAAGGGTAGACAAGCCAAAGTTCATCAAAGGGGTCAAGCCAAGATTGAAGCCAAACCCAATCAACGACCGATACAAGAGGAACAAGGGAAGAGCCTTTGTTGGGGCCGAGTACTTGTCCGATGAAGAAGAGGAAGATGAGGAGAAGGAGGCCGGAGTGGCCGGTTTGGCTTTCTCTAAGCCCGGGTCACTCTTCACATATGACTACTCCAAGGATTACTCCACGGAGAATGATGTTGGTTCTTCCTTCATGGCAAGAATAACTCAAGATGATGACTCCGACGACTCTTCCTCATCTACAACCGTTGGCTCTTGTCTTATGGCAAGAGAAACCAAGGTAATGGAACCCCCACCTTCTTTGTCTAGTGTCCTTGATGATGAAGCTGAAAATCAAAAGGAATTAAATGTGCTTAAGGAACTTTACAATGTTAGATGCACCCTTCGTGGTGAAGCTCTTGTCAAATTTGATTTCTTGATGGACTCTCTCAAAGAAAAGGATGAGTCCATTGAGGAATTAGAATATCATTTGAATGATAAGGAAAGGAGATTCAATCTCCTAAGACAAGAGCTAAAAACCGAAAGGTGCATATCACAAGGTCTTAAGCAACAAATTGAAACTTATGAACTAGATAAAGTTAAGGATCTTGAAACTATTGAAAGGGCTCAATCATTGACTCAAGAGCTTAATGCTTCAAAGGAGGAGCTTGAAGTTGCTCATGCTTCTCTCACTAGGGATCTTGACCACCTTGAAAGAGCTAACAAGCTTGTCAAGGATGAGCTCAAGAAACTTGGAGAGAACCATGACCTACTTCAAGAAACCTACTCAAAGGCTCTTGAATCAATGAATGATCCTATTATTGATAAAGATGTTGCTAGTTCCTCTACCACCTTTACTAGTGAGCATGCTAAGCTTGTTGCGGAACATGTTCGTTTACAAGAGGAACTATCTTTGCATGTTGAGACCAATACATATCTTGAATCCTTGGTAACCAAATATGGTCTCAACTATTATCCTAATGAATTGGCTTGTGAGCAAGCAACTACTCTTGAGGAAAATGTTAGGTTGAAGAAAGAACTTGCCAAGTTCACCACAACCAAGAGTAAGATGGGATTGGATGACCTCTTGAGTAAGCAAAGGTCAAACAATCAAAAGTATGGACTTGGATATGTTCCCAAGCCCTACAAGAAGAACAACTACAAGAAAGAGAAGCCCGCTCAAGAAAAGAACAAGAAGGTCACTAATGATGGCAAAGCCCCAAAGGGCAAAGCCACTAGTGGTGATCGCACGGGGCCAAACAATCACTATGCTTTATTTGTTGATTATTATGGTGATGTTTATGCTAACTATGTTGGTCCTCGTAATGGCTATGCTTATAGAGGGTACTCGATTTGGGTACCAAAAGATCTTGTTGCCATGACTAGGGAACCCATTAATCAATGGGTTCCTAAATCCTCTACTTGATTTTGTAGGGGTATTCCTCCGGTGGTCCAAAATGGGTGTTTGATAGTGGATGCACCAATCATATGACCGGAGGAAGAGGTGTGCTTGACCAATTCATTGAAGATATTAACAAGAAGTCAAGCATTACCTTTGGTGACAACTCAAAGGGAAAGGTACTTGGGTATGGCAAGGTGGCAATCTCTAAGGACTTGTGCCTTGAGACGGTCATGCTTGTTGAACACCTTGGTTATAACTTGCTTTCTATATATCATCTTGCCGATGCCGGTTACAATTCATATTTTACTAAGTATTATGTGCAAGTCTTTAGGAGTGACAATCTCAAATTGGTCCTTGTTGGATATGTGGAGAACAACCTTTACGTGGTTGACCTCTCGAAAGAGAGCCCATCTCCCTCCACATGTCTAATGGCGGCCAAGCATGACGAAGGTTGGTTGTGGCATCGCCGCCTTGGTCATGTTAACATGAGGAATCTTAAACAACTCCTAAAGGGTGAGCACATTGTTGGACTAACCGGCATTTCTTTTGAGAAAGATCGTGTATGCAGTGCATGTGTAGCGGGAAAACAACTCAAGAAGAAACATCCTATCAAGAGTATCGTCACCACATCTAGGCCTTTGGAGCTCCTTCATTTGGATCTCTTTGGGCCATCACATTATGATACTCTTGGTGGGAGCAAGTATGGACTTGTCATTGTTGATGATTACTCAAGATACTCTTGGGTCTTTCTCCTTAAGTCTAAGGATGAGACCCATAGGGAGTTCATCACCTTCGCCAAGAAAGCTCAACGTACATATGAATCCGAGATCAAGGCGATTAGGACCGACAATGGCACCGAGTTCAAGAACTACACTATGCAAGAGTTTGTTGATGATGAGGGCATCAAGCATGAGTTTTCAGCTCCATATACCCCTCAACAAAATGGTGTTGTTGAAAGGAAGAACCGGACTATCATTGAGATGGCAAGAACCATGTTGAGTGAATTCAACTCACCCCACAACTTTTGGGGAGAAGCCATCTCTACAGCTGTCCACTACTCCAACCGGCTCTTCCTCCGCCCCCTCCACAACAAAACTCCATATGAGCTTCTCACAGGTAACAAGCCTAATGTCATGTACATTCGTGTCTTTGGATGCAAATGTCTTGTTAAGAACAATAAAGGGAAGCTTGGTAAATTTGAAACTAGAACTATAGAGGGCATTTTTGTTGGATATGCGGAGAACTCCCATGCCTATAGATACTACAACCGGTCCACTGGGACTATTGAAGTATCTTGTGACGTGGTGTTCTTGGAGGATAATGGCTCCCAAGTGGAGCAAGTTGTTCCATGTGTTGCAGGTAATGATGATGATCCATCTAGTGCCATCAAGCATATGGGCATTGGACACATCCGGCCCATGGAAGTTCATAGTGATGATCAAGGTGATGGAATAGAAGTATCAAGCTCACCTCAAGTTGAGTCTAGCTCAACTCAAGTTGAACCATCAAGTGCAACCCAAGATGCATCCTCCACTCAAGATGAGCCACATCCCGAAGAACAAGAAGAAAGCCCTCAACCCACTGAGCAAGACCATGATGATGATCAAGAAACATCTTCAACTCATGTTCAAGCTCAAGTTGTACCTCATGATCAAGTATTAGCAAGAGATGAATTCATTGATCATGAAGGAACCATTCGGAAGATCAAGGCGGCTACAAGGGCAAGTGACATGAAAGTAGATCTTGTCCTTGGTAGCATCTCAAAAGGAGTGGTAACTCGTAGACACCATGCATTACTTATGACTTATTGTCAACATCATGCTTTTGTATCTAGTTTTGAGCCACTCAAGGTACATGAAGCCTTGGTTGATCCGGATTGGGTCATTGCCATGCAAGAAGAATTGGAGTGTTTCACCCGCAATGAAGTATGGTCTCTAGTTGAGAGACCCAAGGATCATCGCATCAATGTCATTGGGACCAAATGGGTGTTCAAGAACAAGCAAGATGAGGATGGTATTGTCATTAGAAATAAAGCAAGGTTAGTGGCGCAAGGGTTTGCCCAAATAGAAGGTATGGACTTTGAGGATACCTTTGCGCCGGTAGCCCGTCTTGAAGCTATTCGTCTTTTGCTTGCATTTGCATCTTTCCACAATTTCAAATTATACCAAATGGATGTGAAAAGTGCATTTTTGAATGGTCCTCTAAAAGAAACCGCATATGTAGCTCAACCCCCGGGTTTCGAAGACCCATGCCGACCCAACCATGTGTATTTACTCCATAAGGCACTCTACGGTCTCAAGCAAGCTCCACGTGCTTGGTATGAGTTCCTTAGGGATTTTCTACTACAAGATGGGTTTTGCATGGGTACGGTCGATTCCACCCTTTTCACCAAGCGGGTTAAAGGGGGTGGCTTGTTTATATGTCAAATATATGTTGATGATATTATATTTGGTGGAACTAACCCCAATCATAACAAAGCTTTTGAGCTATTGATGACTAGGAAATTTGAGATGTCCATGATGGGGGAGTTGAAGTTTTTCCTAGGCTTCCAAGTGAGGCAACTTGCAAAAGGCACCTTCATCTCTCAAGAAAAGTATGTGAAGGACATGCTCAAGAAGTTCAACATGACCAATGCAAGCCCAATGAAGACACCCATGCCCGTAAAGGGGCAACTTGGCTCATGTGACGGTGAGAAGGATGTGGACATAAAGGTATACCGTTCCATGATAGGATCCTTGCTCTACCTTTGTGCCTCTAGGCCGGATATCATGCTAAGTGTAGGGATGTGTGCTCGTTTTCAATCCGCTCCTAAGGAGAGCCATTTGATGGCGGTCAAACGGATTCTAAGATACCTTGTTCTCACTCCTACTCTCGGGCTATGGTATCCAAAGGGGTCAACCTTTGAACTCATTGGCTACTCGGACTCCGATTGGGCCGGTGATAAGGTTGACCGGAAGTCTACCTCCGGGGCTTGCCAATTTATTGGCCGGTCATTGGTGAGTTGGTCATCCAAGAAACAAAACTCCACCGCTTTATCCACCGCCGAAGCCGAATATATATCCGCGGCATCTTGTTGCACTCAATTGTTATGGATGAAGCAAACCTTGAAAGACTATGGTGTGTCTCTTGGTACGGTGCCTCTTCTATGTGACAATGAAAGTGCAATAAAGATCGCCAATAACCCGGTTCAACATTGTCGCACCAAACATATTGACATTCGCCATCACTTCCTACGTGACCATGTTGCCAATAAGGATATTGATCTCACTCATGTGGGAACAACCTACCAATTGGCGGATATTTTCACTAAGCCTTTGGATGAAGCCCGGTTTGTAAACTTGAGAGGAGAACTTGGTATTCTTGATCCTAAAAACTTGGATTGAATCAACTTCTTGCACTATATTCTTGCATTTATCTAACTATCTAGCTTAGAGGCATAGCACATATGGGGATAGTCATCTTACCATGTCTTGGTATGATGCATACCCATGTGTGCAACATAAATAGACCCAATGTCATTATATGGACCCAAGCACGTCTCTTCGAGGTCACATGACATTTGCGCTTTCACATAGGGGGAGTAATCCCCCGCCCCTCATTTAGTCTCAATTGCAACTTGATTTGACTACTACAAGGCTAAATGATCTTATTGCAAAAATCACTTCCAAATGACTTATGATTCTTGATCTATATTTCGAATCATGCCCATTGTTGCTATTTACATCTTGTTTGGATTTTCACTCCAATGGGTATGCCTAGAAAACTTTGTGTTTCCAACCCCATGTCTATGCTCATCTCATCATCATCTATCTATCTATATGTACATGTCATCATCTGAGCACTCACACACATTTACACAAAGCATAGGGGCAAAACGAGGCGAAAAAGAGATAAAACTGGGTGGCCGGTCTCTGGTCCGGTTGGACCGGCCTCTGCGCCGGACCAGCCGGCGCCAGGTCCGGTTCGACCGGGTTTCCGACCGGGCGCACGGCCTGTTATGAGTGGAGGAGGATACCCCTTGGGGCCTTCTTCCTCATTACCCCCAAACCTCCACACCTCCATGGCCGCCGCCCCCATCACCTCCCACATGCTCTAGGGTCTTCCCACCACAAGCACTCCCTCAAACTCCACCAAACCATAGATCGGGCCCCTTGGAGCAACTCCACCAAAGGATTTGGTCCCTCTCAAGCTATTTTGGGAAATCTTGGAGTTCTTGGGTTTAAAGACCTACCTCGTGTTCTTCTTGATCTCTTGATCAAGGAGGACCATGTCTTCGGGTAATGTGATCTATTTTCCTCCCTATCCCCTAGTCCCCCTCCCACATTGCAAATTTTGAAAATTTTGGGAAACTTTAGGGTTAGGGTTAGGGTTTGTAAGTCCTCTTGCCTTTAGAGTGTCTCACAACACAATGCACTTACTCCACTCCATTGCTATAGTCTATATTCAAGTTTATGAGTTTTTGCATGAATTTGTGGTAGAAAATCTGGGCAAAACTTCACAAATCGACAGACCCGGTCACCAGCCCGGTCGACCGGCCGCTCAACCGGCCGGCCCGGCGTGCGGCCCGGTCAACCGGTCGCCAACCGGCTCGTCCGGTCTGCTGCCGGTTGGACCGGCCTATGCGCCGGGTTGCCCAGTTTTCGCACAATCTCATCAATACACTTGGATATATGCTATGCTTTTTGGATTCCCTCTTATTGATGACATGTACACTTACCCCACTGCTATTCTTGCTCTACTTTCTCATTCACAGGTAGTTGGAGTGGTGAGGGCCGTGGCAATGTTGCCAAGAGAGGAAGGACTGCTGATCCTCCCCGCCGTTCTAGTAGTCGCGTACCCCCTCAAACTCATCAGGAGACTGACATTGGCAGCTCAGCTGGGGGTAGAACCAAGTCTGTTGTTGGCAAGAGAAAGGATAAGCATGCCGCCCAAGAGGATGATGAAATCGTGCCAACTTTCAATGTTGGGATTGTAAACCGTCTTGAGTGGCAGCATTTGAGAACGGTGAATCCGTATCGCTTTGAGCAACGGACTTACACTCAAGGGGACAAGTTCTTCTGGACCAAGACTCAAGCAGTCCTATGGGATGGTTACTATGATTCTCATGAGTTTATGAAGAATGGTGATATTGTATCACCCAAGGCCATCAATACTGTCGAGCTTGGCTTGCATGAGGCCACAAAGTACCGCTTTGTGGTTGGAACCTTGAAGGGTATGGGACTATATGACCTCATGTGCCTCAAGCCCGATGATCAACAAGAGGATCCTACCTTTTGTCCCCTCCTTGTCCGTCAGTTCCACTGCACCGTTTTCTTCCATGATGATGAGGACCGCACCATCACCTGGATGACTGGCAAGAGAAAGTACTCATGCACCTACTCTCAGTTCCGTGCAGCTATGGGTTGTGGTGGTGACAATGCTCCAGGATACAAGATTCATTCACGGTCCAAGCTTACTAAGGGTGACATCTCTTTCTGCTATCCTGCGAACCCTACACCTGGACCTCCCACTATCTCTGGGATGTACTACTCATACCTTGTCCTTGCCAAGATGTTCCGAGAGAACCTCATCAGCAAGTCTGGCGACACCAGTGAAGTCCGGAACTATCATCTCAATCTGATGTACTATTGTCATCCTGACAGGGTGAGGAAGATTGATGGCTGCGATCTTATTTTCTGTGAACTAAGGCGTGCAGTTCTGGACCGCATGACTCCCAACTATGCTCAGTATGTTCAGCGGCTCATCAACTACATCGTTCCCGCTCCTCTCAACACTCTTGGTGAAAAAGTCATCATGGACGCCTTCAAGATTCCCACTCAGGAGGCCACTCGTCCGGATGTTCCCTCCATGATGCCCACTACTGAGCGCCGTTCCAAGGAACACCATGATCATGATGCTAGCTCCAGCTACTCTCGGCGCCCCAAGCATGGTGCCGCTCGCTTCTTCTCTAGCATGTGGCAAATGTGCAAGAACACTAATGATGTTGCACATCAGAGTCTTGCTTTGAACCAGGAGACCAGGAGGCGACAGAACGAGTTTATGGCTACTAGGAATGTCCCTGTTCCTCCTCCTGGACCCGAGTTGGCACCTGTGGTTGCACCTCAGTGGGAGATGCCTCCCATCACCGATGAGATGATCCAGAACTTTGACTTCTCCATGTATGCTCATGGTGGCCTTCCTCCTAGGACTGCTCGTACTCCTACTCCTCCTGCTGATGATGGTGATGAGGATGAAGTTGATTCGGCTGCCCGTGATGATGACGAGGGCTCCTACTCCACCGGGCATGAGTTCTATTGATGGGTGCGATAGCATCTCTACTTTTTTCTTCGCCTTTTTGGTGTTCCGATGCCAAAGGGGGAGAAGAGAGTAGAGTCTAGGGAACCACGGGGTTCTTTGATTATCACAAGCCATGGGAGTTGCTTTATTTGGATTTTATATGGCTTGTGCTTATTTGCTTTGAGTTTTTCAAGAACCATTTGCTACTTCCAATAATTCGTGTATGGATGTGTATGGACGACTATTATGTGTGCTACTCTATGTTAGGATGATTATGTGTGCTATGCTTATATATCTTGATATACACATCTCCATACCATGCTTGTTTCCTAAAGATATTGGGGGAGCTTCTCATGTTCAACAAATGGTGCACTTTGCATTCAAACGCAAATTCTCCAAGTGCACACATTATGGGGGAGCTGTCGTAATATCTTATATGGAATCAAGGTTTAGAGCTTATCATAATATCTATTTGTGACTCTAGCTCGGTTTGTCATCGTATACCAAAAAGGGGGAGATTGTAAGGGTATTTTACCCTTATCCATTATTTTGGTAACAATGACACCGTGCTAGAGTATTTGGCCTAATATGTTTATAAGGATAATCTCAGGTTTTAGGCAATGAGGCATAAATGGTGTATCAAAGGAACAAGAAGGCTAAAGGAGACCCCCACTTCAACAACAATCGAAAAGGGGTCTACAGCAGAAATCCGGTCTGCAGCCCGGTCCAACCGGGCCAGCAACCGGCCAGTCCGGCGCACAGCTCGGTCAACCGGTCGCCAACCGGAGCATCCGGCGCACGACCCGGTCGACCGGTCGCCAACCGGGCTCCACACAAGAACACAGCAAATCCGGTTGCCGACCGGTCAGCCGGCCTACAGACCGGCGGGTCCGGCGCACGGCCCGGTCGACCGGTCGCCAACCGGGCGCCAACCGGAGGAGCCTCTGGACGACGAAAAGATGATCCGGTCACCAGCCCGGTCCGACCGGCCTCTGCACCGGGCAGTCCGGTCCCTGGTCCGGTCTGACCGGGTTTGTCGAGGAAACGCTGAGGTGGCAAGTGGCCAACGGCCATATTTCGAAGAACACTATAAATAGCCCTTCTCCTACCTCTAGACAGTTAGGCACTACACTACAAGTTGTTCTTGAGCTCCTTCTCTCATACTCCATTGTTAGAAACACCAAAAGCCTCAGATCTCCCTCCTCCTCCACCCAAACTCAAATCCCTCCAGGGAAACGATAGAGGAGGACCCGATCTACCGTTCTACCAAGCCAAATCTTATTCCCCCTTGTATTCATCAAGAAGCTTGCTTCCTAGGGTTCCTTGGAAACCCTAGGTGGGCAAGAGGAGTCCGGAAGCATCCGGGCTGTGGATCTGCTCCGGGCAAGATTGTGAAGGTTTGGAGGCTACCTCAAAGTCTACCACAAGTGAGAGAGCTATTCCTTCGTGGGATAGGCTCCGGAGAATAGGGTGAGCCTTCGTGGCGCGGGGAATCCTTCGTGGGACCTCCACTCCTCCAAACGTGACGTACCTTGTTGCAAAGCAAGGGAACACGGGAATACATCCTCGTCTCCGCGTGCTATCGGTTATCTCTAACCGAACTCCTTACTTGTGATTTAACTGCCTGTGAGAGCCTTCGTGCTCGAGTTAGTTGTATCCTCATATAGGTTGCTTCACCTAGTTTGCATTAGGCTCACCTTTATATTCCGCAAAGCCTAATATTGCAAAGAAAGAATTAAAATCTGTAGAAACCTATTCACCCCCCCTCTAGGTTTACCATCTCTATATTGTCAGAGTCCTATCAACCGGTCGTAGCAGCTCGGCAGTTTGGTCTTGGGCAGGTGTCTCCCCATTTCTTTCTCCACTTCTTAACAGAAAGCAGGGCTGACTTGCCCGATGTCCTCACTAGTCAGAGGTGTTACTCTTTCTTTGATGCTCTAGTCATCCCAATTCCTCACAACCTCTCTTTCACCTCATCAACGGATGATTTCGAGGCCTGGTGGGCAATGTGGAAGACTCATGCCTTCCGGAGGGCTCTAGGACCACTGCTGAAACAACTTGATGCTGAATACGATATCCCTGCAGAACAGGTACCACTTCTCATAATTTTGCCTTGAAGTGGCTTACCGCGGTTTCCTTCTTTTTTACGACCCTGCTCTGCTTTCTTGCAGCAACAAGATGGTCCAGAGCCTGTATATGATGACGGCTCCCCTTTCACACTCCATCCACCAGCTCCAGTGGTCCTCTTCTGCAAAAACTCACCATCTTTGAAGAAGGTCGTGATGCAGAGCCAGCCGATTTTACCAAAATCGGCTCCCAAGAGCGGAGTATCTTCTAGGCCAGCTGCCCCCCGAGCCTCAGCGAGAACAGCAGTGAGGAAAGTAGCTGCCAGGAAGACCTTGAAGCGCCAAACCTCCGCTCCAGCTCAAGAAAATTTGCACGTAAGCTGATCCATGCCTTGGCTGATCCACTCTTCTATGCTTTTGTAACATGTTCGTATTTCTTTCACAGACCTCTACTGAAGAAATCTCCAGCGAGGATACACAGTCCAGTCGAGAGGACTCAAGCTCAGGCACCTCCGGGGAGAACACCACGCCGAGCCAGCCAGACTTGCCACCGTCGGCTTCCAAGAAAAGGTCAGCTCCCGAACCTGCTTCTTCCCAGGCTTCGCCAAAAGCAGCACAAGGTGGTCTACGCACAAAGAGTCGATGCATCAAGAGAGCTCGCAAGACGCCACAAACCTCTTCATCAGACCAAGAGCTTTCGAATGTAATTGCTCTCCACATTCTCCTTGACTCATATTTTGTGCTAACCTCTTGTTGTTCCCATCGGCTAACCATTCCCTTTACAGACTGACGACGCCTCTAGTGGGGAAGTCAAGGAGGTAGTGGTGCCATCCACCACTGATGGCGTGTAACTCACACGTTCGTTGGGAACCCCAAGAGGAAGGTATGATGCGCACAGCAGCAAGTTTTCCCTCAGAAAGAAACCAAGGTTTATCGAACCAGGAGGAGCCAAGAAGCACGTTGAAGGTTGATGGTGGCGAAATGTGATGCGGCGCAACACCAGGGATTCCGGCGCCAACGTGGAACCTACACAACACAACCAAAGTACTTTGCCCCAACGAAACAATGAGGTTGTCAATCTCACCGGCTTGCTGTAACAAAGGATTAACCGTATTGTGTGGAAGATGATTGTTTGCGAAGAAAACAGTAAACCAAGTATTGCAGTAGATTGTATGCGATGTAAAGAATAGGACCGGGTCCACAGTTCACTAGAGGTGTCTCTCCCATAAGATTAAAGCATGTTGGGTGAACAAATTACAGGGCAATTGACAAATAGAAAAGGGCATAACAATGCATATACATGATATGATAAATATAGTGAGATTTAATCAGGCATTACGACAAAGTACATAGACCGCCATCCAACCGCATCTATGCCTAAAAAGTCCACCTTCAGGTTATCATCCGAACCCCTTCCAGTATTAAGTTGCAAGCAACAGACAATTGCATTAAGTATGGTGCGTAATGTAATCAACAACTACATCCTTAGACATAGCATCAATGTTTTATCCCTAGTGGCACAAGACATCCACAACCTTAGAACTTTCTGTCACTGTCCCAGGTATCAATGGAGGCATGAACCCACTATCGAGCATAAATACCCCTCTTGGAGTTAAGAGCAAAAACTTGGCCAGAGCCTCTACTAATAACGGAGAGCATGCAAGATCATAAACAACACATAAATAATAGATTGATAATCACCATAACATAGTATTCTCTATCCATCGGATCCCGACAAACACAACATATAGTATTACAGATAGATGATCTTGATCATGTTAGGCAGCTCACAAGATCCAACAATGAAGCACAATTAGGAGAAGACGACCATCTAGCTACTGCTATGGACCCATAGTCCAGGGGTGAACTACTCACTCATCACTCCGAGGCGATCATGGCGATGAAGAGTCCTCCGGGAGATGATTCCCCTCTCCGGCAGGGTGCCGGAGGCGATCTCCGAAACCCCGAGATGGGATTCGCGGCGGCGTCGTCTCGGAAGGTTTTCCGTATCGTGGCTCGTACTGGGGGTTTCGTGACGGAGGCTTTAAGTAGGCGAAAGGGTAGGTCGAGGGCGGCACGAGGGCCCCACACACCAGGGCGCGCGGCCAGCCCGCCGCGCGCCCCTGGCGTGGCGGCGCCTCGTCGCCCCACTTCGTTATCCTTTCGGTCTCCGGAAGCTTCGTGCAAAAATAGGACCCCGGGCGTTGATTTCGTCCAATTCCGAGAATATTTCCTTACTAGGATTTCTGAAACCAAAACAGCAGAAAACATCAACTGGCTCTTCGGCATCTTGTTAATAGGTTAGTTCCAAAATGCATAAATACGACATATAATGTGTATAAAACATGTAGATATCATCAATAATGTAGCATGGAACATAAGAAATTATCGATACGTTGGAGACGTATCATCCCCAAGCTTAGTTTGCTCGTGAGCAGGCAAACGATAACAAGGATAATTTCTGGAGTGACATGCCATCATAATCTTGATCATACTATTGTAAACATATGTAATGAATGCAGCGATTAAAACAATGGTAATGACATGAGTAAACAAATGAATCATAAAGCAAAGACTTTCCATGAATAGTACTTCAAGACAAGCATCAATAAGTCTTGCATAAGAGTTAACTCATAAAACAATAAATCAGAGTAAAGGTATTGAAGCAACACAAAGGAAGATTAAGTTTCAGCGGTTGCTTTCAACTTATAACATGTATATCTCATGGATAGTGTCAACATAGAGTAATATAACAAATGCAATATGCAAGTATGTAGGAATCAATGCACAGTTCACACAAGTGTTTGCTTCTTGAGGTGGAGAGAGATAGGTAAACTGACTCAACAATAAAAGTAAAAGAAAGGTCCTTCAAAGAGGAAATCATCGATTGCTGTATTTGTGCTAAAGCTTTTATTTTGAAAACATGAAACAATTTTGTCAACGGTAGTAATAAAGCATATGAGTTATGTAAATTATATCTTACAAGTTGCAAGCCTCATGCATAGTATACTAATAGTGCCCGCACCTTGTCCTACTTAGCTTGGACTACCGGATCATCGCAATACACATGTTTCAACCAAGTGTCACAAAGGGGTACCTCCATGCCGCCTGTACAAAGGTCTAAGGAGAAAGCTCGCATTTTGGATTTCTCGCTTTTGATTATTCTCAACTTAGACATCCATACCGGGACAACATGGACAACAGATAATGGACTCCTCTTTAATGCATGCATGTGACAACAATTATTATTCTCATATGAGATTGAGGATATATGTCCAAACTGAAACTTCCACCATGATTCATGGCTTTAGTTAGCGGCCCAATGTTCTTCTCTAACAATATGCATGCTCCAACCATTAAGGTGGTAGATCTCTCTTACTTCGGACAAGATGGACATGCATAGCAACTCACATGATATTCAACAAAGAGTAGTTGATGGCGTCCCCAGAAGCATGGTTATCGCACAACAAGCAACTTAATAAGAGATAAAGTGCATAAGTACATATTCAATACTACAATAGTTTTTAAGGCTATTTTGTCCCATGAGCTATATATTGCAAAGGTGAATGATGGAAATTTAAAGGTATCACTCAAGCAATTTACTTTGGAATGGCGGAGAAATACCATGTAGTAGGTAGGTATGGTGGACACAAATGGCATAGTGGTTGGCTCAAGGATTTTGGATGCATGAGAAGTATTCCTCTCGATACAAGGTTTAGGCTAGCAAGGTTATTTGAAGCAAACTCAAGGATGAACCGGTGCAGCAAAACTCACATAAAAGACATATTGTAAACATTATAAGACTCTACACCATCTTCCTTGTTGTTCAAAACTCAATACTAGAAATTATCTAGACCTTAGAGAGACCAAATATGCAAACCAAATTTTAGCAAGCTCTATGTATTTCTTCATTAATGGGTGCAAAGTATATGATGCAAGAGCTTAAACATGAGCACAACAATTGCCAAGTATCACATTATCCAAAACATTTTAGAATTACTACATGTAGCATTTCCCAATTCCAACCATATAACAATTTAACGAAGAAGTTTCAACCTTCGCCTTGAACATTATGAGTAAAGCCTAAGGACATATTTGTCCATATGCAACAGCGGAGCGTGTCTCTCTACCACAAAGTGAATGCTAGGATCCATTTTATTCAAACAAAAACAAAACAAAAACAAACCGACGCTCCAAGTAAAGAACAAAAGATGTGATCGAATAAAAATATAGTTTCAGGGGAGAAACCTAATGATGTTGTCGATGAAGAAGGGGATGCCTTGGGCATCCCCAAGCTTAGACGCTTGAGTCTTCTTAAAATATGCAGGGATGAACCACGGGGGCATCCCCAAGCTTAGATCTTTCACTCCTCTTGATCATAGTATATCATACTCCTCTCTTGACCCTTGAAAACTTCCTTCACACCAAACTTCAAGCAAACTCATTAGAGGGTTAGTGCATAATTAAAAATTCACATATTCAGAGGTGACACAATCATTCTTAACACTTCTGGACATTGCACAAAGCTACTGGATATTAATGGATCAAAGAAATTCATCCAACATAGCAAATACGGCAATGCGAAATAAAAGGCAGAATCTCAAAAACAGAACAGTCCGTAAAGACGAACCTGAAAGGTGCACTAGACTTGCTCAAATGGAAAAACTCAAAACTAATGAAAGTTGCGTACATATCTGAGGATCACGCTCGTAATTTTGCAGATTTTTTCGAATTTTCTACAGAGACTTATGCCAGAATTCGTGACAGACAGCAATGCTGTTTCTGCGCAGCGATCCCAAATATAACATCAACTTTAACATAGAAACTTTACTTGGCACAAAAACATGATAAGGGGAGGTTGCTACAGTAGTAAACAACTTCCAAGACTCAACAAAACAAAAATTGCTGTAGTAAAATAAACACATGGGTTATCTCCCAAGAAGTTCTTTCTTTATAGCCATTAAGATGGGCTCAGAATAAGAGTTGAAGCAAAAGAGAGCATCAAGAAGCAAATTCAAAACACATTTAAGCCTAACCCACTTCCTATGAAAAGGAATCTTGTACACAAATAGATTCATGAAGAACAAAGTGGCAAGCATAGAAAAGTAACACAAGTGCAATTTCAAGATTCTCAACATAAAGAGGGGAAACTTAATATTATTAAGATGCATATAACCATGTTTCTCTCTCATAATAATTTTCAGTAGCATCATGAACAAACTCAACAATATAACTATCACATAAAGCATTCTTGTCATGAGCTACATGCATAAAATTATTACTCTCCACATAAGCATAATCAATTTTATTAGTTGTAGTGGGAGCAAATTCAATAAAATAGCTATCATTATTATTCTCATCACCATAATCATCATACATAGGAGGCATATTGTAATCATAATTAATTTTCTCCTCAATAGTAGGTGGACTGAAAATATCATATTCATCATTGCAAGCATCATATATAGGAGGTAAAGTATCATCAAAGTAAATTTTATCCTCCATGCTTGGGGGACTAAAAATATCACAACCAGCTTCCCCAAGCTTAAATTCTTCCATAGCTTTAGCAATAATGGTGTTCAAAGAGTTCATGCTAATAACCTTGCTACAACTATTTTGCAAACAAAGTTCCATGGGTTTTTAAATTTTCTCTTCAAACACATCATGTCCTAATTCAAGATAAATTTCATAAAGATCTCTAATTTTTTTGTTGTTTTCCATTATGCCTAACTAGTGAAAATAAAAACAAGTACAGACTAGACATGATAACAAAATAAATTAAATGCAAGTAACTAATTTTTTTGTGTTTTTGATATAAAGAACAAGACAGTAAATAAAGTAAAACTAGCAACTAATTTTTTTGTGTTTTGTTTAGGTGCAGCAAACAAAGTAGTAAATAAAATAAAGCAAGACAAAAACAAAGTAAAGAGATTGGGAAGTGGAGACTCCCCTTGCAGCGTGTCTTGATCTCCCCGGCAACGGCGCCAAAAAAGAGCTTGATGGCGTGTAACTCACACGTTCGTTGGGAACCCCAAGAGGAAGGTATGATGCGCACAGCAACAAGTTTTCCCTCAGAAAGAAACCAAGGTTTATCGAACCAGGAGGAGCCAAGAAGCACGTTGAAGGTTGATGGTGGCGAAATGTGATGCGCGCAACACCAGGGATTCCGGCGCCAACGTGGAACCTGCACAACACAACCAAAGTACTTTGCCCCAACGAAACACTGAGGTTGTCAATCTCACCGGCTTGCTATAACAAAGGATTAACCGTATTGTGTGGAAGATGATTGTTTGCGAAGAAAACAGTAAAACAAGTATTGCAGTAGATTGTATGCGATGTAAAGAATAGGACCGGGTCCACAGCTCACTAGAGGTGTCTCTCCCATAAGATTAAAGCATGTTGGGTGAACAAATTATAGTCGGGCAATTGACAAATAGAAAAGGGCATAACAATGCATATACATGATATGATAAATATAGTGAGATTTAATCAGGGCATTACGACAAAGTACATAGACCGCCATCCAACCGCATCTATGCCTAAAAAGTCCACCTTCAGGTTATCATCCGAACCCCATTCCAGTATTAAGTTGCAAGCAACAGACAATTGCATTAAGTATGGTGCGTAATGTAATCAACAACTACATCCTTAGACATAGCATCAATGTTTTATCCCTAGTGGCAACAGCACATCCACAACCTTAGAACTTTCTGTCACTGTCCCAGGTATCAATGGAGGCATGAACCCACTATCGAGCATAAATACCCCCTCTTGGAGTTAAGAGCAAAAACTTGGCCAGAGCCTCTACTAATAACGGAGAGCATGCAAG
This sequence comes from Lolium multiflorum, assembly GCA_030979885.1. Classification (NCBI taxonomy): domain Eukaryota; kingdom Viridiplantae; phylum Streptophyta; class Magnoliopsida; order Poales; family Poaceae; genus Lolium; species Lolium multiflorum. The sequence goes on from CM061748.1 coordinate 100,157,760, forward strand.
ATCATAAACAACACATAAATAATAGATTGATAATCACCATAACATAGTATTCTCTATCCATCTGATCCCGACAAACACAACATATAGTATTACAGATAGATGATCTTGATCATGTTAGGCAGCTCACAAGATCCAACAATGAAGCACAATTAGGAGAAGACGACCATCTAGCTACTGCTATGGACCCATAGTCCAGGGGTGAACTACTCACTCATCACTCCGAGGCGATCATGGCGATGAAGAGTCCTCCCGGAGATGATTCCCCTCTCCGGCAGGTGCCGGAGGCGATCTCCGAATCCCCCGAGATGGGATTCGCGGCGGCGGCGTCTCGGGAAGGTTTTCCGTATCGTGGCTTGGATCGGGGTTTCGCGACGGAGGCTTTAAGTAGGCGAAAGGGTAGGTCGAGGGCGGCACGAGGGCCCCACACACCAGGGCGGCGCGGCCCGCCCGGCCGTGCCCTCGGCGTGCGGCGCTCGTCGCCCCACTTCGTTATCCTTTCGGTCTTCTGGAAGCTTCGTGCAAAAATAGGACCCCGGGCGTTGATTTCGTCCAATTCCGAGAATATTTCCTTACTAGGATTTCTGAAACCAAAAACAGCAGAAAACAGCAACTGGTTCTTCGGCATCTTGTTAATAGGTTAGTTCCAGAAAATGCATAAATACGACATATAATGTGTATAAAACATGTAGATATCACCAATAATGTAGCATGGAACATAAGAAATTATCGATACGTTGGAGACGTATCAACCAGCCTGGACCTAGCAACCTCCAAAAGCGGAGCTGACACGGCTGCTACCTTGGTCAAAACCTCAGCAGAAACGCAAGAGCCGATCGCCTCCTCATCAGCTGCCCCTGTGGTCCTAGGAAAGGTACGCTTCCTTCCCTTAGCTCCTCCCTGCTTTTTCACTATGTACTGACGTTGTTCCTGTTATTTGTCAGGGTTGTGACCTCTCCAGCTTGTTAACGTTTGACCCTGAGTTCATCGAACCATCTACTAAAGCAAGCGCAGAGCCAGGCCCCAGCGCTACCCATGGTCAACTCCAACACCTCAAGGCCTTGCTCTCCTCCTCAATCGAAACACTGGTTGAAGATACCAAGGAAATAAAGAGCATCCTCGAAGACATCCAGCCTCATCGCATTTGGCCAGTGGTGACTCTGTCTGCTTACAAGTCAAGGGTGACATTGGCTCGTCAGATAATCGGCTTACGCCATGCTCAGCTCCCATTGAGAGCCGATATTGCAGACAAATGTCAATGGCTTAATGAGAAAAAGGCAGCTTTGGACGCAAAAGTTGACACTTCTGTCAGTACCGCTGAACTGGAGGTTTTGCGAAAGGAGTTGGAGGATCTTGAAGAAAGGGTCCGGGTAACCAAACAGCTCATCCAGGATAAGGAAGCTCTCATTGCCCGCTCCCATGAAGAAGCAGAAGGCCTCAAAGCTGAACTGAAGACCGATCTGGCCGAAATCCGCGCCTTGAACAAGCAGCTGGTGACGGGCCAAGATGAAGATGACGAGGCTGAGATCGCCGAGGTGGACCGTGTTCGTGCTTCCGCACTCCGTGCCCTTGAGGCATTCCTTCAGTAGAGCCCTCCATGTAATGATAACTGCTCCACTGAGCTTGTACCTTCTGTCTGTAACAGCTTGTACCTCTTGAGTCGATGGCTGTGCATCGGCTTTTTATTCTTAAGTCGATGTCCGAGCATCGGCTGTACTTAAAATTTTTCTATTTTCGATTTTTTACTGGCCGATCGATTTCATGAATCGGCTCCTCCTGGGTACATACTTTGTGGCCTCATACCTTCTCTGTGTGTATGCCCCCCGAGCCGAATCTTTCAAGTAATTGAAGATATCGGCTTTCCAGCCATTTATAAGCCTGTCACAAAACACACCATGATGAACACAGGCTAACACGTGTTGAGGATAATTTTGGCCGATTGCCAGAATCGGCCTCCTTTTCATTGCAATGTTTAATGAGGGTTTACAACTTTTTGGTTCTCTACTATGGCTACGTGACAAGCTTGAGGTAAGACCTTTGCTTTTTATTTTTTGGGGCCGATCGCAGGGATCGGCCTTGTCACGTACGTCCATAGACTTGGATCTTGCTATTCTGTCAGGCCAGTGGATAAGACCAGCCTCACCCCGTTTTTTGAAGCTTCGATGCGCTCACAGCCGTCTAAATTAATTCCAGAGAGCGGCTCTTGGTCGTTTGCATCCCAAATATTCATGGCAGCTAGCGAGATCTCGATCGAATCATCTGCATGAACAACTTCCACTTCATCTCCATCCCATTGTATGATGCACTGATGCATTATGGATGGAATGCAACAGTTAGCGTGGATCCAATCCCTCCCCAGCAGGAAAGCGTAAGTGCTTTTGCTGTGGACGATAAAGAACGTCGTAGGAATGGTTTTTCGGCCTACGGTTAGGTCTACATTCAGAACACCCTTTGCTTCGACGCTGGCCGTTGAAATCGCTTAGTGTGACGTTGGTCTTGATCAGATCTTCGTTGGAACGTCCCAAACATCGTAGCATGGAGTACGGCATTATGTTGACTGCCGATCCCGTGTCAACCAACATCTTGCTTATAGGCTGCCCATTGATGTAACCTCTCAGGTATAGGGCCTTCAAATGCCTGTAGCTTCTATCTCGAGGCTTCTCAAAGATGACTGGCCGTGGACCGCAACAAACTGTGCCACCGATACCTCCTCATCTTTGGAGCACAAAATTCTGACTGAGTATGAACACCATGTTTGTATCAGCCGATGCCTCCGCATCGGCTCTTGTCCGCTTGGGGCGCCACACTTTCTTCTCGTGGCCGCGCCTTCGTCTCCAATGTTTGCTGAATTTTCACGGCCAGATCGGGCCGTGCTTTCTCAACGTATAGGTACCGAGCCTCGGCTTCTCTAAGTTTCGTCGCTGTACCCTACGCTTCTTGGAGTGGCCGAGTCCATCAGACACCACCGAGGCCGTGATATCTGTCTTCTTCTTCTTCTGACTCGAAGTCTCCATCTTGAGATGACTCAGCTCGTTTGTTCTGGGGTGGGAGAGGCCCTAGACGCTTGAACACTGATACTTCATTTGTTCCCTTCCTCTGCTGTCTACATTCTGGGCAGTTCTCGATTGTAGGCAATCGGCTCATTCCTGAGTCCCAGCAATGTTTGAAGAAAGGACAGTTCCAATGCTTATCCATGTCCTCTTGCTCTCTCGACCTCCGTCTAGCGTGACGCTCATACCCTTCGTGGTCTCTATCGTATCGACGATACTTCTTGTCATCTGCATCAGACCGACGATATCTTTCATCATCTACGTCGTAGCGCCGACGTCGGTCATACTGCTGCTCATATTTGTTAAGGAGATGTGCGGAGAGTGGTCGTTGATACCGCACGCTTCTCACTTCTTCCTCGTCAAGTACCGTCGTCATCATGCCGGGTCAGTCGCGTGGATCGGCCTCCGCTTTATCTTTGCCACGGGAGTGACTCTCGCTTTATCCTTGCTATGGCGGTCTGCAAGCCCCGCCATGTTGATATCAAAAGAGAAGCCTGGCTCGCTTCCTAAGCAGGACTGAGATCCACCATGTTGACGCCGGAAACGGATGCGTGTCAACTTTCATGGCAAACTGACCGAAGAGTAATCGGCCTTGTTCTATCGCCATTTGAATCTGTCCGCGCAGTACTTTGCAGTCGTTGGTGGCATGGGTGAACGTATGATGCCATTTGCAGTATGGCCTGCCATACATCTCTTGTAACGTGGGAATTTTGTGGCCATCGGGTAACTTCAGCTGTTTTTCCTTCAGCAGCAAATCAAAAATCTGCTCCGTTTTGCTTAAATCAAAGTCAAACCCTTTGCAGGCCCCGGTTGTTTACCCATTTGCAGGACACGGGGCCTCCCCGAGCCCATTCAGCCACACGTGACCTCTCGATCACCCATTCCGTCTCGCCAGGGCGACGCGCTTGAACTTGTCCTGGTACATCCGGGTGGCGCTGTTCATATGATGTCAATTTCTGAACCATGTGCGCCAAAGAATTGTAATCTGCTTGGAAAGTCAGTCCTTGAGCTACAAGAGCCTGCTACTGCCACTCGACTGCTTCAGATAAACGAACCGAATAACATCGGTTCTTGATTCAAGAATGTATTCTACACGGGGGCTCCTGACATAGGCATCCCCAATGGGCCTGCCAAAGATGGTACCCGGAGTTTAATCAAAGCCCAAGACTCGAAGAATAAGAAGACTTGGAAGCCCATTTAGTGTTAAGGAAAGGTAGTTTGTATTAGGAAAGATAGAGATTTGTAATCTTACGGGTTGGGTACGAAACCCTCCCGAACTCTGTAACTTGTGTACTACGAAACCCTCGGCTCCGCCTCCTATATAAGGGGGAGTCGAGGGACAAAGAAAGGATCAATCTACTGTCAACATAACCCTAGTTTTCATAATCGTCGAGTACTTTTCGCCTGAACCTTCGAGATCTACTTGCCCTCTACTTCTAGCAAAACCCTAGTCTACAAACTGTAGGCATTGACAAGTTAATCCTTTGTCAATTGGCGCCGTCTGTGGGAATTAGAGGTTGCAAGGAGCTGATCTCGATGGCACGTTCAAGATCGTCGACTTCGTCGGTGGCAAGCAATGCGATGGATCGAGGTAACAAGGGAAAAACTGATCTAGTCAATTTTATTCCTCACCCGCCCTCCCGTATGGATGCATGTGCCTATCTGGAGGAGCCCATCATCATGACGTTTGGAGAATTCCGATTTGGCGTCAACAAGGAAGGATCCTACCGTCTCGAAGTTCCGATCTCGTCGGAATTTTCAGCGGTCGATTCTAGCTTTTCGTCGAGTGACGGGGAGTTTTCGTCGCCACGCTTCGTCGACAGCAAATCAAGCGAAAAGCTTGCCAAGATCTTCAGCAACATATCTTTCGAGTCGTCTGCGGACTCCTTTATAAGCAGCGACTCCGACAGCGTCGACAGCTTCAACTTCATCGACAAATCTGCTGCCATCGGAAAGGTTTTCACCACTCTATATGATGGTGTCACCAATCCCGACAAAAATCAGTACGCAAAATATCATCAGATTTATGCGATAGAAGGGGCAGGCCGATCAGCAGAAACGTCAGAGGCTTTCGATGATTTGGGAAATCCATACATCGATCCCGCTGATCTCAGAAAAGGCCTAGGCACTAAATACGTCGGGTCTTCACCTCGAGAAAGAGTACAACTCCCGCAAGAAGCGTGGGATAGGGCTGCAAGAGCCATGGATGGTTCAGAACCTATGACCACCACTGCCACTGTACAAGAACTTCAAGCATATCAATATAGACTTGCTCGGTAAGCAGAGAGTTGGACAAACAGACAGCATCCCCGAATAGGAGAAAAGAGGCAGCTTCCGCATCAAGCAGACGCCGAGCGTAGTTAAGTCGACAATCGAACTTCGGGAGACAGTCACAGAGAAGCTCGGAGGAGAACAATGTCTCGGTTGCAAAACATACCCGAAGCAGAAAGAGGAAACATAATTCAAAATCTCGACATGTCCTTTATGTCGATTGATGAAAGGGGAAATATCATCCCAAAAACGCCAGAAGCAGGTTACATGGCAACACAAGCTTACATCCTGGCGTCCAGACCACCTCCTGGGGACCCGAGAGAACCATTGTTCAATATGGCGATGGCTGGAGTAGGAGTTATGGGAACAGCGTTTGCAACAACGCCTCCCGAAGAAAATCCTAGGCAAAATAGTCCACGACCCACCGCAGCAGTTCAAGACCCACCAAGAACAAGTGGAGCAAGAGACACAGCAGTCCAAGTAAGGGTGGACAGAGCGCGACAAGAAAGAAGGGAGCGTCAGCACTCACCAGAAGTTGCCGACGAAGATATGTGTGGGCTCCCGTGTTTCACGAGAAGAGTTCGAAAGACTCGAGTCCCAAAAGGGTTCAAGCTACCCGAAAATTTCAAGAAATTTGACGGCCTGCAAGATCCCGAGGATTGGCTCGTGGATTATCTCGAGATGGTGAAGCTGGTAGGAGGAACCAGAGCAACAACTATGCAAAGTATCCAAGTTCACTTGAGCGGTGCCGCGAGATCTTGGATAAAGAAACTCCCCCCAAGTTCCATCGACAGCTGGGATAACTTTGAGGATATCTTCGTGAAAAAATTTCGATCCACCTGCAAGAAACCTGCGTCATTGGAAGAGTTGAGGGCGTGTCGACAAAAACATGACGAGTCGATGAGAAAATATATACAGCGGTGGAACATTATAAAAAACTCGGCAGAAGATATATCTGACGAGCGAGCAATAGATGCGTTCGTAGCAGGAATTCGGCGAGGAGACTTCGTCGAGGACTTGGGGAGAACTAATCCCAAGACCATATCAGCACTCATGGAGATAGCCAATAAATGGGCAGATGGAGAAGACGCAATATACAATAAGCGACACAGGTCGCCAGAAGAGGATCGTGGTCGAAATTATCAAAATAGAAGGCGATTTTCTCGCCAGTTCTACAACAACGATGCTCCCGGCCATATATCGGCTGGTTTTCGAGGAAATCCTGGAGGAAATAGTCGAGATGACTATCAAAGGAGTAACGAGCATCAAGGCGACAATAGAGGCGATTCTCGCGGCAACAGACAAAACAGTGGACCAAGGTTCCAAAGACCTTATGTGTCCCCCGAAGAGATGATGAACGGTCCGTGCCAAATGCATTTTTATCTTGACAATAATGGAAAGAGGCAGTCAGGGCATCTCCAAAGATTGCCGAAATTTTCAGGCAATGTTGCGAGCCGCAGAATCGCAAATGCCAGGCCACGAATAGAAACCCCCAGGGGCCAAGGAGCGAGATCCACCTTCCACCTCCTCCCGCAATTACGGACGAAAATCGGCACCAGCTCAGAATAGCGGCAGCACCACACCCACCTCCATATGTTGATCCTAATTCTAACGGTGCGGTCTCGATGATCCAGAAAGCTAGGCCATCCAACAGGGCGCAGAAGGTAATCTCACGACAAGTGTTCATGGCAGAGAAGATGCCTCCACCAACAATCGAGTACTTAAATTGGTCGGGGCAAGACATCGCTTCACAATCGCAGACCATCCGCAAGAAGTTCCTCGACCAGGACAATCAGCACTCATTTTACCCGCAGTAATCGCTGGTTTTGACGTATCGAGAGTTTTCATAGATGGCGGCAACAGCTTAAACCTCATGTATGCAGATACATTGAGGAAGATGAACATATCCCCGGCAAACTTGAAACCAACTGACACACGTTTCCACGGGATTACACCAGAGAAGCCAAGTTACCCGTTGGGCAAGATCAACCTCGACGTTCAGTTTGGAACCCAGAAAACTACAGGATAGAGATTTTGGAGTTCGAAGTTGTGGATTTCCCGTCGCAATATCATGCTTTGTTGGGGCGACCAGCATATGCCAGGTTCATGGCAGTGCCGCATTATACATATCTGTTGTGGAGGTTGCCCGGGCCCAAGGGACCTATCACAATCAAAGGAAGTTTCGCGTTATCCGATAAATGCGACAAGGATTTTCATCGACTATCAGAAACTTTCGATGCAGAATATGCGGCGCCAAGGTTCACTGATTATGATGTGCTGCCAGAGGTAGGGAGATCTTCCAAGGAGCCAACTTTCAACACAACCAAGGATTCAAAAGAGGTACAGATCCACCCGACAGATCCAAAGAAAACGACATCCATTGCCGCAAACATGGACGTCGCATAGGAAAGCGCGCTCGTCGAGTTCCTCCGTGAGCACCGGAAAATCTTCGCATGGTGTCCAGCCGACATGCCAGGAGTCCAGGGAACTTGCCGAGCACCACCTCAATTTGGATCCTCTTGCAAGACCAGAAAGCAACCTTTGCGGCGTTTAACCTAGCCGCAAAGCCATGTTATCATAAATAGATCGACTCAAAGATGCCGGGTTTCAGATAAATATCTACCGAAGCCACATGGGTAGCTAACCCAATGATGGTGCCGAAACACACAATAGTTCTTCGCATGTGCGTCGACTTCACGTGTCTCAATAAACATTGTCCAAGGATCACTTTCCCCTCCCAAGGATCGATCAAATCATCGACTCCACGGCAGGATGCGAACGTCTTTCCTTTTGGACGCATACTCGGGTTATAACCAGATCAGATTAAAAGAAGAAGATGAAGCCAAGACAGCGTTCATCACACCTTACGGCGTGTTTTGCTACAAAACAATGCCCTTTGGTTTGAAAAACGCGGGAGCAACATATCAGCGGATGATGCAGAAGTGCCTAGCAACACAGATTGGGAAAAATGTACAAGTCTACATTGACGATGTCGTAATAACATCAAAGAAGGGGTCGACTCTGATCGAAGATTTGAAGGAAACCTTCGACAACCTCGACAAGTTCTGCCTCTGAACCCGACAAAGTGCTCTTTGGAGTTCCCGCAGGAGAACTTCGGGTTCTTAGTATCAGCAAGAGGGATTGAAGCCAACCCTGAAAAAATCCAGGCCATAGTGACTATGAGAAAGCCAACAAAGTTGAAAGAGATACAACAGCTAACGGGGCGAGTCGCAGCTTTAAGATTCGTCGCCAGGCTAGGAGAAAAGGCGCTACCATTCTATGCATTGATCAAACAAGGGGAAAAATTTCAATGGAACGAAGAAGCAGATAGAGCCTTCGAGAACCTCAAGCGGGCAATTTCGACACCACCGATATTGGTGGCGCCTAAAGAGAAAGAACCTCTCCTCTTATACATTGCAGCCACACCGCAGTGGTCAGCACAGCCCTAGTAGTCGAGAGAGAAGAAGAAGGCAAACTTCATGGAGTTCGTGAGGCTGGATATTTCATCGAAGTATTGTCGCCAAAACAGCGGTACCCGCAATATCGTAAACCGGCATATGGAGTATTCACGAAAGAAGAAATTGCGACACTATTTTTCGCACCCGATAATAGTGGTCAATGAAGCTCCCTTGTCAAATATACTGAACAACCCAGAGGTCGTGTCTCCCTTTGGGGAATAGAACTTTCTCCCCGGGACATGAAAAAAGAAAAGCAATAAAATCGCAGGTTTTACAGATTTCATTGCAGAGTGGATGGAGCTACAAAACACGGGGCCTCCAGATTTATCGAGAACTTGGACCATGAACTTCGACGGGTCCAAAAGGTTGGAAGGTGCTGCAGGCGTGATATTGGTATCACCCGAAGGCGACAAGTTGAAATATGTCTTAAGGATGACGTTCCCAAATGCGTCTAACAATGAAGCAGAATATGAAGCTCTCATACACGGGATGAAGATGGCGAAAGCTTTTGGTGCAACCCGATTGAAAATCTTTGGCGACTCACAATTGGTGGCACAGCAAGTTATGAACCAATGTGATGCAACCAACGAAAGTATGATAGCATACAAAGAGGTGTACAATGAGTTGGAGAAATTATTTGATGGATGCGAGGTAAACCACATCAGCAGGATGAGTAACGATGAAGCCGACGTTCTTGCAAACATCGGGTCACAATGTCTCGCGATTCCTCCAGGCGTGTTTTGGGAAGAGATAAGCGAGAGATCAACAAAGCCAGCAAAAACAAAGAAGGAGAAGAAAGAGAAACCCTCGAGTATCACCAAAGACACAGTAGAAGAACAAGAGGAGCAGGAGCTAGTGATGATGGTGCATATTCCATGGATGCAGGCTTACATATCATACATCCTAAAGAAAACGATACCCGACGATCCAATTGAAGCAAGGCGGATAATTAGAGATCAAAAGCTTTTACTGTGGTAAAAGGGGAGTTGTACAAACGAAGTATTTCGAGCGTGCTACAGAGATGCGTTACACAAGGAAGAATCATCCCGAAAGATGCACGAAGGATATGCGGGCACCACGCGAGAAGCCGAGCTATCGCGGCTAAGGTTTTCGAGCAGGATTTTATTGGTTAACAGCAATCGAGGACGCGAAGGAAATAGTGAGAACTTGCGACGCGTGCCAAAGATTTGCCGCCAAACCTCACTCTCCCGCAGCAGAACTTATGCCAATCCCATTGTCTTGGCCCTTTGCTCAATGGGGTCTCGACATGGTGGGAAAATTACACAAAGCTTCGCCAGGAGGTTATGAGTATATGCTTGTCGCTGTCGACAAATTTACAAAGTGGATAGAAGCAAAGCCGATAAATTCACCGGACGGCGCGTCGGCGATTAAGTTCGTAAAAAGCATCGTCTTTAGATTTGGAGTCCCTCATAGCATTGTCACAGACAACGGCATTTTACGTCCAAGGAGTTCAAAACATACTGCGCAGAAGTAGGCATCAAGTTGAGTTTTCATCTGTTGCACATCCACAGACCAACGGTCAAGTCGAGAAGGCCAATGGCATCATATGCAATGGTATCAAGAAACGTCTGCTAGGACCATTGGAAAAAGCTCGGCATACTTGGCCGATGAGCTGCCAAGTGTGTTGTGGAGTATCCGAACAACACCAAATACGGCGACGCAGGAAACGCCGTTTTTTCCGGTCCATGGAGCCGAAGCAGTCCTGCCGATAGAAATAGAGCATGATTCTCCAAGAGTCACGAATATGATGAAGAAACTTCGAGAAAAGCTTTGGAGGACGACGTCGATGCACTTGACGAAGCTCGAGACGAAGTCCTGTCACGAGTCGCTAAATATCAACAGGACCTGAAGAATTACCACAGTCGACGATTGCGGCCAAGATCTTTTCAAGTTGGTGACTTAGTTTTGCGACTCAACCAAAAAAGTCATGAAAAACTCAAGTCACCGTGGCTTGGACCCTACATCGTCACATAAGTAATCGAAGGAGGAACATACGGAATCAAGGACAAGAAGACAGGGAACGTTGAGCCAAATCCTTGGAATGTGGCGCAGCTCAGGCGTTTTTATGCTTAGATGCCGAAATATAGTCCCCTCTGTAAACATACAATGTACCGAAACGCCGCGTTTTCGCACGCACTCTTTTCCTTTTTCTGGGCACCGAGTGGGCCGAGAAGGTTTTTAATGAGGCGGGCTCGCGGTGCTGCAATATAATAAAGATAGTGGAATTATATATCTTTTTCTCGACAGGCTCGGGGGCTTCCCCCTAAACGATACAATATATCTATATATACAGTGTCGATACACACAAAAGAAACATCCTGCCTTGGTATAAAACACCTCGCCAAAATAAAGAGATATCGACAAATAGCGGTCAACAAAAAGCTCGGGGGCTCGCACCCGCAAAAAATAGTACACAGTATATATTATTTTGCCTTGGGACAACCTCGCATTATAACAAACAAAAATACTGCAATCAACACGCCCGGGGGCTTGGCGATAAAAATAATAATATAATGACTTTACAATATAGGTCATATACACAAGATACAATCTTCTGAACAAGTTTATCTTCAAGGATTTCCCAATATATTGTCTATGGTTAAGCGCTCATTATTTACAGCACGAGTGCTATGCTCAGCGTAGCTGCCCTTCATGAAGAATTCGGCATCCATCCGAAGAAGTTCATCCATCATGTCTTCGGCAACAGGAGTAACAATATCATCATATTTGCCGAAGTTTCTTTTCCTCTTCGACATCTTCTCCAAGCACTTTGGAACAATCTGCCCCACGTCTAACTTCGGGTAGCAGATTTTTACCATGATCATCGCAAACCTTGCGCCAGCAGCTAGTTGGGCTCGTACAAAGCCATGGATGCGAGAGCATCTCGAAATTTATCCATCAATGCAGGAAGGGTTTCTGGCATCTTATTGCGAGGAAACATGGTACCATAGACCAGAGATAAAGTCCTCGTACAGAAGTCAAGATACTCGCGAACTGAAGCGCGCGATCTTGAAATCTGACGATTTGGCGAGTCCTCAGGCGTGCCCCAAAAAGTCGAGCCATGCTCACGTGCAAGCCGAAGAAGAACATTGGAGCGAGCTTCGACACGTTCATCTTCAGTAGCAGCATCTAAAAAGCACCTATTGTCTCTTAAAACAAGTCAGTGAGTAATAAGGAGATAAGCAACAAAGAAAAAGAAGAAGCACGACAAAGATAATGAAACATACCCGCCATATCTAAGCTAGCATCTATCAGCAGCTGGAGCATAGAATTTTCTCGAGACGTAGCTGCAGCAGCTTCAGCAACAGCAGAGTCCTTCTCAGCGATGGCAGCTTGAGCTTGTTGGAGTGCAATTTTTTCCCTTTCAGAAGATTCTCGAGATTGTTCCATGAGCATAAGCGATTGCTTCTTCACGGACTGGAGTTGTCCTCGAAGTTCTTTCAATTCTTCTGTCAGATCCTTACTCGCAGAATCATCAACAAAATTAACAGGGACAGAGGACTTCTTCGGAAGGGACGAAGGTAAAACTTCGGAAGGACCAGGAATTGACGTATAGTTGTCAAAAATTAACTGAAAAAATAGAAAAACGTCGACATCAATCATTGAGACAAAGATAGATTTCCATTCATTCTCATAATATATACATGTCTGTTACAAAAGAAGGACCTCTAGAAGACCTAATTATCGCCAGGAGCACTATGGCGGCAGTACCAAAAGGAGGAGGTAAACTAAAAACAAAGCAAAAGAGCATTAAACTAGACCTCCGGCCTTGATGAGCTGGGAGTCGAAGATGGCTTGATCCCGAGATAGGCCAGGATTTTCTTCGTATTCAGCTTTGCCGCCTTGATCAATGATCGCCATTTTGTTTGCTCTATCTGCTCCGTGTTGCCCACTTTCGCCCAGTCAATAGTCTGTTGACTATCAGCAACTAAGGCAACAGTGCTTTCAACGGCAACCTTCATATTTTCATGGCGCATCTTCAGCCCAAGATCTTCGGGAGGATTGAAGCACTTGGCAAGGGTAAGGAAAGCTGCGGGCTCCTCTTCTTCGAAGAAGTAGGGGAAGAGCCGGACCCTGCTGGCTTCATCAATGCCCTCACGCGCTTCGTCCCATGAAATTCAAGGAACGAAACGGCGTCAAGAAGAGGATCATTGTCGGGATCTTCAAGTTCAAATTCTTGAGAGGTCTTATCTGTCAAAATAAAAAGAAAATCCGATCAACAAACAAGTGCAAAAAAGAAAAATCCAAAGGATATGAAGTGGTGCAGATACTTACTGACAAAGCGGCGATTTTGTGTCCTTATACGTTTGGTGATCGCTTCTTCGCGAGCAGATTGTGCAGTTATGTGCTCGCTTAACGAAGTCTCGGCAGCGTGCAGACGTTTCCGAAGATCTCCGACACTAGCAGCATCAGCCTTGGCTTTGTCAGCTTCTCGCCTAGCTTGAACAGATCTGACTCAGCTTTCTTACGAGCCTCCTCACTTTGCTCTAATTTTTGAGCAAGTGTGACAGCACGATCGTTGGCTTCTGCCAGTTTTTCTTTAAAGAAAGACAAGATTAGCTAAAAATGTCGACAACAAAGCAGTAAGGAAGCAGAAGCAAAAAGGAGCAGCCAAGCACTACCTTCAGTTTTACTGGCGTTCACGGTACCCAACGAATTGGGCACCGATGCGAAGAAGCTCTTTGATCATAGGCTATCAAGGAAAGACAAAGAAAGAAAATGTCGGTATGGGAAAAATGACGGCACGTAGAAGCAAATGGAGAAATATAGACAATGACAAGCAAATTAAGAACTTACATCATCCAAGAGAGGGTTAGAGGAGCTACTCAATTGAAGAGAAGGCTCCGGGATCGTTTCAACCCTTGCCCTTTTTGGTGAAGGAACAAGGGGGCTTGAAGGAGGAGTAGCAGCGCCAACATTTTGTTGAGGAGGTGAAGTTTCTTCTCCTTCAACTGGCGTCTCCGAGGCGACTAATGTATGTGACGTACTCGTTCGAGCAGCCACATCAGCAGTTGGTACTTCTTCTTCATCATCACTACGAATAAATGTCGACAACATAAAAAGCAAGATAGACAAAAATCTTCAAGTGCAATTAAATAGAGAGAAGGTACTTACGAACCGATGAGGGTCTCGAGGTATGGATCATAAGCTGCGCTTCTGGCGTGAAGGAATTTTTCTTCGGGTTTGGAGGTGCGGAATCTTCGGCATCATTCCTTTTCCTTTTGTTCTTTGGAGAAACAGCAGGAGGAGGAGATTGTGCCGACGCAGTGGTTTAGAGGCGTCCTCCTTTTCATCGATCCCGCAGACTTTCGAGAATCTGCGGGTTCATCACAAAGGAGGGGGCATCTTGGTTATCATCGGAAATAACCGTCCTTTCTTTGACTTCTCCACCTTCAGGAAGGGGAGGAAGCGAAACAAGATTTGGATGGTCCTGTATAAAAAGAAGGAAGGATGTCAAAAAGGAGTAACAACACAAATATCAAGGCAATAACAAATTAAGCGACAATGTTTACCTTAGGAAGCGCATTGGTGGCGCTGTATGGTTTTACGCGATAAGTGGAAGGGATAGGATCTTTATTCTTGAGAGATGAAATTTTTCGGATAAGCCTATCCAAATCCTTGACTTCCAGACTCGTCGACAAGCGATCTGTGTCTTCATCGCCAACATAATTCCAGAAAGGGTTTTTGCGAGCTGAAGAGGTGCACTCTAGTCCTAAGGAAATACGCCGTATTTTGATGCCTGATAATTCTTTTCCACGAGTATTCTGCAACTCATGGATGCGAGTCATCAGGGCTTCCGTCGAAATTCTTTCTTCCTCGGTAGCTTCTGCGTCCCAAGAACGGCGGCGAAGGATTTTCGCACCGTCGAAAGGAGGAATATTGTCTTCAGCGCATCCATGGTTTTCTTCCGAATATATAACCACTTCTTGCGCCACCCTTGAACGGAGTCAGGGAGTTTGACGTCGAAGTAGTTGACAGAGGAGCGAACAGAAATAACAACGCCGCCTATATTATAGGCGACATTGGCAGAGCCATTACGGCGACAGAAGAAAATGCGTTTCCATAATGCCCAGTTAGGCTGGACACCAAGAAAGGCTTCGCAGAGGGTGATGAAGATGGAAATATGAAGGATAGAGTTGGGCGTGAGGTGGTGAAGTTGGAGACCATAAACAAAAAGCAACCGTCGAAGAAAAGGGTGAATGGGGGCGGAAAGACCGCGGATGAGATGATCAACAAAACTTACCCGATACCCCATTGGAGGGGTTGGGTAGCTTTCTTCACTGGGGAAGCACACCGCTTGGGTTTCTTGCTAATCCCCAGCTTCTTCAAGAGGTTCAGGTCCTGGTTCGTGATCTTGGACCTTTCCTACTCCGCGGCTCCTAGATCCGCGACAGCCATCGATGAATCTGGCGTGCTGTGCCTGGTCAAGCGACGAGGTGGCATCAACAATGGCGGAGGAATGCAGTTGCGAAGGGATGAGCTCTGGAAATTGTGGGGCGCAGGAGGAAGTTCTGCAAGTAGAAGCAGGGGAACGGCGCGAGCGGAAGTGCTCGAGGTAGAAGAAGGAGATCTTATATAGAGGTGCGGTGAAGCGGCGGACCGTTGGATGGAAAAAGAATGCGGGAGATGATAACCACGTGGAGACGAGGGTAAAAGTATTTTAACATTGACGAGGTTACGGAACGTGTGCCAGAAAAAAGGGGAGAACATGTGTCCCCCACTTGCACGACGTGTCCATCAGATGAGGAATTTGGACCCACAAGGCAGTGAAAGAAGCGGTAATGGCATGTTTCCAAAACAGAAATCGTGGCTATCATCAGCAATGACGTCGTCAAGGTGAAAGAAAAGTTCGACTATGAGGCTTCAAAAGTTTATCGACAACCTAAGATTATCTCGGGAGCCTTTGATCAAATACAAGTTTTTGCCCAAACGCTCGGGGGCTACTCTGGGAAAAATTTCAAGTATGACAAAATAGAAATGGCAAGAGCCTATGATCAAATACAAGTATTTGTTCATAGCCTCGGGGGCTACTCCCATCGGGAGCGCTGGTCGCGCACCCGATAAATATAAAAATATCGAGAAGGATTAAAAATATAGCGGCAAGGAATACTAATCTGTGGAGCCTACACCCAAGCACAAGTCTTTGGCTGTAGCCTCGGGGCTACTCCCATCGGGAACGCTGTTCGCGTGCCCGATGAATTTTTATTAAAAGAAAGAAGTACGAGTGAGTATATTTCGAGTTAAACAGATAAACTCACATATAGAAGACAAAATAATTCATAAAATATGACTCGATAAAATATGCCATTCCAGCAGTCGAAAAGCACTCGACAAAATATTCTCGTAGCGCTAAAAGTCGCGAATAAATCTCTGAATGCCGCAAAACTTTGCGAAGGTAAGACCCCGGATCCGTTCCGAGCGGCGTGGCACCGTCTCGACGGCGGACTGCTACTATTTTCCGTATCAACAGATACAAAGAAAATCCTAACGGACGCGTTAGGTACCCGATAAAATATGACTGGACTCGACAGAATGGTAAGACCTTAAGCGGCACCTATCGAAGTTTACACCAGTATCCCGAGATCATGTCCAGGGACGTGATTTTGAAGTAGGTTTTTGCGGATTGCCACTAGAGCAGTTAACTAGTACCTGATCCGTCAGATGAACCAGCCCCAATTACCGTTATCCCTGTAAAAAATAGTGATTGCATATCGAAAGATTATGTAATGAGTAAAATTGAGATTTTCCTTGATTCTTCGATTCAAGAAAAATCTCGGGGGCTACTGACATAGGCATCCCCAATGGGCCTGCCAAAGATGGTACCCGGAGTTTAATCAAAGCCCAAGACTCGAAGAATAAGAAGACTTGGAAGCCCATCTAGTGTTAAGGAAAGGTAGTTTGTATTAGGAAAGATAGAGATTTGTAATCTTACGGGTTGGGTACGAAACCCTCCCGAACTCGTAACTTGTGTACTACGAAACCCTCGGCCGCCTCCTATATAAGGGGAGTCGAGGGACAAAGAAAGGATCGAATCATCAACATAACCTTAGTTTTCATAAGCGTCGAGTACTTTTCGCCTGAACCTTCGAGATCTACTTGCTCTCTACTTCTAGCAAAACCCTAGTCTACAATCTGTAGGCATTGACAAGTTAATCCTTTGTCACTCCTCGCCTCTGCCGTACCTGCGTCAGATCGGCAATGCCAGCTTCAGTATTTGAATGATATTGTATATGGAACTGCTCTTCCAACTGCCTCCACGTCCGAACCGAATCCTGTGGCAACGAGGTGTACCACCCAAAGGCTGGGCCCGTGAGAGATTGCGAAAGAACCTCACACGTAGCTGGTCCGAAGCCGAGACCATGCCCAATTGTGCAAAATATCGGCTCACGTGCTCAATTGGTCTAGACCTCTGATCCACCGAATTTTGTGAAGTCGGAGCCGATACTTAGGCGGCAGTGGGATCAAAGTCATACTTGGGATACGGCTTGAATAGCCGATTGTTCTCTTCTTCGGCAGGATGCCGAACTAGTCTCTCAAGATTGCACCGATCTGATCCACAGTGGGAGCCGAAGCGGTTGAGCTTTCATGACTCGTTCCGGTGGCATATTTAGCTAGCCACGCCCGTTTCTCAACATCCGTCCGTAACTCCCTCCCGCTCCAAAGAATCCTCCTCCGCTCTCCAAAGAATTCCTCCCGCTCCAAAGAATCCCTCCCCGCGTAATCTGGTTCATCCAATTATTGGTCCGCACGTATGTGCACACGTATCCATGTGGGATCTCCTTGGGTGGCTCATACAGGAATTGGTCGCCAGGATCACCTCCAACTTTGTAGACGACGTACGCCGGTGAGCCTTGTTGCTGTGGAGCTGCCAACGTGTATGGCAGTGGTGGCCTCGTGTAGAACGGTATCTCTCCTGGTGAATTCCTAAAGCAGGTCCCGACGGAGAATACCGATGCTTCATGATTTCTTGAACCACACGAAGCGCAACACGCTCCAGAGTGTTCACCAGGCTCTCAGAATGTCGATGTAGAGAATGAGCCACAACATAGTTAATTTCCCGGCGCAGGGCTCGTACGGTCCTCCGAAGGAGAGACAGATCTATCCCCTCGAACACGCGCCGGGTGCCGGAACCTAATCCCGTGCGAACGGGTCTTTCGAAAGAGCCGATGAGGCTTCGAAGATGGCCTTGAGCTCATTGTACTTCTTCTTGCTCGGAGGCAGATCTTCATACTTGATATGTTCGTCCGCCATCTCGGATGGTGTTGACGTGGTTGTTGTAGAAGATTGTCCCACCGGGCGTGCCAATGTGTTGCTCAAAACCCACCGGCGAGCAGTGGTTAAGCAACACGAAGAGCCGGAGGCCGCCAAGATCTGGGAGGGCCGTGGTCCCTCGACGTCGTCCCGCAATGTTCAGCACACGTCCTGGCGGTTGCAAGGCGTGCCACCCGACCTATACCTGGTCGAAGGTGTTGGATTGCTTCGATTAGTCTCCTGCATGGTAGACACGTAAACATTAAATACGAGCCCGATGGGCTCTCAGGTTGCCCTGTGGATCGGCTCAAAGAGCCGATCGCCCCATGATTCACGTTGGGTTTACGATGACATGGGGCTCGCTTGATCAACACGGTTAAACCAATCCACGACAGTTTAGGGTTTTCACCGTATGATCGAACATCCTACGCGTAGTTGAGCCTAACAGACACGGAAGATGATAGAAAGCTAACCCTAAAAGTGGCCTAAAAACCAACATTAAGTTAATTCCCGGAACAATCCCTCTTAGAGCTAACAAACTATACCTTACGCACTACCGGATCGTTCAACCCGTTTGCAAGGCCTAACCATACGGATATTAAACTAATCCTTGGAAAACAAGGAGCAACTATAACAGATTGGATCTACTAAACGACGAACAAGCAAGGTGCTGCCCTTACACCTGGATAGGTATAAGGGCAGCTAGATATCGAGGGACGGCATAGTTAAGCAAATATGCGCAAGAAAAGCACCAATGCAAGCCCCAAAATACCTACGATAAGTAGTGTTACTCGCCATCAACAACGCTTCAGCACGAGTAACACAAGATAAACGAATAAACGTACGCTGCCTAGATCGCAAGATGCGATCTAGGTAGCATGATGCTTACCCGGAAGAAACCCTCGAACAAGGGGTGGCGATGCGCTGGTTTGTGTTTGTTGTGAACGTGATTGTCCTCCTCTCGATAACCCTAGGTACATATTTATAGTCCAAGGGACTTTCTAATTCTGCGCACCAACCGTGCACGGGTTAAACCCTATCTTTTAATTCTAAACTAAGATGCAATCTACTATAATTTACAGATACACGGGCAATCTAGCCCAAAAATTCTTCGTGCAAGGCCGCTTCAGAGTCGCTCCACGTGTGCATCATTCAAGCCCCTCTCGATTACGGCCCATCTCCCGATTTGGCCAAAATCTGGTGATAACAGTAGAATATTGAAAAAGTGGGATCTTAGATCATCTTTAACAGAGCTGTAAAAGGCCTAAAACCGAAAAATAACCGCTAGTTTACGGTTCGGGCCGAAATACGACGCTGATCTGTCACCGTAAACAAGGCAAACCCAGAAAACAAATCAGGTCGAGACCGAAAACCCAATTTCGCATGTATTTGTAGGGGGCAAACGAGCGAACCGAACGGTGGATCTATATCTAGGGCACACTGAACGGTGGATCCATATCTAGAACGAGCTTGACCGCACCGCTCGATTCGGCCTACCACGGCGAAGCGGAGCTAGCGCAGGTCGCCCCGCATCCCGCCCATGGTTCCTCGCCTAGCTCCGGGTCCCGCCGCCGCGCCGGCCGAATCGAGGATGAGCTCGGCCCACGAGTTCATCGATGCCGATTTGTCCGATTCGTCGTGCTCGGACGATTCCGACTCGACGAGCTTCTCCACGACGACGAGGTGTAGGCCACCATCCTCCTTCTCCCCGTCAAGGAGTTGGAGAATCACGCGCAGCTGCTGAATCGGAGGCGCGGCTCGGTGATTGGCCGGAACCACATCCAATGGAATCGCCTCCTCGGCCACGAGCAACTGATGGAGGACTACTTCACCGAGGTGCCTACCTATCCGTAGGAGGTATCACATGTGCCGTAGTTTTTTCATCACAATCGTGAATGCCTGCGAAGCCAACTCAAATTACTTCAGCAACGTAGAAATGTTGCCTATGTGATGGGTTTCAGCCCCTTTCAAAAACTCTCATCCTTGCGGATTACACCGATGATTATCTTAGAATTGGTGAAGATACAACCACAGAGCCTGTGCGTAGGTTTGCTCGCATGATTAACAAGTTGTTTGGGCCAACACATCTTCGAGCTCCCAATGAGGATGAAACAAAAAGATTGATGGAGATAAATGAGAAAAGAGGTTGGCCTGCAATGCTTGGTAGTCTTGATTTACATGGAAGAATTGCTCGAATGCATGGCATGGACAGTACTGTGGGAAGAGCGAAAATGTACCACAAGATTTATGAATTTGGCATTTTTTTTTGATTTGCTGGAAACACTCAATGACATCAACGTGCTGCAAAGATTTCCTTTATTTGCAAAACTAGCAAATGATGTTGGCGCAAAACAAAGCTCGTAAACTAAAATTGTAATTTTTACAGTTTTAATTTACAGGCTCTCTTCTTTGCCAACAATTTTTTGACCCGTAAACACGAGTTTGGTAAACTGAACTCCGTATTTACGGGTTCTGTTAGAGATATTCTTGGTGTACTATATTTTCTTGAGATGGTTAGTGTAGTATTTGTTTCTACATTTTATGAGGACAGATACACTGATTGACTGTACAGTAGTTCTCCATTATGAACCCGGCTCGGCCCGGTCCATGTTTAGCCCATCCTTCACACCTTTCTGGCTTGTCTTGTTTCTTCCCCAGCGGTTCACCGTTTCCCCCAACGGTCCCAAGCTCCCACTCCCCACTCCCCACTCTCCACTCCACTCCATCCCCACGCACGAGCGGAGGAGGAGAACCCAACAACCAGCCGCCACAATCCCAAGCTCTCCTATCCCCGACGCCCGAGCAGGAGCAGCCAATGTCAGTCCAGGACCCGTCCCCGGCGGTGCGCCCCAAGCGCACGTCGTCGGCGCCGATCCGCCCGCCCGACTACGCGCACAGCCCTGCGCATCACTGCGTCGCGATGCGGGACTCCGCCGGTCTGTCCGCCATCCTCGCCGGCCTCCCTCCCCTCGCCCACCCGTCGCGCATCCTCTCCGCCGCCGACGCCTCGCGCGAGGCCCGCCTCGCGGCTTCCGTCTCCTCGGCGCTGGACCGCCGCGACGTGCCAGGCGGGGACACCGCGCTCCACCTCGCCGTGCGGCTCCGGCTCCCCTCCCTCGCGTCCGCGCTCGCCGCCGCCGGCGCGGACCCCACGCTCCAGAACCACGCCGGCTGGACGCCGCTCCAGGAGGCGCTCTGCCTCGGCTGCAAGGAAATCTCTGCCTTCCTCCTCCGCGCGCACCGCCTCGCGGCCTGGGCCAAGCTCCGCCGCCGGGCGCCCGCGCTCTCCGCCGCGCTCCGCCGGGTCCAGGACTTCTACCTCGAGGTGGACTTCCACTTCGAGAGCTCCGTCGTGCCGCTGCTCTCGCGCGCCGCGCCCTCCGACACCTACCGCATATGGAAGCGCGGCGCCAACCTGCGCGCCGACACCACGCTCGCCGGCTTCGACGGCCTCCGCATCCGCCGCGCCGACCACTCCTTCCTCTTCTTCGGCGACGAGACCGACGCCGCCGGCCGCCTCCTCCCGCCGGGCTCGCTCCTCGTGCTCCACCGCGGCAAGCGCGAGGTGCACGACGCCTTCGCGGCCGCCGCCGCCGCCGGCGACGAGGACGCCGCCACCTCCGACGCCGCCGCCTACCGGCCGGGCCTCAACATCACCTCCGCCAGGCTCGTTCCGAGGACCACCTGGCTGCGCAAGGAGAAGATGGAGAACGTCGGGGAGTGGAAGGCGCGGGTCTTCGACGTCCACAACGTCGTCTTCTCCTTCCGCACGCTCAAGGCTGCCAGCGCCGGCCGCAAGGATTTTACGTTCGAGCTCGCCGTAGACGAGGACGACGAGTTCTTGCCGCTGGAGATCCGGGATGACGACGAGGACGGCGATTTCTTGGTCGCTGACATCCCCCCGCCCCCGTCGCGCCGCAGCTGTTACGTGCCCGGCCGGCGCAGCGTGGCAGGGCCGCCCTCGCATATGGGGACGCCGCAGAGGAGGAGGAACAGCGTAGACGTGCCGCGCCGGCTGCCGACCTGCGCGTCAGTGGGCCGCGGCGAGGACAGCGTGTTCGGCCGGCCCGCGGCCACCGGGGGAACCAAGTGGAAGGAGGAGGAGACGGTGAAGACGCTGCGGCCCACTGTCTGGCTCACCGAGGATTTTCCTCTGAGCGTCGACGAGTTCTTGCCGTTGCTGGACATCCTGGCGACCCGGGTGCGCGCCGTTCGCCGCCTCCGTGAGCTGCTCACCACCAAATTTCCGCCGGGGACATTCCCTGTCAAGGTAACTTTCAGTCTGCTCCTCTGCTCTAGCGACAACGCAAGTTCGTGTACTCTTTATTCTGAAACAAGGTCATCAGTTTCATTGGCTGTGCAAATTTGACTACTAGAATTTAGGATTAGTCTCTAGCAATTTTACAAAGTGAACGAGCTGCTGTCTTCCATTGACCCAAAAGTCATCTGAATCAAGCAAAGTAATTGATGAATTATCTGCTGTTGACTCCACATGTGCATGAAAGTTCTTGTACTGCTATTTGATTTGGTAAATTTTCAGGTTCTATTCCTGTTACTTGCCACAATTGGGACTATCTAGCTGTTTATAGCATCAAAAATAGTAAGGGCATCAGCATGTAGTGAAAGCTCCACCTGTGTCAAGCTCGACTAATGTAAATGTGGAACAGCTTGTAGGCAAACACAATTTAGAAGTGAATTTACTCAGCTCACATGCTCATCTGATGGTGAAAACTTCCAATAGCTCACATGCCCAGGAAGGAGGCAACTTCCAGATTTGATCAATGTTGGGGAGTTGAATTGTAAATGATGTCTAATAAATATCTTCTAAGGGTACAAACTGGTTTATACGGAGGGCAAATATGGTTCAAAAAAGTACTAATAGCCATTGAAGTACACGCCTACCACTTGGTGTAATGTCATTTTGCTTTATCATGATGTTCTGAAGACTACTGTGCATCATCCTTTTTTCTGAAGAGTGATTGTTGGAAGCACGGGATAGGCTCGTAGTCCATAGGCATAATTCATGTTTCTGCTTACTGATTTTACTGATGCAGGCATGCAGCTATGGAGTAGAGATGTTGTCTTTCAGTTCTGCTAACTGATGATTCTGTTGCTCATGCTTTGGTTGGGATTCGTTGTTATGTGTGAATTCAGCTAACTCATGAATCTGTTGTTCATGCAGGTTGCGATCCCTGTTGTTCCAACTGTCAGGGTAGTCATAACTTTCAACAAGTTCACCCCCCTTGTGGAGCCAGAGGAGTTCTTCACGCCGATGTCGAGCCCCAGCCTGTTGGCGAGCCCAGGTCCAGGCTCCATCATGCCTAAGCAGGACACCCACAAGAGCTCCTATCTGAGGTGGACGTCGAAGAACTCCAGAGCAAAACCAGTGAACCTGTCGCAGGTCGCGGACAACACCGACCCCTTCACCATCCCCAGCGACTACACCTGGGTAAACCTGGGTTCCAGCAAGAGCAAAGACAAGAAGTCATCCAAGACCAGTAAAAAAGGCAAGAGCAAAGAGACCTAACTGTCTAGCGGTGTCTCGAGTTAGTGTGGAGCTAATACACCATTGCCCAGAAGGCCAGAACCTGTAATTACTGAGCATCTGGGATGAGCCTCCTAAATACCTAGAGTTAGCGTGTACTGTATTTGCCAGGAAACAGCTGGTTTGGAACCAGGTCTGCTGATTTTCATTTTCCTCTTTATGTTTGCCTCTTGTTCACTGACTGTTGTTCTTCAGCAATGTTGTTGTAAAAACTGGGCAGCGCCAAATTGCAGAAGCTGCTATTTTAGATGCTACAAGGATTCCTTCAGTTCTTTTATATCTACTGCATATTTTCGGGCATCCCTATGTGCTGTATCAGCTTATTTCAGCTCTTCAGTGTGCACCTGTGCTTTAGACCGATCTTCTTACTTGATCACATTCTGATATTCTTTCCTGGAGTGGAAAGGGATGTGGTGGAAGAAGGGTTCGTGGATCGAGGAGTTGGATGGATCTTTTTTCTCTTGTGGGGATCATTATGATGGCTGTTGCGGTGATGCTGCCTCTGCAAAAGATGTGTTAGCGTGTTGTGTGTCCGTGCTTTGTAGCGCAGAATCATTGGCCTACATGCAGCCTTTACAGGCGTTCCTTTCCTTGCCGGGCGGTGAATAGTTAGCACCGTGAGTTTCACTCGCAAACGCCTAGTATTCAGAGAAGAAAGTATCCGGTGGAGAGAACGCAAGCTATCTGAAAACGATACCAAAAACTGTATATGAAACCTTACTGTTACATACAGTACGGTCGATCAAACTATACTCTTTATTCGCCAACAGAGAACAAAAGTACTATGAAAGTAGGTCAATCCTTTTTTCCTGAATTTTAGCCAATCAGTATTTACATACATCCATACAATTACCAAATAATATGGATTGTAGGGAGTATATGAAACCTTACTGTCACATACAATACCTACAATCAAACTATACTCTTCATTGACTAACAGAGAGCACCAAGTATAATAAAATAAATAACCGGCGGATGGGGTTCCGCGACCGTGCCGCTGGCCCCAAAGTGGTGCCTCTCCCATCCAACCCCGCCTCTCGTGCCACCGGAGGATCCGCCCCGGGCGAAGCCATCGTGGCGGTGGCGGCGCGGACCTTTCCCCCGGGCAGCGGCTTCCCTTCCTCGCGGCGGAGTTCTTTGGTAGCGATTCGGAGGCGGTGTGGTGTCGCGGCCTTCCCCGCCGAGCTCTACACATTGACGATTGTTGAGTAACATATTGTACTAGGTATAGTCTGTCTATATATACATGAGCAGCCGGCCCAATTGATGTTGTGCAATCTCCAATACTCTTCTACAACGATGACGAGGGGTTCGGCCCCCTCCGGCGGGTCGGCCTTGCGGTGGTGCCAGCAACCTCAGGTCCAATTGGTGGCCATGGGCCAGGGCTGGGCTGAGGCGTTTGCTGCAGCAACGTGGAGGCGCTAGCTGCTGCTGCCGGGCGCCATGGTGGTGTCGTGGCTGCGGGCTAGTTGGCCGAGGTCTCGTCGGATGCGGCTTTAATCCTCATCCCCCACCTGTTCCGGCTGCATCCGGGTTTTGGTGTATGGTCGGGTGAAAGTCCTGCTTGGCGGTGACTGATGTTGAGCACGGCGACAGCTGCGGGCGTCGTTACCTTGATGAAGGCATGCTTATGGCCTTCACCATGCCTTCCTTATCCTCTGATGCAGGGGAACCCTAGGTCGTGTACACCGAACTAGGTGGCGGTGTCAAGGTGTCGTTATCTTCTTGAAGACGGTATCTAGGCCATCGAGGAGGACCGATGCAACATTCGAAGTCTGGGGGTGATGATGTGCTACGGGTGGTGGCCACCGCCCAAGGTTTGCGCTTTCGAGGCGCAATGTACGACGCGGCGATGTCTTCCCAAGTCTGTCAAGACTCTGCCTTCTTCTCGCTGACTCCTCTAAGGGAATTTACGTTGGTCTGGGTTGCCTTGGAGTCTAGGTCGAGCTTCGGTGTTATCTTACTTGGTTCGTGGCGCCGCCCTAAAGCCATGTGATCCTTTTCTCGTCATTTGTGGTAGAATATTAAACAAGCAGAGTCTTTTATCATCGAATGCGTAGAGCGTGTGTTGTTTACCGCTTAGCGTTGTATTGTGAAGTGAAGTTGTAACCTCCTTCGCGTTATACCGGTCGTTTTAGCCTCTCTTCTATATTTGATACACCTTCAATGATGTATTCTCGAAAAAAAGAGAACACCAAGTACTATGATAGTAGGCCAATCCATTTTCTCGTTAATTCTAGCCAACCGTAGGACTATCTCGTTGTCAAGCTCAAGATAGTTATTCACCGCCCCGCCAAAACGCCCTAGATATTTAGCCATTCCATCCGGCGTTGAGCCCTGGCAGTTCAACATCCTGCCTTGTGGCGTTGATCGTAGAATCTGTTAACGTAACAGTGATTAGCGGGGAGGGAAATGATTGTACGAGGCTCATTTTTGCCAGGCGAAATTTGTCAATTGTCAAGACAAAATCCTCTAAAAAGTAACCATCCTCCCCATGCATTGTGGGACCTGATAGGAGCTTCTCACCTCAAAAGTAAAGAAAAACAAACATGTCGAGCCGTTTACACTAGACTACTACGGTCAACTAGACAAATCTTGCAGGGAGGTACAAGAATCTAGTGAGATTTTACCCCTCTTTTGCACTTCCACGCAAATAAAGAAGACTAAAGCAAGGTGATGTGATACTTCTGCAGGCACCGTACAAAATACAAGAACCTGGGGTTTTGTGGAGTACCTGTAGTCCCTTCATTTACTTGGACGGCTTCTCTACGGTGCTTGGCTGCTGCTGGCCGAGTGTAATGGGGTTTGCTTCCATGAACTCCCTCCTCGAGATCCCTTTATTCTTTAATTGATTCGTAAACGAGATTTGATCTCAGCAGCTCGACGCATTTTAGAGCATCACCTAGCAGTGCCCTTAAAAATCTGACTCTTAAAACCAAATACAGGTTAAGAAAAATGAGTTTTAAGGGTCGAAAACAACCCCATGTGGGAATATTCCAGGAATATGCTGAAAACGAGTTTCTTTTCTTACACTTCATCTTCTTCACTCGCCCTAGCCTCCCGCGCGCTGCCCCCCGCCATCCTCCGGCCCCCGCCTTGCCCCTGCCTCGTCCACACCCCTACCTCGTTCGCGCCGCCCCTCACCCTGTACGGCTTTATGCCAGTCGTTGGCGTCATGCCGGGAGTCAAAGGCTGGATCTCTCTTGCCAGATCCAGATCTTGTTGGTATTATTCTTCCTTGCCTCGGAGCTCCATCGGGCGGAGCCAGATGCGGCGGTGAGGACCTCCACCTGCAGCTCCAAAAATAAGTTATGCGATTGCTGCAAGCTTCGTTCTTTTGAGCTGCCTGCACCTTCTTCTCTGGCCGGCCATGGAGGCGAGGGGAGAAGTGATGGTGCGGAAGCTCGAAGAATTCGAGGCTCACGGCGGTGGGGAGTTTCTTCTGCGTTTTCGAGCTCAATTATAGCGGCTGGTAGCAGGCCGCTGATCTCTGATGTCAAAATGGGCATCTTGTGACGCCGTGGATGCATCCACTCAATCTCCAACGAAGGAGGCCCTTCTTCGATGGAGCTGGGTGACACCTTCCACCTTCTTCATCCCAAGTGGTCTCGTCCCCGCTGATGAAGACGGTGGCCGTCGGTTGTCTCCATCTCCCGAGTTCAGCGGTGAGGAAGATGGACTGGATCACGTTTTCACAAAAGCTCCTGAGGTCCTGTGTGTGTGTTTCCAGGACCATCTTGTAATTTTTTTTCTCCTAAAGTCGTATGTGTAATTTGTACCACCGCTTGGAATGAAATGAAGCAGCTCTAGGTGTGAGTTTTCTTATGTGGTGGAAACGATGCTTTATCTCGCACCAGTTACGTGTTTATATAGTCAGCCGAGTAGGCCATATTTGGTAACACACGATTACAGGGATTGACTGAATCAGGGGGATTGACTAGATCGGAATATGCTTTATATTCCTAGCATATTCCGTTACATATATGGAAATGTATAACCCTAACATTCCCCCTTAATCTAAACTCATCTAAACTTTATTCCCTTCCGGTGCCTTCCATATCTTTCCCCTCTTCCCTCCCGCAGTCGCAGCGGGAGCGTCATGGACGCGGACGATGTAGACTGGAGTAGTTGTAGACGTGTCGCTGTAGACGTAGCCATGATGTCGATGTCGAGGTAGCCGATGATGTAGTAGCGCTGGTCGTGGTAGTCATGGCCATTGTAGTACTCGTCGTAGTCGGTGTAGCCGCATTTGCCGGACGCAAAAGATTCAGTTTTTTTAGACGGAGCTGCAGTCGTGGAAGAGGCACCTTGCGGATGTCTGATACGTCGCAAACGTATCTATAATTTCTTATGTTCCATGCTACTTTTATTACAATACTTGAGTGTTTTACACATACTTTACAGCATTATTTTACATTTTCTGACACTAACCTATTAACAAGATGCCGAAGTGCCGCTTGTTGTTTTTCTTTGTTTTTTTCAAATCCTAGTAAGGAAATATTCTAATTGGACGAAATCAACGCCCGGGTCCTATTTTTGCACGAAGCTTCCGAAGACCGAAAGGATAACGAAGTGGGGCGACGAGGCGCCGCCACACAGGCCGCCGGCTGGGCCCGCCCTGTTGTGTGGGGCCCTCGTGCCGCCCTTTGACCTACCCTCGCCTACTTAAAGCCTCCGTCGCGAAACCCCTGTACCGAGAGCCACGATACGGAAAACATTGCGAGAGGTCGCCGCCGCGAATCCCATCTCGGGGATTCAGAGATCGCCTCCGGGAGGGGAATCATCACCGGAGGGCTCTACATCATCATGCCCGCTCCGGATTGATGCGTGAGTAGTTCATCCTTGGACTATGGGTCCATAGCGTAGCTAGATGGTTGTCTTCTCCGCTTGTGCTTTCATTGTTATAGATCTTGTGAGCTGCCTAACATGATCAAGATCATCTATTTGTAATGCTACATGTTGTGTTTGGTGAGATCCGATGAATAGAGAATATTATGTTAAGTTGATTATCAATCTATCATATATGTGTTTTTTATGTTCTTGCATGCTCTCTGTGCTAGTAGAGGCTCTGCCAAGTTGATACTTGTAACTCCAAGAGGGAGTAATTATGCTCGATAGTGGGTTCATGCCTCCATTAAATCGGGACAGTGATAGAAAGTTCTAAGGTTGTGGATGTGCTGTTGCTACTAGGGATAAAACATTGATGCTTTGTCTAAGGATATTTGTGTTGATTACACCATACTTAATGTAATTATCTGTTGTTCGCAACTTAATACTGGAAGGGGTTCGGATGATAACCTGAAGGTGGATTATTTAGGCATAGATGCATGCTGGATAGCGGTCTATGTACTTTGTCGTAATGCCCTGATTAAATCACATAGTAATCATCGTTGATATGTATTGAATCTTTATTTGTCAATTGCTCCCTGTAATTTGTTCACCCACATGTTAGTTATCTTATTGGAGAGACACCACTAGTGAACCGTGGACCCCGGTCCATTCTTTTACATCTGAATACATGCTACTTTACTTTTCTTTGCAAACAAACACCATCTTCCACTCGATACGTTTAATACTTTGTTTTCAGCAAGCCGGTGAGATTGACAACCAGTTACGTTGGGGCAAAGTACTTTGATTGTGTTGTGCAGTTCCACGTTGGCGCCGGTTTCACCGGTGTTGCGCCGCACTACATTCCTCCACCAACAACCTTCACGTGCTTCTTGGCTCCTACTGGTTCGATAACCTTGGTTTCTTACCGAGGGAAAACTTGCCGATGTGCGCATCATACCTTCCTCTTGGGGTTCCCAACGGACGTGTACATCTACGCGCATCAATGTCGAGGGTGCATTCCAGGGGCGTCTTGCGGATGTCAGAGGACGCTGTCATAGGTGATACCTCCAGTTTTTCCAGAACTGGAGGAAACCACCGAGCCCACAACGGTTTTGCCAAAACCGTGTGGGTGCTTGTACTGCGATGCAGTTGCTCTACGTCGGATGCGGTCGATACCGTCGTCGATGTCGTGTCGCCTTGCAGTAGTACTGTCAGAGGGCGTGTGTCCATCCTAGCGGACGATGTAGTTGCGGCGGCGTGTTGACGAGGTTGTTTTGTTGATGAAGACCATGTTGATGTCGACCTTGGCGATGATGTGTGGTTGATGTTGGAGTAGCAGGCATGTCGACGATGTGTGTTGCTTGGAGGCGTCCCTCGTGGCGACAATGGTGTCGAAGCCTTGCCGGTGGAGAAGTCGATGAAGACGTATTCCACACCGGCCTGCATGTGGATGTTGTCGGTGTCACTTCTCGTGGATGGTCGATGATGATAGTCCGCGTAGTCGTGCAGCTTGATGCGGTGGTTCGGCTTGGTGTAGATCCCCTTGGTGCAGCGGCTCGATGTAGTCGTACGCGGAGTTACGCAGGTTGTTGGTGGGCCGGTTGAGTATCACAGGATGCGTGTACATGAGATTTGCTGATGCGTGCATACCTGCATGCACAGAATTGCTACATGCGTGGTGTTGCTAGGACGTAGGAACGGCAAAACCTATACACCGACCAGGTTGGTGGCTACCGGCCACCGCACACCCCCTGGTCGGGTATGGGCCAGGCCCATTTAGATCTGTTTAGCCTGTGCAGTTCGTTTTTGCTTTCTCTTTTTTTCTTTTCTGGTTTCTTTTTCTGTTTTCTGTTTTCTTTTCTTTTTTCTGTTTTCGGTTTTGTTTATATTTTTTTAGATTCAAAAATTTTAATTTTTAAAAATTGTTCAAATTTTAAAAAATTAAAAATATTCAAATTTGAAAACCGTTTAAATCTAAAAAAACCATTCAAATTTGAAAACCGTTCAAATATGAAATTTGTTTAAATTAAAAATATTAAATTTTAAAATGTTCAAAATATAAAATTTGTTCAAATTAAAAAAATGTTCAAATGTAAAATTTGTTCACATCGAAAATTGTTCAAATCCAAAAATTGTTCATATAAAAAAATAAAAAAATAGAAAATAATGTTTTCAATTTTTCAAAAATATACAAATTTTGAAATTTTTTGTTTTTCCGAAAAAATTTCACATTGGCATTTTAAATTTTTAAAAAAGAAAAGAAATA
Organism: Lolium multiflorum; assembly: GCA_030979885.1. Taxonomy (NCBI): domain Eukaryota; kingdom Viridiplantae; phylum Streptophyta; class Magnoliopsida; order Poales; family Poaceae; genus Lolium; species Lolium multiflorum. The sequence goes on from CM061748.1 coordinate 100,188,450, forward strand.
AAATAGCAGAAAAGGAGAAAAACAGAAGAAAAAAAACGAAAACAAACGTTACTGGGCCGGCCCAACAGGCACCTGGGGGGTGCGGTGCTTGGTCCGCACCGACCAGGGTGGTGTATAGCACCTCCCCGTAGGAACTGGGAAATGCTCGGTAGCGCGCGCACGCTACGGAGCACCGCTTCGCGAAGGACACGCGGTCGTGGGCCGGCCCGTTTGCGCAGCGCACAGTCGTAAAAATAGAATTCAATTGTGCGGAGCTGGGGAATCGATCCCTGGTGGCGAGGTTGCGATCGACGAGTGAGTAGCCAACCGCCAGGTTGATGAGTTTCTGTTGGTTATTAACGCACACTAGGCGTACTTATTTATATCCAGAAGCGAGTTGGCGCTGTTGGCTATCTGTAGGTATGTCTTACTTCTAATCTTCGATAGGATTTACTTAGGATTTTTTGTTTCTCATTTTTTCTTTCATATATGTTTCTTCCACTTGTTTTTTCCTATTTTTCTTATTCTATTTTTTCTTTTACATTAGTTCCATGATTTTTTTTTGTTCCCATGTGTATAATTAGTTGTTCCCCGGTGAATAAGTAGTTGTTCCTTAGTGTATATGTATTTGTTCCTTCGTTTAGAAATTTTTTTCCTCTTAACTCTAAAAAATTAGTTCCAGTATTGTTTTGTTCCCTGTTGTATAATTAGTTGTTCCCCGGTGAATAATGATTTGTTCCTTCATTTAGAAAGTGTTGTTCCGTTAACTCTACAACATTAGTTCCACTAATATTTTTGTTCCCATGTTTATAACTAGTTGTTCCCCGGTAATAACTAGTTGTTCCCTAGTGTATATGTATTTGTTCCTTCGTTCAGAAAGTTTTATTCCTCTTAACTCTACAAAATTAGTTTCACTATTGGTTTGTTCCCTGGTGTATAATTAGTTGTTCCCTGGTGAATAAGTAGTTGTTCCCTAGTGTTTATGTATCTGTTCTTTTGTTCAGAAAGTTTTGTTCCTCTTAACTCTGCAGAATTAGTTTCACTGGTTTGTTCCCTAGTGTATAATTAGTTGTTCCGCGGCGAATAATGGTTTGTTCCTTCATTTAGAAAGTGTTGTTCTGTTAACTCTACAATGTTAGTTCCATTAATGTTTTTGTTCCCATGTGTATAATTAGTTGTTCCATGGTGAACAAGTAGTTGTTCCTGATTGTATACTTATTTGTTCTTTTTTGTTATGAAATATTTTTTCTCTTGTTGCAGAAAAATAATTCTATAATATTAGTTTCACAAATTTATACTTTACATAGTTGACAATACAGTTTTGGCCTGATTGTAGTTTGGAATTTGTGCCTTCACATTTTCCCCTAAACTGTGCATGTGTTGGTGTACCGGCCATCTCACTTGCTAACTACGTGTGGTGCATCGGCCAGCTCACTTGCTAGTTGCTACTACTGATGCACATGCATGTGCATGGATTTTACGGCCAGGTTCTCATGGTAATTGCCAAGATGAGGTCATGGTGATACGCATGCACATACACATGCACATGCATGAAATTAGCGGCAAGGCCTGATACATGTGTGGACTGCACCCTACTGATGTTAGCTGTGGAGAGAGTACTAGCGGCCTAGCGCGACACCAATCTGCACAGCACTGGCAAGCGCTACGTAATGATGCACAGCTACGTACACATACACTGGCAAGCCCACCACGTTTTCAGGCATATCTCCACTTTTTTAGTCCCACATCAGGGACCGAAGAAGAAATCCACCGAGTTAAATACCCGCCCGCGGTCTTAGTTATCAACGAGTCAGGTCGCTAGCTTGATCCAGCTGGTTAACAGCGGCCGATGATCTTTGCCCGACGTAAATGGGCCGCCAAATAGAAGGCCCATCCGACCGATCTTGTTCGAAATATATGAAAGGGAGCGCGCGAGCGCGAGGGAGGAGGACCCGTAGGAACTGCATGCAATCGATTGCCGTGTTGCCTGACGATGTTGTGCCTGCAGGACTTCGATCGCATCGCGTACACGCGCGCGCAATTAGCATGTAGCAGAGTGCAGAGCCTCGATGGGCGGCTGAAGGTGCGCGCGCGGCCTGCGTCTCTTGTTCATGCGTGTGGGCGCGACGTTGAGGTCGTCCTGGCGTGGATGTAGGTCGCGCCGACGTGCCCGTTCCCGCAAGCAATCACCTGAGTTGTGCGCCGCCTTGCGCAGTTTCTGGTAGGAGTACTACTTTTCACCGGAGGAGGAGGATCAAGGACCGGGTGCTACTTAATCTCCCCGGGGGCGGCGCGATGCGATGCGGAGGTTGGTTGGAGGTTTAGGATCGGCGTCGGCGCGATGCGATGCGGAGGTTGGTTGGAGGTTTAGGATTGGCGTCGTGAGACTAACCGCTTTGATACCATGTGATTTTTCGTATGTTGTGGAAGCGATGCTTTATCTCGCACCAGTTACGTGTTTATATAGTCAACCGAGTAGACCATATTTGGTAACACACGATTACAGGAATTGACTGAATCAGGGGATTGACTAGATCGAAATATGCTTTATATTCCTAGCATATTCCGTTACATATATGGAAATGTATAATCCTAACACTACGTCCTTCGGGACCTTTTCCTTTCAAAAGACAAAAAAAAAAGCGTCTAGCCAGAGTAAGTTATCCATGTTCGCAGATAGGGTCGCCTTTCTAGGCCATCTTCAACGGGCCAACGTATTTTGGACGTCTAAAATGTCCGCTTGCGTCGCCTCGCAGACATGAAAATGATCATGTTTTACCACGCGTCTGTTTGCGTCAGGGGTGTCTCTAGCAGTCCAATGCATAAATATTTTTACCTAATTCTTTTTTCTTTTTCATAACCATAGATATAAACATTACACGAGCTACTACATAGTTTGAAACATGGTTTTAAAATTGCAAAATGAAATAACCTAACTAGTGTTGGACTCGTTGGTTTTGTTCTTTCGCTGTCAAAATAACTCTCAAACAAATCGTCCAAACTAGAAAATCCAACTGGGTTCTATGTGCCTATACTATAGGTGAGGATGTAAACGGCGCGAAGCTTTTGAGTTCGCATTTCAAACGAGAATGTGAACTTGAGGGGTATTTCACAACCAAATACTCACAAAAAATTTCTATAAATTCAATGTTTTTTATACATATCAGAAACCATGTGTAATACTTATCATCGCATACGGTTTCCATATAAAAAAGCATGTGCAATCTTCGTCGTCCTCCCTTTCGCCTTTGTTGAAGGAGGAGGAGGAGGACAAGCCGGAGTAAGAGCATCTCCAGTCGCGTCCCCCAAAGCGTCCCCCAAAGCAATTTGGGGCGCGCCGGACAAAAAATCTGTTCCAGCCGCGTCCCCAAAGCCTATTTTGTCCGGCGCGCCCGATACGGTGTCCGGCGCCCGAGCCCGTCCCCGTCCCACAGGGGACGCTCCGGGCACGCCGGACACAACGAAAAGCGAGGCGGGCTCCCACATGTCGGCGACTATTTGCATAAACCGTTGGTTTGCGCCTTTTCTCGTCGCTCCTTCCTTCCCGCGCCTCCCACCCTCCGCCGCTGGATTTCCTGGCCGTTTGGACGTCTGATCTCTGCTGAGAGTCGGCACCGTCAACGTGGCTGGGGCTCCCGCCGGTCGTGTCGCCGCTTCGCCAGCGCGTCCCAGAACGCGCCATCAAATCCGCCCCACCTCCGCGCACACAAGGTGCTCGACGACTTGCCAGGTAGGCGCGATTGGCCGCTGTTCGTTGCGTCGTCTGCCTCGCGCAACTTTAACCATTGATTTTGCTTTAGCCATGGACAGCGACGATGAGATGCTTGCCCTGCTGCCGGAGGACGAGCAAGCCTTCGACGACGACTGCGGGAGCATTTGCGATCATCGCGTCCCTCCAGGACATGGTTGACGCTGAGGCGGAGAAGAGGAAGAGGCCGCACCGCGTAGGATCAAGGCGGGGGAGAAGGAAGTCCAAGCCCCGGCATAGGATGGAGGGGCATACCATGCTGCACAACGACTACTTTGCAGACGGTGCAACACATGTAGACAATTTTCGGCCCGGTAGGATGAGCAAGGGCATGTTCATGAATATCCTCCACGGCGTTCGAGAGTTCGACCCTACTTCAAGCTCAAGCTCGACGCTGTAGGCGTTGTCGGGTTCTCATCCATTCACCGCCGCCATGAGGATGCTTGCATACGTAGCACTTGCCGATACACAGGACGACTACCTTCGCATGAGTGAGTCTACTGCCATTGAGTGCATGTACAAGTTTTGCCGAGCTGTGGTGGGAAAGTTTGGCAAATACTACTTGAGAGGGCCAACTGAGGAAGAGACGCAAGGATCATGGCACAAAATGCTGCCAGAGGATTCCCTGGAATGGTTGGAAGCATCGATTGCATGCACCGGGCATGGAAGAACTGCCCGTTTGCTTGGCAAGATATATACAAAGGGCGTCATGGATATTGCGGGTGGTGCTTGAAGCTGTGGCAGATTATGACTGTGGATTTGGCATTCTTTTTTGGCATGGCGGGATCACACAATGACATCAAGTGTTGCAATCTCGTGTTCAGCAGACTAGTGGAAGGGCATGCTCCACCATGCAACTATGAGATGGCCACCAATATACCAAAGGCTATTATCTAGCCGATGGTATATATCCAAATGGGCCACTTTTGTCAAAACAATATCGAATCCATCAGTCTGAAGAATTCTCACTTTGCTACGCGAGGAGGCTTGCAGGAAGGATGTCGAGCGGGCATTTGGTGTGCTTCAAGCACAATTTGCCATTGTCCGGTACCCTGCTCTAAGTTGGTCTCACGACCAAATGTGGGAGGTGAAAGCTTGTGTGATCATGCACAACATGATCATCGAGGATGACCGCAAGAATCATGCCAAGACACATGTTGGTCTCTATGAGTATCAGAGCCCTCTTGCGGAGGTTGATCATGAGTTGCCTGCAAATTTTGCTGATTTTCTCGCCATGCACGCAGAGATCTGTGACAGCAATGTTCATGATCAACTTCAAGCTGATCTCGTTGAGCATTTGTGGAGGATCAAAGGAAATACCGTGACACCTTGATCTAGCCCTATTTATTATATTTGTTTACTTGTTTTATTGTTTGTTGTATTTTAATTAGAAAACAATCCCTGCAAAACATTTTTATTCATATGCTATATTTGATAAATGGTTCTGTGTTAAAAAAGAAGTATTTTTAATGTTTGGGGGACGCGTTTGGGGGACGCGGCTGGGGAGCGACGTCCCCCAAACGCGGCACGAACAAAACACGTCCCACAAACATTCAATCTGGCGCAGTTTGCGAGACGCTTTGGAGGACGCGGCTGGAGATGCTTTAAGAAGGGGAGGAGCCGGCTGGTGGTCAGTCAGCGGGAGGGACTGCTCCTCCTGGCAATCGTTTGCGGTGGTGGGTGTATACGCTGACTTCTTGGCAAGGCCGTGTGCGTATTCGTATGCATTGTATCCGTGTCAGGACTCACACCGTTCAAATTATTGAGCGTTAACTTGCGTCCAGTCATTCCTACTATGAGTAAACGGGACAGAGATACAATGAGCGCGTTTGTTAGGCTGCATGTCCCTTGTCTCGCATCGGCCCAGCTTTTTTCGGCCTGTTTGGTTACCTGGTCGACCCGCGTTCTTGCAGAAACCGGTTCTCAAGGAGAACCCGAACCCTTGGGCCAGGCCCTGGAGGAATGCCTGGTTCGGCCGTTTCTAGCGAGCCACTCCCGTTTCCGCATAAGTGGAGAACGCGGTGTCCTCGCAGAGCCACCGCGGGAGATGGCGGGAGTTCGCGCGGGATGGCGGAATCTGGACGCCATGAATTTGGTCACCGCGCTTGAATTTTCGCTACCGTATATAGGGGCGGCTATCTCGCCGGCAAATCCAAATCCCACATTTCCCCCCATTTCGAGCTCATCCACCATCCCCGATCTAGCGACATGGCCAGCTCTACCTCACCCGCACGGTCGGCGAGGCTTGCGGCGCCAACGGTGGGTGTGGCGGCGGCTACTGGCTGCGGAGGATGGTCATCTTCTTCGTCTGCGTCGATGACTTCGGTTGTGGTAAGCTTCTGCAAACCCTAGCCTTAGATCTATATCTTATGGGTACACAACCGGGGTCTGAACGAATGCATTGTAGGACATTCCTTCATCGCTGATGACCCACAAGTATAGGGGATCGCAACAGTCTTCGAGGGAAGTATTACCCAATTTATTGATTCGACACAAGGGGAGACAAAGAATACTTGTAAGCCTTACAGAGTTGTCAATTCAGCTGCACCTGGAAACAGACTTGCTCGCAAGAGTTTATCAGAGTAACAGTTTTATGGCAAAGTGGAAATAGTGAAATAACAAAGAAGTGAAATAAAGACAAAGATAGTGATTATAGTAAACAGCAGGATTAAAATACCGTAGGCACGGGGACGGATTTAACGGGCGTTGCATGGATGAGAGAAACTCATGTAACAATCAAAGCAGGGCATTTGCAGATAATAATAAAACGGTATCCAAGTACTAATCAATCAATAGGCATGTGTTCCATATATAGTCGTACGTGCTCGCAATGAGAAACTTGCACAACATCTTCTGTCCTACCACCGGTGGCAGCCGGGCCTCTAGGGAAACTACTGGATATTAAGGTACTCCTTTAATAGAGTACCGGAGCAAAGCATTAACACTCCGTGAACACATGTGATCCTCACATCACTACCATCCCCTCCGGTTGTCCCGATTTTCGGGGCCATTGGTTCCGGACAGCGACATGTGTATACAACTTGCGGGTAAGATCATAAACAACGAATATCTTCATGAATCAATAACATGTTCAGATCTGAGATCATGGCACTCGGGCCCTAGTGACAAGCATTAAGCATAACAAGTTGCAACAATATCATAAAAGTGACATCTACGGATACTAGGCACTATGCCCTAACAATCTTATGACTATTACATGACCAATCTCATCCAATCCCTACCATCCCCTTCAGCCTACAGCGGGAATTACTCACACATGGGGGGGAAACATGGCTGGTCGATGGAGAGGCGTTGGCGGTGATGGCGGTGATGATCTCCTCCAATTCCCTGTCCCGGCGGAGTGCCGGAACGGAGACTTCGGCTCCGCGACGGAGTTTCGCGATGTGGCGGCTCTGGAGGGTTCTGGTGATTTCGACTTCTCCCGTGGCTTTGTCGAACCCAATAAGTAGTCCGAAGGAGGCGTCGGAGGCCAGCCGAGGGGCCACACCACATGGCCGCGGGCCCCCTAGGCCGCGCCGCCTTATGGTGTGGGGCCCTCGGGCCTCCACCTTACTTCTCCTTCGCTCCGTCAGTATTCTGGGAAAATAGGGCCTTCTGCATAAATTCGAGGATTTTCCCGAAAGTTGGATTTCTGCACAAAACGAGACACGAGATTCTGCTGAAAACAGCGTTAGTCCGTGTTAGTTGTATCCAAAATACACAAATTAGAGGCAAAACAATAGCAAAGTGTTCGGGAAAGTAGATACGTTTTGGACGTATCAACTCCCCCCAAGCTTAGCTTATTGCTTGTCCTCAAGCAATTCAGTTAACAACTGAGCGATAAAAGAACTTTCACGAACACATTTGCTCATATGATGTATATATTCTCATGCTATGGCTAATACTCAAGCAGTTCATAATGAAATACATGCAAATAAGATCATCCAACAGCTATATCAATCATGGAGAGGTACCAACAATTAATAATAAGCATCATGAATCATGTATATAAGCAGGATTGCAATGTTCATAAGAGAATATGATAAAGTGGTATCTTACTTGCCCGTATTTGATCGGCAAAACATAAATGCCGAGGCACATCTTGAGTTCATAGAAAGACTAGAAGTAGTGATTGTCAAAGATAAAAGCATCAAAGTTATACCACAATCAATTATATTTTGAGACAAGCATATTATACTAAGAATGACAGTCGTGCTCTCAAGATAGTGCTCAAAGAAAGAATGGAGACACAACATAAAAGTAAAAGATTGACCCTTCGCAGAGGGAAGCAGGGATTAACATGCGCTAGAGCTTTTCATTTTTAAGACAGGAGTAAAATTATTTTGAGAGGTGTTTGTTGTTGTCAACGAATGGTAATGGGTAAACTAACTACCTCATCAACCGGACTCACAAGAGCGGCTCCCATTTTATTTATTTTTGGGTGGCACTCCTTCCAACCTTTCTTTCACAAACCATGGCTAACCGAATCCTCGGGTGCCTGCCAACAATCACATACCATGAAGGAGTGCCTTTTTATTTAAGTTTTATTATGATGATGACACTCCCCCAACCTTTGCTTACACAAGCCATGGCTAACCGAATCATTCGGGTGCCGTCCAACAATCACAAACCATGGAGGAGTGTCTATTTAAGTTAATTAATTTGGGACTGGGAATCCCATTGCCTCTTTTTGCAAAATTATTGGATAAGCGGATGTGCCACTAGTCCATATGAGAGTCCAAAAGTAAATGACAAGGTTGAGAGCTAAACACCACATACTTCCTCATGAGCTATGAAACATTAACACAAATTGAGAAGCATTTTGAAGGTTTTAAAGGTAGCGCATGAGAATTTACTTGGAATGGTTTGAAATGCCATGCATAGGTATTTATGGTGGACACTTTGGAACGACTTGGTTTTCAGGTGTTTGGAAGCACGAGCGGCGTTCCCGCTCAGTACAAGTGAAGGCTAGCAAAAGACTAACAAATCAAGAGAGCAGAACTGTCATAATCATGCTTGCGGCAAAATAAATTAACGGAGGCATAAAAGTGATACAAGAACTCTGAAGCAATATAAATCATCGAGGCTTAATTGACTTTTTGTTCAGTCATATGCATGCGTGAGCATGTGCCAAGTCGATATAAATGAATTATTCAGAGGAGGATACCACAATGCCATACTTACTTATGAATAAAACAATGCAAGCACACATCCATGACATGCTACTCATATTAATAAATTGGAGCTAAACATGAGAGATCATGAACTACTAGACTTTCTCAAATAACATATACCTCACATGAACCAACTAAGCATGCTCATATGGATGAGTATATGTACAAAAATGAAAGCAAATAGAGTTCATACCAGCCTCTCACCACAATCAGATTGTCGTAGATCGTCATTATTGCCTTTTCACTTGTGTAGCTTGGATAATATGAAATAAAAACCACGCTCCAGCCACCGAAGACCATTGAACTCATGATGAACTTTACAAACCAAAGAAGAACAGCAAATATTTTTGGTGTTTTCGAATTGAAACAAGAACGAAAGAAAACAAGCAAACAAAGCAAAATCTTTTTGGGTTTTCTCATAGCAAACTAACGATAGCAAATAAAGTAAACTAAGAGCAAGGAACCAAATAAACAAATGGTGAAGAGAAACAACAGAAATATTTTTGGACTTTTTGTGTTTTAGGAAAGAAACAAAGCGAAAACAAAAGAATGCAAACTAACAAACACAGAAAAGCAGGATGACTGCCAAACTGAAATCCTGACAGCAGTACAGAAATCGAAATTAACAAAAATCTTCCATTGCTCAGACCAAAAGTGTTCAACTAATGAAAGTTAGATAATAATCTGGGGCACATGCTCAAAAATTGGCAACTCAAAATAACGTTCTGGCTGGGCGCACAATTTTTTTGGTAACAGCCAGAATCTGTTTTTGGACAGCACTTCCCCAAATATCATCTCCTCTCATTAGAAAACCACTCTAGAGACTAAACAAGTATGTACAAGTATCCAAAGAACCATAATATGCAAAGAATGAGTGATGCCGGTATACCCCCCAAGCTTAGGCTTTTGGCCTAAGTGGAGTTCATTCCCACGGTCCCCATGAAGTGGTGTCTCCGTAATATGACGAAGAACGACCCGGTTCCATGTATGTGCTGGAGGAAACGTCGGGGTGCGTGACGGTGTAGTCGTAGTAGGGCTCGGCGTTCTCGGAGTCATGTTGCTGGTGGAATTCTTGTATCTTCATATGTTCCTCCACCGCCTCCTTAGTGAGCGACCATGATTGCCTGTCAATATTGAACAAACCTGGCTGGGGAAGAGGGATTTCCTTCTCATTCCCATCAGCAAACAACATTCTATAGACCATATTATCTATAGTGGAGTCAGTAGTAACAAAATGATGGCTCTTCATAGCAGCAATATCTAGTCTCCTAGGGGTTAATGGTACATCATTAGAATCAAGAGGAATCTCTAGATGTGTTAAAATGCGCAGTGCAATAGTTCCTCCAAAAATAGGCCCCCTGCTAGACAGGCGGCGAGCAATAAGAGAACCAAGATGATAAGATGTCTCTCCAAGAAGTGCAACATTCAAGAAAGCAAGATGGTAGCTAGAGATGTTGCTAGTATTTTCTCTACCCAAAATGCTAGTAGCAATGTAATATGCGAAATATTTAATAGCGGGGAGTTGAATGTTTCTTATCTTCCCTCGCTGGATGGTGCGGCAATCATCCCCGGTGATCCCTCGGTAGAGCTCCAACAAGTCCCGGGGGTTGTCATCAATCCTCCTTGCTGTACCTACAGGAGCAATACCCAATGCACGACAAAATTCTTCTAATTTCATAGTAACAGGAATATCATAGATCTTGAATGCAACTGTCGGCTCATATTCCGTGTTGTGGAACTTGAAGCTCTCAACGAAAACTTTGGTGAGCCTGTAGTATTGTCCCCTTTCATCTCCCACGTAGGTGGCTAAGCCCCCCCCTGTTGACAAGGGTGAAGAAATCATCCAATATCCCTGCATTTGTCGGAAAATCATAACATGGGAAGGATGAAGCATTAGGAGCCCCATTGTCCTCCTCGGGCGCGAAGCTAGGCGCGATGACATCCTCATTGTAGGATCGCCTAATCTGAGTAGACGCCCTTGAGGGCTACCGGTGCTGGTTGTTGCTTTCTTGAACAATTCTCCAAATTTGAATTTCTTCATCTTCCCTTCTGAAATTTTCAACAATCATTATAAAATTTGATTTCAAGGTATGTAATTGAAGGGAACTACTATAGGAACTTGCTAGAGTACTAAACATGCATCAAAACTAATTTCTTCCACTTAGAACAAGCATGCAAGCTCACTAAACATGTTATCTACAGCAGCAAAATATTCAAGATATACTCAACCAAATGAAATTCTAATTGGACAATCAAAGGAGTAAATGTGCCAAATTTCAAACAGAAATCTGGGCTGAGCAAGGAGATCGAAAAATCGCGAGTTCTTGAGCAGAAACACGAGTGAGAGAAACTTGGTACGAGTATTTTCGGGAGAGAGAAGATGCTGGGAGGAAGAGATGATGTAGTGGGGCAAGGGGTGGCCCACACCACAAGGTGGCGCGGCCTCCTTGCTGGCCGCGCCGGCCTATGGTGTGGCACCTCCCTGCCCCAAGTCATCCTCTGGTGCTCCCAGATGCCTCGTCGAAAAATAGGACCAACGGTGTAATTTTTGTAATTTTTAGAGAACTTCGAAAAATGCACATTTCTGGTATTAAATTAATGATTACTGCGCAGGAAAATGATTTCTAAAATCTTAAATGACTAAAGCATATTGCAAAACAAAAGTGCTACAGCAAGTAAAATAAGTGGAGGGAGAAAGAAAGAAAGAAATGTTGTTTAGCTCTCTTATGCAATAAAATATACTTGTTAACAAGGTTGATCAAGTCTTGCTACCAAATAAATTTTATATGACATAAGAAGAAATAAACCTCAAATCAATCATGTTACCTTATATTGAATTGATATGGATCCAATCACAAGAGTTTGATATTCTTCTTTAGGCTCATATATAGGACAATCAATGGATCCCACTTTGATAGTTTTCACATTAAAAATTGTATTAACTCCACATACTTTATCAATCCTCTTGGGAAAATAGACAGTGTGTTCCTTATTATCAACATTGAAAGTAACCATGCCTTTATTGCAATCAATAACAGCCCCTGCAGTATTAAGAAAGGGTCTTCCAAGAATAATGGACATATTATCATCTTCGGGCATTTCCAACACAACAAAATCAGTTAATATCAAGCAATGCCGAGTAACTTGAACAGAACATTTTCACATAAACCAACAGAATAGCTAGATTTATCAGCCATTTGCAAAGATATATCAGTTGGTATTAATTTATCTAAATCAAGTCTCCTATAAAGAGAAAAAGGCATCACACTCACACCTGCTCCCAAATCACATAGAGCAGTTCTAACATAATTATTCTTGATGGAACAAGGAATAGTCGGTATACCTGGGTCTCCAAGCTTCTTTGGAATCTTACCATTGAAGGAGTATTTAGTGAGCATAGTGGAAATTTCCTCATTGGGGACTTTCCTTTTGTTAGTAACAATATCTTTCATATACTTTGAATAAGGAGGCAATTTAATAGCATCAGTCAAAGGGATTTGCAAAAATAAAGGTTTCATCCAATCACAAAATTTATTATAATGTTCCTCTTCCTTTGATTTTGGTTTCTTAACAGGAAAAGGAATTTGCTTTTGAACCCAAGGTTCTCTTTCATTACCATGTTTCTCAGTAATAAAATCTTCTTTAGTGTACTTTTTATTTTTAGCAGGCTTTTCAGGTTCTTTTTCAACCTCTTCTTTATCAGGAGTATCATTCTTATCATTATCTTCCTCATGTTCATTACCACTTTCAGTTTCAGCATCAGAAATAGAAATACTATTAGGCTCATTAACAGGTTCAGAGGATTCTACAACATTCTTATGTTTCTTTTTCTTTTTCTTAGATGGAGCACTAGTTTTAGTTAGTTGAGAATCTTGTTCAACTCTTTTGGGATGCCCTTCAGGATATAGAGGATCCTGGGTTGAAACACCACCTCTAGTTGTTACTTCATAAGCATGTTTTTCTTTAGAATTATTTCCCAACAAGTCATTTTGCACTTTAGTAAGTTGATCAATTTGAGTTTGAACCATTTGAAAATGTTTAACAAGTATCTTAACATCATTGGAGGTTCTCTCCACAATACCATGCAATTCACTAATAGCTCGAGAATTTTCCATTAAATGATTCTCTACTCTCATATTAAAGTTTTCTTGCTTAACAATATAATTATCAAACTCATCTAAGCATTGAGCAGGAGGTTTTGAATACGGAATATCTTCCCTAGTAAAGCGTTGAAGAGTGTACCTCAATCATGGATGAAGGGGGAGTTATCTCACATAAATCTTCTATAGGAGGTAAATTCTTCACATCTTCAGGTTTAATACCCTTCTCTTTAAGAGACTTCTTGGCTTCCCTCATATCTTCATCATTTAATTTAATCATACCCCTCTTCTTCACTATCGGTGTCGGGGTTGGTTCAGGTGTAGACCAATCATCATGATTCCGGCCTATTTTAGCCAATAATTCTTCAGCTTCGCCGAGTTCTTTTCCTGAAAACACAACCAGCACAACTATCCAGGTATGCCCTAGACTCAATGGTTAGTCCACTATAAAATATATCAAGTAAATCATGCTTTTCCAAATCATGGTCAGGCTGAGCTCTAATAAGAGAGCAAAATCTCGCCCAAGCCTGCAATTTCTCTCCATCTTCCTGGTCAAAATTATAAATTCTCTGCAAAAGCAGCTAGCAGGAAAGTATTTTCGAAAGAAAACATCACGCAAGTCAATTGGACTTTTAATAGAACCAGGAGGCAAATTATTATACCAAGTTTTAGCATCATCCTTTAATGAGAAAGGAAAAATTTTAGCAACAAAATAAGTACGCATCTTGACATCATCAGAAAACACGAGAGTAGATAACTCAATCATGTGTTCAACAGCACTTTCTTTTTCAGTACCACAAAAGGGTGTTTTCTCAACAATAGCTATATGAGATAGATCAAGAGAAAAATCATAATCTTTATCCCTAATGTTTATAGGAGATGTGGCAAATTTAGGATCATGAGATGGTTTATATCTAACAACAGTTCTGCAAGCAACTTTTTAATTTTTCTTGCATCAGTAGTAGCATTGCATTTTTCAATAAAATCATCATCAAGCTCTACATAATCTTCATCAATATCATCACTAGAATATTCAACAACTGTGAATTAACAGTGTAGCAGCATTTTCATTAAGAGTTTCAGTATTTTCAATTTGTCTAGACTTAGCAATTGTAGCATCTAGAAAAGATCCTAACGAACCATCATTATCACAGAAGCATCATCACAATTATGAGAGGAAATTTCAGATTCAGCAGAAGTACCAGCATTTGAAGTTTGTGGTGGTGAAACAAGTTTACTTATCACAGATGGTGAATCAAGAGCAGCAGAGGTACTAAGAGTTGTACCTTTTCTTGTAGTGGATGGTAATATGGCGATCTTAGTATCGCGAGGTTTACCCATGATGGAGAATTTGCAGCGAACAATATCAATCCAAGTGAACTTCCAAATAAAGCTATGCTCCCGGCAACGGCGCCAGAAAATAGTCTTGATGACCCATAAGTATAGGGGATCGCAACAGTCTTCGAGGAAGTATTACCCAATTTATTGATTCGACACAAGGGAGACAAAGAATACTTGTAAGCCTTAACAGCGGAGTTGTCAATTCAGCTGCACCTGGAAACAGACTTGCTCGTAAGAGTTTATCAGTAGTAACAGTTTTATGGGAGTGGAAATAGTGAAATAACAGCAGCGGTGAAATAAAGACAGCAGTAGTGATTATAGTAAACAGCAGGATTAAAATACTGTAGGCACGGACGGATTTAACGGGCGTTGCATGGATGAGAGAAACTCATGTAACAATCAAAGCAGGGGCATTTGCAGATAATAATAAAACGGTATCCAAGTACTAATCAATCAATAGGCATGTGTTCCATATATAGTCGTACGTGCTCGCAATGAGAAACTTGCACAACATCTTCTGTCCTACCAGCCGGTGGCAGCCGGGCCTCTAGGGAAACTACTGGATATTAAGGTACTCCTTTTAATAGAGTACCGGAGCAAAGCATTAACACTCCGTGAACACATGTGATCCTCACATCACTACCATCCCCTCCGGTTGTCCCGATTTCTCACTTCGGGGCCATTGGTTCCGGACAGCGACATGTGTATACAACTTGCGGTAAGATCATAAACAACGAATATCTTCATGAATCAATAACATGTTCAGATCTGAGATCATGGCACTCGGGCCCTAGTGACAAGCATTAAGCATAACAAGTTGCAACAATATCATAAAAGTGACATCTACGGATACTAGGCACTATGCCCTAACAATCTTATGACTATTACATGACCAATCTCATCCAATCCCTACCATCCCCTTCAGCCTACAGCGGGGAATTACTCACACATGGATGGGGGAAACATGGCTGGTCGATGGAGAGGCGTTGGCGGTGATGGCGGTGATGATCTCCTCCACCCCGTCCCCGGCGGAGTGGAACGGAGACGGCTCCCGCGACGGAGTTTCGCGATGTGGCGGCTCTCGGAGGGTTTCGGTGATTTCGACTTCTCCCCGTGCGTTTCAGGTCGAACCCAATAAGTAGTCCGAAGGGGGGCGTCGGAGGCCGCCGAGGGGGCCACACCACACGCGGCCCCCCTAGGCCGCGCCGCCTTATGGTGTGGGGCCCTCGGGCCTCCACCTTACTTCTCCTTCCTCCGTCATTCTGGGAAAATAGGCCTTCTGCATAAATTCCGAGATTTTCCGAAAGTTGGATTTCTGCACAAAACGAGACACCAGAGCAATTCTGCTGAAAACAGCGTTAGTCCGTGTTAGTTGTATCCAAAATACACAAATTAGAGGCAAAACAATAGCAAAAGTGTTCGGGAAAGTAGATACGTTTTGGACGTATCAGTCGTCGGTGGAGGTTGTGGAGGTTTTCCAGGTTCGATCTGACTCTACGACATGGACGGTGGTGCTGCCTGCATCTTCCATTGGGACGGTGGTGCTGGCTGCATCTTCGCCAGGGTCCCCTGCTTCCCCTACCTCGGTGTTGCGTGTGGCTCCTTTGACTATAAGGCCGACCTTAGTTACCTCGATGTTCTTTGATGTGGTACTGGTAGTTCATAGATCTACTAGTGCTTAAGGATGTCTATGTCGTAGTTCATTGATCTGCTAGTGCTTAAGGATGTCCATGTCGTAGTTCATTGATCTGCTAGTGCTTAAGGATGTTCATGTCGTTGTTCATTGATCTGCTAATGTATGTCATGTAGGGCATCATAACTTTGGGCTCCCCTGATCTGTCTGCGCCAACTGTGAATGCTCAGCCATCTCTGATAGCAAGCAAACCAGCCATGGTTTGGAAACCTGAGCTATCAGAGTTTGTGCTGAACCGGTTGGTTCAGCTCGTCCGTAGCGGCGTCTGCTTCAACATGGGATTCAAGGAGCAGCAGATGAAGAAGGTAGCCGCGGATGTTCTTGCATTCGCCGGCATACATGTCACCACTCTTCAGCTGTACAACCACATCAGAAACTGGAGGACGAAGTGGAGCGTCATCATGAAGATGAAATCCGATCGCATTCTGGACTGGAGCGAAGATGGTTGCTGCTTCTACGGCGGCGATGAAGGGGCGGCGGACGAGTACATCACGGTACGAATCCTCATTCAGCTCCTGCATAGAGCTGAAAGTATATATACATGTCAATGGTGTCCGCACTAACAGGTGTTCCTTGTCGATTGCAGCGGTACCCGAAGTGGCACCCCGATCACCAACAATGGTCAGATGAAGACGATCTTCACTCCCTGGTTCGTCTGCAAGGCGCAACTGTTCCAGCCTAACTTGCTGGTCAGGGCTATCGACTTCATTGCAGACAATGAAGCAGAGTATGCCGTCTACCGTAAGCTGCAGCCACCGGAGAGGAGGAGATGGCTTAGGACCTGGCTCCGCAACCAGTTTCCTGCCTAGTGCTTCTGCTTCCTTCTGATGATCCGCTGATTTTGAGAGGTGATCTTGTATCCCTCCATTAGCTAGGACTTGGTACAACCTGATCCCCGGTTTGTAATGATGAACTTTTTCGAGATGGTATATACTAACCCCTCGTGATGAACATGTGATGCATCACGAAGTAGTTGCTTCGTTCGTGATGCATCTCCCAAGTACTAGTTGATGTGTATTACCAGCATCTTTTCTGATGAACTGAATCTCATGTGTGCTGTTATTCAGTACTGGATAACCTCACCACTCTAAGTGAAGGGGTTACCACAACACTGAGCTATCTGCAACCAAACAGGCTTTGGGCTGCACGACCTGGAAAGAATAGGCTGGAAACGGGCAACCAAACTATGGGACCTAGGTTCCTTCTCCGGCGCTCAAGGCCGCACAGACTACCAAACGACCCGCCAAAAGTGGTCCATGGCCTGTTCGCGACGCGCAATGCCTCCCATCTCGCTGGCGCAGGCATGCAGGTTTCTGGTCCAGGCAACCAAACGCGCCCAATACATATATTCTGAGAGGCGACTTGATCCATCTTGACATAAAACAAGAATTTATACTTGCCCCATTTGGCGTACATGTAGACCACCAGATCACGAGAAGAAACTCGCGCCTTGCCCTTGGCGGTGGTCTCCTTTTTTTTCGATAAAAAAAATCCACTCAACATAGTAAGATTGATTACATAAGCTAGCATTGATGCGCAGCAGTAATGAACTTCTACAAACAGAACGAACTTAAAACTGGATAAACAACAGGGCATATCAAAATCCACTCTCTATCAACAAACACTCAAGTTCAGATGGGAATTCATCATGAAGCTTTTTTTTTGTTCATTTCCAATAAAGGATACAACAACGTTTACCAATCAATAAAGCGTGCCTAGTGGCTTAAGAAAAACGTTAAAAACGATGGACCTACACGCTGAAATAGCGTGTACTGCTCCCCTCAAGATCAAGCACGTCATGAGGTCTGAATTTGTAGTCCACATCACGGTGTTGGTTCCTCGCAAGCAAGCTCCTCTCCTCCTCCTCCTCCGAATCACCACGACCACCCTGGCCCCAAGGATGCCGCTGGTATCTTCGCAGTGCCTCCAGCCTCTCCGCGATCTCCTTCATCCCCGGACGTTCCTCGCCGTTCATGCTGACGCATCGCATGAGGAGGTGTGATACCTCTTGGAGAGCCTCCTGGCCCATCTCCTTCCTCACACTGTCATCCATGAGCTCGTCATGCCGGCCGGCTTTCACGGCCATTACGAAACGTGACACAAGGCTCCTATTTTCTTCCGGGCCGTCAAAACAGAGAACCCTCTTCCTGGTCAGCAGCTCCAGTAGAACGACACCAAAGCTATACACATCGCTCTTGTCAGTCAACCTGCATGTCATAAGGTACTCGGGGTCCAGGTAACCGCAGGTGCCTTGCACTAGGGTGGCGATCTCGGCCTCATCATTTGGAGCCAGCTTTGATGCCCCAAAGTCCGTTACTTTTGCGGTGAGGCTGCTGTCGAGCAGGATGTTGGCCGTCTTAACGTCACCGTGGAGGATCGGTGGCGAGGCCGATGAGTGCATGTAGGCCAGCGCCTCCGCCGACTCGGCCGCTATCCGGAGACGGGTATCCAAGGGCGTGTTGGCATCAAGGCCCTTGCCTCCATGGATGTACTGGTATAGGGTGCCATTTGAGACGTACTCATATACCAGCATCGGCACCTCCACCTCAAGACAGCAGCCGAGCAGCTTGACGACGTTCCGGTGGTTAATTTGGGAGAGAATGAACATCTCCCTCGTGAACTCCTTGGTCTCGGTCTCCTCCATCAACTTGGACTTCTTGATGGCCACCACCGAATCGTCTGCGAGGACACCTCTATAGACGATGCCGTGGCCGCCACGGCCGAGGATCTGGTCGGCGGCGAAGTTGTTGGTCGCCTTCTTGAGCTCTTCAGCGGAGAAAATGTTGAACCCGCCGGTGGTGCTACCGTATGACTGCATTTGTTGCTGCAGGATGACGCCTCCGTTGTGCTCGAAGAATTTCTGCTTTGTTCTGACGAGCTTGCTCTTCTGCCGCGCCAGGCAGAGGCAGCAGCACATGGACCCTAACAAGATCACTCCCACGCTGACTCCTGAATTGTGCACATTGCATTGCATACTCGATCATTAGCACATGGAGTATATAACTGACACCGAGAAGAATTTGAATGAATAACCAATGTGATAGTGATACTCCCAAAATATGTTGATCAATGAATTGATCAGTGTGTACCTGTAACAATTTTGAGAGCTAAGGTGAACTTGTCTTGTGGTGAATCTGGTCGGCAACCATCCTTCACTCTGGGATTTCCACTTGTCCCCCGAGGGCATTGGCAAGTGTAGTTTCCCGGCGTGTTTTTGCAGATTCCGTAGCACAAGTCTTTACGTTCACACTCGTCGATGTCTATGGGTTCGCAGAGCAATGAATCACCATTTGGTTAGACAAATTCATGTCAGCTTGCAGGAGAATTTAGTACTTCCAAGACTGAAGAATTCTAAATTCTGAAGGCCTTTCCTCGGACGTACCTCTGCATCCATCGTCGAGGTAGGGGTTGCCGTCGTAGCCCATAGAGCAGTTACACCCGTACCCGCCATCGTTGGCGACGTCGAAGCAGGTGCTGTGCGCGCTCCGGCACGCGAAGTCCCTCGCGTTCCGGGCGGTGCTGCAGTCAAAGACATCCCGGACGGCCCAGTCGAGCACGACGGGCACGTCAATAT
This sequence comes from Lolium multiflorum, assembly GCA_030979885.1. Lineage (NCBI taxonomy): Eukaryota > Viridiplantae > Streptophyta > Magnoliopsida > Poales > Poaceae > Lolium > Lolium multiflorum. The sequence goes on from CM061748.1 coordinate 100,208,059, forward strand.
CGCCGTCGCTGGACAAGCGGTAGACGCTGGTGTCGACGGACGTGTACGCACCGGCGTCCCCGCCGATGAGCCCGCCCGTGAAGTCGAAGCACGACGTCGTCGCCTTGACGTAGACCGTGACCTGGCTGGTGGCGAGGGAGAAGTCGGCGAGGCTGTAGTTGTAGCTGAAGAAGGTGAGCCGCGGAGCGGAGGGGCCGGTGTCATTGCACACAAGCTCGAAACCCCGGCTCCCGAGGCCGTCGACGCGGTAGCAGCCGCTGCCGATGCCGAAGGGGTAGGGGACTGTGATGTTGCCGCAGCTGTTGCGGCACCCCGGCAGCGCCAATGCCGGCTGCGGCTGAGCCGACGCCACGGCCACAAGGGAATGCAACACGATCAGCAGCAGGACGGTGGTCGTCATTCTCGACATGCTGTTGCTTCCTTGGTCTGCTTCGATTCGATTCGATCATATTATATAGGAAAAGCTGCGAGTGAGCACGGTAGACGACTTGACTTGACTTGACTTGACGCGAATATTCGGGAACGATTGAAGGAACGCGACGACCTGGTCGTCCATGCCGTGTTCATTGTAAAAGATTGTTAAATTTCCTGGAATTTCCGCGCAAGTTCCATACTCGTATAGCTAGAATAAAAGAAATTAGCAACCAACGTCCACTCAGTTTAATTAGTTTAATCATAATAAAGGGTATGACTAGTTCTTAGAGAACTAAGGGCATGTACAATTGACATCTTACCAATCTTACCAGTGCCACCTAGAATAAACGTTGAGATGGAGAAAAGAGAAAGATGAAAAAAGAAAAAAGAATTTACATTCTCTTATCTGTGAGATTATTTTTTTAGCACAATCTCTCTCACCACATATTTAGATGCCTCGTTGGTAAAGATAAGACTGAAAATAATAATCCATCGTACATCGTATTTGATTGTTACATCTAGATTACAAAGATGACATTATCAACCATTGCACACGAATCCCCTCCCTGGCAATCAACCGCTCACGCGGTTAGTTTGGCGCGGCAGCGCGAATTAATTCCCTTTTGCAGTGTCGTTTTGTGTTTAAATGCATGCATATGCAGCTGTCCAACATGCAACGGTCCCCCTTTTTGTCGCGTAGTGTTAATTGCGTTCACATGTAGCTATGTGTTCACACTTACAGTTAGTGTTTCTACTTGCAAGTTGCATGCAGCCAGGAGCGTTCACACTACATGCCTGCATAGAGCATCTCATGGGTTTACATTTATGAGCCAACTTTTCAGCACGTTGTTGCATGCATGTATGCATAGAGCATCTCGCTATTTTTCTTCAGCACGAGGCAGGCTCTCAATTCTTTTTTTTGCAATTCCTTTTGACAATTCTCTTTTTTGCAATTCCGTTTTTGTTGTTATTTCGTACGGTAATTCATGTTTTTTTGCATTAATTTTTTAATTCCCTTTTTCGGGCTACTGGTTTTTTGGGGGGAAATAACGGGTGGGAGATTCACTTGCAACTCAAATGAACTACCACTTGCTAATCAAATTAAGTACAGTTTTTTTAAGTTGTAAGCTAAAAAAAAATTGCTAAAATATTGTAAACTAAATTTACTTTTTAGGGTTGCTAGGTATTTAAATTTACCGTTTATAAATAACGGGGCACCAGGTTGATAACTTGTAAACAAAAAAAGACTCACTAAAATATTCTAAATGAAATTAAATTTTAAGGTTGATAGTTATTTTATATTTACCATTGATAAATAAAGGGTTAATAGCTTGTAAACTAAAAACGAGTCGCTAAAATATTCTAAATGAAATACTTTCAGGGTTGGTAGTTATTTATATTTACTATTGATAAATAATGGAGCACTGGGTTGATAGCTTGGAAACTAAAAAATTCGAAAATATTCTAATGAAATACTTTTTAGAGTTGATAGTTTCTATATTTTGCCGTTGATAAATAACTGGACACCGGGTTGATAGTTATTTATTTTTACCGTTGGTAAATAACGAGGCACTGGGTTGATAGCTTGTAAGCAAAAAAGGATTCGCTAAAATATTCTAAATGAAATACTTTTTATGGTTTATAGTTTTTTATATTTACCATTGATAAATAACAGAGCGCCGGGTTGATAGCTCGTAAACTAAAAAAAATTGTCGCTAAAATAATCTAAGTGGAATTATCTTTTTCGGATTGATAGTTATTTATAATTATCGTTGATAAATAATGAGGCACCGAGTTGATAGCTTGTAAACTAGGAAAAAGTTTCTAAAATATTCTAAATGAAATTAGCTTTTTAAGGTTCCTAAGTATTTATATTTACCGTTGATAAATAACAGGCCAGCGGGTTGATAGCTTCTAAACTAAAAAGAGTCGCTAAAATATTTTAATCGAAATTAGCTTTTTAGGGGTTGGTAGTTATTTATATTTACCATTGATAAATAACGGGGCACCGGGTTGATAGTTTGTAAATTAAAAAAAGTTTCTAAAATATTATAAATGAAATTAGTTTTTCTAAGGTTGCTAGGTATTTTGTATTTATCGTTGATAAATAATGGGCCACCAGGTTGATAGCTTGTAAACTAAAAAATAGTCGCTAAAATATTCGAAATGAAATTAGCTTTTTGGGTTGGTAAGTTTTTAAATTTACGGTTGATAAATGACGGGACACCGGGTTGATAGCTTGTAAACTAAAAAATATTTGCTAAAATATTTCTAAATGAAATTAGCTTTTGAGGGTTGGTAGTTATTTATATTTACCGTTGATAAATAACAAGGCATCGGGTTGATAATTTGTAGACTAAAAGAAAATTCTCAAAATATTTTTAATGAAATTAACTTTCTGAGCTGATAAGTTTTTAACTATACGGTTGTTAAATTTCGTATTTCAGGGTTGATAACTTTTAGCCCGAAAAAAAAAGTTGTCGAAACATATTAACATGGGTGCTAGTTTTGAAGATCTCGTCGAGACGAGTTCATTAGTGAAAACGTATCTTAAATTCGAGTTGTCATTTGGGAGATAAAACATTTTGAATTTTAGCATTAGAAAAGATTCTCGATGACATCATTATTTTTGTCTCGTAGGTAATGCATGTAATATTTTCCATAAATAGCAAATTTCGTCAAACAATTGTTAGAAAAGGAAATATCAGCTAATAACATGTGAGCTAAAAAAACCCGTCAAAATATTTCAAATAAAATGAACTTTTAGGGGTTGATAATTTTATACATTTACCGTTGATCACTTAAGTACGGATGGTTGATTATTCAAATAGAGAGGGTTGATAACTTTTAGCCCGAAAAAAAATTCTCAGAACATATCAACATGTGTGCTAGTTTTTTAGATCTCGTCGAAACCGATTTGTTGGTGAAAACGGATCTTAAATCTAAGTTGTCATTTAGGAGATAAAACGTTTTGAATATACGAAATAGGGAAAGATTCTTGCTGATATCAGCAAACTCGTCTGTTTCTGCATGCATTCAGAACTTTCCCTCAATAGCCTGCACTACAGTCCAAAATTTGCATAAAATGAAAAGAAAATTTGGTTAGAAACTAACCACTCCTCCTCTCCCTGGCGGTTGATCGCTAGCTAGGGCTGCCCGCCATTGCACATGCCCTAACTATGCTCTGAGACAGATGAAGTCATCAAAATTTTTTGTTGCAACTCATAACTAGCACGAATCACGAAGAAAATCTAACGGTCCGGATCATTTTCTTAGTTGCATTTTTACTTGCAACTAAAAAATTCTTAGTTGCAACTTCACTTGCAACTAAAAAGCCTCAGTCACAATCTAACTTGCAACTTATATGCACAAATCACGATGTAATCAAAAGGTGTAAAACTTAACTAGCAAATCCATATAACAAAACTACAGCAACACTAGTGCTGCAAGTATACATTCCATGGGGACTATAATGACACCAGCATCTTGCAATCAGCCCACATGTGTAAGTGCTACTTATGTAAACGAGTTAAGAATATTTGGGGGAATAGCTCAAACTATAACGTGCTTAGCCTTGGGCTTATATATATTGCTTCCTTTGTTTCTTGATATAAGCCATATAGTTTTTTGAAAAAAAAATATATAAGATATATTGTGTCGTATCACTTGTATAGAGATTTTTTTAGAAATTTATTATGTTTATCTAATGTGTGAACTCCTCTATTTTCTCACGTCAGTTAGTCAGGAGTAATCTCGCTCAAATCTGCTCTAACTTTGCCTCCAAATGTGTTCTTTAATATTCAGGCCAAAAATTATATGGCTTATATTTAGGATGGAGGGAGTAGATGGCATGTACAAATACGGGTGTATAAATACAATAGGGTGGGCCTATACTATATATGGATTTCTATTTTCGTGCACTCGGGTCCTTAGTTGTGCTCAGTTTTCCCTAGCCGCTTAACTTTTCCTCAGTTTTCCCTTCCCTCTAGTTTGAAACACTCACAAGTGCTGGAACGGCCGGTAGCCGTCTGGTCAGAGGCCTTGACTGTTAATCTGACGGGTGGGGCTACACAGGGGCAGTTCCTCCCTAACCGTCTCGTGCTGGCGCGTAGGGTTAGTAGACACGTCGGAGCAACCATCCATCTATAGCTGACGTGTGGGCCGTTTTATTTCCTGATTGTATACGCGGTGCTGCCAATGACAAATGAGGCCGCTCTATAGGGCTGCCGTAGCCAATGACCATTGAGGTCGTGTAAAAAGACATATATTGCCGCTCTGTGGGGCTGCCGCAGCCAATAACCAGTGGGATCATCTATTTATTTAGAGAAAATCATATATTGTCGCTCTGTGGGGCCTCCGCAGCCAATGACCGCTAGGGTCGTCTATTTATTTAGAAAAAATCATATAGAGCCGCTCTGTATGGCTGCGTCAGCCAATGACCGCTGGGGTTGCCCTTAGTGAAAAGGCATATATCCCTGCTTTTAGTTAGAGAGAAGCAACAAATTCGCTAATTAATTTTTCTTAAGCTAGACCCAGCAGGTGATTATTTTCGCAGCTTAATCTAAAATGAATCTTATGCTAAACATGGTTGGAACCTAGTCTTGTGTATCTCATTAGTCATCGGAGAACAGCTCGTTCCCCACCCTCGGACGGAGCAGCCATCGCTGACGCCTCGTCGCGCCGCCGGCTCTGTCACCCGGTGGCGTCGGACGGACTGCAGCGCTGCACGTCAACCACGTCTCCAGCACTTGTTTCATCCGCACGCATTGTACCCACCGCGGGAAAGTCCGCCGCAAGCAGATCCGCCACCCACGATGACCGGGATTTGTTCCGCGCACCAATTGGTAGTATAGCTTGGTAAGACCTCCGCTTCTGCCTCCCCCGCCCCCTAATCGATTCGGTTCCCGTAATTTATTGGAGTTTGCAGGTGCGAAATAGTCCTTAATGTCTGGTCATAGCAGGTACACCGGCAAGGGTGGGGATTCGATCATGTTGTGGCCACGTTCTACTTCTCCTACCTCGTCGGAAGTGCAGGTATCTAGCTTCTGCTCTCTGTACTACCGCTGAATTTGAAGTGCTTCCATGGCCTGTTGGAGTGATTTCAGTTGTTCGTTTTTCCATTATTGTTACAGTTTGCCAGGCAAGCCGATGATTCATGGTACATTGCATACCAAGATGAATCAACCCAGTGGTGTAGCCAATGGATGGATTTGGAGGAGAAGGTGGCCAATTTAGATGATGAATTGGCCCGTAAAAACCTGATGATATTCGAGCTGAAGCGTACTGTGGAGGAAGAAAATAAGAATTCAGAACTTATTCGCAAGGAGAAGTTGATACTTGAGAAAAATCTTGCCGTATTTGATCAAGTGGTAGAAAATCTAGAACATGAACTTCAAGTGATGGGAGAGGAGAAAAGTAGATTCATCTGGGCAGTTTTATTAGGTGTCATCCCTGTCCTAGAAGTTATGTGGTTGTGGTAGATGCTTTAGATAGTATAGAATTGTTATTCAGTAGATGGCTCTAATCACTGTATTTTGGTGTGGCTCTAACCACTGTATTTTGGCGTACAATTTCCTAGTTGTGCTAAGTAATGCGCGCGATAATTTTAGCATGCATGGACATCGTATAAAAGTGAAAGGATCCCAAAAGTGAAAGCATATACCAGCCTCTCGGATCAAATACATATCAATCTTCCCAATCAAGTTGGGATAGAATTCAAGTCATACATACGGATGTACATGGACACATCGAGAAAGTGGAGAAGCTTTTTTTGAGACGGATGTAGTAGTTCGAACTATTTTATCCCAATTTGAAAATGAAAAATAATAATTTATCATAATTTATCCCAATTTACGGCGTTGAACACGGCCGCGCAGCGATGGGCTAGAAGGGCTGGGACGACGGGCGGCTGAGGGGTGGTCATCTGCGCCATCCGCAAACTCGGACATGGAGGAGGGCCGGATCTGTGGCTTCGCAACCACTCTTGGCACCGCCGCCGTCTTGGTGTACTTCATCAGCGACGGACCTGAGGAGGGCTGGATCGGCGGCTTCGCAGTGAAGTTGTAGACGATGGCTTCAATCGTCTTGGCATCGATTCGCACTCTCAACACCGACGCCATCTTGGTGTCCTTCATCAGCAACGGATCTGAGGAGGGCAACGGAAGTGAGACATCGGCAAGCTCCGGCATTGAACGTTGGATCTGCGCCGTTGCAGCGATGTTGTAGGCGATGGCTTCAATGATCTTGGCATCGATGACCACTGTCAGCACGGCCGCCGTCTTGGTGTTCTTCATCATCAACAGATCTGAGAAGAGAAATGATAGTGAGACAGAGAGAGACATTTCAACTATTTCTGAGGGTTAGATCCTCACCGGCACTCTTAGATCCACGCCGCCACACAGTTAGATCCCCGCCGCCGCACACACGGTTAGATCCGCGCCGCCGCACGCACGGTTCGATCTGCACCGCCGTACGCACGCAACAGTTCCGCGCCACCGCGACCGCCAGAGTAAGAGAAGAAATAGGAGAGAGGAAGATGCGACTGGAATATGCGACTGCCAGGGTTGGTAGGTATGTGCTCTGCTCTTCTCTCCATATGCGTCCATCGAGGTAGAGAGATATCCAGGCTGTCCGATCATAAATGATCCAACGGTGCAAGCGTACATTGAGCTATTAACCAACCAAGATCCGTGTGACATACATCTCGACCAATCAGAGATCAGCCAGTGAGTACAAGTGAGGAAAACTGAGTAGAACTAAGAGGGGAAAAGTGAGTAAATGTTTATCGGAAGGGCAAAACTGAGTAGGACTGAGTAAAACAAGTGGACCCGGAGGGGGAAAACTAAGTAAAACAGGGGCACCCAAATAATAAAGGGAATAAAGGAAATTGAAGCTTTTGGCATAAAAATTGTTAGATTGTGTTATTTGAACAATATAGTACATTTTGGCTGATGTGATATTGTTTGCAATTCAAAGATACACAAGTGTGACGAATTTGGACTCATTTGGACAAAGTTTGTAAGCGTAGTGGATATTGGGAGGTGTGTTGAGTAGAAAGCCCTGCATCTTCATAGCTAGTAGCTCATGGACTAGGAAGTGGTTTTGGGAAAAACTTCATATCTCTATATTTCCTTTTCCGTTATTATTCAGGTTGTAGGTAACATAACAAGACTCCATGGGAAGGTTCCACCATGTTTTGAGTTATTTTGAATTATTTTGAATTAAACTAAACCCAAAACTATATTTTTTGAGTTTAGTCACTTAGAAAATGATAAATGTGGTTTAAGCGATGAACTTATTCGAGGTGCATGACCATAGAAAACTTGCAATAACACATACATTATTGTGATTATTCAACATACAAACTTGGAAATGTCACACTAGTTCGAATTCAATACAAAGGGATCCCCAATACAAATTGTTCATACAAATTCAAATTAATTGTTCAAAATAAAATCTTTCTCTTGCTCCGGGTTTGACTCGCTGGGTCCACCACCTTACTCCGGGTAACCCTACCAGGGATATTACCGGTGTCTACCTTCCTTTTGTTTCTTCTTCTTCTCTTCGGGTTGTGCCAAGACCGAGACAACCATATCATACGAAGCTTGTGCTCTTTCTTCTAATGCATTTTCTTCCCTTGCTTCTACAATCTGCTCTTGATCCATCAGCTTACCCAGCTCTCGATCAATTGTTTCACTCAGTTGTCTATGCATTGCTTCAACGGCCTCTCGATCCATCTGTTCCCTCTGCTCTCGTTCCATCGGTTCAAGCAGCTTTTGATTCATCTCTTCAATCTGCTCTCGATCCATTGGTTCAAGCAGCTCTCGATCCATCGGTTCAAGCAGCTCTTGATTCATTGCTTTAATCTCCTCATGTTGAATTGCTGCTTCATTCTTCTCTACATTTGCTGCTCCTGCCTGATCTTCCATTCCAAAAGTTGTGTCAACTGGATTTTTACAAAGCCTAGCAATGTGTCCAGGGGTTCCACAAAGTTTGCACTTAAGTCGTCGAATCGGTGCACCACCCTCTGCACTATCTCTGATCCTATTCTTCCTCGGCCTACCTGCCGGTCTAGTCAAACTGAGAGTACAGTTTGAAGCCTGGACCGACTTTCATCCATTGGTCTTTTCCCAACAAGGTAGGAACATTCATAGCATATGCAGCTGCTGAGCGCGGAGTTGATGAAGGAGAATATATGCGCAGCGTTGAGTGGAACCCCAAGAGGAAGGTATGATGAGCACAGCAGAAGTTGTCCCTCGGTAAGAAACCAAGGTTTATGAACCAGTAGGAGAAAAACGTTCTCTCCCGAGGTGTTGCGAACCAACTCGTGGCGGGCGCACTGCCGGCGTCAGCAGCAACGTGGAGACCTGCACACAAACAACCAACTACTTTGCCCCCAACTTTCAGCGAGGTTGTCAAGCTCACTGGTTTTGCTGAAAACAAAGTATTAAACGAACCATGTGGAAGAAGAATTGTTTGCAAAGAACAGAACAGGAAAATAATGTAGGAGATTACAATTAAAAGAAGAAGGACCAGGGTCCACAGTTCACTCGAGGCGCCTCCCCAATAAAATAAATATGCTTGGTAAACAAATTACAGATGGGCAATTGACAAACAGATATTCTACGCTAATGGTTGGTGCAGAATACATGCTATGAAAGTATGCGGGCATTACAACAATATACATAGACCGTAATCCAACTGCATCTATGACTAATAATCCACCTTCAAGATTGCATCCGCGACACCCTCCAGTATTAAGTTGCAAGCAACGGACTATCGCTTTAAGCAATGTGTCTAAATTAAGCGATGAAACTACCCTTGAATAGAACACCGCAGTTTTCTCCCTAGTAGCAACACCACATCTACAACCGTAGAGAACAAGGTCACTTCCCATGGTTAAATAGAGGCATGAACCCACTATTGAGCATAAATACTCCCTCTTGGAGTCGCTAGCATCTACTTGGCCAGAGCATCTACTAGAAACGGAGAGCATGCAAGATCATAATAACATAATACATAATCTTAACCAAAGCAATATTTCGATAAATTGGATCCACATCAAAACAACATCTAGCAATTACAAATAGATGATCTTGATCATGTTAGGCAGCTCACAAGATCTATACATGAAGCACAACAACGAGAGGACAGCCATCTAGCTACTGCTATGGACCCATGGTCCCGTGGAGAACTACTCACGCATCACCTAGGATGAAGACATGGCGATATAGAGGCCTCCGGCGGTGATTTCCCTCTCCGGCAGGGTGCCGGGATGGCTGCAGAACCCTCCCGAACTAGGGTTTCGGTTGACGGCGGCGTCGGAACTTTTCGTGGTTGGAGGCTCTCGTCCCTGGGTTTTCCCGATACGAGGAATAAATAGGCAGAAGGGCGGAGCAAACGAGGCGACGAGGCGCTAGTATATGGGCCAGGCGCGGCCAAGGGTGGGGCCACGCCTGCCCTATGTACTGCCACATGGCAGCTCTCCTGCGCGTGTCCTTCTGGCTCCGTCTTTGTCCCGGAAAAATAAGACTCTGGGCTTTTTTCGTCCAATTCCGAGAAACTTTCATGTACAACTTTTCGAAACACAAAAACAGCAGAAACGAACGGCACTGCGGCACTGCGTTAATAGGTTAGTCCCACAAAATGCTAAAAAGTGTGGAAAAGTGCACATAAAACATATAAGAATTGTAACAAAACAAGAATGGAGCATCAAAAATTATAGATACGTTTGGGACGTATCAACATCCCCAAGCTTAACTCCTGCTCGTCCTCGAGTAGGTAAGTGATAACAAACAAATAATTTTTGAGGTGACATGTGTCACACTACTTTGATCAATCTAAGTGTAAAAGCAAGCATAGCTGGAATCATAGAATCCTAACATAAGCATGATAGATATAATCAAACAATGAAACTTAATAACCATGCTAAAACATGAATAGTAATCAAACAAAAGAAAATGTATAACGTACATGGAAAGCAAAGTGATTGTCAAGGGCATAGCATAGATACATAATAAAGTGGTACTCAGCTTGTCCCATAAGTGGAAGCAATACATAAATGCTTGGACACCTTCAAAAGATTATAAGGATGACTAGAAACAAAAAGTTTGAACAAGCAATACCATAATTATAAATCAATCAATAAAATCTTGGGACCATGCACATAAAACTAAGAATGACAACTATGCTCTCATAAGTGGTGCATAAACTAGAAAGTGGAGACTCAACATAAAAGTAAAAGAAGGTCTCTCTTCGAGAGGCAAGTAAGATCACTCATGTGGTAGAGCTTTTTATTGAAACAACACAAGAGTATAAAATGCACTTTTGAGAGGTGGATGATGTCAACGGTAAGTATAAAGCATATGGGTTGTGCAAAAGTGCTACTTCTAAATCGCAAGCCTCATGCATAATTGCTACTAGTGCTCACACATCGTCCTACTCACCTCGGATCACCATTTGCTCTCATCACATACAAGTTGTTTTAACCGAGTATCCCAAAGGGGTACCTCCGTGCCTCCTGTACAAAGGTCCTAGGAGATGCATTGCTTTTGATTTCTCATTTTTAAAGCATCTTCAACTTGGGACATCCATACCGGGACGACACGAGCAATAGATAAATGGACTCCTCTTATTTTTTTTATTGCTAGAAGCTTTCTCATAAAAGATTGAGGATGTGTCCAACTGAAACTTCCACCATGATACATGGCTTCGGTTAGCGGCCAAATGTTCTTCTCTAACAAAAATGTATACTCAAACTATTTTGCATGGATAATCTCCTTCATTTCAGACAAGAGATGAACATGCATAGCAACCCACATGATATTCAGCGGCACAGTATTTCAATGGTTATCACACAACAAGCAACTTAAAAGAGCTACGGTTACATAAGGAACACACGCTAGGCACAATAGTCATTTTTGACTACTTTCCCATGAGCAACAAAAATATAATACTTTGAAATTTAAAGGTAGATATGGTGGACACTTTGGCATATTTGCTTTTTGGTGGTTGGATGCATGAATAAAATACTCACACAAATGGAGGCTATAAAAAGACCGGGTGCGACCAACTAAGAGAGCATAATGGCCATAATCATGCACATCGACAAAATATATTAATCAAAGCATAAAATGATACACAAGTTGCAAACTAAATGATCATAGAGGCAAGAATTGACTGGAATATAGTCATAACATGTTGCAAAATATGTGCCAAGTTGACCCAAATAAAAACATTCGCAGGAGAATATATACCACAATATTATGCTTTTCTATTGTATGCTAAAAACAATGCATGAAACCTTCAATGGCACACTAAACACTCTCAGTATTTGAGACTAATCATAAGAAAAATATAATTAACAAGCTCATTATGAGAAGAACATCTAGCAAGATATGCAAAAATAACTATGCTACAGTCTAAAAATGCTTCCATTTGCATCACATACACATAAAAAAAATTCATGCTTCCAATGCCAACCAAATGAAACCAAACAACTCTCATATATGAAAAACAAGTAAATGTCCAGAGAGCTATTGATACACTAATAAATATAATAGTGGAGTGTGTCTCTCTCCAACGCAAAATGCATAACAGTGAACCGTGTCTTACTCCAAAATAAACATGCAAAACAGCGGAGCGTGTCTCACTCCAAAGTAAATATGCAAAACGGTGTAGCGTGTCTCACTCCGAAGTAAACATGAAAAACGGTGGAGCGTGTCTCACTCCAAAATAAACATGCAAAACAGCGGACCGTGTCTTACTCCAAAATAAACATGCAAAACAGCGGAGCGTGTCTCACTCCAAAGTAAATATGCAAAACAGCGGAGCGTGTCTCACTGCAAAGTAAATTTATTGAAAGTAAACACACATCAAAAAGTAAAGACGCTCCAAGGATAACACATATCACATGAAGGAATAAAAATATAGCGTGTTGAAAAATGACCTGGTGCTTTTTGTTGATGAAGAGGGGATGCCTTGGGCATCCCCAAGCTTTGACGCTTGTACTTCTTGGATATTTCTTGAGGGGTATAGGGGACATCCCAAAGCTTGAGCTCTTTTCCATTCTTCATCTTATTGCATCATTCTTCTCTCCCTACACTTGAAAACTTCCTTCACACAAAACTCAGCACAATTGATTAGCAACATTAATGGAAATAAAAATATATCAAACTAGCAAGGCTTCAGTAATAGCACATATAAAATAATCATTTTAACATATGCTACTGTAGCTACTTCTTCCCAAAGCTCTTTTTCACAAAAGAACTCAAAAAGACAAACCATAAGACGCAAATACAAAACATGGCAGAAATCTGTCAAAACAGACCACCAGGCAGAGATCAAAATTAAATAAATAGTTCTGTTGCTCAAATCGAAAGATGCTAAACTAACGGAAGTTAGCTAACATACTGGGGCATAAGCACAAAACAATTCAGCTCAAAATAACTTTCTAGGGATTTTTAAGAATTTTTTTCGTGACCAGCACAGAATCTGTTTCAGAATTGCAAATACCTCAAACACTACTTTCTTTCTATTAGAGGCTACCCTTGGCACAAAAATGAAATAAAAACGATAAGGAGAGGTTATTACAGTAGCAATAACTTCCAAGACTCAACAAAGCAAAAATAACAGAAATAAAACATGGGTTGTCTCCCATAAGCGCTTTTTTAACGCCTTTGAGCTAGGCGCAGAAAGGGTGCAAATCAAGTATTATCAAGAGGTAAAACATCAAGATCAATTACTTCTTTCAAAACACCATTTGTATCATCAAGAACCTTAGACACCTCTGAAGATTCAACATGCAATTTAATCTTACTTGCACTAAAAGTTATATCTAATTTAAACATATCACGGGGTTTTTGGTTTGGGTGCCTTAGGGACATACATAAATTTTTGTTCTTTCCCAACAAAAGCTCTCTCCTTTTTGAAACCAAGAGAGGAAAAAGTTGAACTCAAAGTTTCCATAGCTTCTTCAAGTTTACCAATCATCATTTGCAATGCTACCCTCCAAAACAGCAATTTTTTTATTGATTCCTCCTATCAACTCATTAGTATGGATAGCATCAAAAGGTAAATTGGGCAGACTTTTCTCTAAAGAATCTAGTCTTTTTACCACCTATTCTAAAGTGATCTCAGTTTTAGCAACATTAATGGGAGGACTTCCTACTAAACTTTCAATTAAAACATAGGCTTCCGGAGCACCTAGGAAATTACCACCAATAAGAGTATCTAGATCATATCTATTCCAAGTAGAACTACCAACATAGAAATTCCTAAGAAGAATCATAGTAGAATATTTCTTAGTACATCTATGATGAGCATCACATATTCTATACCAAGCATCTTTTAAACTTTCACCCCCTTGTTGCTTAAAAGTACGAACCTCAACTTCAGGGACATTCATTTTGCAAAGTAAACTAAACAACACAAATAAAAACTATACTAATTTTTTTTGGATTTTCGATATAAAATGCAAACAATATAAAAATAAAGTATGCAAGCAAAACAATAACAAAGTAAAAGAGTTGAGAGTGAGAGACTCCCCTCGCGGAAGAGATGTTTTTCCCCGGCAACGGCGCAGAAAAAGTCTTTGCTGAGCGCAGAGTTGATGAAGGAGAATTTATGCGCAACGTTGAGTGGAACCCCAAGAGGAAGGTATGATGAGCACAGCAGGAAGTTTTCCCTCGGTAAGAAACCAAGGTTTATCGACCAGTAGGAGAAAAACGTTCTCTCCCGAGGTGTTGCGAACCAACTCGTGGCAGGGCGCACTGCCGGCGTCAGCAGCAACATGGTGACCGTCACACAAACAACCAAGTACTTTGTCCCCAACTTTCAGCGAGGCTGTCAAGCTCACTGGTTTTGCTGAAAACAAAGGATTAAACGAACCGTGTGGAAGAAGAATTGTTTGCAGAGAACAGAACATGAAAATGATGTAGAAGATTGCAATTAAAAGAAGAAGGACTGGGGTCCACAGTTCACTAGAGGCGCCTCCCCAATAAAATAAATATGGTAAACAAATTACAGATGGGCAATTGACAAACAGAGATTCTACGCTAATGGTTGGTTCAGAATAAATGCTATGAAAGTATGCGGACATTACAACAATATACATAGACCGTAATCCAACTGCATCTATGACTAATAATCCACCTTCAGGATTGCATCCGCGACACCCTCCAGTATTAAGTTGCAAGCAACGGACTATCTCTTTAAGCAATGTGTAAAGTAAACGATGAAACTACCCTTGAATAGAACACGTTGTTTTCTCCCTAGTAGCAACAGCACATCTACAACCGTAGAGAACAAGGTCACTTCCCATGGTTAAATAGAGGCATGAACCCACTATCGAGCATAAATACTCCCTCTTGGAGTCGCTAGCATCTACTTGGCCAGAGCATCTACTAGAAACGGAGAGCATGCAAGATCATAATAACATAATACATAATCTCAACCAAAGAAATCTCTCTATAAATCGGATCCACATCAAACCAACATGTAGCAATTACAAATAGATGATTTTGATCATGTTAGGCAGCTCACAAGATCTATACATGAAGCACAACAAGGAGAGGACAGCCATCTAGCTACTGCTATGGACCCATGGTCCCGTGGAGAACTACTCACACATCACCTCGGATGAAGACATGGCGATGTAGAGGCCTTCGGCGGTGATTTCCCTCTCCGGCAGGGTGCCGGGATGGACTGCAGAACCCTCCCGAACTAGGGTTTCGGTTGACGGCGGCGTCGGAACTTTTCGTGGATGGAGGCTCTCGTCCCTGGGGTTTTCCCGATACGATGAATAAATAGGTGATGGCGTGTAACTCACACGTTCGTTGGGAACCCCAAGAGGAAGGTATGATGCGCACAGCAGCAAGTTTTCCCTCAGAAAGAAACCAAGGTTTATCGAACCGGAGGAGCCAAGAAGCACGTTGAAGGTTGATGGTGGCGAAATGTGATGCGCAACAACAGGGATTCCGGCGCCAACGTGGAACCTGCACAACACAACCCAAGTACTTTGCCCCAACGAAACAGTGAGGTTGTCAATCTCACCGGCTTGCTATAACAAAGGATTAACCGTATTGTGTGGAAGATGATTGTTTGCAAGAAAACAAGTAAGTATTGTATTGTATGCGATGTAAAGAATAGGACCGGGGTCCACAGTTCACTAGAGGTGTCTCTCCCATAAGATAAAGCATGTTGGGTGAACAAATTACAGTCGGGCAATTGACAAATAGAGAAGAGCATAACAATGCATATACATGATATGATAAATATAGTGAGATTTAATCCGGGCATTACGACAAAGTACATAGACCGCCATCCAACTGCATCTATGCCTAAAAAGTCCACCTTCAGGTTATCATCCGAACCCCATTCAGTATTAAGTTGCAAAGCAACAGACAATTGCATTAAGTATGGTGCGTAATGTAATCGACAACTACATCCTTAGACATAGAATCAATGTTTTATCCCTAGTGGCAACAGCACATCACAACCTTAGAACTTTCTGTCACGTCCCAGTGTCAATGAAGGCATGAACCCACTATCGAGCATAAATACTCCTCTTGGAGTTAAGAGCAAAAACTTGGCCAGAGCCTCTACTAATAACGGAGAGCATGCAAGATCATAAACAACACATAAACAATAGATTGATAATCACCATAACATAGCATCCTCTATTCATCGGATCCCGACAAACACAACATATAGTATTACAGATAGATGATCTTGATCATGTTAGGCAGCTCACAAGATCCAACAATGAAGCACAATTAGGAGAAGACGACCATCTAGCTACTGCTATGGACCCATAGTCCGGGGGTGAACTACTCACTCATCACTCCGGAGGCGATCATGGCGATGAAGAGTCCTCCGGGAGATGATTCCCCTCCGGCAGGGTGCCGAGATCTCCTGAATCCCCGAGATGGGATTCACGGCGGCGGCGTCTGGAAGGTTTTCCGTATCGTGGCTCTCGGTGCGGGGTTTCGCGACGGAGGCTATAAGTAGGCGAAAGGGCAGGTCAAGAGGCGGCACGAGGGCCCGGGGCAGGGCCGCGCGGCCAGGGCCTGGGCCGCGCCGCTATCCCTGGCCACCTCGTGGCCCCACTTCGACTCCCCTTCGGTCTCTGGAAGCTCCGTGCAAAAATAGGACCCTGGGCGGTGATTTCGTCCAATTGAGAATATTTCCTTACTAGGATTTCTGAAACCAAAAACAGCAGAAAAAAGCAACTGGCTCTTCGGCATCTTGTTAATAGGTTAGTTCCAAAATGTAAATACGACATATAATGTGCATAAAACATGTAGGTATCATCAATAAAGTAGCATGGAACATAAGAAATTATCGATACGTTGGACGTATCAGCATACCAAGCTTAGTTCTGCTCGTCCCGAGCAGGTAAAACGATAACAAAGATAATTTCTGAAGTGACATGCCATCATAATCTTGATCATACTATTTGTAAACATATGTAATGAATGCAGCGATCAAAACAATGGTAATGACATGAGTAAACAACTGAATCATAAAGCAATGACTTTTTATGAATAGCACTTTCAAGACAGGCATCAATAAGTCTTGCATAAGAGTTAACTCATAAAGCAATAAATCAAAGTAAAGGTGTTGAAGCAACACAAAGGAAGATTAAGTTTCAGCGGTTGCTTTCAACTTATAACATGTATATCTCATGGATATTGTCAACATAAAGTAATATAACAAGTGCAATATGCAAGTATGTAGGAATCAATGCACAGTTCACACAAGTGTTTGCTTCTTAAGGTGGAGGGAGATAGGTAAACTGACTCAACAATAAAAGTAAAAGAATGGTCCTTCAAAGAGGAAAGCATCGATTGCTGTATTTGTGCTAGAGCTTTTATTTTGAAAACATGAAACAATTTTGTCAACGGTAGTAATAAAGCATATGAGTTATGTAAATTATATCTTACAAGTTGCAAGCCTCATGCATAGTATACTAATAGTGCCCGCACCTCGTCCTACTTAGCTTGGACTACCGGATCTTTGCAATGCCATGATTCAACCAAGTGTCACAAAGGGGTACCTCCATGCCGCCTGTACAAAGGTCTAAGGAGAAAGCTCGCATTTTGGATTTCTCGCTTTTGATTATTCTCAACTTAGACATCCATACCGGGACAACATGGACAACAGATAATGGACTCCTCTTAAATGCATAAGCATGTAGCAACAATTATTATTCTCATATGAGATTGAGGATATATGTCCAAAACTGAAACTTCAACCATGATTCATGGCTTTAGTTAGCGGCCCAATGTTCTTCTCTAACAATTTGCATGCTCCAATCATTAAGGTGATAGATCCTTCGACAAGACGGACATGCATAGCAACTCACATGATATTCAACAAAGAATAGTTGATGGCGTTCCCCAGAAGCATGGTTATCGCACAACAAGCAACTTAATAAAAGATAAAGTGCATAAGTACATATTCAATACTACGATAGTTTTTAAGGCTATTTTGTCCCATGAGCTATATATTGCAAAGGTGAATGGTGGAATTTTAAAGGTAGCACTCAAGCAATTTACTTTGGAATGGCGGAGAAATACCATGTAGTAGGTAGGTATGGTGGACACAAATGGCATAGTGGTTGGCTCAAGGATTTTGGATGCATGAGAAGTATTCCCTCTCGATACAAGGTTTAGGCTAGCAAGGTTATTTGAAGCAAACTCAAGGATGAACCGGTGCAGCAAAACTCACATAAAAGACATATTGTAAACATTATAAGACTCTACACCGTCTTCCTTGTTGTTCAAAACTCAATACTAGATATTATCTAGACCTTAGAGAGACCAAATATGCAAATCAAATTTTAGCAAGCTCTATGTATTTCTTCATTAATGGGTGCAAAGCATATGATGCAAGAGCTTAAACATAAGCACAACAATTGCCAAGTATCACATTATCCAAGACATTTTAGAATTACTACATGTAGCATTTTCCAATTCCAACCATATAACAATTTAACGAAGAAGAAACTTCGCCTTGAACATTATGAGTAAAGCCTAAGGACATATTTGTCCATATGCAACAGCGGAGCGTGTCTCTCTCCCACAAAGTGAATGCTAGGATCCATTTTATTCAAACAAAAACAAAAACAAAAACAAACCGACGCTCCAAGTAAAGAACACAAGATGTGACTGAATAAAAATATGGGATTTCTATTTTCGTGCCCTCGGTTCCTTAGTTGTGCTCAGTTTTCCCCAGCCCCTTAGTTTTTCCTCAGTTTTACCCTAGCCTTTGTCTAAGACCCCAGAAGGAGCTCAGACGGAAGGAACCGTTTATTTGGACGTTCTGCTGACGTGTTGCGCCGCGTCGTCTGTGGGGCCGCGTCGTGTGGGGCCGCGTCGCGTGGGGCTGGTAGAAAGGGACCGCGTGGGACAGGACGAGAAGCGTTTGGTTGCACGTGAGCAGGAGCTGGGTTTTGTCTCTCTCGGCCCAAATTGGCATTTTTAAGAGCACCTTTTCCCCTCTTTCTCTCTCTGTCTTTTTCACCAAATTAGTATCAAATCTAGAGAAGCTTCTATTTCTGTCTTTCTTCAATATGGCAGCAAATCTAGTAGCAAATCTCTGGGGTTATTTATGCCTTTTGGCCCTCGTTTTTTGCCCAATATGGCAGCAAATCTAGTAGCAAATCTAGAAGCTATTATATGATAAATTCACAGCAGCATAATCAGAAAACTAAGTATAATACATAGGTAAACTGCATACAGCAGCCAAAAGCAGCCAATAACATTGTTAATGTTCACGACAAACTAAGCTGCAAAAATATACAAGATCACGCACGCAATGTATGGACAACAAGAAGATTAGGATGAATGAATTTGTTCTTCATTCCTCCTCATATATTTCTCCGTCGCTCCATTCGTGCAATTCCCCAAGGAAATATTCATTGAACTCCTTCCGTCTGCAGTGTGAGGCCAATACATCCTCCAAACGGTATGGCCTGTGTTCATTTCTCAAACCGTAGAATCCTATTCTATCCACACGTAGTGGCCACTCATCCCAGGCATTTGTATCATGAGAGTACGCTCTGATATAACCCAAATCCGTGTAGTAGATGCTGCCAGGTTGAAGTGTCGGGTACACTCTGGTGTCGACGGAGATACACCGGATATAATTCACGAAGAAGGCATTACTGCCAATGTTAGTGACCGGATGGAGAGAGCGGCTCTGAGTGTCCACACGGTACACCAATGGTCTGCCCGCCAAAGCCGCGCTGACCAACAACACAAGCAGCTCACCATCCGACTCCACAAGGTAGAACTTGACGTCCAAGTTCTGGAAATGAAATTAGTGTCTCCATCTTGACAGTGCTCGCGCGCTGCTGCAACTGTATATTGGTGCACACTATTCTTCCGATCTCAAAATTGTCCGCAGCTACTGCATACAGTTCACCATTGAACGGGGTAATGGAACGGAAACCATGGTTCTTGATCGAAAATCTTCCTTCTCCCCAATCCCCATCTTCATTTATATCCTTAGTTGGAGTGCTCTCATCGACCCAACCAATTTCCGGCGGGTAATGTGTGGCAACGAAGACCATAGTCGGGGATTTGATAACAGCGACTGATTTCAGAAAAAAGATGGCATCTGCGCCTCAAACATCGTGTTCGATTTCTTTGTGAGTGGGTTCAGCAGCCGTATCTTGTGCGGTGGGTTCTTCTGGGCAAGCACGATGACGCCACGGGAAAAGCCGAAGTAGAATCTAAAATATATTGAAAAGATAACATTCAGCACTAAGATTGAAAATAAGATCTATGGTGACGCCACGGGAAAAGCCGAGGAATTTGAACCTTGCACGAACTGCAGATAGATCTATGGTGACGTAGCGGGATGTGCCGAGATGGAGGAAGGTGAACTCAGCGGCGCGTGGAAGGGCGTGGTGTAGCATGATCCATTCGTGCAGGTGCACGTCGGGATCAGGTAAACCTGAGCGCCAATTTCTACAGACTTGCCTCATAGCAGAGTAGCTGTCCACGTACTCCTCTTTGGCCAATAAGCATTCGCCGATCTTGTGAAGTGGTCCGTCAGCCGTGAGACCGGCCCAGTTCACGGAGGCGCCGCGCTTGGATGCGCCGCCTCGGATGCGCCGCCCTCGGAGGCGACGGGCTCGGCGGCGACGGGCTCGGCGGCGACGGGCTCGGCGGCGACGGGCTCGGCGGCGACGGGCTCGGAGGCGACGGGCTCGGAGGCGACGGGCTCGGGGCGATGGCCGCCGGCGCATTCTTCTTCTCCATCGCCGGGGGAGGGCTCGTACGGCGGTTGGGGTTTTTTGAGAAGTTGATGGGACGTGAGAGGGGTGGTTTCGTGCGTGAGCGATAATGAGACGTACTGTGTGCAGAGGGAGGGAGAGAGGGGCTTACGCGTCCTAAATGCGACCCGAGTCAACAATGGCACGTCTTCCACGTCTGCACCGCGACACGCGTCAACAATGGCACTTCTTCCACTTCTGCACCGCAACACGCGTCCTCGAGTCTAACCCTGGAAATTTAGATATACTCATGTATACCCTCGAGTCATATACTAGCATTTTTTGTATGCTCAGTTTTCACCTTGAGTGCTAATACTGGCTAGTGCAATATACTCAGTTTTACCCTCAAGTGGCTGGTCAACAGAGAGTCAACAAATGGGATTAACTAGTTAAATGAGTTATTTAATGTGCAAAAAATTCCGAAAAGGAGTGGCACTTACTCATGGAGTCTTTACCACAAATTTCCACTTCTCAAATCATAGATAAATCGTAGATAAATCAAGTTTCACCACAAATTGCCACTTCTCAAATCACCTAGTAGCTATGAAGGTGCATGGTTTTCCATAATAAGCCCTACCCAAAACAGCTTTCCCCAAAACATACTTTGTCTGAATGAGACCATAATTTTCACACTCATGTAGATTTGTATTGCAAATAGTTTGAGGTAGGCCAAGATGGGTTTCATTGTACAAAACACGCATTTTCCATTTTTTAAATCTCATATTTGAATCCCTTAGTCTGTTTACTACTCACTTGCCCTTGGTTTCTTGATACTACTCAGTTTGCCCTCTCCCTTCACAAACTCTCACAGACGCCCAACATTGCCCTGATTGGTCTAGCCCATGTCACGCGGATCGTGCCCGACGACCGTTGATCGTATGATCTAACGGGCAGGATAACCCTATCTCTCTCTCTTCTCTCTCTCTCTCTGTCGTCGGTTAGCTTCACGCAAAGTTTGGTTTTCTGCATTATTTTTCACGAGCTAAATTATAAACTCTTTTTAGGCATTACTTTTCACGCAAAAATGATAAACCATCACCGATTTGTTGTAGCCATTACTTTTCACGCACAAAATGATACACCATCACCCATTTCTGTAGCCATTACTTTTCACGCAAAAAATGATAAACCATCACCGATTTTGTTGTAGCCATTACTTTTCACGCACAAAAATGATAAACCATCACCGATTTGTTGTAGCCATTACTTTTCACGCACAAAAATGATACACCATCACCCATTTCGTGTAGCCATTAATTTTCACGCAAAAATGATACACCATCACCCATTTCTTGTACCCATTACTTTTCACGCAAAAAACGATAAACCATCACCGATTTCTTGTAGCCATTACTTTTCACGCACAAAAATGATACACCATCACCCATTTCGTGTACCCATTACTTTTCACGCAAAAAATGATAAACCATCACCGATTTTGTTGTAGCCATTACTTTTCACGCACAAAAATGATAAACCATCACCGATTTGTTGTAGCCATTACTTTTCACGCACAAAAATGATACACCATCACCCATTTCTTGTAGCCATTACTTTTCACGCAAAAAATGATACACCATCACCCATTTCTTGTACCCATTACTTTTCACGCAAAAAACGATAAACCATCACCGATTTCTTGTAGCCATTACTTTCCTTTTAGGCATTACTTTTCACGGTAAAATGATAAACTATACCCCCACAACGGTCGTCTCCTCCTTAATTTATTGTGTATAAACCCCCACAACGGTCATCTCCTCCTTATTTTATTGTGTAAACCCTACAACGGTCATCTCTCCCTTATAAACACCCACACGGCCATCCCTTGTGTCAATAGGTTCTGCCTC
The DNA here is from genome assembly GCA_030979885.1 of Lolium multiflorum. Taxonomy (NCBI): domain Eukaryota; kingdom Viridiplantae; phylum Streptophyta; class Magnoliopsida; order Poales; family Poaceae; genus Lolium; species Lolium multiflorum. The sequence goes on from CM061748.1 coordinate 100,230,604, forward strand.
TCTCTTCTTCGTTCACATACACTTTATCCATTGCCATGGCTTCCACGTCTCGGACCGGACCGGAAGGGGAAGGGGAAGGGGAAGGGGAAGTGGATCATCATCATTGCCACCACCACCGTCAACACTGCCATTGATCATAGAGGAGTTCTTCATCGTCGTCTATGAAGACCCTTTGGTCAAGAAGGTACGTACGCGTTCCCACATATATGATGCATGTGATTAATTATGGGCATGTTCTAAAAAACCTTTAATTTCAAGGGTTCCCTAATTTCAAACGATCGGCGCTCGATCTCTTTGCAGGAACTCCCAAAAAAATTTGCGGACTATCTTGACGGCAAGGAGCCAGCTAAGGTGTATCTGCGAGCAGCTGACTGCGGTCCTCGTCTCTGGACCGTGGAGGTCCTATTTGACGGACAAGGCCGGATGTACCTCGACAAGGGCTGGGAGAAATTCGCCATCGCGCACGGTGTGGATTTCGGCTGGTTCGTACACTTCAAATATGAAGGCGATGATGTGCTCACAGTGAAGGTGTTCGACGGAACAATGTGCAGGAGGTACTACTACTCGACGACGAAGATACTGACGATGAAAGCGACGACGACGTGAAGCCATGCATCCATCCCCTTTAGATAATTAAGGGGATTATGACCAAGAATATATATGTAGCTTCATATGCATCGATTTAGAGATCTAGCTATTTTCTATATATTATGCATGTAAAAAATAACATCCCATTTCCACTATTATTCGAGCACCACATCCTCCAAACGATGCCGATGCCGATGCCGATATCGGCATGGTCAGAACGGCTATGCTCGCCACCACTGCTAGGTCAACGTCGGGATGCACAATGTTTAGCATAAGAGTCACTTTAGATTAAGCTGCGAAAATAGTCACGTGCCATGGGCTGAGGCGGCCCCTACAGAGCGGCTCTATATTATATTCTCTAAATAAAATAGACGACCACAACGGTCATTGGCTGCGGAGGCCCCACAGAGCGGCAATATATAATTTTCTATAAATAAATAGACGACCCACTGGTCATTGGCTGCGGCAGCCCCATAGAGCGGCCCCATTTGTCATTGGCAGCACCGCGTATACAATCAGAAATAAACGGCCCACGTCAGCGGTAGATGGATCCACCCGTCAGCACGAGACGGTCAGCGAGGAACTGACCTCACGGTAACGGTAAGGCCTCTGACCTGACGGCAACCCGCGTCTTCGAGGGGTTTCAAACTAGAGGGAGGGGAAAACTGAGGAAAAACTAACGAGCTGGGGAAAACTGAGTACAACTAACGAAGCAGGGGCACGAAAATAGAAATCCCTAAAAATATAGTTTCAGGGGAGGAACCTGATGATGTTGTCGATGAAGAAGGGGATGCCTTGGGCATCCCCAAGCTTAGACGCTTGAGTCTTCTTAAAATATGCAGGGATGAACCACGGGGCATCCCCAAGCTTAGAGCTTTCACTCCTCTTGATCATAATATATCATACTCCTCTCTTGACCCTTGAAAACTTCCTTCACACCAAACTTCAAGCAAACTCATTAGAGGGTTAGTGCACAATTAATAATTCACACATTCAGAGGTGACACAAACATTCTTTTCACTTCTGGACATTGCATAAAGCTACTGGACATTAATGGATCAAAGAAATTCATCCAACATAGCAAAAGAGGCAATGCGAAATAAAAGGCAGAATCTGTCAAAAACAGAACAGTCCGTAAAGACGAATTTTAAAATGGCACCAGACTTGCTCAAATGGAAAAACTCAAAACTAATGAAAGTTGTGTACATATCTGAGGATCACGCTCGAATTGGCAGATTTTTTCGAATTTTCTACAGAGACTTGTGCCCAGATTCGTGACACACAGCAATGCTGTTTCTGCGCAGCGATCCCAAATATAACATCAACTTTAACATAGAAACTTTACTTGGCACAAAAACATGATAAGGAGAGGTTGCTACAGTAGTAAACAACTTCCAAGACTCAAATATAAAACAAAGTACTGTAGTAAAAACATGGGTTGTCTCCCATAAGCGCTTTTTTTAACGCCTTTCAGCTAGGCGCAAAGTGCAAATATATTATCAAGAGTAGAAGCATCAACATTATTACCTTGGGAGCTGGGAGTTTTCTCAACAATGCATTGTTCTGGTCTATATAAGTAACTCCTCTCTCATTGCTCCTATGCTTACTATTCTCATCAAACAAATTTTCAGGAACAAGCCAAGCATAGTTGTTTTCCAAAGCTTCATGCATTCCTAGTAGTTTACTAGGTATTGGCGCTTTAATTTCCCTACCATCATTAACATTATTAGTATACTTAATTCTATCCATATCCATCTTTTCAAGTATTTGTTTAAAATTAGGAAAGAAACCAAGCCTCTTATGCTTAATAAAAACTTTTCTAGCTTCTTTAACTATATCCTCAAATTCTCTAACAAGGACTTTTAAAACAAAATTTCTCTTTTCTCCCATCTCCATATCCGAAAGTGTAAGAAACATATGTTGTATTATGGGATTGAGATTAACAAACCTAGTTTCTAACATGTGTATCAAACAGGCAGAAGCACTTTCATAAGTAGGAGCAATTTTTAATAATGGTATATCTTCAAAATCTTCATCCATTCTAACATGGGTGAAAAATTCTTCTATATTATCTCTTCCAATGATACACCCTCGTCCTACCGGTATCTCTTCCAAAGTGAACTTAGGATTAAGCATGATGAAATAAGCAAAAAGTAAACTAGGCAAATAAAGTAAATGCAAGTAACTAATTTTTTTGTGTTTTTGATATAGAGAGCAAGACAGTAAATAAAGTAAAACTAGCAACTAATTTTTTGTGTTTTGTTTAGGTGCAGCAAACAAAGTAGTAAATAAAATAAAGCAAGACAAAAACAAAGTAAAGAGATTGAGAAGTGGAGACTCCCCTTGCAGCGTGTCTTGATCTCCCAACGGCGCCAAAAAGAGCTTGATGGCGTGTAACTCACTTCGTTGGGAACTCCAAGAGGAAGGTATGATGCGCACAGCAGCAAGTTTTCCCTCAGAAAGAAACCAAGGTTTATCGAACCAGGAGGAGCCAAGAAGCACGTTGAAGGTTGATGGTGGTGAAATGTGATGCGGCGCAACAACGGGATTCCGGCGCCAACGTGGAACCTGCACAACACAACCCAAGTACTTTGCCCCAACGAAACAGTGAGGTTGTCAATCTCACCGGCTTGCTGTAACAAAGTATTAACCGTATTGTGTGGAAGATGATTGTTTGCAAGAAAACAAAACAAGTATTGCAGAGATTGTATGCGATGTAAAGAATAGGACCGGGGTCCACAGTTCACTAGAGGTGTCTCTCCCATAAGATAAAGCATGTTGGGTGAACAAATTACAGTCGGGCAATTGACAAATAGAGAAGAGCATAACAATGCATATACATGATATGATAAATATAGTGAGATTTAATCCGGGCATTACGACAAAGTACATAGACCGCCATCCAACTGCATCTATGCCTAAAAAGTCCACCTTCAGGTTATCATCCGAACCCCATTCGGTATTAAGTTGCAAAGCAACAGACAATTGCATTAAGTATGGTGCGTAATGTAATCGACAACTACATCCTTAGACATAGAATCAATGTTTTATCCCTAGTGGCAACAGCACATCACAACCTTAGAACTTTCTCACTGTCCCTGTGTCAATGAAGGCATGAACCCACTATCGAGCATAAATACTCCCTCTTGGAGTTAAGAGCAAAAACTTGGCCAGAGCCTCTACTAATAACGGAGAGCATGCAAGATCATAAACAACACATAAACAATAGATTGATAATCACCATAACATAGCATCCTCTATTCATCGGATCCCGACAAACACAACATATAGTATTACAGATAGATGATCTTGATCATGTTAGGCAGCTCACAAGATCCAACAATGAAGCACAATTAGGAGAAGACGACCATCTAGCTACTGCTATGGACCCATAGTCCAGGGTGAACTACTCACTCATCACTCCGGAGGCGATCATGGCGATGAAGAGTCCTCCGGGAGATGAATCCCCTCTCCGGCAGGGTGCCGGAGGCGATCTCCTGAATCCCCGAGATGGGATTCGCGGCGGCGTCTCGGAAGGTTTTCCGTATCGTGGCTCTCGCGGGGTTTCGCGACGGAGGCTATAGGCGAAAGGGCAGGTCACGAGGGGCCACGAGGGCCGCGGCCGCGCGGCCGGGCCGCGCCGCCTATCCCCCGGCCACCTCGTGGCCCCACTTCGACTTTCGGTCTTCTGGAAGCTCCGTGCAAAAATAGGACCCTGGGCGGTGATTTCGTCCAATTCCGAGAATATTTCCTTACTACGATTTCTGAAACCAAAAACAGCAGAAAAAGGAACGGCTCTTCGGCATCTTGTTAATAGGTTAGTTCCAGAAAATGCGTAAATACGACATATAATATGCATAAAACATGTAGGTATCATCAATAAAGTAGCATGGAACATAAGAAATTATCGATACGTTGGAGACGTATCAATAGGCGGAAGGGCGGAGCAAACAAGGCGATGAGGCGCCAGTACATGGGCCAGGCGCGGCCAAGGGTGGGGCCGCGCCGCCTATGCCACGTGGCAGCTCTCCTGCACGTGTCCTTCTGGCTCCGTCTTCGTCCCGGAAAAATAAGACTCTGGGCTTTTGTTTCGTCCTATTCCGAGATACTTTCATGTACAACTTTTCTGAAACATAAAAATAGCAGAAAACAGGAACTGGCACTGCGTTAATAGGTTAGTCCCAGAAAATTCTAAAAAGTGTAAAACATATAAGAATTGTAACAAAACAAGCATGGAGCATCAAATATTATACATACGTTTGGGGCGTATCATCAGCCCTAAATTTGGCAACAGAGAAATACTCTGACACATACTGATCAACTTCACCTTCTGCACCCCCTATAACACTCATGAAAAACAATGCATGTATGCAGGGTATCCCACGGATCTGCCATCGCCTATAATGGCATGTCCTATCAACCAAACTCACTGGATACCTCCACTGCCTGTTTTTACTGTCAGTGTAGATTACCTCAGCCTCCATTCCTTTTCTGATATATTTCATCTTCAATTGTTTTGCCATGGCATGCAAAGACTTAATCAAAGATGGGAGCATGAGATGGCCAAGATATTTTGTGGCTGCAATTCTTTGACGCAGATCGATCTTTATCATGATCATCTGCCTAATTAATCTTATCAAATATTTGCCACAGCATAAGCCCTTCCAATGACTTGACCTTTGCATTGAAACTCTCTGCAATGTTACTTGTTACATAGTCTACCTTGCAAATTTTATTGAATTGACTTCTTGACCACACCCTACCATGATGTTCATCCAAGTACTCCTTCACCCCAGGTTTTTGTTTTTACAACACATCCAAATGAAACAGATGCTTCCTAATGTTGCATGTGTATGCAACTGGCCATAGATTGTTAGTAAAAACTTCACCCTTGAATTTCTTTGTAAAATTATGTACCAAGTGTCGCATACATTCCCTATGCTCCACTCCAGGGAATACTGCTTCTACTGCACTCTCCAAACCTTTGCACGCGTCTGTGTGGATAGCAAGTCCTGGTGGATGACCTATAAGGTCGCGCAAATTCTGCAGAAACCAAATCCAACTTTCCTTTGACTCAACCTCCAAAACTCCATAAGCAACATGGAACGTCCAATTGTATCCATCAACTGCAGTAGCAACAACTAGATGTCCTTTAAACCTGCCATGAAGAGTTGTTGCATACACGGCCAAACAAGGCCTGCAACTGTCTAGAAAGCCTTTCCAGCAAGCTTTGAAACAAACAAAAGCCCTTCTAAAACATTCCTTCTACATTATCCTCCCGCTTTTCAATTTGTAGGGAACTGTATGCTTGCCGATCACTACAACACTGCCTGGACTAGCCATCTCCACTTCAGCTTTGAAAGTGTAAAGCAACTGAAAGTTTTCATTCCATGGACCGTTGATCCTGTCAAGAGCCATTTCCTTTGCATTGAACATCCTCATGTAAGGTATTTTTATATTAAACTTCTCAGATATCTTGGTTATGAGTGCTGTTGGACCAAGTGGTGGATTTTCTCTCAGCCAATCTATGATTGCATCTGCCAACCACCTAGTCTTCGCTAGCTTTGATTTCTCCTCTAGCGCTTCCGCTCAAGGTGGACAAGTATGGTCGATTGAGTTCTTCTTTATCTGAAACATAATGATAAGGGATGTCATTAACAGTTAACAAATTTTACACCGTGATCTAAAATACACAACTGGTTGGCATAGTACCTGAACCATGGTGCTTCTGAGCATTGTGGATGCATGCAGCCTCCACCTACACCTCTTGTATGGGCACTTAACTTTGAACCTACATGGCTCACTTTTAATAACCTCATAATCATTCTTGGTGAGAATGCAATATGTAGTAACGGCAGTCCATCATCGTTTGAAATACGGTGCCTTCTGCAAGCTGAGGATCCTCCCTGATCCACTCAATTGTTGGCAAGTCATCACCTTCGTAATCGGCTAAAACGAGGTTGTCATTGTTCTCATCCTTCTCTTCATCATCAGTGTCATCAAATCTGGCACCTTGTGCAATATCTTCCATGTATTGATCCCCCGTTGCCTGCTTACTGCATCGATCTACCAATTCAGGAAACATCAACTCATCATCATCATCTTGAGGAGAAGGATCCTCAATCTCTGCATCATCCTCCACATCGACCGCAAGAACGATCTGGCTACCACTAGCACTGGGGACATATGGTGCTGATGTGGACCTACAAGGAGCGTGGCGGCGCACACGATTAGCAAAAGGCAGGAACAGTAGAGAGACATCATGCCCGACCACCTGATGATGCCCCAACACCAGATGATGCTTGGACCCTGTCCACATGGATACGAATTTTACCGACACGGCAAGAATCATTCAAATCAAAAAAGAATTCCTAGATCCTCGTCGGAAATTAGTGCAACATATCTTCCCTCCATGCTGTTGAAATATTGGAAATCAACTGAATCGCGAGCGCCCCAGGGGTACTTAGCGCAGATGTTATCTTTCAAATCCCTCAACGAGATGGTGGTTGCAACCACCGCTGGGATGTAAAAACCATCACATTGCGTTCAGAATCACGCAAAAAGCTAGTATCCGGCCTAACCACTAGCCAAAAAGCCAGCACTGGATCAATCCTATTCGAAAAGCAACGCAGTTAGTTGAGCAACAACGATTCGCACTCAAAAACTGCCTACTGTTAATTCACATAGGCAGACGATGCTTACCCAGATGGAATCCATGTGTTAGATCCCTCCGATTCCCAATCTTCTCCGCGGTTGAGGGGCATAATTGCCACACCAGACGGTTGTACAAAATCTACCATGAGAGGGGTATATCTAGTGGAGGCAGAGCCCTCTCCGCCTCCCGACGGTGGTGGTGGGGGCGGGGGCAGCTCGGGGGCGGACGACGCCATAAGGTAGGAGGGCAGGACGACGTGGCGGCGGAAGGGCGGTGTGTGAGCTCTTCCAGTCTCGGGCGGAGGGGAAAGCTTTGGGTGAGTGAGAGACCGCCAGTCCGACGTGTCTCATTGGGTCAACAGTCAACACCATTCAAAAGCAACGGCCAATTCACAACCACCGCGGCTCCCTAGCCGTCACCGGTAACGGTCAAGTCTCTGACCAGACGGCAACCCTCCCGTCCGAGCGTCTGCGAGGGGTTTCAAACTATAGGGAGGGGAAAACTGAGGAAAAGTTAACCGGCTGGGGAAAACTGAGTACAACTAACGAACCAGGGGCACTAAAATAGAAATCCCTACAATATATCTAACAACCTCCCTCAATCGTAACCGTATCTAACAACTTAAGATTGTGCCAACAAGCCTGAAACAATGGCAGAGGCAATAACTTAGTGAATATGTCTGCAAGTTGATCCTCGAAAGAGATGAACTTGATGTGTAGCGACTTTTGCGCAATTCGTGCACACACAAAGTGATAGTCAACAACTATATGCTTCATGCGGTTATGAAAGACAGGATTTGATAATAAATAAGTTGCACCAATATTGTCACGCCAAAGAACAGGTAGACGATCGTGTGAGACTCCAAGCTCCCGGAGTAGTGATTGTACGCAAATCAATTCAGCAGTTGTATTTGCAGGTACTTTATATTCTGACTCTGTACTGGAATGAGACATCGTAGCCTATTTGTCTCCAGGCGATCAGATTTGGACCGTACAATATGAAATATCCCCTCATGGATCGTCTGTCATCATTACTACCAGCCTAGTCATCTTCAGAGAAAGCATACAATAGACTAGAGGAGTCGGTGCGAAGATTTAGACCATGTGATATGGTCAAGTGAACATAGCGCAAGATGCACTTAACCGCAATCCAATGTGAACTCCAAAGAGCTTTGGAGATACTGACAGACCTTGTTCACAACAAATGAGAGGACAGGGCGAGTGAGAAAGAGGTACTGCGAGCCTTTAACAATACTGCAATACTTAGTGATATCCTCAGGAGGGAGAAGATCGCCATCAGAGGAACTGAGCTTATCAGTAGCAGAAATAGGAGTAAACACAGAGTGACATTGAAGCATACCAACTTGTCGAAGAAGATCAAGTACATACTTCTTCTGTGTGAGAACCAATCCCTTGGATAGAGTGTAACACTCAATACCCAGTAAGAAGTGAAGGGGGGGGGGGCAAATCTTTGACAGCAAATTCAGAGCTCGAGTCCTTAACAAAACGAGAAGCGGCAGTGGTGGAACTCACCAAAATGATATCATCAACATAGACAAGCAGGTACATAGTAACTTCAGGTCAGCGAAGCATAAAGAGAGACATGTCAGCACTAGCTGGTGAAAATCCATGAGCTCAAAGAGCAGCACCAAGTAGAGCATGCCAAGTAGGTGGGGCCTGCTTAAGACCATAGAGAGCTTTAACCAGAGCTTTAACCATGCGACAGAAATGTTGGGGCTGAGCAGAATCACCAAATCTGGGTGGTTGACGCATATAGACTTGTTCATTCAGGAATGCCATGAATAAAAGCAATTTGAACATCAAGCTGATGAAGATGCCACCCATTTGTAACAGCCAAGGATAAAAATACGTATGGTGGTAGGCTTGACAACCGGCTAAATGTATCATCATAATTAAGGTCATACTTCTATTTTAATCCTATAGTCACAAGTCGTGATTTATAGCTAGCGCTCAATGGAACCATCAGAACGACGCTTCGTTTTGAAGATCCACTTGGAGTCTATAATATTGAGACCGTGACGCGGCGGCACCAAGCGCTATGTATCATTGCAAAGAAGAGCATGAAAGTCCAACTCCATGGCGGAGCCCCAATCAGGTATACAAAGAGCCTCATGAAGATTAGTACGCTCAAGTGTGGGATCAGTAATGGCATGAGTATGACAAGCAGCAAACCAGGCAACAGTTCCATCGGTGTGTTGTTTAGGCTGAAAGACGCTAGTGCGGATGCGCGTAACAATTCGAGGCACAACTAGAGGCGGGTTTGGTGATGCACTCAGAGTAAGGGGTACGGTGTCGTCAGACCACAAGTGACGATAGAGGCGTCACAGGGCTGGGCGAGGGTGACGCAGGAGTTGACAATCCCGACGGACTCGGCCCAACAGAGGACATCCCAGGGGAGCGAGCCCCAGGTGAGCGAGGCCCAAGTGAGGGCGGTTGAGGCGCAGGATACCACGCGGGTGAGCCTCGTATCATGGGCTGCGGTGTAGCAACGGCCGGTTTGGGCCATGCATGGCCCTTCTTAGGGCTCCGATCGGCGTGGTCGTCGGGAAGGGGGGGGTGATCGGCGTGCCCATGGCGAGGACGCCCTGCGTCAATAGGAGTTGCATCATCAAGGAGCTCAAGGTGGGTTCCACGACTAGTACCTGCACCATGGTTAGTTAGCAAAGCATGTGCATGTGCATGTGCAATATCTGCAATTGGTCAACTGAAGAGAGATATACCGAAGGAAGACACGTTTAAGGGAGCGTATGAATCGTGCGAAAAAGGAAACACACTTTCATAAGAAAAATACATCCCTAGAAATATACACACAATTGCAGAAAATATATAGACATTCGTATCCCTTATAGAGATAGCTATATCTAAGGAAGACACACTTTTTGGAACGAAACTCGAGTTTGCGTTGGTTGTAAGGCCAAGGTGAGGCTAGCATGCACAACCAAAAAGACTTTAAGGAAAAATACTATAAAAAGTGCATCACTCGAAAAGCGAAAAGGAACAGATGCATGAGCATGAAGAGCAAGCCATGTTTCTACAATGTGACGGAGCTTGCGTTGAGAAGTACCGTTTTGCTAATGAGTATGAGGACATGCTACACAGTGCAAGATGTCACGCTATGAAAAAACATGTTGAGGTGCGATATTTGCCACCCCAATCAAATTGAACATGTAGAATTTTATGACCAAGTAAGTGTTCAACATGTGTTTGAAATTGAACAAAGACATCAAATACATTAAATTTGCGCTTAAGGAGATAGAGCCATGCAAAGCCATGTAAAGCGACTGTAAGTATCAATAAAGCTCACATAATGATTATGTCTACTAACAGAAGTTGGTGCATGCCCACACATCTAAATAAACGATCTCTAAAGAAGTTTTTATTACATGGGTAAACAAAGGAAAATCAATTGGTGGCTTTTCCCTTGCCGACAAGCACAAACTAGAGTGTTCTTATTTGTATACTGTATAGGAAGCACATGACGATGAAGAATATGCTGAACAACTGGAGACGATGGGTGACCAAGGCGCGAATGCCACTAGGCCAACGACACACAAACACTGTTGAAGGGCAAAACAGAAGTAAAATGCAAAAGCAAAAAAAAAACTATTTTACACGGAAGTCCTTGCACCCCTATCTATAGTTCATGCATCCGAGGTGATTTTCCAAAAACATTAATTAACTCACTCAGTTATCCGTCATTTAGCGTGATCAGAAGTGCTGATGTGTAGTTTGATTCCCAAGGCTTTGAATAGATCCTGCCACAAATGGCTAGCTAGTGATAAGCAAGATGGTCAGTACGTTGATCCATGTGTTCTTGCGGTTGTTATCAAAGTTTCTAGCGTCTGTAGCGACACGGTCTGGGCCCTGTGTCTCGCCTCCTCGCCGGTTGTGGCAAGAGAGACGGTGTTCCCTAAACCGTCCTCCAAAAAAATTTGAGGTGTGTTGAACAAAAAAAAATGTTTTCAGCCGCGTTTTTCAAATTCGTCTTGCCGGATACAACGAAAAACGAGGCGGGAGTGGCGGGACCGACGCGTCAGCGGCACATTCAAGTTTGGACCAAATCGCCGCCTATCTCGCGGCGGAAGTTATTCGCGCGCAGTGACACATGACCGAAGCGTCGCAGCTTTGCCTTAATGGCGACGGAGGGGCATGCGAGACGTCTCGTCGGTGCTGCACAGCCTCCACGCGTCGCCGGCGTTCGCACGCCACCGCACGTTCCCGCGCTTTGTTCCCGCCGCTCCCCTCGCGCTTCCCGACGCCGGCGTCTATAAAGGCCCCCGGCTCAATGGCAGCCACCACAGCCGCCGGCACCCCTTTCTCCACCACAAGCACAACCCTTGTCGCTCGAACAACACTGTGCAATGATGAACCGCCCCGGCGATGGCCAGTTCCCTCCACCGCCGTCTCCTCCACCACCACCTCAACCACCAGATTCGCATTGGCACACCGCGCCGGAGAGCGCAGCGGCGCCGGGCGGAGCTTTGGCGTGCAGAGCGGCGGGAGGCAATCGGCGGCCGCAGCAGCGCGAGGCGGCGACGGGACAGCGGGAGACCCCGCAGCTGAGGAGAACGCGGCGTGGGAGGAGGAGGCGCGGCGGACACCATTGCGGCGTTCAACGCCACCACGGAAGAGCGCGGCGGCGCGCACGGAGGAGATGCCCAGCGGTGGTGTGATGAGCGCCAGCGCCAGCGGATGGAGCGGGAGGCGCAGTACCGTGAACGGCGGGAGGCGATCGAGCGCCGGCGACGGGAGGCGATGGAGTGTCAGCAGCAGCTGGCGGCGGAGGAGCGTCAGCAGCGGGAGGCGGCGTTGGAGGCAACGGAGGCGGCCTGGGGGGCGCGGGCGGATGCGTTGGCGCTGGAGGCTGTTGGCGGCGCGACTGGAGGCACGAATGGAGGAGGAGGAGGAGGAGGAGGCGGAGCATGAGGACGATGACGACGACGACTTCGAGTGGTCCGACGACGACGGGCCGCACCCGGACGAGACGACCGATCAGCAACGTGCGCTCGTCGAGTTCTTCGAGTCGGAGAAGAAGCTCCAGGATGACGCCCGTGCCCGCGAAGAGGTGCAGATTCGTCGCTCCGTTGAGCTCTCCCTCCAGGCGGCGCAGCAGGGGAGGGCAGGCGACGACGCGCTGCTGAAGCAGCGGCGTCTGCTCACCGCCCTACGCATGGAGAGGTGGCGCCTGAAGGAGCTACGGTGGCATGTATTGCACCATTCAGAGATGTACAACGTTATCCAAAAGGTCCTCGAAACCAGCAGCGAACCAGGTAAAGAGGATCTGAAGATGATCGCAATTCACAAACATTACAATTTGCATTACTCGAGAGATAGCAGCCAAACAGTCCACCCTGCAGCCAAATACAGTCTATTGGGAGCCCTTAGAATGAAATCATGTAAGCTCACCTATTTTGACTAAATGGCAGAGTTCAGATCACAGTGAATCTTGACGCAAGTATTAACATCTTTCATTCAGCATACCATTTAAACTGAATGGACCATGGAACTCAATTCCTGGCACAGAACATGAAGGAGAAGCAATTTCATTCCAGAGAACTTCAGGAAAAAGAAGTAAAGGTGGCTGCTCTAGTCTAACAATCTATTCAATGCTGAACCATTTACAACAAACATACAATGTGACTTGGGCATTAACATAGGGGTGACCACGCAGTCTAACTACTGGAGATATATCCTAACTTCTGGTGCAAAAATTTCCACCGCAGGAATGCTATTGTGTGGTCAGAAGAGCTCGCTCCAGGTAATCGGATCATGGGCATGCCACCACAGCATTTCTCCAAATGCTGGATCCTGAACTCCATTACCGAACAAAACGGGCCAATGATTTGATTCCGAGCAGTGTTCATCCATCCATATTCTGATATCTTGCAATAGGGAGGTTAGGTCTACGGCCTGACCTGTGAATTACGATCCCATGTTGACAAGTATCCACGCAATGGATGTCCCATTTCTGCTTTTGCCCATTTTTATGGCCGAGTTCCCCGTGTCCTTCCATGCTTCATCGTTTCTGTGTCTGACATCCGATCTTATTAGTCACATATGCTCATTATCCATTTCTTGCTTATAACTGCAAAGCAAGGTCTGGCTGTTGTGCTTCCAAATTGATGCCAGTGGACTGTCGAGCTGGTGGTGAACCGGGAGATGAAAACCCAATGTTCAAGTCTGGACGGAGCATATCCTTGTTTGGCTTCTGTTGCATGTGGGGAACCAGCCCTTGCCATTGAGGCTGGCCCTGTGATCTTGAGAAATCTGTCTGGACCAGCTGTGGGAATATTACCAAGCCCTTGTTTTGACCTGGAATTTCTCTAGAAACCTGAACAGGTTGTCTAAAGAACTGAGGGGCAGCACTTATCTTTGGTTCATCAGAAGTACGAAGATTTGCAAATGGCATCTTCCAGCCAGAACTACTGTCATGAAAATTTGGACTCACAATGGTTGGTTTGCTCTCTGATGAAGCACCAAATGAGATCCAAGATTGAGCAACAGGAGCAGATGGAATGCTCTGGCTCTCCCTAGCAGCTGGTGGAAATGCAGAGAAAACACTCCGAGAAGGGTCAAACCCTCGGTTTGGTACATTTACTTGGCCAGGCATTGCACCCATTGACTTGGCATGGTCTATGATACTATTCTGCGCGCTCGCATTCATGGCAAAGCCGTTGCCATTTACTGGATTTTTGGTGATGAATCCAATGTTGTTCATTGGTCTGCTTTTCTCAGAAGTCCCAAACTTTGCATCACCAGGTCTTCCATGGTACACCCATGTAGCTTCACTTTTGGGCTGTGCTGCAGCTGCTTCTTGTGACTGGAAAAAGGGTTTTGGATGCCCATTACTGTTGTTTTGGGAAAGCATATCATGAACACCAGAAGTACCACTTTTCGGACACTCAAGCCTCTGAGGTGCCATTTCAAGTGGGCGAGCGCTTTTAGACAGGTCACTTTTTTTCATTTGCTGAATTCTCACTGCTTCTGCTGGTTGGAAAAAAGGTGCAGGCTGGCCAGCCATTTTGTTCACAGCAGGCATATCAAGCACACTAGAAGAAGCTCCTTTTGAACATTCAGATCTCTGTGGTTGCACTTCAGGAGGGCGGGCGTTGGACGAGTGCCTGCCTTTCCTAACTTGTTCACCAGTTGGTCTTTTCGTTTTCACAACATTTCTCGACGCTCTATGTTTCTCGTGCAGTGTTGAGGCGTCAGTGTTCCTCTGTTGGGGTTCAGTAGTAACATCTAATAATCTTGGCTTATATTCTGGACTCTCAAGTGGACCAGACACACCAATTACGTTATTGACAGTGGTTATCCGATTAAGTAGACTCAAACTCATATCCTTCGGATTAGTGCTTTCTTTTGGTCTGAGTCTTTCATTATCTCTGGGGAGTGAAGTTTTCCTTTGAACATTCGCATCAGAGCTAACCTGACTTCGTAATTGATCTTGCACAGCAAGAATAGGTGTTAATGGTGGCTCATATTCTCCAACCCAACCACGGCCAAACCTCACTTCAGCAGGCAATGTCTGCTGAATGCGCTCAGAAGCTATTTTCCAGCCTCGGGCACCAAGTGAACCAGCAAAACGAGCCAAACTTCTTGCGTACGAATGCTCAGAATGAAGTCCAACCTGCAAGGACACATCTCACCATGAGAACTAACCAGCAAAACGTACTGATCCAAGTATAAAGTTATGATTGGGTTTAACCAGATGTGTTAACATACACTTATCAGCTCTTTTGGCTCCACGCATAAGACATCAAAAGTTGGGTCAGAATCCGATGAACGCTGGTCTTCAAGTGCATGGTAAGTTTTTCGTCTAGTCTCATCAACCACAAACGACTTGAGACTAATCTTTGCTGAATGATCTCTGGCTGAAAATGAAGGAAAGAATAAGAATGCCAGAGAGTTTTTTATGAAGTTGGGTTAATATAAGCACTTAGTTATGTAGGAGTAATCAAACAAAGTTCCTCCAGATGAAATGGGACTGCAAAATATGCATCTCAATAAAATCTTAGCAAAATATATTGGTAATCATAAAGAATTTTAACTACCAATGCAACACCTGAATGACTCACACCAACCCCACACATAGATCATTGAATAAACGAACAATGGAAGTAACATAGTTTCCTTTCAATGGTCATGCTTCTTTCTAAGTTGAAAATTGTAAGGGACAACCTCCCAATTATATAGCAGGTAATGTGGCTGTTTAGAACTGATGGATCAACTACAGTAGAGCTGAGTGAAAAATGGTACCTGAAACATCGTCAGTCTTCTCAGATCTGACCTCGTCTACCGGAGAACTGATATCTTTGTCGGAAGACCCATTAGCTAAGGCACATTCTAGGGGCTCAGCACCATTAGCCTGTGATACGCTTAAACCATCAGAACCATTTCCGGCAGAAACAATGGTTTCAGGAGAGACATTTGAACCCAGTGCATCTTGGCTATCCATGCAGTCTGGCTTCTTAACGATCTCTTCATCGCAGGAGTAACCTAGATCAGCTTGCTCATCTTTGCAAATAGACTGCCTAGGCGACTCTTTTTGGCTTGAGTGGCCCAATTCATCTCCGGATCTGCAAATGGGCTCCTCAACAAGCTTTTCTGGGGATAAGCTTAGATCTTCTCCCTTCTTGCAAACAGGGTTCTCAAATGCATCTGTGCGGGATGAGCAATCTGGCTCTTCTCCCTTTCTGCACACTGGCTTCCTAATGAATGTCTTCCGGGACGATAAGTCATCTTTTGAAATCCGGGGCATGGGTTTCTTGACTTTCTGTATGGGCAAAGAGGAGCTTCGTTCATTTTCTGAACTTCTTGAAATGTCTTTCTTAACTCTCACATGGTGGAGTGAGGAGCTTCGATCATCCTCTGAATTTCTCGAAATGGCTTTCCTGACTTTCACTTGTCGGAATGAAGAACTTCGATCATCCTCTGAATTTCTGGAAAGGGGTTTCTTAACATGCTCTTTGTGGAATGAGGAACTCAAATCATTCTCTGAATTTCTGAATATCGGTTTGGTAACTCGCTCTTTGTGGAACGAACTTAAGTTCTCCGAATTCCTAGAGACGGGTTTCTTGACTTGATCTTTGAAGCTCATATCATCTCCTGAAATTTTGGCAATTGGTCTCTTGATTTGCTCTTTGCGGATCAAGAAGTCTAGATCATCATCCGAATATGCCAATACAGGCTTTTTAACTGGTCCTCTATTGCTTGGAATAGGTTTAACTTTCTGTTCACTCTTTACTTGGTTTTCTGTAGGTATGCCTTCATCTCTCAGTTCTTGAAACTTCTTTCTTGCCAGCTCTTGTATGGAATGGGCCTGCGTGTGTAGGCATGGCAAGAAACATCGAATGAGAATTGATAAACAATGGCGTTGGGAGTGCATCATCTTTTTCAGAAAGGCTGATAACATACCTGTCTGAAGTAAACTGTATCAGGTGCATTGTACAGCATCGCGTTGCTGCAAATTAAGAAGACATCATCCTGCAATTTATTATCACCAATTGTTCAAATATTATTGTTGGTATATACAATAATTGGGATAAACCTAGAGAACTGAAAACCAGAGCAACGAATGGGAATTTAATTAGGAAACTGGCAATTTTTGCTTCAGGTTAGGATATAATCACTACTATAAACTTCAGCTCAGGTCTATAACGGAGGAATTGACAACAGCCTAATCCTGTTTCCTGAAGCAAGCCGTCCTTGTGTTCAGAAATTACAAGCTAACAGAATGAATGAATTATAGAAATGTAACTGTAAACATGTGAAAAACTGGATAACGGACGTTGCTGCATTTGTTGGGCACTTGTTTCAGGAAGAAGAAAAAAAGTGGACGTTTAAGGTAAGGAGAACACGCGTCAAATGTTGCTTCTAGCATTGGACGGATCCTTGTAGGTTAAATTCACTCCCAGACAAATATAGCATGAACTGAATGGCCAACCAATCCCAACTACAACATCCATTTAAGCAACAAACCAACAAACGGCAGCTCTCCAATCGCAGTTCGCGCTTTAGTTCGGTAGCAACGTATACGACAAAATGAAAAGACTGACCTCGAATTGCTCGAATGAGCGGTATGCATTCCTGGCAAGCTTCCTCTTGACGGTACCGAAGTCCATTGGGTGCTCGATCACATCACCGTAGTCGGGCAGCTGCACCAATCAAAACAACCATGGCATCATCAACACTCAATATACCACCACTAAGAGAATAGCATGTTGAACAAGAAAAACACATAAAAACAATGTCCTCACCTCCTCAAGATCCACCGGCTCAGCAAACACGCCGTACGTATCCTTCCTGCGGAATCAAACAGCAGCAGCATGAAACCATGAACGAAATCCCACTTGGCATAATAAGCATGTAGATGTTGTGAGACACGCACTTTTGCAGCTTGTCGAGGATGATATCCAGCGTCTGCCGATCCGGCAGCGGCGTCGTCCTTGCCATCCCTAAATCGGCCAAAGAAAAAAAACAGAAGCAAAATCAGCTTCGCCTCTCAAAAGTCAAAATCCCATCAGCGAACAGAAAGAGATCAGCAAAAAAAACATGAATCGAACCTGGTACCGGGAGGCGCTTCGTCCTTGGCGCGCTGGCAGGGTCGCTCCTCCCAGCTCCCTGCAAGAAGAAGCAGATCTCGCGTTATGCCGAGGTGCTAAGCGAAGCAAAGGCGAGCACGGGGGAGCAATCCGTCACCTCGTGGTTGCGAGATCTGTCGTCGCGCGACTCGATCCGGCGCTTCTTGGGCGGCTTGACCTGCTCCTCGCCGCGGCTGCGGTCGGCAGGCGGCTGGTCCTCCCCGTCGGACGAGTCCGAGAAGGGAGGCGGAGGTGGGGCCCGTCGCTGCTGCTGGTCCGGGGGAAGCTGGGAGAGCTTGACGACGAGCTTGAGCTTGCGCCGGCGGCGGTCCGAGGCGGAGGAGCCGGCGACGCCGCTGCCGTCCGAATCGGAGCTGGATGGCTCCGGCGACGGCGCCCTCCGGTGCTGGGGGCGAGGCGGTGAGGATGATGGCGAGGAAGGGAAGGGGAAGAAGTCGTCTACTAGCGGGCGCGAGGACGCGGCGGCGGCGCGGCGCGGCCTGAGCGAGCGGCGCGGCGGCGGGGACGGCGAGCGGCAGCGCGACGGGAGGACGCCTGCCCTCCTGCGCGCGGGGTAGGTCCTCTCCGGCGAAGGCGACGGCGACGGTGACGGCGACCGCGGCATGGCTGGTGCTGCCGTCCTCTTCTTGGGGTTTGGTTCTTGGTTTGGCTACGGCTGCTTTTTTTCTACGGCTGCTTTTGTTTGTTTAATTCTTCTTCTTCTATCTATCGCTTGCGTCTGTGTCCTTCTCTCTCCTCACTCTTCCACACACAGCACAGGCAGAGGCAGGCAGATGGAGTCCCTATCTTCTCCCTCTCTCTCCTAGCTAGCGACTTGCACCAACCACTACGGCCATTAGTCCAACTTTTGCTCTCTCTCTCCTCCCTGGGGAAGAAGATGGGTCTGTGGGCTTGGTCTATGGGAACCCAGAATTATTGCCCATTCAATTGCCTGACTGCACATACTGTACATACAGGAATGACAATCTTAACCACTGAGTAATGGGAATTATCCTAAAGTTATGCAGTAATTCTATCAAGTGCCATAATTTTATGTTAGATCTGATCGCAACTTTCTTTATTCTTTGGAAGATTTTCTTTTAGTAACAAACGCGGGAATTATGCTAAAGTTACGCAGTAAGTTTATGATGTGCCATTATTTGTATGTTCGGTCTGATACACAGAAGTCGGGCCTTTTATTATTCTTTGGAAATTGGAACACATTTTTCTACGGCCAAAACACGTAGCCACATGCGTTGTAACACACTTAGTCAAACACACGGAATTTTTTGTGGGTCAAACACCAGGAGTAGGTATTTATCACAATAATAGTTTCAAAGTTGCTTGACATAATAAATGTAAGCAAGAATGAATGGCTTAATTATTGAAGTAGAGTGCAATATTGAGTGGAAGGAGTATCTCTTTCCTACTACATGCTACGAGAGACTACCCGCAATGAAGGTATCATAGGTAATATCATGCATCATATGCATGCAAAAACTGATGTGTCGCTACAATTAATGGTAGATATTGTATCACAGCACGTAGAACTAGAAAAATAATGACAAACAAATCTTATAAATATATTTTCCATTGAGATACTACAAATCAGTCTATGATACTACTACATGTACTATCTTTATTCCAGTTTATAGTTCTTGCAACCAACTAGTTGAATGTACGTGAGTTGCTACGGTTTTGAATAGATTATTTGACCCCTGATTATTTTAGTTTTTTTGTCTTTTATGGTTCTAATGAACTCATAAAATACATGTTGACGCAAAATAATTTTCCTTTCATTTTGTTCCTCTTTATTTATCTGTGGGCTTTCTAGTCATGCCACAACTACGTCGATGTGTTCGTCTCTACCAAAAATATAGAAAGTTCAACTCATGAGGTTTTTTCTAGTTTCTACCAAACCTTACGACTGGAAGATCCACCAAAAATCTAAAGAAAATTTTACGATATAAAAATGCCGATGTCTTTATCACCAACCTCTTTTATCCGAGAGTGGCCCCCTTCTGTTTCGCTAAAATGATTAGGGTAATCACTTTACCAAACGAGCCCATCCCGAGAGGAAGAGTAGTCCTTATTTTCCATTTCTCATTCATCTATTGGTTTCCCTGGTCCTTTCAAGACTGACAAAATCAAACTCCTGCGCGTAGTTGGTTCCTAGTCTTTTATATTTGAAGGAAATTATATAATTGCTTTATTGTGGTAGTGATGTAAATTAGTAATACCTGTAACATCATGACCTATAGGATTCACCTCCCTTTGGTAGTGTGCACAGTCTTACTGAACATGCCTATTACTTTCTATACTTTGCTAATTCATACATGTAATGATGACAAAAACAACTTGGAATAAAAGAACATCCTTCTATTTCCAGGGCAAAAGAAAAGTATTCCAACGTAATATGAATTTAGTGTGTTGATAACAATTTAAACTCAAAATGAAATGAATGAAGTCGAGAAGTTATCTTCTTCGTATCAACTAGTTTATGGAGACAACATCACGTAAAAAAAATTTGCATATGCTCCTCACTTGAGAAGATACATCAGAGACTTAACAAGCTGATATCCATGGGACGGAGGAAGAGGGGGACGAGAAAGGGCTAAGCCACCTCCAACAATCCACTACTACTTTTCTTCGTAAACTCGCTAATACCCAAGCTGACAATTAGCCAATTGACACCTGAGAAACCGAACTGTCCATGACGTATGTGCATAAAACTAAAATAGGAATCACATTAGAATTTACATTCGATTGAATAGAGTCTACACAAACAACGCACTTGAATCAATATATTACAACTTAAAGGAAAGCACATCATATTAAGAGTGGGCCTCTGGATTAATTTTTTCAAATGTGGCCGCCCCAATCACAGCTAACTTGACAAACTTTTAATCATATGTCTACACAATAGACCTAATTAATATGTGATGTTACTCGGTGATGTAGACAAAAATAACAAGATGCAGTGAATTTGAGAAGAGAAAATGAGATTAGGTTAGTGAGGTGCCTCATCTGGAGGAATACAAACGCAAACCTGCATCGCGTCACCGTCTAGAAGACCTAGGTGAATCCTAGGCAACCACACCAAGAGAACCTAGATGCAGCAATTTATAGTGCCATATATTTTCCTCCGTGCTGCTGAACAACGTCTATTGCATGTGCATTGTAGAGGAGAGAACAGGATGGTGACCTCGCAACCAACAAGTTCTCTAGCATTCTCATCTCCTCCTCTTGTTTAGACATGTAGCAACCAATTAATGAAAGTTCCTATATGGTTAATTCAAAATCAAAGCGTCCCAAATGAACTCATTTTAAACAGTATGAACATAAGGTAAATTCGTCCATGAGAAGTAGAATAATTTAAATGTAGGCGAAGACGTGGGAGACAGTTTCAGTTACATGTAACAAACAAGCATGCATGTATTCAAAAAAAAGCATGCATGCCGATGTACGTGATCAATAATTTAGAGGCTGGATAGCCCATGAAATGCTCCTCGGGGTGCGTCACGGTTGTCCCGGCGGTCAGTGAGAGGCGAACCTCTTCCTTGCACCGCCTCCATTGTTATAGGCATCATGATCTGCCTCATATTCTTCCAGCGCTTCCTCCTCCAGACTTGCGCTTGCGGTATGGCTTGTCATCCTGGTTCGACCCTCCATCGCGTCGGTATTGTTGGGATTCGTAGCATAGAAAACAAAAAATTTCCTATCGCAAGAACGAACAACAAGCCAAGATCTAATCTAGTAGATGGTAGCAACGAGGTGAAGATCAACATACCCTCGAAGATCGCTAAGCGTTAACAACATAAATCTCGTGGTGGATGTAGACGATCACTTGTCGCTTTCAAAAGCGCGTAGAAGATCTTGACGGTGCCACAATCGGGCAGCACCTCCGCACTCGGTCACACGTACGGTGTTGATGACGACGTACTTATCCCTGTTCCAGCGGGCAGCGGAAGTAGTAGATCCTCCTCGGAATCCCGACAGCACGATGGCATGGTGGCGGTGGTGGTGGAGAACTCCGGCAGGCTTCGCCTAAGCGCTACGGGAGGTGTATGAGGAGGGAGGTGTGCTAGGGTTTGGGAGAGAGGGGTAGGGCGCCGGCCCCCTATGGTGGTGCGGCCAAGTACAAGGCTGCCTCTCCTCTCCTCCTCATTATATAGGTGGAACCCCAAGGGTTTGCCCAAAGTCTTCGAATAAGACCCCAATTCAAAAACTATCATATGGACGAAACCTAGAGGGACAGGGACTCTCCCCTTCCCCCCTTGTTGGCCGGCCAAGGAGGTGGAGTCCTCCATGGACTCCACCCTCCCACTTGGTGGAGTCCAACCAGGACTCCACCTTCCATGGTGATTTCATCCGGACGGTTCTAGAACATTCTAGCGTCTTCCATAAATGCACCGGATCATTTCCAAACTTGGAAAGTGACTTCCTATATATGAATCTTATTCTCCGGACCATTCCAGAACTCCTCGTGATGTCCTGGATCCCATCCAAGACTATGAACAATATTCAAACTCCATTTCATATTCCATATCTACTTAAAACGACATCAAACCTTAAGTATGTCACCCTACGGTTCGAGAACTATGCGGACATGATCGAGACTCCTCTCTGATCAATAACTAATAGCGGGACCTGGAGATCCATAATAGCTCCCACATATTCAACAATGACTTCGTGATCGAAAGAACCACTCACATACGATACCGATTCCCTTTGTCACGCGATATTTTACTTATCCGAAGTTTGATCGTTGGTATCTCCATACCTAGTTCAACCTCGTTATCGATAAGTACTCTTTACTCGTACCGTGATATGATATCCCTTGTGAACCAGTCACATGCTTGCAAGCTAATTAGATATCATTCCACCGAGAGGGTCCAGAGTATATCTATCCGTCATCGGGATGGACAAATCCCACTCTTGATCCATATGCCTCAACTCATACTTTCCAAATACTTAATCCCATCTTTATAACCACCCATTTACGCAGTGGCATTTGATGTAATCAAAGTACTCTTCCGGCATAAGTGATTTACATGATCTCATGGTCAAAGGACTAGGTAACTATGTATCGAAAGCTTATAGCAATTTTGAACTTAATGACTTGATCTTATGATACGCTTATATGGGTGTATGTCCATTATATCATTCACCCAATGACATAACCTTGTTATTAACAACATCCAATGTTCATGATCACGATACCATGATCATATATTAATCAACAAGCTAGTTTTACAAGAGGCTTACTAGGAACTCTGGTTGTTTACACAACACACATGTATCATTGTTTCGGTTAATACAATTATAGCATGGAATGTAAACATTTATAATGAACACTAAGATATAACAATAACTAATTTATTATTGCCTCTTGAGCATATCTCCAACAGGTATCACGTGCTGGCGATATGGGGACTGATGACAGATTGGATCCTATCGAGATTTTGGTGACTCGTCTAAATGGACGGTTAGTTCTCAAAAATAAAATCTATATAGAAGAGTGGGGTATTTAAGGAGCTACAGAATAGCGACTTTGTGGGTCGCCTCGGAGGTCAACCGGGAGTCTTACGGGTGGGTCGGCTTCCCTGTTTCTCTTGACGCGGTCATTGCCTCCTATGTAGGCAAAGATCAAATCGGGTGGATGTTCTCAAGAAAACAATGAGATTTTCTTTGTTGCTTTTTTTGAATTAGTTTTTGAATTCTACATCTGAATTGTTTCCATCTGCTACCTTCGCCAAAAGGGAAAACCCGGATGATTGATTTGACTGGACGTACAAGCAGATGGAGTGAATTAATTTATTTTTTCATTTCATTACATGTTTTTTTAATTGAACCATTGCGTCGTGGTATGATGATTTCTTGCTATATCTGTGGTGCAATTTCATTCTTTCCATGCAATCATCCATGATTGTGCAGATGATTCCTTTGCATTTTTTGTACAAGGCGGGGATTCTGTTTGTTGCCATGTATGTGACGCTCTATCGAATTAATTCCTTTCCAAGTTAATTTCCGTAATTGATGGATGTGATAGGCTCTTTCCAAGCGCACATGTAGCAGGAGATAGCAATAAATTTTTAAACTTTTTTCATCTGAAGCGGTGGTGATTTTGATGAGTAGTATAGAAGATCGCGTTGATGTCTGTCCTTGTTTTACATTGTATGCGTTTTCTTGATTGATGTTGGATGGTTCTGTTTTCTTGTGAATCGTGATATGCAATAAGTGTGTTTCCTTCCGTGTGTGTGATTGACGGTGGACGTGATATGATGGGCGATTTTGAGATGATGGATGGCAGCGATCTTCTGAATATTTGATGTCAAAGTGACACACCATCTCCAACTGCAATATAATAGTAAGATAATAGTAAAGATGTAATATTACATATATATATATATATATATATATATATATATATTACAAAATATATATCATGCATTATGAAGGTTAGATGGTCTACTTTTTAATGATATAATTTTTGTTTTGTATAATCTATATTATGTTGTTTAAATTGATAATGTACGGATGCAGGCATGTCTTGTAAACTGGGAAGGAGAATGTACCATGCATTGTAGAGGTAGTATCATACACTAGTATCATATGGATGATATTGCTATATGTTAGTATCCACCGTGACTAGTCTCATTGGTCCCAGTGAATTGGCCGTAAGACGAGCAGGTGTGTAAACAAAACATGTGTGTACAAGTGTACCCCTTCGTTCCCAAGACTAGGGCGAGAAATGTGATTAGAGCTTCCTGCCTCCTGTCGGAGTCGCCGCCGATCTGCCTATCCTCTAGTGTCCTTAGGGCCATGGAGGCGCGGTGAATCCCGGTCCTTGTCAGCGAGAGGGCCTATGTTTTTTGATGTTTTTCTTAGTCTGTATAGGGTTTATGTCCTACTCAGAAAGGCGTGGCGGTGGCGACTCCACTGAAGATGGAATAAGGCCCTCCCCATATATCCCCGTCTCGGTGGTGCTTCTAGCGTCACCAGTGGGCGTGTGGAGGTTCGTCTCCGGCGGATCTCGTTGGATTTGATCGGTGTTCTTTCTGATCTATGTTTCTCTTCATTGGCGATGGTTGACGCTCTTGTGTGGTGATCCTTTGGGACCTTAGCACGACAACTTCATCTTTGTCTACTACAACAATCACTACTACGACAAGCTTTGTCAGGCTCCAATGAGGGAGGGGTGAGGACGGTGGCGCGCCTTCGACTCATTCGAGTGCTTGTAGTCGTCGCTAGGTGGTCCAAGGACATGTTTGTAATTTTTATTACTCTTGATATTCCTTGTACTGCTCTTGAAGATTATAAATATATCGGTGAAGTTTTCACAAAAATAATATTATCTAAATATTTACATTGTATAAATAGAAACGACATTATCCGTGAATACAGTATATAGGTGACTAGAGGGGGGTCAATAGGAGCTATCAAAATCTTACCCTTTGTCAATTTAAATGGCTTGCCAAAAGTTTTTAGTAATATAATTAGATGGGCAGCCTAAATGAATAAGCACAAACAAACAAACAAACAAATAAACAAGAGATGACAAGAAACATGTAAGAGCAATGGTAAAGGAAAGAGGAAACCGCCAAGAAGAAACATGGCAGGCGAGATCTAATCCTCGTAGTTTACACCTTTTTAGGGGAAGTACATCTATGTGGGAGTGGTGTGGTGCCACAGAAGCCATAATACCACAAAGTCCTCAATCTATTCTCCGGTAAGCAAACCACCAAGGTTATCTCATGCTCGCTATGCGGTGTCTTTCCAGGTAGCAATTGAAACCTTTACAACAATATTGGGGCAATAAAGACATTTGTATCCTAGCTTCATCGTTTACAAAAGTTGAGTTCATGTTTTTCCTAGGGAGTCAAACTCTATTGCTCATGTTTTAGGTAAGGAGTGTGATCTCAACCGAATGCTTGGTTTGAGGATCCACCATATTTTTATTATTTTGAGGTTTTTGTATGATGTAAGTGTTCTTTGATTAATATAAATACCCGCATTAGAGTCCTTTTGTTTACCCTAAAAAAAACTTGGAGGCCCCAACCGTCACCAAGAAGCTCTCACAACACCAAGAGTGGCTTCTAGCTAGGGGAGACTTTATCACTTTACACCACAAGTTAGGATTTTTTTATCACGGAACCACAACCATAAAAAATCACAAAACATCAACCTTTGGGGTAATTATTTGCACAAAACACGTAATCTATCATTAGCAGGTTTGGTATCCCACTAGTGAATTCAGGCTCACTGCCAGGTCCCTCTACCTAGGGACACCGGGCCGAACTGGTATAGTCCAACAAGTCTATTCTCTCCCCCACGTTCTCCTCGAACCAGAGGCGACGGCACCATGTGACCGTCTGACCGAAGATCGACGACAGTGGCTAGGAAAGAGGCGCTTGCGGCAGGGTTCGGGTTGGCGGAGGGGATTACCGACAGCCGAGCCATACCTCGACAGATTGAGAGCCAAAGGCCCTAAACCTCGTAGGGTTTGAAGTAGAGGCGGCCTCCATTCAAGCCATCACCGGCGGCGGGCATTCTAGGAGGACGCTCGCCATGTATTCCGACAAGGCCATCTCATTTTGTGTGTGGTTGTAATTTGAATGAGTTTTGTATGGTGATAATTCATCATATTTGTGTAAAAAATGTTATACTGCCAAGTGTGGTTATTGCAATGTCCATTGCTTGCATAAAATTTAGTGATGCATTTTTAAATTCACTATTACACAAAAATAAAGACTGCAAACTTAGGAGCAAATCAAGCCATCCAAATAAGTTTTGTCTACAAGCAACCAAAACATGCTCACGTAGAAGATAGATTACAGAAAATTGGACATGAAATCATCCAGCAAAATGGGCTCTATAGGCGTAAGGCATTCGATTCAAAAAAATATGTTGGCCTCGACGTGGTTCCTGCCAAAGCCCTCGTCACTGGTGTGCCACCGTCACCGGTTGAAGGCAGGGAGGTCCAGCTCCACCCTCCACGGTGCGCCGCCTCACCAACCACCATTGCAAGTACGAATCCAGTGAGGTCTGACTCCATCCAAGCCGCTAGTGCCCCACGTTGTAGGCGTGCCGCCGCCCTTGTGGTCGTGTCGGTCTCCAGTTCACTCACGAACTAGTTTGAACTGTCTAACCAGCCTAATTACTTGTAAAACCGGCTAATCGGAGATTTTTTTTATGTGCAAACAATTACCCTAAATATTGGTGTTTTGTGAAAAAATCTTAGGTTTGTGGTTTTGTGATAAAATTTATACAACTTGTGGTGTAAACTGGTAAATCATCTATCTAGGATGACCTCTTACATCTAGGATTTCCAAGAAACCCAAGAGTAATACCTTCCACAAAGGTTCCATAAACTTGGGATGGTTGAGTGGGTATATATCGCTTTTTGGAAGTGATTTGAATTCCACGCAGCCTTCATCACTCGAGCCCATGCATATCTCTGGGAAAACCTAATAGAACCACCTCTCCCCTTTGGCATCAAAGCGCCAAAAAGGGAAAGGGAACAATGCTCCACAGCCCAAGGGACCGCTCCTCATTGGTGGCCTCAGCATCAGGATCATTGTCATCATTATACTAGTCATCATCACTCTCATATTTCTCGACACTATGTTTTGCAGCTTCGTCTTCCATGCGATCATTGTCCTTGTTGATGGAGGAGGAAGGCTTGGAGGTCACATCATCAAAAGCTGTCCAATTGATGTGGTTCCAACTTATTGACCTTGTGGTTAATCAAACCGTGATTGTAGAGAATGTTCTTATTGGTGGGGTAGTTGGTGTAGTTCTCCTTCTGGATCTGCACATGCATGCACAAGATAAAATTGTGGTATCTTGGAAGCTTCTTCACCTTCTCGTGGACCACCTCCATGTAAAGGGTGCATGTCCATATTGGACCCTCTTGAGGAGCGTCGGAGCCACTTGCCTCTCCATGAGTGGGGGCAAAGCCCACATAGTCATCGGGAACAATGTGACCCTTATTTCATTGGAGGCACCCCACATAATGATCCTAACAAGCCTCCATTATATCCAGGTAATTTGTGCAAGAGTGGACCAGCAACTTCATCACATATGGTGTAAAGGGGCACTTCCTCTCCATCACAACAAGTTACATCTGCTCAAAAATGAAGTCCATGACGTGAATCCTTGTGGCTGCATTTAGGACATGCATGGAAGAGCTCATAGGAGTGGAAGATGATCTCCACAAAAACACCACGAATAGCATATTGATGCATGTAAAATGCATTCATGAACTTTGTAGTTTATTATACTAAAATCCTTATTATATTTATTGGGACTAACCTATTAATAGTTGCAAAAGTGCACAATTTCTTGTTTTTTTGTGTAGGAAATAGGCAAATATGGAAGAAAGCCGGTCATTATGGTGAAATCCGGAGTTTCCTGAAATCCGTCCATGCAGGATACTTTTTAAAGATCGCCTAGAACAGACCCAAAGATGGCCTCAAACGTAAAAAGTAGTACATATAGAAGTTGTGGAGAATTTGCAGAAGTTCAATTTTTCGTAAAGAACGCCCAAACGAAGTTCGTATGCGAAATCTATGCATGTTTTACGGAAGGGTACATGGGAAGCTTCAGAAACCCAAAAATTTGTGAGGTGAATGACTCAAATTCTTTCCATATTTGAGTGATTTGGCCAAGACACGACTTTATGGGCTCATAAAGGCCAGAGGGGGGGGGGGTCCTAGGAAGGTTCTAGAGGTTCTCAAGAGTCCTTGGATCAAAGGGGCATCCATCCTATGGCCAAGATTGCATCTCCACCTCTATATATTGAGAGGAACCCTACTTTTGGAGGCATCCATCCATTGTGATGAAAATCCTCCTCTTTGGCAGCCAACAAGGAGGGGGAAAAGCTCCTCCAAGCAGCACCAAGTCCAAGGAAGAAGTAGGGGCAAGGGGCCGCTGCCCCCAAGGGCAGCCGCCACCTTCCCGGCGCCACCGCCACGGGGATCTTCATCGCCATCTCCTCCACGGGCTACACCTCTTCATCAACACCCTCAGCAACATCTTCATCTACCCCTTTGTAATCTCTTGGCAAACATGATGTGTGAGGAAATCTATCGTTTTCCCATGATGTATTGTACATCTATGTATTTGTTTAAGTAGTGGCTTGTTCTTGGGAATTATGAGATAATTTGTGATGGTTGCATATGAGTATTTGTTATATTCTATGACAATCTTTTGTACTGATATATGAGTGCACACATAGGTTGGAAAATGCATGAGGTTGTCACTGTTGCATGATGATAGGAGGAGGGACAACTACAGCTTGACAGAAACCATGCCCCAAATCTTAGATTCATGTTGTATTAATTCATGGTTAATCAACGGGGGTATAACTATGAGGACCTTTAAACTTACATCGGTGGTTGGACTTTATATTTTAATAATTCACTTGTTTGTTCTTAATTGGCCTTGGGATCAATCACTAGGGGTGCAATTTCTCATATCAATGGCTGCACCTATCTATATATGGCTCATCTCTAGAAGAAAACACTAAAAAGACTATAGTAAGATTCACTAATTCTGACAACCACACAAATGAAATAGTAATTTTCCAAAACACTTACTCACTTGAGTTACTTTCTCTTACTCCACGTCATATCACTTTGCTTATCTTGCACTAGTTTTACTTATTGCATTTCACACACATGCATGCACGCACCCACGCACGCACGCACGGACGCACGCACACACACACACATATGCACTCAAATATATACTTATCAAATTGTACTAGGGTGATCCCCTACATTTGAGGTTATCACATATGCACTCCAAGAAATTGGCGAGATGTTCTGGCAAAAGGCTCAAAGAATAATGTCATGCAAAGGCAGCAGTCCCTTGCTCTGACCCGGTTTCCCTATATAGCTATAGAGGGGAGCATGCTTGTTCTTATTTGGCTCAAATCCATACATCTTAGTTGTGTTGAAACCCCAATGCATCAAAAGGTGAAGTACCAATTTCTCTGTCACCCACAAAGCTTCGGTGAAGTATGCATTCCTCCTTCGCTGCTAAAAATCAATAGCCTTCATGGGACACACACCTTGGTCTCGAAAGTGCCATAGATGTGCAGTTGAATGAGTTCTTGCTCCTTGATCCAAAAGTAGTCATCACTATCATATTGTGCCAATTCATATAAGTTATGCTTCCTTATGCCGTTAAACTCATGACTAGAATGTTCTTCATGGTTTCATTCTTCTCCTCTTTTATATCTCGACCTTGAAAAGATTGTATGCTGCACCTAGAGGGGGGGTGATTAGGTGCTACCAAGTTTTTAGTTCTTTTCAATTGAGGCTTGACACAAAGGTAAATTTTCTAGATATGCAACTATGTGAATTTACCTAGATGACAAGCTACACAACTAAGAAAGATATAACAAGGCAATAAAGGATAGAGGAAAACAAGAGTGGAGCACGCGGAGACACAGGGGATGATTCTCGTAGTTCCTTCCTTTTGAGGGGAAGTACGTCTAAGTTGGAGGGGTGTGGTTGCCACGAAGCCCTAACCAACGCCATAAAGGCCTCACCCTATTATCCGGTGATCAACGCCACGAAGGCCTAGCTCACTTGTCCACTAAGGGATTTCCTTAAGGAGGAAACCGGGCCTTTACAAGGTTCTTGGGATACACATCCACAACCGAATTGGAGGCTCGCAAGGCTGTTACAACACAACAACAAGTTATCAATGAAGTAAACAACAACCAGGGTTTTCAAAGGAAACACTAGCAAAGGAGGCTCAAGTGAATAAGGGGGAAATGCAAATCGTTTTGGTGAAGATGTAGATCGGGGTCTTCTCCTTCGATTCTCCAAAGATCAAGAGCTTTGGGTGGTTGAGGGAGGAGATCAAATGATTTTCGTGGCTCAGCTTGAGTTGGCGTTCTTGAGAAAAACGAGCAGCTTGAGCTTGAATAAGACGAGGGGTATTTATACCCCTTCAGAAAATCAAGCTGTTGGTGAAACTTTGGGGCCGGATTATCCAGACTATCCAGATTATCCGGTTTGCCATGAATTGTCCGGTCAATAATCCGGGGGCAGTCTAGTAGCCATTTTCCTTAAGTCCTTAGCCAGAATTTGGGGGTCGGATATTTGCCAATAATCCGGCCTGGTGATTTTCTGCCTCTTCTTTCTTTTCATCATGAATGCAATATAGATCAAGTTAATGAGCCAAAACATCCTGAACCACTTAACACACATTAAGGTATCACAAATGTTTTCATCAAACACACAAAAGCATAATGGTAGAGAGATGTTCTTTCAGACCTTTGCAGCCCTCTCACGAGCTTCATTTCTCGTGGCATTCTTTTACCTCTACTTCCTCACGGAATCTTCACCCCACACTCTTTCTTCGTTCATCACACACTTTTCCTTCCGAGGAGCACTTTTCTCCTTACGATCAGGATGTGAGGAATCACTACCTGTGAAAAGCACTAGGTGGATGGCAGGGAGATAAGCACACATAAGTAGGAAATGACATCCAAAAAATTATAGGTTGAAATGAATGAACTTTACCCTAAGTTTCTGGCGCATACCAAATTTTTCGGTCGAGAGTTTGGTGGAGATTCCAGGATGGAACCTCCGGCCTCGGCATGCCATGCATAGGAAACCCTAAATATAGATTCCAAATTTTATTCCATAGATTTGCAAGTTTCCGGTGGGAACACATACACCATCTATCTCGAACTATTTCCACACAATTCTGGAGAAACCAACCACTACATCTACCACTAGGGCAAGAAGACCTATAGGGACAGGAGGAGAAGGTTACCGACATCTGTGGCAGAAAAACAAGCGGTGGGAGGGGACTCATAGCATGGAGGAGCAGGGTCGAACAAGCGGCGACTGCGGAGGACCTCGGGAGGGGGGAGGCAAGGTGGCATCGGAGAAGGAGATGTTGAAGGCAACAAGCATGTGAGGGTGTGATACGTCTCAAACGTATCTATAATTTCTTATGTTCCATGCTACTTTATTGATGATACCTACATGTTTTATACACATTATATGTCATTATTATGCGTTTTCTGGAACTAACCTATTGACGAGATGCCGAAGGCCATGTTTTTCTGTTTTTGGTTTCAAATCCTAGTAAAGAAATATTTTCGGAATCGGACGAAATCAAGACCTAAGACCTTATAATTCCCGGAAGCTTCCGAGCACCGGAGAAGGACGATAGGGGAGCAGGGGGCCCCACCCCACGGCGGCGCGGCCCAGGGGGGCGCCCCCTGTGTGGGCACCCCGTGGCCCTCCGACTCCGCCTCTTCGCCTATAAAAGCCTTCCGACCTAAAAACACCGATACGTTCGACGAAACCCGAGAAAACCTTCCGAGCCGCCGCCATCGCAAATCGGGGGACGAAGTCTCTTCCGGCACGCCGCCGGGACGGGGAATTGCCCCGGAGTCATCTCCACCGCCGTCTCCACCGCCATCTTCACCGCCATCGCTGTCTCCATGATGAGGAGGGAGTAATTCACCCCCGGGGCTGAGGGCTCCGCTGTAGCTATTGATACGTCTCCGTCGTATCGATAATTTCTTATGTTCCATGCCACTTTATTGATGATATCTACATGTTTTATACACATTATATGTCATATTCGTGCGTTTTCCGGAACTAACCTATTGACGAGATGCCGAAAGGCCAGTTGTGTTTTCGCTGTTTTTGGTTTCGAAATCCTAGTAAAGAAATATTTTCGGAATCGGACGAAATAAAGACCGATGACCTTATAATTCCCGGAAGCTTCCAGAGCACCGGAGAAGGACGAGAGGGGAGCCAGGGGGCCCCACACCACACCCGGCGCGGCCAGGGGGCGCGCCCCCGTGGTGTGGGCACCCCGTGGCCCCTCCGACTCCCTCTCTTCGCCTATTTAATCATCTCTGACCTAAAAACACCGACGGAGAAGACGACCCGAAAAAACCTTCCGAGCCGCCGCCATCGCGAAATCAAGATTCGGGGACAGAAGTCTCTGGCACCCTGCCGGACGGGGAATTGCCCCCGGAAGCCATCTCCACCGCCATCTTCACCGCCATTGCTGTTCCCATGATGAGGGGGGAGTAGTTCTCCCCTGGTGCTGAGGGCTCTACCGTAGCTATGTGGTTAATCTCTCTCTGTACTCCAATACAATGATCTCATGAGCTGCTTTACATGATTGAGATCCATATGATGAGCTTTGTATCGCTACTAGTTGTGTGCTACTCATGTGATGTTATTAAAGTAGTCTATTCCTCCTCCACGTGTGTAAAGGTGATTAGTGTGTGCACCGTGTGGTTCTTGTCGTAGGCTATGATCACGATCTCTTGTAGATTGTGGAGTTAATTATCATTATGATAGTATTGATGTGATCTATTCCTCCTTCATAGTGTAATGTGGACAGTGTGTGCACTATGTTAGTTCTTGGTTTATCTTGCAAAGATCTATTATGCTCTAAGGTTACTTAAACATGAATATCGAATGTTGTGGAGCTTGTTAACTCCGGCATTGAGGGTTCGTGTAATCCTACGCAACGAATGATGTTCATTATCAAACAAGAGTGTATGTAGCACATATGAGAAGAAGTATTTATTATGCGATCAATGTTGAGAGTGTCCACTAGTGAAAGTATGATCCCTAGGCCTTGCTTCCAAGCATCGAATCTCCGTTTGTTTACTGTTTTGTTGCATGTTTACTCGCTGCCATATTTTATTCAGATTGCTATTACCACTCATATACATCCATATTACTTGTATTTCACTATCTCTTCGCCGAACTAGTGCACCTATACATCTGACAAGTGTATTTGTGTGTTGGGGACACAAGAGACTTCTTGCTTTGTGATTACAGGGTTGCTTGAGAGGGATATCTTTGACCTCTTCCTCCCGAGTTCGATAAACCTTGGGTAATCCACTTAAGGGAAACTTGTCTGTTTACAAACCTCTCGCTTGGAGGCCCAACACTGCTACAAGAATAGAAGCACCCGTAGACATCAAGCACTTTTCCGCGCCGTTGCCGGGGAGGAAAGGTAAAAGGCACTCATACTTCGGTTCCGTAACAGACTTTTCTGGTGCCATTGTGTGTGTGCTCGAAGCTATTTCCTTTAGACTCTGCAATTGCGACATTTGGTTTCTTGTTTACACTAGTTAGGCATAATGGACAACAATGACCTTTTTATTCTATTTCCTGATTTAAGACATGGAAGGTTTGATGCTAAAATTAAAAAACCCATGGAACATATTAATATGAATGCTTTGAACACTATTGTTGCTAATGCTATGGATCTAAGCTTGGGGAAGCTGGCTTTGATGAGCATGATATTTTTAGTCCCCCAAGCATTGAGGAGAAAATTTACTTTGATGATACTATGCCTCCTATATTTGATGATGAGAATAATAATGGTAGCTACTTTGTTGAATTTGCTCCCACTACAACTAATAAAATTGATTATGCATATGTGGAGAGTAATAATTTTGTGCATGAGACTCATGATAAGAATGCTTTATGTGATAGTTATATTGTTGAGTTTGCTCATGTTGCTACTGAAAGTTATTATGAGAGAGGAAAATATGGTTGTAGAAATTTTCATGTTACTAAAATGCCTCTCTATGTGCTGAAATTTTTGAAGCTACACTTGTTTTATCTTCCTATGCTTGTTACTTTGCTCTTCATGAACTTGTTTATTTACAAGATTCCTACGCATAGGAAGCATGTTAGACTTAAATGTGTTTTGAATTTGCCTCTTGATGCTCTCTTTGCTTCAACTCCTATTTCTTGCGAGTGCATCATTAAAACTGTTGAGCCCATCTTAATGGCTATAAAGAAAGAACTTCTTGGGAGATAACCCATGTGTTTATTTTACTACAGCAATTTTTGTTTTGTTGAGTCTTGGAAGTTGTTTACTACTGTAGCAACCTCTCCTTATCATGTTTTTGAGCCAAGTAAAGTTTCTATGTCAAAGTTGATGTTATATTTGGGATCGTGCGCAGCATTGTTCTGTCACGAATCTGGGCACAGGCCTCTGTAGAAAATTCGAAAAAATCTGCCAATTTACGAGCGTGATCCTCAGATATGTACACAACTTTTATTAGTTTTGAGTTTTTCCATTTGAACAAGTCTGGTGCCAGCTTTAAATTCGTCTTTACGGACTGTTCTGTTTTTGACAGATTCTGCCTTTTATTTCGCATTGCCTCTTTTGCTATGTTGGATTCATTTCTTTGATCCATTAATGTTCAGTAGCTTTATGCAATGTCTAGAAGTGTAAAGAATGTTTGTGTCACCTCTGAATGTGTGAATTATTGATTATGCACTAACCCTCTAATGAGTTTGCTTGAAGTTTGGTGTGAAGGAAGTTTTCAAGGGTCAAGAGAGGAGAATGATATACTATGATCAAGAGGAGTGAAAGCTCTAAGCTTGGGGATGCCCCCATGGTTCACCCCTGCATATTTCAAGAAGACTCAAGCATCTAAGCTTGGGGATGCCCAAGGCATCCCCTTCTTCATCGACAAAGTATCAGGTTCCTCCCTTGAAACTATATTTTTATTCAATCACATCTTATGTTCTTTACTTGGAGCGTCTGTATGTTTTTGTTTTTGTTTTTGTTTTTGTCTAAATAAATGATTGTTTGGGAGAGAGACACGCTCCGCTGGTTCGTATGAACACATGTGTTCTTAGCTTTTAATTTTCATGGCGAAGGTTGAAACTGCTTCGTTAATTGTTATATGGTTGGAAACGGGAAATGCTACATGTAGTAATTGGTATAATGTCTTGAATAATGTGATACTTGGCAATTGTTGTGCTCATATAGATCTTGTTTAAGCTCTTGCATCATGTACCTAGTACCCATTAATGAATAATTACATAGAGCTTGTTAAAATTTGGTTTGCATGATTGGTCTCTCTAAGTCTAGATATTTTCTGGTTGGGGTGTTTGAACAACAAGGAGACAATGTAAAGTCTTATAATGCTTACAATATGTTTATATGTGAGTCTTGCTGCACCATTTTATACTTGAGTTTGCTTCAAATAACCTTGCTAGCCTAAACCTTGTATCGAGAGGGAATACTTCTCATGCATCCAAATACTTGAGCCAATATTCATGCCATTTGTGTCCACCATACCTACCTACTACATGGTATTTCTCCGCCATTCCAAAGTAAATTGCTTGAGTGCTACCTTTAAACAAATTCAAAAGTTATTACCTCTTATTTGTGTCAATGTTTTATAGCTCATGATGAAGTATGTGGTGTTTATCTTTCAATCTTGTTGGACAACTTTCACCAATGGACTAGTGGCTTCATCCGCTTATCCAATAATTTTGCAAAAAGAGCTGGCAATGGGATTCCCAGTCCCAAATTAATTAACAAAAATAGACACTCCTCCATGGTATGTGATTGTTGGACGGCACCCGAAGGATTCGGTTAGCCATGGCTTGAGAAAGCAAAGGGGAGGAGTGTCATCATAATAAAACTAAAACAAAAAGGCACTCCTTCATGGTATGAGATTGTTTAGGCACCCGAGGATTCGGTTAGCCATGGTTTGTGAAAGAAAGGTTGGAAGGAGTGCCACCCAAAAATAAAATAAAATGGGAGCCGCTCTTTGAAGGTTTGTCCGGCAAGGGGGTTAGAGTACCCGCTACCATTCGTTGACAACAACAAACACCTCTCAAAACTTTACTTTTATGCTCTCTATATGTTTTCAAAATCAAAGCTCTAGCACAAATATAGCAATCGATGCTTTCCTCTTTGAAGGACCGTTCTTTTACTTTATTGTTGAGTCAGTTTACCTATTCTTTCTATCTTAGAAGCAAACACTTGTGTGAACTATGTGCATTGATTCTTACATGTTTACCTATTGCACTTGTTATATTACTTTGTGTTGACAATTATCCACGAGATCGATATACATGTTAAAGTTGAAAGCAACCGCTGAAACTTATATCTTCCTTTGTGTTGTTTCAAAGCTTTCTACTAAGAATTTATTGCTTATGAGTTAACTCTTATGCAAGACACATTGATGCTTGTCTTGAAAGTATTATTCATGAAAAGTCTTTGTTATATGATTCATTTGTTTACTCATTGTCTTCATCATTGCTTCGAATCTCTGCATTTATCTCATGTGCTTTACAATAGTATGATCAAGGTTATGATGGCATGTCACTTGAAATTATCTTTGTTATCGTTTTCTGCCGACGAGCAACTAAGCTTGGGGATGCTGATACGTCTCGTCGTATCGATAATTTCTTATGTTCCATGCCACTTTATTGATGATATCTACATGTTTTATACACATTATATGTCATATTCGTGCGTTTCCGGAACTAACCTATTGACGAGATGCCGAAAGGCCAGTTGCTGTTTGCTGTTTTTGGTTTCGTAAATCCTAGTAAAGAAATATTTTCGGAATCGGACGAAATCAAGACCGAAGAATTCCCTAAGCTTTCAGAGCACCGGAGAAGGACGATAGGGGAGCTGGGGGCCCCACCCCACAGGAGGCGCGCCCAAGGGGCGGGCGCGCCCCTAGTGTGTGGGCACCCCGTGGCCCTCCGACTCTGCCTCTTCGCCTATAAAAGCCTTCCTGACCTAAAAACACCGATACGTTCGACGAAACCCGAGAAAACCTTCCGCAGCCGCCGCCATCGCGAAATCAAAATTGGGACAGAAGTCTCTGTTCCGCACGCCGCCGGACGGGAATTGCCCCCGGAGTCATCTCCACCGCCGTCTCCACCGCCATCTTCACCGCCATCGCTGTCTCCATGATGAGGAGGGAGTAATTCACCCCGGGGCTGAGGGCTCCGGAGCTATTGATACGTCTCCGTCGTATCGATAATTTCTTATGTTCCATGCCACTTTATTGATGATATCTACATGTTTTATACACATTATATGTCATA
This sequence comes from Lolium multiflorum, assembly GCA_030979885.1. Lineage (NCBI taxonomy): Eukaryota > Viridiplantae > Streptophyta > Magnoliopsida > Poales > Poaceae > Lolium > Lolium multiflorum. The sequence continues at coordinate 100,268,336 of CM061748.1, forward strand.
TTCGTGCGTTTTCCGAACTAACCTATTGACGAGATGCCGAAAGCTGTGCTGTTTTTGGTTTCGTAAATCCTAGTAAAGAAATATTTTCGGAATCGGACGAAATAAAGACCGATGACCTTATAATTCCCGGAAGCTTCCAGAGCACCGGAGAAGGACGAGAGGGAGCCGGGGGCCCCACACCACACCCCGGCGCGGGCCATGGTGTGGGCACCCCGTGGCCCCTCCGACTCTCTCTCTTCGCCTATTTAATCATCTCTGACCTAAAAACACCGACGGAGAAGACGAGACCCAAAACCTTCCAGCCGCCGCCATCGCGAAATCAAGATTCGGGGACAAGTCTCTGCCCGGCACTGCCGGACGGGAATTGCCCCCAAGCCGTCTCCACCGCCATCTTCACCGCGCTGTTCCCATGATGAGGAGGAGTAGTTCTCCTGGGCTGAGGGCTCTACCATAGCTATGTGGTTAATCTCTCACTCCAATACAATGATCTCATGAGCTGCTTTACATGATTGAGATCCATATGATGAGCTTTGTATCGCTACTAGTTGTGTGCTACTCATGTGATGTTATTAAAGTAGTCTATTCCTCCTCCACGTGTGTAAAGGTGATTAGTGTGTGCACCGTGGTTCTTGTCGTAGGCTATGATCACGATCTCTTGTAGATTGTGGAGTTAATTATCATTATGATAGTATTGATGTGATCTATTCCTCCTTCATAGTGTAATGTGGACAGTGTGCACTATGTTAGTTCTTGGTTTATCTTGCAAAGATCTATTATGCTCTAAGGTTACTTAAACATGAATATCGAATGTTGTGGAGCTTGTTAACTCCGGCATTGAGGGTTCGTGTAATCCTACGCAACGAATGATGTTCATTATCAAACAAGAGTGTATGTAGCACATATGAGAAGAAGTATTTATTATGCGATCAATGTTGAGAGTGTCCACTAGTGAAAGTATGATCCCTAGGCCTTGCTTCCAAGCATCGAATCTCCGTTTGTTTACTGTTTTGTTGCATGTTTACTCGCTGCCATATTTTATTCAGATTGCTATTACCACTCATATACATCCATATTACTTGTATTTCACTATCTCTTCGTCGAACTAGTGCACCTATACACCGACAAGTGTATTTGGTGTGTTGGGGACACAAGAGACTTCTTGCTTTGTGATTACAGGGTTGCTTGAGAGGGATATCTTTGACCTCTTCCTCCCCGAGTTCGATAAACCTTGGGTAATCCACTTAAGGGAAACTTGCTGCTGTTCTACAAACCTCTGCTCTTGGAGGCCCAACACTGTCTACAAGAATAGAAGCACCCGTAGACATCAGCTATGTGGTTCATCTCTCTCTTTATGTGATCTAGTTGAATATCATCTATGTGCTACTCTAGTGATGTTATTAAAGTAGTTTTATTCCTCCTGCACGGTGTAATGGTGACAGTGTGTGCATCCGTGTTAGTACTTGGCGTAGGCTATGATTATGATCTCTTGTAGATTATGAAGTTAACTATTGCTATGATGGTATTGATGTGATCTATTCCTCCTACATGGTGTGAAGGTGACAGTGTGCATGCTATGTTAGTACTTGGTTTAGTCGTGTCGATCTTTCATGCACTCTAAGGTTATTTAAATATGAACATTGAATTGTGGAGCTTGTTAACTCCGGCATTGAGGGTTCGTGTAATCCTACGCAATGTGTTCATCATCCAACAAAAGAGTGTAGAGTAGTCCTATTATGTGATCATTGTTGAGAGTGTCCACTAGTGAAAGCAGGATCCCTAGGCCTTGCTTCCAACCATCGAATCTCCGTTTGTTTACTGTTTTGTTGCATGTTTACGCGCTGCCATATTTTATTCAGATTGCTATTACCAATCATATACATCCATATTACTTGTATTTCACTATCTCTTCGCCGAACTAGTGCACCTATACATCTGACAAGTGTATTTGGTGTGTTGGGGACACAAGAGACTTCTTGCTTTGTGGTTGCAGGGTTGCTTGAGAGGGATATCTTTGACCTCTTCCTCCCCGAGTTCGATAAACCTTGGGTGATCCACTTAAGGGAAACTTGTTGTTCTACAAACCTCTGCTCTTGGAGGCCCAACACTGTCTACAAGAATAGAAGCACCCGTAGACATCAAGCACTTTTCTAAGCCGGGAGGAAAGGTAAAAGGTACTCACACTCCGATCTCGGCTACTAAGCTATTTTCCCGGCGCCGTTGTAAGTATTTCTTTAGATCAGATTTTATCTTTTTGTTTCTTGTTTTTATTTTCACTAGTTAGGCATAATGGAAAACAACAAAAATTTGGTGAGCTTTTTAATCTTTTTCCTAATTTAGAATTGTTTGATGCGAAAATTAAAAAACCTATGGAACCTTATTTACATGAAAGTAGCAATGTTATTAGTATGAATGCAATTACTGCTAATGCTATGAAGAAGTCTAAGCTTGGGGAAGCTGGTTTTTGTGATCTTTTAGCTTCCCATCTTTAGGGGAGAAAATTTGCTCTGATAATATTTTATCTCCCATATGCGATAATTCTAATGATGCGTGTGATATTTAAATCCATCTACTGAAAGTATTCCATATAAAATCCCTATGAAAATTATTGAACGTGTTATGGATAACCGCTATGAAGGGGATGGAACTGTCCATCCTGGAGATCATTTACTGTTTTTGCATGAATTATGCGGGTTATTCAAGTGTGCAGGTATCCCTATGGATGAAGTGAGGAAGAAGCTATTCTATGTTTCGCTGTCTGGTAAAGCGGCGCATTGGTATAAATTGTTGAAGAATAGTCATTCTCTTGATTGGGAGGAAATTGTATCTCTCTTTTACTCTAAATTTTATCCTCCTCATGAAGTGCATATTGATAGGAATTACATTTATAACTTTTATCCTCATAATGGAGAGAGTATCTCTCAAGCATGGGAGAGATTGAAGTCCTTAATGCTCAAATGCCCCAATCATGAGCTTCCTGGTAATGTTATCATTGATAATTTCTATGCAAGACTTTCTTTTCAGGATAAAACCTTGCTGGATACTACTTGTTCTGGATCATTCACACGCAAGAAAGAAGAGTTTAAATGGGACCTTCTTAATCGGATTCAGGAGAATGAAGATTGGGAGAACGACAAAGGTAAAGAGTCGTATAAATTATGATTATGAATGCATTGAAACTTTTATGGATACTGATGAATTTCGAGATATGAGTGCTACTTATGGTCTTGACTCTCAAGTTGCTGCAAATCTTTATAAAGCCTTTGCTTCTCATTTTGAATTGCCTAAAAAGAATTTTGATAAGTATCATGAACCTTTTAAAGAGGCTTGCATGAAGAATGAAATTGTTGTTAATGATTGCAATAAGCATGCTCAAACTCCTAAGAATGCTATTTCCTATAAGCATGTTAATTTTTGTGGAATGCATAGACCTTGTGGAATTAATCAAATCGAAGAAGAATATTGTATCCATCATAGGAATGAAAAAACTAGGAAGTGGTCTAGGGCTCTAGATGATCTAGGTAAAAAAGTGTGTGCCCTCTATCCTTTTATTTGTGAAGTTTGCCATGAAGTGGGTCATTTTAATTTTCAATGCTCCTCCAATGATAATTTGAACCCAATGAGTGCTGCAAATTTGTATTGTGATGATGAAATTCCTAATCAGCATGATGAACTTACTTTATTTTTGTGGTGTGAAGAGCTCTCAAGAAAAATCTCTTTGTTACATATGAGTGATCTTGACATTGATGATGTCCTGCATGGGTGTTTTTCTTATTGCATTGATAATAGCCATACAAACACTTACATACAAAATATTTTAGAAGATGACACCTTGCCAAAATATGATAGGACCGCTGTGTGTTTTCAACTAATTAATGAAAAGGAGGGATCCTCCCAAGTTTCTTCTATTGTTTCTGAAAGTAAATCAGGTTATGCGGACAAGCCACCCTTCAAGCCTCTTCCTCCTAAAGAAGGGAACGAGGAGAAGGAAAAGAAGAAGAAGAAGAAGAAGGGAACGAAGAAGAAGAAGAAGAAGAAGAAGAAGAAGAAGAAGGAGAATAAAGAGAAAGAGGCAATGGCATATCCCCGCGTGTACGAGGTAACAATAGGTAACCGTAAGTATGTTGCGCCTAATGATTATTATGATAATGAATCTGAGTACGATGATCTTCCTATGCCCTGTACCCATGTTAGTGATCATAATTTGGATGAGCACACTACCTTTGATATTGGAAATCTCTTTGGTACTGATTATGAAAGTAATGATGATAGCATTATTCATGTCCCCTTAAACGATGATATTGAAAGCTCTAAGCTTGGGGATGTTGTGCTTGAAGATCCTATATTTGAGACCTCTACTTTTATTGAAAATGATGATATTACATATTCTGGTTTAGATAATTGCTATAGAGATGTATATGACACATGTTACAATTATCCTTATGAAACTTTTCATAGTTATGATGGGTTTACCAAAAACCATTCCCTTAGTATGCAACTTGTTTACCATGTTCAAATTCTCAACAATGATCCTGCTCCAATTACTATTAATGAGAAGAGTTTTTCTTATGTCAAAAATAATGACACCCTTATGCATATGAACCATGATAAGAATGTTTTAAGTGATGGTTATATTGTAGATTTCATCAATGATGCTACTGAAAGTTATTATGAGAGAGGGAAACATGGTTATAGGCATCTTAATAATATTAAGTTTCCCCTCTTTATGTTGAGAATCTTGAAGTTACTCGTGTTTTATCCTCTTATGCTTGTCACTTTGTTCTTCATGAATTCATTTGTGTACAAGATTCCTTTGCATAGGAAGTGTGTTAGACTTAAATGCTCTCTTTTGCCTCAACTTTTATTTCTTGCGAGAGTATCATTAAAATTGCTGAGCCCATCTTAATGGCTATAAAGAAAGAACTCCTTGGGAGATAACCCATGTGTTTATTTTACTACAGCACTTTTGTTTTATATTTGAGTCTTGGAAGTTGTTTACTACTGTAGCAACCTCTCCTTATCATGTTTTTGTGCCAAGTAAAATTTCTATGCTAAAGTTGATGTTATATTTGGGATCGCTGCGCAGAAACAGCATTGCTGTCTGTCACGAATTCTGGCATAAGTCCCAGTAAAAAATTCGAAAAAATCTGCAAAATTACGAGCGTGATCCTCAGATATGTACGCAACTTTCATTAGTTTTGAGTTTTTCCATTTGAGCAAGTCTAGTGCCCCTTTCAGGTTCGTCTTTACGGACTATTCTGTTTTTGACAGATTCTGCCTTTTATTTCGCATTGCCGCTTTTGCTATGTTGAATGGGTTTCTTTGTTCCATTAACTTTCAGAAGTTTTGTGCAATGTCCAGAAGTGTTAAGAATGATTGTGTCACCTCTGAACATGTGAATTTTGATTATGCACTAACCCTCTAATGAGTTTGCTTGAAGTTTGTGTGAAGGAAGTTTTCAAGGGTCAAGAGAAGAGGGTGATATAATGTGATCGAGAAGAGTGAAAGGTCTAAGCTTGGGGATGCCCCTGGTTCATCCCTGCATATTTTAAGAAGACTCAAGCGTTTAAGCTTGGGGATGCCCAAGGCATCCCCTCTTCATCGACAATTTATCAGGTTTCTTCTCTTGAAACTATATTTTTATTCGGTCACATCTTATGTACTTTACTTGGAGCGTCTGTTTGTTTTTGTTTTTGTTTTTGTTTAAATAAATGCTTGTTTGGGAGAGAGACACGCTCCGCTGGTCCGTATGAACACATGTGTTCTTAGCTTTTAATTTTCATGGCGAAGGTTGAAACTGCTTCGTTAATTGTTATATGGTTGGAAACGGGAAATGGTACATGTAGTAATTGGTATAATGTCTTGAATAATGTGATACTTGGCAATTGTTGTGCTCATATAGATCTTGTTTAAGCTCTTGCATCATGTACCTTGTACCCATTAATGAATAATTACATAGAGCTTGTTAAAATTTGGTTTGCATGATTGGTCTCTCTAAGTCTAGATATTTTCTGGTTGAGGTGTTTGAACAACAAGGAGACGATGTAAAGTCTTATAATGCTTGCAATATGTTTATATGTGAGTCTTGCTGCACCATTTCATACTTGAGTTTGCTTCAAATAACCTTGCTAGCCTAAGCCTTGTATCGAGAGGGAACACTTCTCATGCATCCAAATCCTTGAGCCAACCACTATGCCATTTGTGTCCACCATACCTACCTACTACATGGTATTTCTCCACCATTCCAAAGTAAATTGCTTGAGTGCTACCTTTAAACAATTCAAAATTTATCACCTTTGATTTGTGTCAATGTTTTATAGCTCATGAGGAAGTATGTGGTGTTTATCTTTCAACCTTGTTGGGCAACTTTCACCAATGGACTAGTGGCTTCATCCGCTTATCCAATAACTTTGCAAAAAGAGCTGGCAATGGGATTCCCAGTCCCAAATTAATTAACAAAATAGACACTCCTCCATGGTATGTGATTGTTGGACGGCACCCGAAGGATTCGGTTAGCCATGGCTTGAGAAAGCAAAGGTGGGGAGGAGTGTCAACATAATAAAACTAAAATAAAAAGGCACTCCTTCATGGTATGAGATTGTTGGCAGGCACCCGAGGATTCGGTTAGCCATGGTTTGTGAAAGAAAGGTTGGAAGGAGTGCCACCCAAAAATGAAATAAAATGGGAGCTGCTCTTTGAAGGTTTGTCTGGCAAGGGGGTGAGAGTGTCCACTACCATTCGTTGACAACAACAAACACCTCTCAAAACTTTACTTTTATACTCTCTTGATGTTTTCAAAATCAAAGCTCTAGCACAAATATAGCAATCAATGCTTCCTCTGCGAAGGGCCATTATTTTACTTTTTATGTGAGTTAGTTCACCTATTTCTCTCCACCTCAAGAAGCAAACACTGTGCATTGATTCCTACATACTTGCATATTGCATTTGTTATATTACTTTGTGTTGACAATTATCCATGAGATATACATGTTAAAGTTGAAAGCAACCGCTGAAATTTATATCTTCCTTTGTGTTGTTTCAAAGCTTTCTACTAAGAATTTATTACTTATGAGTTAACTCTTATGCAAGACTTATTGATGCTTGTCTTGAAAGTATTATTCATGAAAAGTCTTTGTTATATGATTCATTTGTTTACTCATTATCTTCATCATTGCTTCGAATCTCTGCATTCATCTCATGTGCTTTACAATAGTATGATCAAGGTTATGATGGCATGTCACTTAAGAAATTATCATTGTTATCGTTTACCTACTCGAGGGCGAGTAGGAACTAAGCTTGGGGATGCTTGATACGTCTCAAACGTATCTATAATTTCTTATGTTCCATGCTACTTTATTGATGATACCTACATGTTTTATACACATTATATGTCATTATTATGCCTAACTAACATATTGACGAGATGCCGAAGGCCGTTGGTTTTCTGCTGTTTTTGGTTTCAAATCCTAGTAAAGAAATATTTTCGAATCGGACGAAATCAAGACCGAAGACCTTATAATTCCCGGAAGCTTCCAGAGCACCGGAGAAGGACGAGAGGGAGTGGGGCCCCACCCCCAGCGGCGCGGCTGGGGGCGCGTAGTGTGTGGGCACCCCGTGGCCCCTCCGACTCCGCTTCGCCTATAAAAGCCTTCCTAACCTAAAAACACCGATACGTTCGACGAAACCCGGGAAAACCTTCCAGCCGCCGCCATCGCGAAATCAAGATTCGGGAGAAGTCTCTGTTCCGCACGCCCGGGACGGGGAATTGCCCCCGAGTCATCTCCACCGCCGTCTCCACCGCCATCTTCACCGCCATCGATGTCTCCATGATGAGGAGGGAGTAATTCACCCCCGGGGCTGAGGGCTCCGCTGTAGCTATGTGGTTCATCTCTCTTTATGTGATCTAGTTGAATATCATCTATGTGCTACTCTAGTGATGTTATTAAAGTAGTTTTATTCCTCCTGCACGGCGTAATGGTGACAGTGTGTGCATCCGTGTTAGTACTTGGCGTAGGCTATGATTATGATCTCTTGTAGATTATGAAGTTAACTATTGCTATGATGGTATTGATGTGATCTATTCCTCCTACATGGTGTGAAGGTGACAGTGCATGCTATGTTAGTACTTGGTTTAGTCGTGTCGATCATGCACTCTAAGGTTATTTAAATATGAACATTGAATTGTGGAGCTTGTTAACTCCGGCAGGGTTCGTGTAATCCTACGCAATGTGTTCATCATCCAACAAAAGAGTGTAGAGTAGTCCTATTATGTGATCATTGTTGAGAGTGTCCACTAGTGAAAGCAGGATACCTAGGCCTTGCTTCCAAGCATCAAATCTCCGTTTGTTTACTATTTTGTTGCATGTTTACTCGCTGCCATATTTTATTCAGATTGCTATTACCAATCATATACATCCATATTACTTGTATTTCACTATCTCTTCGCCGAACTAGTGCACCTATACATCCAAAAGTGTATTTTGTGTTGGGGACACAAGAGACTTCTTGCTTTGTGGTTGCAGGGTTGCTTGAGGGATATCTTTGACCTCTTCCTCCCTGAGTTCGATAAACCTTGGGTGATCCACTTAGGGAAACTTGTCTTGTTCTACAAACATCCTTTGGAGGCCCAACACTGTCTACAAGAATAGAAGCACCCGTAGACATCAGGGTGGAGTGTTGCGGTTCGTGGCAGAAAACAAAAAAAATCTAGCTAGCGCACTCTCATTGCCTAGATCTATCTAAGAGTAATGTTGTAACGGAGATGGTTTTGGCGACGTACCCTCGTAGACCGAAATCAGTTAACGTTCTGCTATAACATGGATGATATAGTCGTACTCATCGCCGACATCAGGGCCGTTTTAAATCCTCGTTGCACGACTGATGTCTACTCACACTTCTTTTCCTGTAGACAGTGTTGGGCCTCCAAGAGCAGAGGTTTGTAGAACAGCAGCAGTTTTCCCTTAAGTGGATCACCCAAGGTTTATCGAACTCAGGGAGGAAGAGGTCAAAGATATCCCTCTCAAGCAACCCCGCAATCACAAAGCAAGAAGTCTCTTGTGTCCCCAACACACCAAATACACTTGTCGATGTATAGGTGCACTAGTTCGGCGAAGAGATAGTAAAACAGGTGGTATAGATGGTGGCAATATTAGAAAGTAAAGATGCAGAACAAAGAAACAAGCGGCGCTAAAAATAGCTTGCTACGTGGGAAGCAATTCTTTGTGGTGGAAACAAGGCCTAGGGATCATACTTTCACTAGTGGACACTCTCAACATTGATCACATAATAAATAAGTTCTCTTTCCTTTGTGCTACATATACTCTTGTTTGATAATGAACACCACTAATTATGTAGGATTACACGAACCCTCAATGCCGGAGTTAACAAGCTCCACAACATTCGATATTCATGTTTAAGTAACCTTAGAGTATAATAGATCTTTGCAAAATAGACTAAGTACTAACATAGCATGCACACTGTCACCATCACACTATGAAGGAGGCGTAGATCATCAATACTATCATAGCGATAATCAACTCCATAACCTACAAGAGATTATGATCATAATCTACGACAAGAACTACACGATGCACACACTTTCACCATTACACCATGCAGGAGGAATATACTACTTTAATAACATCACATGAGTAGCACATAGATAAATAGTGATACAAAACACATTGCAATCATAAAGGGATATAAATAAGCACTTCACTATGCCATTCATAACAGTGAATAAGTCTGTGAAATATAGCCTAAGAGACCCACACGGTGCACACACTGTCACCTTTACACACGTGGGACAAGGAGTCTCCGGAGATCACATAAGTAAAACCCACTTGACTAGCATAATGACATCTAGATTACAATCATCATCATCATATGAATCTCAATCATGTAAGGCAGCTCATGAGATTATTGTATTGAAGTACATAGGAGAGAGATGAACCACATAGCTACCGGTACAGCCCTTAGCCTCGATGGAGAACTACTCCTCCTCATGGGAGACACAGCGGTGATGAAGATGGTGGTGAAGATGGTGGAGCCTTCCGGGGCACTTCCCCGTCCGGCGGCGTGCCGAACAGAGACCTGTCCCCGATCTTGGCTTCGCGATGGCGGCGGCTCGGAAGGTTTCGTGTACCGTGGCTTATTCGCCTCGACGTTTTAGGTCGTGAGCTATATAGGCGAAAGGCAAGGTCGTAGGTCTGGGGCCACGAGACACAGGGCGGCGCGCCTCTCCCGGCCGCGCCGCCACCATGTGTGGGCCCCTGTGGCCCCTCTCTTCTCGGTGTTCTGGAAGCTCCCGGGGATTCTAAGATCTTCGGTGTTGATTTCGTCCGATTCCGAGAATATTTCCTTACTAGGATTTCGAAACCAAAAACAGCAGAAAAGAACCGGCACTTCGGCATCTCGTCAATAGGTTAGTTCCGGAAAACGCATAATAATGACATATAATGTGTATAAAACATGTAGGTATCATCAATAAAGTAGCATGGAACATAAGAAATTATAGATACGTTTGAGACGTATCAACGACGTCAAGTGGCGTAAGTGCAACACCCCGTAGGTTTCACACACATACGGTGTTGGCAATGAATCCCAAACCTCTGATCCAACCGAGATTGCGGAAGTAGATATTCTGGATCGGAACGCCAGCATCACGATGACGTACTGGTGCAGATATGACTCCCTCTGTGAGCATCTCTTCGAGAAATGATGCGCGGGATAGAAATTGGGAGAGAGAAAGAGTGAGGTGACGCACTTGGGAGGGGTTCTCCTTTTCCTCAAGGGAATTGTGTGCTCCTCCCCCCTCATGCCCAGACCTTGTATAGGGGGGAGGGGGAGGGGTGGAGGCCCAACCCTAGGGAGGGGGCGGCTGGGCCAAGGGAGGCCTATGCGCCCCAAACCCTAAACCCTAGTCGCCCCACCACATGGACCATGTGGGGGTTGGCTAGCCCCTTAGGGGGCTACCCTCCTGGAGGGGGCCATTTAAGGTGGGATGCACCTTTATCTAATCAAATAATATATATTTAATTATTTAATTAATATATAATACATATTATTTAATATCTGATGATCCGAGACACCTCTCGAACCACTCCAAACACCCTTCAGATTCCCCCGTAACCCTTTCCGGTTCTCTCTCTCTCTCTCTCTCTCTCTCTCTCTCTCTCTCTCTCTCTTTTCTCTGGTGTTTACAAATTCCAAAACAATCTAAGCATCACCAACCCCTTAAGAGTGTTTCCCTACGGTTCGGTAATACTCAGACATGACCAAGACACTCCTCTGATCAATGATAAATAGCGGGACCGGGACACCCATAATGACCCCTGTGAATTCCACGTAGAATATCGTCGTTTGAACCATTACGTTGAGTCGTATTCCCGTGGTTACTTCGATACTATCACTTGTCCGAGATATGGTCATCGATATCACCATACCTAGTTCGATCTCGTTACCGATCATGCCATTCAACTCGTTCCCGTGATATTCCATCCTCATGACCTAGTCATACGCTGCAGCTTTATTGATGTAATCTCACCGAGTGGGCCCAAATTATCTATCCATCACACGAATGAACAAATCCTACTCTTGATACATATGCCTCAGCCTACCCCTTCGGAATACATGTGGACACCTTTATGATCACCTAGTTACAGACTTACGATGTGACGGTTGATGCACTCAAAGCAACCTCCAATGATAGCGATTAAATATGATCTCACGGTCTAGGGATTAGGTCACCACGCTTTCATAATTATTGTAACAGTAAACTTCGTGACTTAATCACATCACAATATTTATATATTGGGTATGTCCAACATATCATTCATCCAATGATATGACCTCATTGTCAATTCACATAAATGCCCGACCGGGAAACCTCGATCATCAAATGACAACAATGAGCGAGTTCGCATATATGCTTACTCGGGACCCTGGTTTGTTTACGTACCACACACCGTACCAATGTTTTCGATTGATACAGTTATAGCATGGCATACAACTTATTATGAACTATTGAGATATAATAATGAATATTATTTATTATTTGACTCTAGTGCACTATCTGCAACATGGAGGCATCGAGGGAAAATGGGGAGAAACCGTTGGGTGACTTCCCGCCCTGGTGCCTTTGATTCGATTTGCACCGACTTAGGCCAGAACTTTCGAACCGCATTGGGCCAGAAATTCCGCTCAGCGGAATCTCTAATTATTCACACCTGAAAGATTCCGGCCTTTCCAAACCACCAATGCCATGTTCAAGATTTGGATATGTGGATAATAGATAAATTGATGATTTAATTATAGTATGGTTAGATTCATAAACTGGTAACCGGTGAAATGGTACTTTCCACTCAACATTGCAACATGCAAATACGAAAAGACTAAAGTTGCATAAAAATAAAAGGTAAGCAAATAAATCTAAAGATCCACAAAGAACCAACTCCTCCTAAGGCCACCTTGTTTGTGTGCTTGGCATGGAACGCGCGGATATATCTCGGATCCACGACCAATATCCGTCATTTAAGCTCATTTTATCACCAAATGACATATATAAAATGATTTGTTTACTTGTACGGTACTCTCGTCTCTGAAGCACGGTACTCCTCTGGCCTCTATGTCGTTAGTTTGTACGTGAAGCTAGCTCTAGTGTAAATATTAGTTGTATGTGGTTGGAAAGGAACACATGACAAAAACGAAAACCTAAATCAGAACTACTTCCTCCGATTCTTTTAATTAATTCGAATTTAGTACGACTTTATATTAAATTCAAATAAATTAAAAAGGCGAGATGAAGTATTTTTTCCATTGCAAAATAAGAACTACGTGACCTCTTAATTTACCGCCAAAGGCGTGAGATCTGAACCGCTTTTCTGGGTTTTGGACCATAGGACAGGTCTACACAGGTGTGCCGCCGCGTCCCTTTCAGATTCTCTCTCCTGTTATTTTTTCCCATCTTGCTTTTGATCTTTTCTGACAGCACGGCAATTTCTAGACCTTTTATATTCGAAATAAATCCACTCCCAGCTTTGCCGGGGTCCATGCCTCTCATTCACACACGCTCTCTGCTACGAGTACGCGCTTTACATTACCTTATGAATTTTGCATTGTTTTCTACCCGTTTTATAGTGGGTTTCTGCTACGAGTAGTTGTTTGTTGACTAACTGGTACTGGATCTTCGATTTTGTCAATTTAGGTAAACACAAATATATCATTTTTTAAGGCCCCGCTTGGTTGGTCCTTTTGGCCTAAAACCAGTCCGCAAATTTTTCCGTGGGAGATCTAAAATAATGATTTGTTCATCTCTTGTTTCTCCGGTTTGATTTGAGCTGGTTACCCCTGTAAACTTTTACAATGCCCAGCGATGATAGAGACAAGAAACAAGCGGCGGCGAATTGTAAGGTCAATTGACTAGACTTTTTCTTTGTTGTTATACTAGCAGAAATCATGCAAGAAAAAATGGTTGAAATTATATAAATATAGTTTGACCATATAATTGCAAATTGACTACATAACAATCTCAAAGATTACACTTAGCGGTTTTCGGCCATGGGATGGAGAATGGAAGGGGCCGATTGACACTTGTGTTAGAGATATATTCCGTGTGCATGCATTTGGTAGTTTCGGATTTACAATCTGTATGCTACCTTATCTTAGGAGAGCCTTTTTGGCCTCCAAATCTTGTACCACTATATATACTCGTTCATGAGTGACATAGGCATCCGGATGGGCCTGCCGAAGAAGGTACCCGGGGTTTACTGAAGGCCCACGACCCGAAGATTATGAAGACCGAAAGCCCATTGAAGAATCGACTATGGAAATAGAGAGATTAGGAATAAAAGAGATTTGTAACTATACGGGACGAACTCAAAGAGTCTCCCGGTATTTGTAACTTGTATAACACGAAACCCTCGGCTCCGCCTCCTATATAAGAGGGAGTCGAGGGACAAAGAAAGAATCGATCTTATTGTCAGCACAACCCTAGTTTTTAGCAGTCAAACACCTTTCCGGCTGAAACTTTCGAGATCTACTTGCCCTTTACTTTCCGCAAAACCCTAGTCTACAACTTGTAGGCATTGGCAAGTTAAGCCCTTGTCAATGAGGCTCAATACAACATCCAACATATTCGCATATCCCTCTCTATCGTTTTACAACCTGGAGCAGCTTTCGGGGGGAAAGTACACTATGAATACAAAAAGCAAAATTTTACAATGCCTAGGGAGTTATATGAAATTTTCATGCAGATCTAATACAAAGAGATGGGTTGAATAAACTTGGCTTTATATTTAAAAAATTGTTCAAGGTTAAATGAGTTGTCGACTAATATTGAGTAATGTCTGGCCCAAGCTATGAGGCTAGTGAAGCTACTGCCCCCCATCAGGTAGACTTGCTGCAAGTTTAGAGCAAGAACAATAGTGTAGCCGGCAGCCGGCTATAATAATTTGCCACATCATCTAAAGTCAATTTGTAGTTAGCATGTACAATAGTAAACTATAAAAGTGTAGTACTTTTACAATACATGACCCATATTTTAGTGTCACATAGTGTCTAGTAGCACGTGCTAGAGCTGGCTATTGGATAAGAGCCCACTTCCCTTCTCTCTCCTAATCTCTCTCCACCAACTAAGCAAATTTATAATATTTTTATCTCTTATAGCCATTTGACTGTACCTTATTCTACTTGCTCTTAGAGCAACTCCAGGTTGTTGGCTATAAGCAAGATGCCATGTCGTCTATAGTCAACATGTAGCCAACAAGTACAATAGTTGGCTATAAGGATCTACTACTTTTTTAATGGATGGCCCACCTTTCATTCACACACATTGTGTAGGAGCACGTGCTAGAGCTAGCTCTTACATAAGAGCCCACTTACATTCTCTCTCATCTTCTCCTCCTCCAACTAGACACAAATATATTATTTTGAACTATTTGGAGTATGATCGAGATATGACACCCACGTGGATCTTAGAATAACCGAACCCAGAAGGCAAAAAATAGCTATGCTGGGAGGTCACAACAAACTTGAATGTCTCTGTTGAGCTTCTACTTGACATCTCAATGGAGAGATTTTGAAAGCCCGACCCTACCTCGCCAACCCTAGGCGGCTCGGGATGATTGCGCTGCCAGCCGCAAGCCTACTCCTCCACTGTTTCCCCTTCCCCCGTCTCTAGAGATCTCGTTGTGCAAATCCTAAGCAGCGATAGCGACAGTAGGGACATCTTCGTGCATGTGCGGCAGTGGAGTTTGCTACCTGCGATGAGGTGCCACAGGGTCCCGGCTGGGATCTCTCCATGTGTGTGCGGCGGTGGAATTTGGTTCATGCTGTGATGGCGCGTGGCCCGATGACGAGCGTGTATCGATGGCGATGGTGTTGGCTCAGACTCCTTGCGACGGAGGCGCCATGCAGGCGCGTCCATGAGTTTTGGCACGGCTCAAGCCCAAATAGGCTTGGGCGAGCATGTGTTTCTGGCCTCGCCAACATGCAAGCGTGTCGGTGGCCGTGGTGGTGTCGGTTGTGGTTGACGCCCTTCTCCTATTTCGATGTTCCTCTCCTCTAGGCGGCGGTGTCTCAAGCCAGTGGCTTTTGTCCCCGCCCTCCATCTCCAATCCAACTTTGGCAACTTGTAGCCACAATGATTGGCTGGGGCGGAAGCCCTACTAGGCGGAGACCACGACTGAGCATGGTGACACATGGGGGCATCGTTTCCTTCTTAAAGGCGTGTTCATGGCCTTCATCATGCCTCCACATCAGATGTCGGGGGGAAACCCAAGAGGCCAACGACGGGACCAGGCGGCGGCGCTGATGCGACCCTACACTAGCAGTTTTGGCCGCAATCCTGGGCTTGTTCTTCCAGGGCGCAATGTGAGGCATGACAACCTATCTCCATTGGCGTCTTCCCCGAGTTGTCATTATCCTACCTCTTTCGCGCCGACTCCTCTAGGCACATGAGGGAAGTACGTTGGTCCAGGTTGCCTTGGAGTCGAGATCGTGCTAACATTTGTCTTGCTTGGTTCGTGGCGTGATCCTGAAACCATGTGCTACTCTTCTCACCATTCATGGTAGAATGTTGTATAACGCCTAGGAGAAAGACGATGCTCTCGTCTTTATATAAAGTGGCTGAGGTGGTTGAAGTCTGTGTTGCCTATTGTACCGAACCATCTTAGCTTTTCTTCTATATAATTAATTCATGTTCAAAGGTGTATTTTTGAAAGAAAAAAGGTTTAAGATGCGAAATGGGCGTGCAATTTATCGTGGTTTGAACTCATCATTGAAAAAAGAAAGAAAGAGGCTAGTTCACTAAAATTAGCGACCAGCGATGAGTACTTACCTAAATGTATAAATAAATTAAGTGATACGATCATATAACTAGTACTGTCGCAAAACCATTTCTATATTCCAGTACGTTGTGTGCTTAGATTAGGCATACGCACGGGACGACCCATGGAAGGATTAAAAAAGATATGGTGGTGATCGCAGCTGCAGTCTTGGTGATGGCGAGAGGGTGGTTGATGGAGTAAAGTACAGGAGCAGTATTCCAGGGTCAGGTCATGTGCTTCCCTCTCCCTGGTTAGACAATTTTGCCGTTCTTGGCTACGGCAGGTGAACCACACGGCACATGACGACATCCAATCAAGAAATTCCCCTGTTCGCCGCGTGAAAAGTGGCAAGCTAAGTTAAGGTTTCTCGGCCTATGACGAACTTGGTTCAGTAACTCTACAGTCGCC
Source organism: Lolium multiflorum (assembly GCA_030979885.1). Taxonomy (NCBI): domain Eukaryota; kingdom Viridiplantae; phylum Streptophyta; class Magnoliopsida; order Poales; family Poaceae; genus Lolium; species Lolium multiflorum. The sequence goes on from CM061748.1 coordinate 100,285,066, forward strand.
CTGCATTGCAATCCGCAAAAGCCGCAGGGTATTTGTAGCTGCGCAAAGGCTCTCGGATTCTGATTTTCACGATGTAAACCTGCGTAGCGTGATACCGAGGCCGTCTCCCAGCGTTCGCTCACTCTCAGAAGAACGACAGTCTCAAGTCTCAACACACCAAACAATTGCTGCTGCTGGTGCTGGTGGTAGTAGTACAAGGGACGTAATCTATGCTTGTCACAATTGGACATTGTCTGGGAATGTGAGATAGCCGAGCATCATAGGGAACCGGTCTCATTGAATGTCAGTTATCAAGTGGGGATGACGACGACTGGACTCGGGCTCCGCTCGGAACTTCGGAAGTCAGTGGTTGGAACTGCACTGCCCCGGGCTAAGGGCATCTCCAGCGGCGCGATGTATTTCGGACGTTCGAAACGTTTGTTTCCGTCGCGCGACGGACGTGAGACAGATTGTTTTTGTCCGCGCGTCCGTTTGCACCTTGGGGTGGTTTCATCGGCGCGACGCATTTTCGCGTTTGCATCAAATATGAAGTTTTGAAACAACAAAATAAAAAATTCAACGAAGTCATAGTTATTACATTTAAATTTTGAAAGGTCTACATGAAAATAAGATAGTACTCCTCTAGGCATGATCTTCATGGCCAGCCAATGTCCACTGATGCTCAATCAGATCCGTCTGCAGCTGTTTGGAGACGTTCTCGTTTGTGACTTCTACATTCATATGTAGATAGTCGGCCCATGATAAAACTCCAGGAACTGGCGCAACCAGCTCACCTTGGAATTCCCAGTGGTTCTCATTGCGGCCATCAGGACACGGATCGTTCTCAACGATCATGTTGTGCATGATTACGCAACATGTCATCACCTCATGCATGGTCTTCAGCGACCATGTTCTTGCCGGGTGACGTACAATTGCCCACCGAGCTTGGAGCACACCAAATCCACGCTCCACATCTTTCCAAGCTTTTGCATCTTGGCAAACCTCCTCGTCTTCTCGGAGTTTGGATTACGGACAGTCTTCACCAATGTGGCCCAGTCAGGGTAGATGCCATCAGCAAGATAATATGGCTTGTCATATGCATTTCCATTGATCATAGCTCACCCGGGGAGCTTTGCCTTGCATGAGCCTTTCGAAAACCGGTGATCGGTGCAACACATTGATGTCATTGTTGGAACCGGCCATGCCAAAGAATGAATGCCAAATCCATAAATCTTGAGATATGACAGCTTCAAGAATGACAGTCCGTCCCTCCTCATGCCCGATGTACATACCCTGTCATCCAAATGGACAGTTTTTCCACTCCCAGTGCATGCAATCTATGCTGCCAATCATTCCTCGGAACCCTCTAGACTCGTTGATAGACAGGAGCCGCCTTGTATCCTCAACAGTTGGCTCCCTACAGTAATACTCTCCGAACACGGCAATCACGGCTCAAAACCTGTACATGGACTCAAGGCAGGTGCTCTCACCCATTCGAAGATACTCATCGAATATATCAACAGCCATTCCATATGAGAGCATGCGAATAGCCGCGGAGCATTTTTGGTAGGAGGTGAAGCCTACCGCACCTATTGCATCGGGCCTGCATTGGAAGTAGGGGTCGTAGTTTCTGACGCCCCGTAGAATGACCAAGAACATGTCCCTTGACATCCTGTATCAGCGCCGGAACATTTTTTCCGGGAAGATCGGATTGGTGAGGTGGAAGTAGTCCTTGTGGAGGCGGGCCTGCCCTGCCACTCTGTTGCGCGGCAGGTTTTTGGAGCGCCCCTTCATAGAGCCTCGGTGCTGCGGCCCCGGGTTTGAGGTGAACTCGTGAATCATGGAGGCCGCAGTAGCTGCCAATGTCTGCGCCGACTGATCGGACTCGTCGTCGGAAGAGGAGTCAACGATCTCCGCGCGGAACTTCTCCACCATATGCCACGCGTCCATCTGCGTGGGTACGAACTGTTGATCAATGGCCGCGCACAAATCGCGCCGAAAAGAGGAGAAGGAACCTACCGGCGCAATTGATCGAACAGGTCGTGGGCGGCGTGGAAGGGCGGCGCAACCGGAAACGTTTGGCCCGAAAACAGCCGGCAGGTTCGCGCCGGAGCCAACCCCGAGTACGATCTTGTTCTCCCGCGCGGCGACAACGAAGCCGACGACGAGTACTGCGGCGCTGCGGCGGCGGCTGGGGTTGGGGTGGTGGCGTCGCACTAGGGCAGCAAAGAAGGGGAAAAAGAAACAAGTCGAAGCGGTCGATTTCGCTGTCCCTGACTTGCGGGACCGGGTAAGAAATAGAGGACGGTCGGCGCATCCGCGAAGACGCAAACCTGACGCATATCTCCGCGATGGGCCGGTCATTTTGCGTCGCCCCACTGAAGCAAGGCACAGACGCATTTTCGGTCACGACGAACGAACTCAGCGAGCATTTGTGTCGCGCCGCTGGAGATGCTCTGACTCACAAAGTCTTGCTGGGGCGCGAGACGTTGTGCCTCCACCGGCTCGTCTGCGTCATTCGGTCTAGATGTGATGTGGCACATGGATAAGTGCAGTGCGGCCAGACTTGCCACTCCAGCTGGTCCTTCCAATTAAAAGCATCTCCAGCCGCTTCCGTCTTCCAAATCATCTTCCAAACAGCGCCGAGAGAGCGTTTGAGAATGTATTTTCTTCCTGTCCTGTTTGGGGGACGTCGCTTCCTACACGTCCCATAAACACGTCCCCAAAAATTTAAAATAATGTTGTATTTTTATTTTAATAGATAGAAAAAATTTGTAGATACGGCGAAGACTTCAAAAAATATGAACTAATTTTCAAAACTGTGCAATATAAACAAATTACATATAAAAACTTCAAAAAAAATAAACAAATTACATATAAAAACTTCGAAAAAATGAACTAATTTTTGTAACTACTTCTTCTTTGATGGCCCCGCCTCGTCGTGCTCACGGTGGCGCTTTCTGCTCGTCACCTCTTCCGAAGATCCGGTGTCGTTCGATGCGTCGGAGGAACTTGTGTCCCCCTCGTCGTCGATGGTGCTCGCCGGCTGCGCCTGCGCCTCCGCCTTCGCCCGGGCCCTTGCCTCCTTCTTTGCCGCCGCCGCCCCCTCAACCTCTTCCTCCCTCCTCGTCGGCCTCCCAATCCTCCTTGCTGTCTGTCGGCAGAGAACCAAAGCTGCTAGGTGTTGCAACTCTGTCCCACCAATGACGCCATCCCGGCGGCTTCCCCTCGCTGCCGGTGTCCAATGGCAGAGAGAGGTTGCTCATTGTGAGAGAGGAGAGGAGAAATGAATGGCGCCGGCGGTTGTAGATCGGAAAGCGCATACGTAGGGGTCTTATTGAGCGCGGATGAATGGCGACGCATATATCAAAGAGAGCTGTGGTTGCTCTTCAGCGGAGTTCGCGCTCCATTCCGGCGGTCCGCGCGTCGATCGACGCGGTTGCCACTGCGACTGTTCCCCTTCCCGGCAACTGCACTGTCGCTAAGTAGGCGGCGGTTGAGCGTCCGTTTGTGAGTCGCTGACGCGTCGGTCCCGGCACTCCTCACCTCGCTTCTCGGTGTGTCCGACATGCCCGGAGCGTCCCCTGTGGACCGGGGACGGCCTCGGGGCGCCGGACACCGTATTGGGCCGCGCCGGACGGAAAGGACCTTTGAGGCGCGCGGCCGGAAATGAAATTTTGTCCGGCGCACCCCAAATCCCTCTGGGAGCCGCTTTGGGGGACGCAGCTGGAGATGCTCTATGTTCTTACCAACTCCTCTCTATGAATCGACAAATGAGGTTGACCACTTAACTCAATCTCTCTGGTCCATATTACTTGAAGTTAAAATGAATGTATCTACAAATAAAATATGTCTAGATACATCTATATTAGCATCAAATAATATGGATCGGAGTATAAGAGTGATATTGTTTCTGTTCCCAATTAACCAAACCGTGGTTGGATAGTTAGGATGACACTGATCATGATACGGAGGATTCTTTTTCTTGAAAGTTCAGCAAAAAGGGTTCATATTTGGCTAACTCGGTATACAAGATACAATTCTTAGGAAACATCTCCCCCCAAATGACCACTACTATGGTTTGGAGACCTTGGGCTCCCCCCAAGTGCAAGATCTTTGTGTGGCTTGTTCTTCAAAACCGTGTTTGGATAGCGGATCGTCTACGAAAGAGGGGTTGACCAAGTTTAATACCAAATCTAAAGCTTTACTAGCAAGTGAGTAAGGAAAAAGCCTAACCTTGATTACCGTATTATTAGTGTTGCTTATCTTAAGAGCCTTGAATTTTTCATGAAATCTCTTTATATGTACCATAGGATTGTCCTTTAGTTTTCCATGAAAGCGGTGTTCATAGATTTCTTTTGTTATTGCAGGATCAATTTCAAAGGACTCAATAGGTATTTCATCATCCTGAGGAAAGTTTCTCACACTAAAAGGCCAATGAGTTCTTTTATCCATTTTTTAAAATAATAGTAATAATTCTTTTATGTTTTTAGTGTTTTAAAAGAGAACGAAAAAGAAAAGACTAAAAACAGGACAAATAAAATTGCTTTGCAAAAATCTATAAGAGAAAGAAAAGCTCACAGTGGTCTAGCCTCCCCAAACTCGGGTGTTTGCAGAAAGTTGGTGATGATGTCCTTGGCCCCAAATAATACTCGTTGTTGCTGTGGAACTTCAACCACAGTGCAATCATTATGAGATGCTCTTGCAATTCCCCGGCAACGGCGCCAAAAAATACTTCTTGATAGTGCTTGCCGATGTCATCAATTCGTTGGGACTCGAAAAGAAGAGTGTCGTAGCCGGAGAAGTTTTTCCCCACAAGGGTCACTCGAGGGTTTATATCAAACTCTCGAGGAATTGTCTTAGAGGGTATATTCTCTTTCTGTTCTTCTAGTAATCCTGCAAAGCAACTTTTTACCTTGTGTCCCTAACTCTTGTGCTTTTCAAGCACAAGGTTTCGTATTAGTGATTGTATATAAAAGATAATAAAAGTAAAATAAATTAAATAAACTGTGTAATAAACTAAATAAAAGCGGTAAAGAGATAGTTGTCTTTGGGTTTTGTGTGTGATTAAGTGAAGAAAGTATTTTTGTATTTTCGCATTAAAATAGTGCTGCAAGTAGAAAATATGATAAATGCAATGGAAAGATGTTTCTTATGATTAAAATTGGACCGGGGTTCATGGCTTCACTTGTCTACTCCATTTTTAAGTTGTAGAAGATACTAACAATTCATGAATGAGATAATATTGATGGAGCTTCAATATGTGTTTGATAAGCATTTATATGGGCATCACGTCCTAACATAGAGATGATGCAACACATCTCTCTTACACTCCACTAGAATGGGAAAACTCCAAACAATCTTTTATTAAGAATTTACAGAGCATAGCTTTAAGTACTTTGACATGATGTTTGAATATCAAATATTCTACCTTGAGCAAACAAGATTATCACTATTGTCACATGATAAACATAGCACATGCATTCACTTTATCCCTAGTAATGCAGCAAATGAAAAGGTAAAACCATAATTGATCATGAATTTGTTGTCACTATTCAATCACTAAAACCATGCTACTCCATCTAATACACACATATCCCCACACATGTTCTTGCATACAAGTTGGAGCAGAACAAACACTTTAAAACAGGGTACATAATATACATCTATCAATATATCTTACACATAATAGATTCCAATCTCATATTTCAATATCATAGAATAAAGATCCACCACCTAAAAATTACATATATGACAATGATCATGTTGGGTAGCTCATATGGTACTAAGATCTATGAAGAACAAGAGAAAAATAGATCAATCTACTGCCACAAACGATAGTCCAAAGGTGGAATACTCCCTCTTTATCATGTTGTTGATGTTGAAGACGTTGGAGAAGGTGGAGATCCCTCCGGAGGCGGCTCCGGTGGAGTTTCCTGCTCCAATCTTTGCTGTTGCAGCCCCTGTTTTGGTGTTTCTGTCTTTCGGCGGCTCTCTCCTCGAGGAAACCCTTGGGGTCATATATGTAGGTTTTGTGTTTAGGTCAAACGGACTCCGTGGGCGAAAGAATCAGGCGAAACAGACGGTCGATGGCGAAAAGAGGGTGGGTGGCGCGCCCACCCTTACTGGGCGCTCCACCACTCTCTTTTGGGCCTCAGGCCCCCCTTGTGAGGTCCAAGTGCTCCAGATGTTTCTCGTGGTGAAATATTGACGTCCCAAAAATTCTAGCTCAATTTGACTCTGTATAGGTTCCTGAAGGTGAAAACTACACAAAACAGGGTTTTCCTGTTCTGCAGAGTGATACGTCCATTTTGCATCACTATTTTATATCATAATTTACAGTTATTCGTTGATATATTTCGTATTTAGAGATGATACTTATGTTATTTCACCTATTTTGCATGTTTCATGATTATTGGAGAATTATTAACCGGAGTCAGGATTCTGCTGGAAAAAGCACCGTCAAGATACCATATTTCTGAAGATCAACAATTGACGGAAATTACACCGAATATCTTATTTTTCCAGAAGAATGAGCCAAGGAGGAGCCGAGGAGCCGCCATGGCCCCCCATAGGCCGGCGCGGCCCAGCCCTGGCCGCGCCGCCATGGGAGGGGGCCCACGACCCCCTCGGCCGTCTCTCTTTCGCGTAGTTCATCTACCCGAAAACCTAAGGCACGGGGATAAGCGAGAATAGACACGCCGCCTCTACGGCGAAAAACACCAGAGAGAAAAGAGCTCTCCGGCGGGCAGGAATCCGCCGGGGAAATTCCCTCGGGGAAATCGTCGCCATCGTCACCGTCATCGAGCTGGACTTCATTGAGATCATCATCATCATCATCATCTCCACCATCAACACCCGCCATCTCCACCGCTGCACCTCGGCTCCACTGTAACATCTAGGGTTGAATCTTGAGTATTTCATAGGGGAAACTCTCCCGGTATTGATTACTATTTGTTATTGATGCTATTGAGTGAAACCATTGGATCAAGGTTTATGTTCAGATTATTATCCATCATCATATCACCTCTGATTATGTTCCATATGATGTCTCGTGAGTAGTTCGTTTAGTTCTTGAGGACATGGGTGAAGTCTAAATGTTAGTAGTGAACTATGTTGAGTAATATTTAATGGTTTGATATTTAAGTTGTGGTGTTATTCTTCTAGTGGTGTCATGTGAACGTCGACAACATGATACTTCACCTTTATGGGCCTAGGGGAGTACATCTTGTATTCGTTTGCTAATTGTGGGGTTGCCGGAGTGACAGCAACCTGAACCCCGTAGGTATATCGATGCGTGAGGGATAGCAGGATCTCGAGTTTAAGGCCGTGGTTAGATTTATCTTAATTACTTTCTTGTATTTGCGGATGCTTGCAAGGGGTATAATCACAAGTATGTATTAGTCCTAGGAAGGGCGGTGCATTAGCATAGGTTCACCCACACAACACTTATCAAAACAATGAAGATTAATCAACTATATGAAGCGAAAGCACTAGACTAAATTCCCGTGTGTCCTCAAGAACGTTTGGTCATTATAAGTAAACAAACCGGCTTGTCCTTTGTGCTAAAAAGGATTGGGCCACTCGCTGCAATTATTACTCTCGCATTTTACTTACTTGTACTTTATTTATCTGCTATATCAAAACCCCCCCTGAAAACTTGTCTCGTGAGCATTTACAGTGAATCTTTCATCGAAACCGCTTGTCAACACCGCTCCTCGTTGGGTTCGACACTCTTATTTATCGAAAGTACTACGATACACCCCCTATACTTGTGGGTCATCAAGACTATTTTCGGCGCCGTTGCCGGGGAGTGAAGCGCTATTGGTAAGGAAAACTTTTACCGTACGTGCTGATTTTGTTTCTGCTGCTGCTATAAGTCATTATGGAGAGATCCTCTCTTGAATTTCTGTTTGGGAAATCTACTACTACTGCAAAGGTAGTGGATGAGGCGCCATGTGAGGAAGTTATTCCGTATAAAATACCTATGAAAATTATTGAACGTGTTGTGGATAACCGCTATGAAGGGGATGGAACTGTTCATCCTGGAGATCATTTACTGTTTTTACATGAATTATGCGGGTTATTCAAGTGTCAGGTATTTCAATGGATGTTCAAGAAGTTATTATTCGCGTGGCGCATTGGTATAAACTGCTGAAGGATGAGCATTCTCTTGATTGGAAGGATATTGTGCCTCTATTTTATTCTAAATTCTATCCTCCAAGTGAAATTCACAAAGACCGAAACCGCATATACAATTTCTAGCCTCATGATGGAGAGAGTATTGCCCAAGCATGGGGAGATTGAAGTCTTTAATGCTCAAATGCCCCATTCATGAGCTTCCTGGTAATATCATCATTGATAATTTCTATGCAAGACTTTCTTTTCAAGATAAAACCTTGTTGGATACTACTTGTTCTGGATCATTCACACGCAATAAAGAAGAGTTTAAATGGGACCTTCTTGATCGAATCCAAGAAAATACCGAAGGATGGGAGAATGACAAAGGTAGAGTGTCGATATAAATTATGATTATGAATGCATTGAAACTTTTATGAATACTGATAAATTTCGTAATATGAGTGCTACATATGGTCTTGACTCTCAAGTTGTTGCAAATTTTTATAAAGCTTTTGCCTCTCATTTTGAATTGCCTAGGAAGAATTTTGATAAGTATCATGAACCTTATAAAGATAAAACTGATTCACCTAAAGGTAAATGTATTGAAATTAAAACTATTGATCATGTTCTTCCTGAAGCTTATATTGAAAAAACTCCTTTCCCTGCTAAAATGAAGGAGTATTCTGTTATAACTAGTGTAGTTAATAAAAGTGCAAAGAAACCTATAGAACCCGAGGAGCAAATAAAGGTTGAACCTGCTGTTGCAATAGTTAAAGATCTTGTGACTGAAAATGTAGAAGATAGTCATATCATTTTCTGTGAAGATGCTTCTAATATTGTTTCGCATCCTAATAAGTCTAGGAAAGCCAGTGTTCCTGTGCTCTGTTAGAATTGGTGATCATTGTTATTATGGTTTATGCGACATTGGTGCAAGTATTAGTGCCATTCCTTATGAGCTTTATACGGAAATCATGCATGAAATTGGTTCTTGTGAACTTGAATATATTGATGTGGTTATTCGGCTAGCTAATAGAGAAACTATCTCTCCTATTGGTATTGTTCGAGATGTGGAAGTTCTATGTGGTAAGATTAAATATCCTGCTGACTTTTTGGTACTTGGTTCTGCTGCTAGTAAGTCTTGTCCTATTATTTTTGGTAGACCTTTTCTAAATACTCGTGGAGCTATTATAGATTGCAAGAAGGATAAAATTGTTACTAAATTTGTTGGTGAATATTATGAGTTTAACTTCTCTAAATTTGCCAAAACTCCTTATAAAGCTGATTTGCCTAATGATGATTTTAGAGTTGAACAGTGTGCATCTATTGCTCTTGCTCCTAATAATCCTTTGCAGCAACATTTGGAGGATCATGAGAGTGAAGTATTTAGGGAAGAAAGGGATGAGCTTGATGAAATTTTCCTTCGTCAACCCATTCTTAAGCATGACTTACCTGTTGAAGATCTAGGTGTAACACCACCACCAAAGGAAGATCCTGTATTTGATTTGAAACCATTACCTGATAATCTTAAGTATGCTTATATTGATGATAAGAAAACATATATTGTTATTATTAGTGCTAAGCTTTCAGATTTTGAAGAAGAAAGGTTATTGGAAATATTGAAGAAACACCGAGGAGCTATTGGCTATACTCTTGATGACTTGAAGGGGATTTCTCCCTCTATTTGCCAACATGCCATCAACATGGAAGATGATGCAAAACCTGTTGTTGAACATCAGCGTCGTCTAATTCCTAAGATGAAGGATGTGGTAAGGAATGAGGTATTAAAACTTCTTGAAGCAGGTATTATATATATCCTATTGCTGATAGTAGATGGGTTAGTCTTGTGCATCATGTTCCTAAGAAAGGAGGAATAACTGTTGTACCTAATGATAATGATGAGCTCATCCCTCAAAGAGTAGTTGTAGGGTATAGAATGTGCATTGATTATCGTAAGGTTAATAAAGTTACTAAGAAAGATCATTACCCTTTACCTTTTATTGATCAAATGTTAGAAAGGTTGTCTAAAAATACTCATTTCTGCTTTCTTGATGGTTATTCTGGGTTTTCACAAATTGCTGTTAAAACTAAAGATCAAGACAAAACCACTTTCACTTGTCCCTATGGAACTTATGCTTATAGGCGTATGCCTTTTGGTTTATGCAATGCTCCTGCTACCTTTCAAAGATGCATGTCTGCTATTTTTCATGGCTTTTGTGAAAAGATTGTAGAGGTATTCATGGATGATTTTTCTGTCTATGGGAATTCTTTTGATAATTGTTTGCGAAACCTTGATAAAGTTTTACAGAGGTGTGAAGAAACTAATCTTGTTCTTAATTAGGAGAAATGCCACTTGATGGTTAACGAAGGAATTGTATTGGGACATAAAATTTCTGAGAGAGGTATTGAAGTTGATAGAGCTAAAGTTGAAGCGATTGAGAAGATGCCCTATCCTAGGGATCTTAAAGGTATTCGTAGTATTCTTGGTCATGCTGGTTTTTATAGGAGATTTATTAAAGATTTCTCTAAAATTTCAAAGCCTCTTACTAATCTTCTTCAAAAAGATGTACCTTTTGTTTTTGATGATGATTGTAAGGAAGCCTTTGAAACTCTAAAGAAAGCCTTAACAACTGCTCCTGTAGTTGAACCTCCTGATTGGAATCTACCTTTTGAAATTACGTGTGATGCTAGTGATTTTGTTGTAGGTGTTGTCCTTGGACAGCGAGTAGATAAAAAATTGAATGTTATTCATTATGCTAGTAAAACTCTAGATGCTGCTCAAAGAAATTATGCTACAACTGAGAAAGAGTTATTAGCCGTAGTTTTTGCATGTGACAAGTTTAGTTCTTATATTGTTGATTCAAAAGTCACAGTTCATACTGATCATGCTGCAATTAGGTACCTTATGGAAAAGAAAGATGCTAAGCCAAGGCTTATTAGATGGGTGCTTCTTTTGCAAGAATTTGATTTACATATTGTAGATAGGAAAGGTGCTGATAATCCTGTTGTTGATAATTTATCTAGATTGGAAAATATTGCTTATGATTCTGTTCCTGTTAATGATAGTTTTCCAAATGAACAATTGGCCGTAATAAAGGTGAGCTCGCGAGATAGTCCTTGGTATGCTGATTATGCTAACTTTATTGTTTCAAAATACTTGCCTCCAACCTTTTCAGCTCAGCAAAGGAGGAAATTCTTTTATGATTTGAGGCATTATTTTGGGATGACACACACTTATATAAAGAAGGAGTGGATGGTATTATGCGAAGATGTGTCCCCGAATATGAACAACAAGAGATATTGAGTAAGTGTCATGGTAGTGTTTATGGAGGACATCACGCCGGAGATAGAACCGCACAAAAGGTTCTACAATCAGGTTTTTATTGGCCAACACTTTTTAAAGATGCAAGGAAGTTTATCTTATCTTGTGATGAATGTCAAAGGGTTGGTAATATCTCTAGACGCAATGAAATGCCTATGAATTATACTCTTGTTATTGAACCATTTGATTGTTGGGGATTTGACTTTGATACGTCTCAAACGTACCTATAATTTCTTAATGTTCCATGCTATTTTTATGACAATACTTGAATGTTTTATACATACTTTACAGCATTATTATACATTTTCCGGCACTAACCTATTAACAAGATGCCGAAGTGCCGGTTCTGCTGTTTTTGGTTTCAGAAATCCTAGTAAGGAAATATTCTCGGAATTGGACGAAATCAACGCCCGTGGTCCTATTTTTCCACGAAGCTTCCAAAGACGGGAGGGATAACGGTAACACGGGTGAGACCATAGGGCGGCGCGACCTGTGCCCCGGCCGCGCGGCCTGTGGTCCGCCCTCGCGTCGCCCCCGACCTACCCTTCCGCCTACAAATAGCCTTCGTCGCGAAACCCCCGTACCGAGAGCCACGATACGGAAAACCTTCAAGAGACGCGCCGCCGCCAATCCCATCTCCGGGGATTCAGAGATCGCCTCCGGCACCCGCCGGAGAGGGGAATCATCACCGAGGGGCTCTACATCATCATGCCCGCTCCGGATTGATGCGTGAGTAGTTCATCCTTGGACTATGGGTCCATAGCAGTAGCTAGATGGTTGTCTTCTCCGCATGTGCTATCATTGTTTAGATCTTGTGAGGTGCCTAACATGATCAAGATCATCTATTTGTAATGCTACATGTTGTGTTTGGCGGGATCCGATGAATATAGAATATTATGTCAAGTTGATTATCAATCTATCATATATATGTTGTTTATGTTCTTGCATGCTCTCCGTTGCTAGTAGAGGCTCTGGCCAAGTTGATACTTGTAACTCCAAGAGGGAGTAATTATGCTCGATAGTGGGTTCATGCATCTATTGAATCTGGGATCGTGACAGTAGGTTCTAAGGTTGTGGATGTGCTGTTGCTACTAGGGATAAAACATCAATGCTTTGTCTAAGGATATTTGTGTTGATTACATTACGCACCATACTTAATGCAATTATCGTTGTTTACAACTTAATACTGAAGGGGTTCGGATGATAACTGAAGGTGGATTATTTAGGATAGATGCATGCCGGATAGCGGTCTATGTACTTTGTCGTAATGCCCTGATTAAATCACATAGTAATCATCATTGATATGTATTGAATCTTTATTTGTCAATTGCCCGCCTGTAATTTGTTCACCCAAGCATGTTAGTTATCTTATTGGAGAGACACCACTAGTGTGACCTGTGGACCCCGGTCCATTCTTTTACATCTGAATACATTGATTCTACTTCTTTGCAAACAAACACCATCTTCCACTCGATACGTTTAATCCTTTGTTTTTCAGCAAGTCGGTGAGATTGACAACAACCTTACGTTGGGCAAAGTACTTTGATTGTGATTTTGCAGGTTCCACGTTGGCGCCGGTTTCACTGGTGTTTGTCGCCTACACTCCTCCACCAACAACCTTCACGTGCTTCTTGGCTCCTACTGGTTTGATAACCTTGGTTTCTTTCTGAGGGAAAACTTGCCGCTGTGCGCATCATACCTTCCTCTTGGGGTTCCCAACGGATGTGTACATCTACGTGCACCAAGCACTTTTTCCGGCGCCGTTGCCGGGATCAAGAAAAGTTACACCACAAAGATTTCTATCTCCCACGTCAACTGCACGCCGGCAGCACTTTTCTGGCGCCGTTGCCGGGGAGATCAAGACACGCTGCAAGGGGAGTCTCCACTTCCAATCTCTTTACTTTGTTTTTGTCTTGCTTTATTTTATTTACTATCTTGTTTGCTTCATACTAAAACACAAAAAAATTAGCTAATTTACTTATTGTCTTATTTACTAGCTCTATATCGAAAACACAAAAAAAATAGTTACTTTACTTTCTGTATTATTTATTTGCTCTATATCAAAAACATAAAAATTTAGTTACTTGCATTTATTTTATTATCATGACTAGTCCTGTAGCTGTTGCTCTATCACCTGAGGAATCGATCTTTACTTTTAAACAAGGGGGTGAGGAGAGTTTTGAGAAAGCTTGGTCTAGAATTTTTGATTCTTATAGTAGAACTGAACCTAAAATGCCTCTAAGTTTGCTTCTTAGTAACTTTTATTTTGGGCTTATTCTTCGCTATAGATATGCCTTAGATGCTGTAGTGGGAGGAGATTTCCTTCATTGTGATGGAGATCAAGCTTTTAATGCCGTAAAAAAATTGGTCACATCGTCTAGCTCAGCTAGTAACTTTGATTCATCTATTGCTAGCATTCTTAATAGATTAAACACTCTCGAAACGAATATATCTTGTTTAAAAGAAGGGTACAACCATATTCGCGAATTTTATGATTATGTTCCATTAAGCTTTGAACCTTCAACGTGGGTGCCTACTATAAAAGTTACCATTTGTGGTGAAATTTTTTATGCCCGCTGTGATATTATGTCTGAGTTCTGCCTTATGCCTAAAAGCATTTATGAATCTTTGACACTTTGGAAACTTACTGAAGGAGGAGAAGGAATAACTCTTACTGATAATTCCGTTATAATTCCTAAGGGAATAGCTGAAGGTGTTTTCACAACCTTTCTTGGAAGAACGGTATCCACTGATTATCTTGTTGTTGAATGTGTAGGGACAGGACAAATCACGCTTGGAAGATCCCTGCTGAAACTCATGGGAGCAATCATAGATATGGGGAAAGGCACTCTAAATTTTACCTCTACACCCGGATGCGGTCATGTATTCCCTAAACCAAAGAGTAAGAAGAGTAGGCTCAAAGCCTCTGGTAAGAATGCTGATGCTTCTTCTCTTGATGTTACTTTTTTTTTTTTTTGAGAATCTCTTGATGTTACTTGATTTGCACTTTCTGCGCCTAGCTGAAAGGCGTTAAAGAAAAGCACTGCTTGGGAGATAACCCATGTTTTATTTTATTTACTGTATTGTTGAGTCTTGGAAGTTGTTTACTACTGTAGCAACCTCTCCTTATCATGTTTTTGTGCCAAGTAAAGTTTCTATGCTAAAGTTGATGCTATATTTGGATTGCTGTAGAAACAGCATTGCTTGTCTGTCACGAATTCTCGCAGAGCTCTCAAAAAATCGAAAAATCTGAAAATTTACGAGCGTGATCCTCGGATATACGCAACTTTCATTAGTTTTGAGTGTTTCCGTTTGACCAAGTTAAGTGCCTGCTAGATTTTCTTTTACGGACTGTTTTTGACAGATTTGCCTTTATTTCGCATTGCCGCTTTTGCTATGTTGAATGAGTTTCTTTGTTCCATTAACTTTCAGAAGCTTTGTGCAATGTCCAGAAGTGTTAAGAATGATTGTGTCATCTCTGAATATGTGATTTTTTGATTATGCACTAACCCTCTAATGAGTTTGCTTGAAGTTTGGTGTGGAGGAAGTTTTCAAGGATCAAGAGAAGAGGATGATATACTATGATCAAGAAGAGTGAAAGGTCTAAGCTTGGGGATGCCCCAGTGGTTCATCCCTGCATATTTTAAGAAGGCTCAAGCATCTAAGCTTGGGGATTCCCAAGGCATCCCCTTCTTCATCGATAACATTATCAGGTCACTTCTAGTGAAACTATATTTTTATTCCATCACATCTTATGTTCTTTACTTGGAGCGTCGGTTTGCTTTTATTTTCGTTTTGGTTTGAATAAAGTTGTATCCCACCATTCTTATATTGGAGATATTACGCTCCGCTTTTTCATATGGAACACTTGTGTTCTTAATTGTGCTTTAATGTTCATGGCGAAGGTAAAATTGCTTCGTTAAATTGCTATTTGGTTGGAATCAAAAAATGCTGCATATGGTTTGGATTAACATGGAAATTGTTTGAGCTCTCATAGATCATGTTTAAGCTCTTGCATCATGTAGTTTAATCTATTAATGAAGAACTACCGTAGAGCTTGTTTAATTTGGTTTGCATGATTGGTCTCTCTAAGTCTAGATAATTTCTCGTAAAGTGTTTGAACAACAAGGAAGACAGTGTAGAGTCTTATAATGCTTGCAATATGTTCTTGTGTAAGTTTTGCTGTACCTGTTCATACTTGTGTTTGCTTCAAACAACCTTGCTAGCCCAAACCTTGTACTGAGAGGAAATGCTTCTCGTGCATCCAAACACCTTGAGCCAAAACCCATGCCATTTGTGTCCACCATATCTACCTACTATGTGGTATTTTTCTGCCATTCCAAAGTAAATTACTTGAGGGCTACCTTTAAAATTTCATTCCTTTATCTTTGCAATATATAGCTTATGGGATAAATAGCTTAAAAACTATTGTGGTGATGAATATGTAGTTATGTGTCTTAATTCTTATAAGTTGCTTGTTGAGCGGTAACCATGTTTCTGGGGACGCCATCAACTTTACCTTTGTTGGATATCATGTGAGATGCTATGCATGTTCGTCTTGTCTGAAGTAAGTGCGATTTCATGATCAAATGGTTTGAGTATGCATATGTTAGAGAAGAACATTGGGCCGCTAACTAAAGCCATGTATCATGGTGGAAGTTTCAGTTTGGACATACAACCTCAATCTCTTATGAGAATATTAACTGTTGTTGGATGCTTAAGCATTAAAAGAGGAGTCCATTATCTGTTGTCTATGTTGTCCCGGTATGGATGTCTAAGTTGAGAATAATCAAAAACAAGAAATCCAATGCGTGCTTTCTCCTTAGACATTTGTACAGGCGGCATAGAGGTACCCATTTGTGACACTTGGTTGAAGCATATGTCATGTGATGATAATCCGTGTTTTCTGAGCTGATTAGGACAAGGTGCGAGCACTATTAGTACTCTATGCATGAGACATGCAACTTGTAGGAAGTATTATGCATAGCTCATATGAATTATTACTACCGTTGACAAAATTGTTTCTATGTTTTCAAAATAAAAGCTCTAGCACAAAAATAGTAATCCATGCTTCTCTCTGCGAAGGGCCATTCTTTTACTTTATGTTGAGTCAGTTTACCCACTTCTTTCTACCTTAGAAGCAAACACTTGTGTTAACTTTGTGCATTGATTCTTACATGTTTACTTATTGCACCTGTTATATTACTCTATGTTGACAAATATCCATGAGATATACATGTTACAAGTTGAAAGCAAGCTGAAACTTAATCATCCTTTGTGTTGCTTCAATGCATTCTACTTAGAATTTATTGCTTATGAGTTAGCTCTTATGCAACTCTTATTGATGCTTGTCTTGAAAGTACTATTCATGAAAAGTTTTGCTATATGATTCATTTGTTTAGTCATTATCTTTGTTAGCAATCTTTTGTTTCAGATCACTCCATTCATCTCATATGCTTTACAATAATGTTGATCAAGATTATGTTGGTATCATGTCACTTCAGAAATTATTTGTGTTATCGTTTACCTACTCGAGGGCGAGTAGGAACTAAGCTTGGGGATGCTTGATACGTCTCAAACGTATCTATAATTTCTTATGTTCCATGCAATTTTTATGACAATACTTGAATGTTTTATACATACTTTACAACATTATTATACATTTTCCGCACTAACCTATTAACAAGATGCCGAAGTGCCTTCTTTTTTCTGTTTTTGGTTTCAGAAATCCTAGTAAGGAAATATTCTCGGAATTGGACGAAATCAACGCCCAGGGTCCTATTTTTCCACGAAGCTTCCAGAAGACGAGGGATAACGAAGTGGGCCACGAGGTGGCTAGACCATAGGCGGCGCGGCCCGGGCCCTCTCCGCGCCCGACCTACCCTTCCGCCTACAAATAGCCTTCATCGCGAAACCCCCGTACCGAGAGCCACGATACGGAAAACCTTCCGAGACGCCGCCGCCGCCAATCCCATCTCGGGATTCAGGAGATCCCGGCACCCTGCCGGAGAGGGGAATCATCACCGGAGGGGCTCTACATCATCATGCCCGCCTCCGGATTGATGCGTGAGTAGTTCATCCTTGGACTATGGGTCCATAGCGTAGCTAGATGGTTGTCTTCTCCGAATGTGCTATCATTGTTTAGATCTTGTGAGGTGCCTAACATGATCAAGATCATCTATTTGTAATGCTACATGTTGTGTTTGGCGGGATCCGATGAATATAGAATATTATGTCAAGTTGATTATCAATCTATCATATATGTGTTGTTTATGTTCTTGCATGCTCTCCGTTGCTAGTAGGCTCTGGCCAAGTTGATACTTGTAACTCCAAGAGGGAGTAATTATGCTCGATAGTGGGTTCACGCCTCCATTGAATCGGGATCGTGACAGTGGGTTCTAAGGTTGTGGATGTTGCTACTAGGGATAAAAAATCAATGCTTTGTCTAAGGATATTTGTGTTGATTACATTACGCACCATACTTAATGCAATTATCTGTTGTTTACAACTTAATACGGAAGGGGTTCGGATGATAACCTGAAAGTGGATTATTTAGGCATAGATGCATGCTGGATAGCGGTCTATGTACTTTGTCGTAATGCCCTGATTAAATCACATAGTAATCATCATTGATATGTATTGAATCTTTATTTGTCAATTGCCCGCCTGTAATTTGTTCACCCACATGTTAGTTATCTTATTGGAGAGACACCACTAGTGAACTGTGGACCCCGGTCCATTCTTTTACATCTGAATACATTCTCTGTTTTACTGTTCTTTGCAAACAAACACCATCTTCCACTCGATACGTTTAATCCTTTGTTTACAGCAAGCCGGTGAGATTGACAACCTCACTGTTACGTTGGGGCAAAGTACTTTGATTGTGTTGTGCAGGTTCCACGTTGGCGCCGGTTTCATGGTGTTGCGCCGCACTACACTCCTCCACCAACAACCTTCACGTGCTTCTTGGTTCCTACTGGTTCGATAACCTTGGTTTCTTTCTGAGGGAAAACTTGCCGCTGTGCGCATCATACCTTCCTCTTGGGGTTCCCAACGGACGTGTACATCTACGCACATCAGACTTCATGGGTCCTTTCCCTTCTTCAGAAAGTAACACTCATATACTTGTCGTTGTTGATTATGTTACTAAATGGGTGGAAGCCATACCTACAAAAAAGCTGATGGTGAGACCTCTTTAAAAATGCTTTTAGATGTTATTTTTCCTAGATTTGGAGTACCTAGATATATTATGACTGATGGAGGTTCTCATTTTATTCATGGTGGTTTTAGAAAAACTCATGCTAGATATGGTATTAATCATAGAATTGCTTGCTTATCATCCTCAAACTAGTGGGCAAGTAGAATTATCAAATAGAGAAATTAAATCTATCTTGCAAAAGACTGTTAATAAATCTAGAAAAATTGGACTAGTAAGTTAAATGAAGCATTGTGGGCTTATAGAACTGCTTATAAAAATCCTATGGGAATGTCCCCTTATAAAATGGTTGATGGAAAAGCTTGTCATTTACCTTTAGAACTAGAGCACAAAGCTTATTGGGCTGTAAGAGAACTAGAGCACAATTGAGTTCTTTAGATGAATGGAGAAGTGAAGCTTATGAAAATGCTAAACTTTTTAAGGAGAAAGTTAAGAAATGGCATGATAGAAGAATTATCAAAAGAGAATTTAATGTTGGAGATAAAGTCCTATTGTATCGGTCTCGTCTCAGATTTTTTGCAGGAAATTACTCTCAAAATGGGAAGGACCATATGTCATTGAGGAGGTGTATCGTTAGCAATAAAAATTGCCTCGCTGAAAGATGATGCTACACAAGTGGTGAATGGACAAAGACTCAAGCATTATATTTGGAGATTCTTATAATGAAGATATTGATGTTATTCAAGTAGTGACTCCGGAAGCTTTCATCAAAGACCAAATTGACAGTTCTGCAGAGTTCGACTTTTGAATGGTAACAATTTTAGTAAGTAAGAAAGTCCGCGTTAACTTTCCGAACAATATTTCTGCTATTTTTGGAAAATATGAAAATTGATCGAAAGTGGAGAACACCATCCCATTGGCGCGGGCCCAGGCCTGGCCGCGCCGCCTATGGGGACAACCCCTCCGTCTTCCACTCGTTTTGCCTGGCCCCTTTGTCGTGAAAATATTTGCTATATAATCCCCGGACCCCTGAGGTCCGTATATCGTTTTCTCGTCTTGTTTTGTTTCAACTGTTTTTGTTCAGATGTCGTCGCAAGGATCATCCTCAGAAGACTATGCGCGTCGCCAACGTGAGCTCCTCCAGGATCTAGATCAAGGAACTTTTGTTGGATGGGCGGAAGAGGAAAGGGTCATGACAAGACGGGAAGAGATGGATGAAGGTGTCAATGAGGAAGTGAAGAAGATGTCATCCAAAAAGAGAGCGGAAAGCTATGGGGAGTAAGCCAATCTTGGTGGATCGGTTAACACGCGACGTTCTTTTCTCATAACTGCAGGGACCTCCGCCACCTGACCTCAACTCCTTTCCGCCGAAGAAGCTCTCGGGCCGATGAGTTTTGTGATCAATACCGTGTTTGAGAAGGGAAGTGGAGATTCTTCAGATGAGAACAATCGACTTCGCAGAATGCTAGAGCGGTTCCTCACCCCCATCAGGTCGTTCCACCATCACCACCGAATGAGTAATTCATCTTGGTATTGGCATCCCCTTGGTTTATTCCAAGCTTGGGGGAGTGCGCGTATCACATCATCACTACCTTTATCTTTTTACTATCAAGTAGTGTCATATCATGAGTAGGAAAGTTATCATATAAGATGGTTTGCGGTGTGGAAGTATCTCTCTTAGTTGGTTATCTATGTATCCCTTGGTGTGAGTTATCGTTATGGAATATTAATGAGAAGTCTTATCATTTACTTTGCACATATTTTAGTTTGCAATTTCTGTTATATGATTACTCTTGTCATTAGTATTGATATCACTTTGGGAGCATCAAGTAAATCCATTTGGTTTTGGCAAATTTAGCATTGGTCAACAACAACAACACTTTGAGTTTAAATAGAAAAGAGGAAATACATGTAGATATATTACTTTATTATCTTTCTTTCTTGTTAGCTAATGAGTTTAGTATTCTGAATTTAAAATTGCTTGTGCTTACAAGGAAGATGCATGATTGTTTGTATCACATGTATATTTGTTTGTTTCCCTCAACTCTTATGCTTGCTAATCAACCTTGCTAGCCAAAGACCTGTACTGAGAGGAATGCTTCTCGTGCATCCAAAACCCTAAACCAAACCCATGCCATTTGTGTCCACCATAACTACCTACTATGTGGTATTTTGCGCCACTCCAAGTAAATACTTCATGTGCTACCTTTAAACAATTCAAATTATATTACTCCTTGATGCGCGTAGATGTACACGTCCGTTGGGAACCCCAAGAGGAAGGTATGATGCGCACAGCGGCAAGTTTTCCCTCAGAAAGAAACCAAGGTTTAATCGGACCAAGGAGTCAAGAAGCACGTTGAAGGTTGATGGTGGCGAAATGTGATGCGGCGCAACAACAGGGATTCGGCGCCAACGTGGAACCTGCACAACACAACCAAAGTACTTTGCCCCAACGAAACAGTGAGGTTGTCAATCTCACCGGCTTGCTGTAACAAAGGATTAACCGTATTGTGTGGAAGATGATTGTTTGCAAGAAAACAATAAAACAAGTATTGCAGTAGATTGTATGCGATGTAAAGAATAGGACCGGGGTCCATAGTTCACTAGAGGTGTCTCTCCCATAAGATAAAAGCATGTTGGGTGAACAAATTACAGTCGGGCAATTGACAAATAGAGAAGGGCATAACAATGCATATACATGATATGATAAATATAGTGAGATTTAATCCGGCATTACGACAAAGTACATAGACCGCCATCCAACTGCATCTATGCCTAAAAAGTCCACCTTCAGGTTATCATCCGAACCCCTTTCAGTATTAAGTTGCAAGCAACACACAATTGCATTAAGTATGGTGCGTAATGTAATCAACAACTACATCCTTAGACATAGCATCAATGTTTTATCCCTAGTGGCAACAGCACAACACAACCTTAGAACCTCTGTTGTCCCATGTATCAATGAAGGCATGAACCCACTATCGAGCATATACTCCTCTTGGAGTTAAGAGCAAAACTTGGCCAGAGCCTCTACTAATAACGGAGAGCATGCAAGATCATAAACAACACATAAACAATAGATTGATAATCACCATAACATAGCATTCTCTATCCATCGGATCCCGACAAACACAACATATAGTATTACAGATAGATGATCTTGATTATGTTAGGAAGCTCACAAGATCCAACAATGAAGCACAATTAGGAGAAGACGACCATCTAGCTACGCTATGGACCCATAGTCCAGGGGTGAACTACTCATCATCAGGAGGCGACCATGGCGGTGTAAGTCCTCGGGAGATGAATCCTCTCGGCAGGTCCGGGAGGCGATCTGAATCCCCCGAGATGGGATTCGCGCGGCGCGTCTCTGGAGGTTTCCGTATCGTGGCTCTCGTACTGGGGTTTCGCGATAGAGGCTATTTGTAGGCGGAAGGGCGGAGTCAAGAGGCGCACGAGGGGCCAGTGACAGGCCGCGCGGCCAGGGCTCGGCCGCGCCGCCCATCTGGCCTCGTGGCCCCAGACTCTCCTTCGGTCTTCCGGAAGCTTCCGTGCAAAATAGGACCCCGGGCGTTGATTTCGTCCAATTCCGAGAATATTTCGTTACTAGGATTTCTGAAACCAAAAACAGAAAAACAACAACTGGCTCTTCGACATCTTGTTAATAGGTTAGTTCCAGAAAATGTAAATACGACATATAATGTGCATAAAACATGTAGGTATCATCAATAAAGTAGCATGGAACATAAGAAATTATCGATACGTTGGAAGTATATTCCTCACGAAGTTCTGCTCGTCCCGAGCGTAAAACGGTAACAAAGATAATTTCTGAAGTGACATGCCATCATAATCTTGATCATACTATTTGTAAACATATGTAATGAATGCAGCGATCAAAACAATGGTAATGACATGAGTAAACAATGAATCATAAAGCAAAGACTTTTCATGAATAGTACTTCAAGACAAGCATCAATAAGTCTTGCATAAGAGTTAACTCATAATAAATCAAAGTAAAGGTATTGAAGCAACACAAGGAAGATTAAGTTTCAGCGGTTGCTTTCAACTTATAACATGTATATCTCATGGATATTGTCAACATAAAGTAATATAACAAGTGCAATATGCAAGTATGTAGGAATCAATGCACAGTTCACACAAGTGTTTGCTTCTTAAGGTGGAGGGAGATAGGTAAACTGACTCAACAATAAAAGTAAAAGAATGGTCCTTCAAAGAGGAAAGCATCATTTATGTATTTGTGCTAGAGCTTTTATTTTGAAAACATGAAACAATTTTGTCAACGGTAGTAATAAAGCATATGAGTTATGTAAATTATATCTTACAAGTTGCAAGCCTCATGCATAGTGTACTAATAGTGCCCGCACCTTGTCCTACTTAGCTTGACTACCGGATCTTCGCAATGCCATGTTTCAACCAAGTGTCACAAAGGGGTACCTCCATGCCCTGTACAAAGAAACCCAAGGGATTTTGGATTTCTTTTGATTATTCTCAACTTAGACATCCATACTGGGACAACATGGACAACAGATAATGGACTCCTCTTTAATGCATAAGCATGTAGCAACAATTGTTATTCTCATATGAGATTGAGGATATATGTCCAAAACTGAAACTTCAACCATGATTCATGGCTTTAGTTAGCGGCCCAATGTTCTTCTCTAACAATATGCATGCTCCAATCATTAAGGTGGCAGATCCTTGACAAGACGGACATGCATAGCAACTCACATGATATTCAATAAAGAGTAATTGATGGCGTTCCCCAGAAGCATGGTTATCGCACAACAAGCAACTTAATAAGAGATAAAGTGCATAAGTACATATTCAATACTACGATAGTTTTTAAGGCTATTTTGTCCCATGAGCTATATATTGCAAAGGCGAATGATGGAATTTTAAAGGTAGCACTCAAGCAATTTACTTTGGAATGGCGGAGAAATACCATGTAGTAGGTAGGTATGGTGGACACAAATGGCATAGTAGTTGGCTCAAGGATTTTGGATGCATGAGAAGTATTCCCTCTCGATACAAGGTTTAGGCTAGCAAGGTTATTTGAAGCAAACTCAAGGATGAACCGGTGCAGCAAAACTCACATAAAAGACATATTGTAAACATTATAAGACTCTACACCGTCTTCCTTGTTGTTCAAAACTCAATACTAGATATTATCTAGACCTTAGAGAGACCAAATATGCAAACCAAATTTTAGAAAGCTCTATGTATTTTCTTCATTAATGGGTGCAAAGCATATGATGCAAGAGCTTAAACATGAGCACAACAATTGCCAAGTATCACATTATCCAAGACATTTTAGAATTACTACATGTAGCATTTTCCAATTCCAACCATATAACAATTTAACGAAGAAACTTCGCCATGAACATTATGAGTAAAGCCTAAGGACATATTTGTCCATATGCAACAATGAGCGTGTCTCTCTCCCACAAAGTGAATGCTAGGATCCATTTTATTCAAACAAAAACAAAAACAAAAACAAACCGACGCTCCAAGTAAAGAACACAAGATGTGACCGAATAAAAATATAGTTTCAGAGGGAACCCTGATGTTGTCGATGAAGAAGGGGATGCCTTGGGCATCCCCAAGCTTAGACGCTTGAGTCTTCTTAAAATATGCAGGGGTGAACCACGGGGGCATCCCCAAGCTTAGAGCTTTCACTCCTCTTGATCATAGTATATCATAGTCCTCTCTTGACCCTTGAAAACTTCCTTCACACCAAACTTCAAGCAAACTCATTAGAGGGTTAGTGCACAATTAATAATTCACATATTCAGAGGTGACACAAACATTCTTTTCACTTCTGGACATTGCATAAAGCTACTGGACATTAATGGATCAAAGAAATTCATGCACCATAGCAAAAGAGGCAATGCGAAATAAAAGGGAATCTGTCAAAAACAGAACAGTTCGTAAAGACGAATTTTAAAGTGGCACCAGAATTGCTCAAATGGAAAAACTCAAAACTAATGAAATTTGCGTACATATCTGAGGATCACGCTCGTAAATTGGCAGATTTTTTCGAATTTTCTACAGAGACTTGTGCCCAGTTCGTGACAGACAGCAATGCGTTTGACGATCCCAAATATAACATCAACTATAACATAGAAACTTTACTTGGCACAAAAACATGATAAAGAGAGGTTGCTACAGTAGTAAACAACTTCCAAGACTCAAATATAAAACAAAGTACTTAGTAAAAACATGGGTTGTCTCCCATAAGCGCTTTTCTTTAACGCCTTTCAGCTAGGCGCAGAAAGTGCAAATCAAGTAACATCGAGTAGAAGCATCAACATCATTACCTTGGGAGCTGGGAGTTTTCTCAACAATGCATTGTATGGTCTATATAAGTAACTCCTCTCTCATTGCTCCTAGGCTTACTATTCTCATCAAACAAATTTTCAGGAACAAGCCAAGCATAGTTATTCTCCAAAGCTTCATGCATCCCTAGTAGTTTACTAGGTATTGGCGCTTTAATTTCCCTACCATCATTAACATTATTAGTATACTTAATTCTATCCATATCCATCTTTTCAAGTATTTGTTTAAAATTAGGAAAGAAACCAAGCCTCTTATGCTTAATAAAAACTTTTCTAGCTTCTTTAACTATATCCTCAAATTCTCTAACAAGGACTTTTAAAACAAAATTTCTCTTTTCCCCCATCTCCATATCCAAAGTGTAAGAAACATATGTTGTATTATGGGATTGAGATTAACAAATCTAGTTTCTAACATGTGTATCAAACAGGCAGAAGCACTTTCATAAGTAGGAGTAGTTTTTAATAATGGTATATCTTCAAAATCTTCATCCATACTAACATGGGTGAAAAATTCTTCTATATTATCTCTTCCAATGATACACCCTCGTCCTACCGGTATCTTTTCCAAAGTAAACTTAGGATTAAGCATGATGAAATAAGCAAAAAGTAAACTAGGCAAATAAAGTAAAGACGAGTAACTAATTTTTTTGTGTGTTTTTGATATAGAGAGCAAGACAGTAAATAAAGTAAAACTAGCAACTAATTTTTTGTGTGTTTTGTTTGTGCAGCAAACAAAGTAGTAAATAAAATAAAGCAAGACAAAAACAAAGTAAAGAGATTGAGAAGTGGAGACTCCTTTGCAGCGTGTCTTGTCCCCGGCAGCGCAGAAAAAGTGCTTGATGCGCGTAGATGTACACGTCCGTTGGGAACCCCAAGAGGAAGGTATGATGCGCACAGCGGCAAGTTTTCCCTCAGAAAGAAACCAAGGTTTAATCGGACCAGTAGGAATCAAGAAGCACGTTGAAGGTTGATGGTGGCGAAATGTGATGCGGCGCAACAACAGGGATTCCGGCGCCAACGTGGAACCTGCACAACACAACCAAAGTACTTTGCCCCAACGAAACAATGAGGTTGTCAATCTCACCGGCTTGCTGTAACAAAGGATTAACCGTATTGTGTGGAAGATGATTGTTTGCAAGAAAACAAAAACAAGTATTGCAGTAGATTGTATGCGATAAAGAATAGGACCGGGGTCCACGAGTTCACTAGAGGTGTCTCTCCCATAAGATAAAAGCATGTTGGGTGAACAAATTACAATGGGCAATTGACAAATAGAGAAGGGCATAACAATGCATATACATGATATGATAAATATAGTGAGATTTAATCCGGGCATTACGACAAAGTACATAGACCGCAATCCAACTGCATCTATGCCTAAAAAGTCCACCTTCAGGTTATCATCCGAACCCCTTTCAGTATTAAGTTGCAAGCAAGGAGACAATTGCATTAAGTATGGTGCGTAATGTAATCAACAACTACATCCTTAGACATAGCATCAATGTTTTATCCCTAGTGGCAACAGCACAACACAACCTTAGAACCTTGTCACGATCCCAGGTATCAATGAAGGCATGAACCCACTATCGAGCATAAATACTCCCTCTTGGAGTTAAGAGCAAAAACTTGGCCAGAGCCTCTACTAATAACGGAGAGCATGCAAGATCATAAACAACACATAAACAATAGATTGATAATCACCATAACATAGCATTCTCTATCCATCGGATCCCGACAAACACAACATATAGTATTACAGATAGATGATCTTGATCATGTTAGGCAGCTCACAAGATCCAACAATGAAGCACAATTAGGAGAAGACGACCATCTAGCTACGCTATGGACCCATAGTCCAGGGGTGAACTACTCACTCATCACTCCGGAGGCGACCATGGCGGTGTAGAGTCCTCCGGAGATGAATCCCCTCTCCGGCGGGAGTGCGGATCTCCTGAATCCCCCGAGATGGGATTCGCGGCGGCGTCTCGGAAGGTTTTCCGTATCGTGGCTCTCGGCTTGGGGTTTCGCGACGGAGGCTATTTGTAGGCGGAAGGGCAGGTCAAGAGGCGGCACGAGGGGCCCAGTGACAGGGCCGCGCGGCCGGGGCCGGGCGCGCCGCCTGTCATCTGGCCACCTCGTGGCCCCACTTGACTCTCCTTCGGTCTTCGGAAGCTTCGTGCAAAAATAGGACCCTGGGCGTTGATTTCGTCCAATTCCGAGAATATTTCGTTACTAGGATTTGAAACCAAAAACAACAGAAACATCAACTGGCTCTTCGGCATCTTGTTAATAGGTTAGTTCCGAGAAAATGCGTAAATACGACATATAATGTGCATAAAACATGTAGGTATCATCAATAAAGTAGCATGGAACATAAGAAATTATCGATACGTTGGGCGATCAGCATCCCCAAGCTTAGTTCTGCTCGTCAGGAATAACAAAGATAATTCTGAAGTGACATGCCATCATAATCTTGATCATACTATTTGTAAACATATGTAATGAATGCAGCGATCAAAACAATGGTAATGACATGAGTAAACAACTGAATCATAAAGCAAAGACTTTTCATGAATAGTACTTCAAGACAAGCATCAATAAGTCTTGCATAAGAGTTAACTCATAAAGCAATAAATCAAAGTAAAGGTATTGAAGCAACACAAAGGAAGATTAAGTTTCAGCGGTTGCTTTCAACTTATAACATGTATATCTCATGGATATTGTCAACATAAAGTAATATAACAAGTGCAATATGCAAGTATGTAGGAATCAATCACACAAGTGTTTGCTTCTTAAGGTGGAGGGAGATAGGTAAACTGACTCAACAATAAAAGTAAAAGAATGGTCCTTCAAAGAGGAAAGCATCGATTGCTGTATTTGTGCTAGAGCTTTTATTTTGAAAACATGAAACAATTTTGTCAACGGTAGTAATAAAGCATATGAGTTATGTAAATTATATCTTACAAGTTGCAAGCCTCATGCATAGTGTACTAATAGTGCCCGCACCTTGTCCTACTTAGCTTGGACTACCGGATCTTCGCAATGCCATGTTTCAACCAAGTGTCACAAGGGGTACCTCATGCCCTGTACAAAGGTCTAAGGAGAAAGCTCGCATTTTGGATTTCTCGCTTTTGATTATTCTCAACTTAGACATCCATACCGGGACAACATGGACAACAGATAATGGACTCCTCTTTAATGCATAAGCATGTAGCAACAATTGTTATTCTCATATGAGATTGAGGATATATGTTCAAAACTGAAACTTCAACCATGATTCATGGCTTTAGTTAGCGGCCCAATGTTCTTCTCTAACAATATGCATGCTCCAATCATTAAGGTGGCAGATCCTTCAGACAAGACGGACATGCATAGCAACTCACATG
This sequence comes from Lolium multiflorum, assembly GCA_030979885.1. Taxonomy (NCBI): domain Eukaryota; kingdom Viridiplantae; phylum Streptophyta; class Magnoliopsida; order Poales; family Poaceae; genus Lolium; species Lolium multiflorum. The sequence goes on from CM061748.1 coordinate 100,313,383, forward strand.
ATATTCAATAAAGAGTAATTGATGGCGTTCCCCAGAAGCATGGTTATCGCACAACAAGCAACTTAATAAGAGATAAAGTGCATAAGTACATATTCAATACTACGATAGTTTTTAAGGCTATTTTGTCCCATGAGCTATATATTGCAAAGGCGAATGATGGAATTTTAAAGGTAGCACTCAAGCAATTTACTTTGGAATGGCGGAGAAATATGTAGTAGGTAGGTATGGTGGACACAAATGGCATAGTAGTTGGCTCAAGGATTTTGGATGCATGAGAAGTATTCCCTCTCGATACAAGGTTTAGGCTAGCAAGGTTATTTGAAGCAAACTCAAGGATGAACCGGTGCAGCAAAACTCACATAAAAGACATATTGTAAACATTATAAGACTCTACACCGTCTTCCTTGTTGTTCAAAACTCAATACTAGATATTATCTAGACCTTAGAGAGACCAAATATGCAAACCAAATTTTAGCAAGCTCTATGTATTTTCTTCATTAATGGGTGCAAAGCATATGATGCAAGAGCTTAAACATGAGCACAACAATTGCCAAGTATCACATTATCCAAGACATTTTAGAATTACTACATGTAGCATTTTCCAATTCCAACCATATAACAATTTAACGAAGAAGAAACTTCGCCATGAACATTATGAGTAAAGCCTAAGGACATATTTGTCCATATGCAACAGCAGCGTGTCTCTCTCCCACAAAGTGAATGCTAGGATCCATTTTATTCAAACAAAAACAAAAACAAAAACAAACCGACGCTCCAAGTAAAGAACACAAGATGTGACTGAATAAAAATATAGTTTCAGGAGGAACCTGATGATGTTGTCGATGAAGGGGATGCCTTGGGCATCCCCAAGCTTAAACGCTGAGTCTTCTTAAAATATGCAGGGGTGAACCACGGGGCATCCCAAGCTTAGAGCTTTCACTCCTCTTGATCATAGTATATCATAGTCCTCTCTTGACCCTTGAAAACTTCCTTCACACCAAACTTCAAGCAAACTCATTAGAGGGTTAGTGCACAATTAATAATTCACATATTCAGAGGTGACACAAACATTCTTTTCACTTCTGGACATTGCATAAAGCTACTGGACATTAATGGATCAAAGAAATTCATGCACCATAGCAAAAGAGGCAATGCGAAATAAAAGGCAGAATCTGTCAAAAACAGAACAGTTCGTAAAGACGAATTTTAAAGTGGCACCAGAATTGCTCAAATGGAAAAACTCAAAACTAATGAAATTTGCGTACATATTTGAGGATCACGCTCGTAAATTGGCAGATTTTTTCGAATTTTCTACAGAGACTTGTGCCCAGATTCGTGACAGACAGCAATGCTGTTTCTGTGCAGCGATCCCAAATATAACATCAACTATAACATAGAAACTTTACTTGGCACAAAAACATGATAAAGAGAGGTTGCTACAGTAGTAAACAACTTCCAATACTCAAATATAAAACAAAGTACTGTAGTAAAAACATGGGTTGTCTCCCATAAGCGCTTTTCTTTAACGCCTTTCAGCTAGGCGCAGAAAGTGCAAGTAACATCAAGAGAGTAGAAGCATCAACATCATTACCTTGGGAGCTGGGAGTTTTCTCAACAATGCATTGTATCTGGTCTATATAAGTAACTCCTCTCTCATTGCTCCTAGGCTTACTATTCTCATCAAACAAATTTTCAGGAACAAGCCAAGCATAGTTATTCTCCAAAGCTTCATGCATCCCTAGTAGTTTACTAGGTATTGGCGCTTTAATTTCCCTACCATCATTAACATTATTAGTATACTTAATTCTATCCATATCCATCTTTTCAAGTATTTGTTTAAAATTAGGAAAGAAACCAAGCCTCTTATGCTTAATAAAAACTTTTCTAGCTTCTTTAACTATATCCTCAAATTCTCTAACAAGGACTTTTAAAACAAAATTTCTCTTTTCCCCCATCTCCATATCCGAAAGTGTAAGAAACATATGTTGTATTATGGGATTGAGATTAACAAATCTAGTTTCTAACATGTGTATCAAAGCAGGCAGCACTTTCATAAGTAGGAGTAGTTTTTAATAATGGTATATCTTCAAAATCTTCATCCATACTAACATGGGTGAAAAATTCTTCTATATTATCTCTTCCAATGATACACCCTCGTCCTACCGGTATCTTTTCCAAAGTAAACTTAGGATTAAGCATGATGAAATAAGCAAAAAGTAAACTAGGCAAATAAAGTAAAGACGAGTAACTAATTTTTTTGTGTTTTTGATATAGAGAGCAAGACAGTAAATAAAGTAAAACTAGCAACTAATTTTTTGTGTGTTTTGTTTAGGTGCAGCAAACAAAGTAGTAAATAAAATAAAGCAAGACAAAAACAAAGTAAAGAGATTGAGAAGTGGAGACTCCCCTTGCAGCGTGTCTTGATCTCCCCGGCAACGGCGACAGAAAAAGTGCTTGATGCGCGTAGATGTACACGTCCGTTGGGAACCCCAAGAGGAAGGTATGATGCGCACAACAAGTTTTCCTCAGAAAGAAACCAAGGTTTAATCGGACCAGTAGGAATCAAGAAGCACGTTGAAGGTTGATGGTGGCGAAATGTGATGCGGCGCAACAACAGGGATTCCGGCGCCAACGTGGAACCTGCACAACACAACCAAAGTACTTTGCCCCAACGAAACAATGAGGTTGTCAATCTCACCGGCTTGCTGTAACAAAGGATTAACCGTATTGTGTGGAAGATGATTGTTTGCAAGAAAACAGTAAAACAAGTATTGGAGTAGATTGTATGCGATGTAAAGAATAGGACCGGGGTCCACAGTTCACTAGAGGTGTCTCTCCCATAAGATAAAAGCATGTTGGGTGAACAAATTACAGTCGGGCAATTGACAAATAGAGAAGGGCATAACAATGCATATACATGATATGATAAATATAGTGAGATTTAATCGGGCATTACGACAAAGTACATAGACCGCAATCCAACCGCATCTATGCCTAAAAAGTCCACCTTCAGGTTATCATCCGAACCCCTTTCAGTATTAAGTTGCAAGCAACAGACAATTGCATTAAGTATGGTGCGTAATGTAATCAACAACTACATCCTTAGACATAGCATCAATGTTTTATCCCTAGTGGCAACACAACACAACCTTAGAACCTACTGTCACGATCCCAGGTATCAATGAAGGCATGAACCCACTATCGAGCATAAATACTCCCTCTTGGAGTTAAGAGCAAAAACTTGGCCAGAGCCTCTACTAATAACGGAGAGCATGCAAGATCATAAACAACACATAAACAATAGATTGATAATCACCATAACATAGCATTCTCTATCCATCGGATCCCACAAACACAACATATAGTATTACAGGTAGATGATCTTGATCATGTTAGGCAGCTCACAAGATCCAACAATGAAGCACAATTAGGAGAAGACGACCATCTAGCTACTGCTATGGACCCATAGTCCAGGGTGAACTACTCACTCATCACTCCGGAGGCGACCATGGCGGTGTAGAGTCCTCCGGAGATGAATCCCCTCTCCGGCGGGCGGAGGCGATCTCCTGAATCCCCAGAGATGGGATTCGCGGCGGCGGCGTCTCTGGAAGGTTTTCCGTATCGTGGCTCTCGGTGGGGGTTTCGCGACGGAGGCTATTTGTAGGCGGAAGGGCAGGTCAAGAGGCGGCACGAGGGCCCAGGTGACAGGGCCGCGCGGCGGGGCCGCCGCCGCCTGTCATCTGGCCACCTCGTGGCCCCGACTCTCCTTCGGTCTTCGAGCTTCGTGCAAAAATAGGACCCCAGGCGTTGATTTCGTCCAATTCGAGAATATTTCGTTACTAGGATTTCTGAAACCAAAAACAGACAGACAGCAACAAAATTCTTGTTAATAGGTTAGTTCCGAAAATGCGTAAATACGACATATAATGTGCATAAAACATGTAGGTATCATCAATAAAGTAGCATGGAACATAAGAAATTATCGATACGTTGGAGACGTATCACTCCTTAATTGTGTCAATGTTTTATAGCTCATGAGGAAGTATGTGGTGTTTTATCTTTCAATCTTGTTGGGCGGATTTTCACCAATGGACTAGTGGCACATCTGCTTATCCAATAATTTTGCAATAAGAGCAGCGGGTTTCCAGCCCTAATTAATAACTTTCATTAATAATTCTCTTCACATGTTTTGCCCTGATTTATCAGTAAGCAACTTAATTTTGCAATAGACACTCCTCCATGGTATGTGAAATGTTGGAAGGCACCCGGGGATTCGGTTAGCCATGGCTTGTGAAAGCAAAGGTTGGGGGAGTGTCATCCATAATAAAACTAAAATACATGTGTAAATAAAAGAGAAGAGGGATGATCTACCTTGTTGGTAGAGATAACGTCCTTCATGGGAGCCGCTCTTGGAAGTCTGTTTGGCAAGGGGTTAGAGTGCCATTACCATTTGTTGACAACAACAAACACCTCTCAAAATCTTACTTTTATGCTCTTTATATGATTTCAAAAACTTAAAAAGCTCTAGCACATGATTTAATCCATGCTTCCCTCTGCGAAGGGCCTTTCTTTTACTTTTATGTTGAATCAGTAAACCTATTTCCCTCCATCTCATCCAAGCAATTGAGTTGTTGTGATCCAACCATTTATATTATGATCTATTTAATCATGCCTTTTACTTTTCCTTGTTTAGTACAAGTTTTATCTGAATGAATATGACTTTGAAGGCTATCAATGATTATGAGAAGATTGTTATGATTAAGGATGTAAGCTCTACCATATAAGTTCTAATATAAAGGCTTTGCTTGGAAGATAAGTACAATATGTTAATAGTTCTTTGACCAAGAACAAAGTTTGCCATAACCAATTATGATTTCCTATGTACCTTTATTTGTGATTTCTCTTTACTTATTTCAAGTTGAGTTATATGAGGAAGATGTTTACTAGAATGTCTTGTGTGAATTAATATGATGCTTCTTGTCCGTATTTTATTTATCGACTCTTCACTCCATAAACATGTGGTCTTGTTTACTGAGTTCAGTTTCGCTTGGGGACAAGCGAAGTCTAAGCTTGGGGGGAGTTGATACGTCCATTTTGCATCACTATTTTATATCATAATTTCTGTTATTCGTTGATATATTTCGTATTTAGAGATGATACTTATGTTATTTCACCTATTTTGTATGTTTCATGATTATTGGAGAATTATTCACGGAGTCAGGATTCTGCTGGAAAAAGCACCGTCGGATACCATATTTCGAAGATCAACAATTGACGGAAATTACACCGAAGATCTTATTTTTCAGAAGAATGAGCCAGCCGAAGGAGGAGCCGAGGAGGGCCGCCATGGGCCTCCCGGCGGCCGACGCGGGCCCCGACGGCGCGCCGCCATGTGGGGAGGGGCCCACGACCCCTCGGCCGTCTCTTTCGCGTACTTCATCTACCCGAAAACCTAAGGCACGGGGGATAAGCGAGAATAGACACAGCCGCCTCTGCGGGGCGAAAACACCAGAGAGAAAAGAGCTCTCCGGCGGGCAGGAATGGAAATTCCCTCCCGAGGGGGAAATCGTCGCCATCGTCACCGTCATCGAGCTGGACTTCATTGGGATCATCATCATCATCATCATCTCCACCATCAACACCGCCATCTCCACCGCTGCACCTCGTCTCCACTGTAACATCTAGGGTTGAATCTTGAGTATTTCATAGGGGAAACTCTCCCGGTATTGATTACTATTTGTTATTGATGCTATTGAGTGAAACCATTGGATCAAGGTTTATGTTCAGATTGTTATCCATCATCATATCACCTCTGATTATGTTTCATATGATGTCTCGTGAGTAGTTCGTTTAGTTCTTGAGGACATGGGTGAAGTCTAAATGTTAGTAGTGAACTATGTTGAGTAATATTTAATGGTTTGATATTTAAGTTGTGGTGTTATTCTTCTAGTGGTGTCATGTGAACGTCGACAACATGATACTTCACCTTTATGGGCCTAGGGAGTACATCTTGTATTCGTTTGCTAATTGTGGGGTTGCCGGAGTGACACAACCTGAACCCCGTAGGTATATCGATGCGGGAGGGATAAGGATCTGAGTTTAAGGTTGGTTAGATTTATCTTAATTACTTTCTTGTATTTGCGGATGCTTGCAAGGGGTATAATCACAAGTATGTATTAGTCCTAGGAAGGGCGGTGCATTAGCATAGGTTCACCCACACAACACTTATCAAAACAATGAAGATTAATCAACTATATGAAGCGAAAGCACTAGACTAAATTCCCGTGTGTCCTCAAGAACGTTTGGTCATTATAAGTAAACAAACCGGCTTGTCCTTTGTGCTAAAAAGGATTGGGCCACTGCAATTATTACTCTCACATTTTACTTACTTGTACTTTATTTATCTGCTATATCAAACCCCCCTGAAAACTTGTCTGTGAGCATTTACAGTGAATCTTTCATCGAAACTGCTTGTCAACACCTTCTGCTCCTCGTTGGGTTCGACACTCTTATTTATCGAAAGTACTACGATGCACCCCCTATACTTGTGGGTCATCACAGAGTTATAACCCAAATAAAGGAGATCATTGGAGAATCCCCGTAAATTAATATAAAACACGAATATAACATCATATATGTTGCAAATATGTGGGAATATATGTCAATGAAGTACAAAGTTCATAGATGCATTTTACATACATCAGTCACCGATAAGCCGCGACTGGGTGGACGTGTTCCAACGGGAGCGCGAAACGGAGATCGCCAGGTTTGCTGGCCCCGACGCCAGCCGGTACAACCGCGTCGGCCGGCGAGCATGGTGGCACGTGCGAGGCGTTGTTGCCACGCTCGTCGCATATGGCTACAACCCGCGGCGGCCTTGGGATCCTCCTCGCCGGCCGGTGTGCTACCTGGCGGCCCTGTCCATGCCTCCCGCCACGCTTTCAAACACATCGCGCTCCGTCTCAAGCTCCGGCGGCCAGAAGCGATCGGCACCCTACCCTACGCCGAGACAGAGCGGAGGGATCGTCATTCTGGACGGGACAAGGTCGTCTTCTCGACACCGGCGGCCATCCACCCGAAGAAGGAGACGACAGTTAAGAAGGAGCAAACACCGATCCTCGGGCGCTGTAGGGCGCCGATCCTCCCGCCGGTCCTCCCATCCTAGCCGCCGCCGGATAAGAAATGGTGGGAGGTGGAGCTGAAGTTGCAAGCGGCTGCCCGCGGCGCTGACGATCCAGAGGATGCGCTGAGGCAACATCTGCTGTGGTGGCGTTCGTTCAACTAGGACGTGCCGGCGGCGAGTGGTAGGCAGGAGAAGTGGTGGTCGGCGATCGACAACAACATCGTCGTCGACCTCGACGGCCCAGGTACTGCTACGGCACCGGCACCGGCACCGGCAGTGAAGAAGGAGGAGGCTTCTTTGTCGCACTTCGTGTTCGGCTTGGACGACGACGATGGCGACGGCGCCCACAACGCCCTCGACTTCAACGCCTTCGACCGCCGCTAGACTTAGTCTAGTTTTTTTCTTCTAGATTTAGATTTATTTTGCAAGATTGTATAAATACAAACAAAATCCGAGGCTTCGTGTTTTGGGGGTCTATACGTTTTTGGGCTCGACGGTGCATGTACCCTCTCCCCAAATTGGGGAGGAGGTGCCGGCAACCCCAATAGAACACTGTCGGCGCCTATTTGAGACACGCTGGTGGAGATGCTCTTGGTTTGACGCATTGGTGTTTTATAAAGACAGAATATTCTATCAGTGAAAAGCGACACTCATGCTAGTAAGATGTATGTGGTGACTTCGTCAATCTTAAGATCCGCTCGATCAGTCTTTTGGATTCAGTCTCTCGAAGATGCTTATAGAGATATGGTGCTAGAGGTGAGTGTATACACATGTTTATGAGGATCTACGGCTATACCGTTTTTTGCAAAAAAATTACCGACGTAGATTTTTTTCCAGATTTAGTCTATATATGCACTTTTGTAGACAACGTTTTAGTGTGTAGGTTCGGTTATACATAAAATAAAAAAAACAATGTCACTTGATTTGATAGAGAGGAAGTAACATTTTATATGCTGCTTGGAGCGCTCCAACAGCTCACTCGTTTCTTGTAAACCATACTGTCTTTTGGAGGCAATTTATTGCGCTTTTTCTCACTCTTTTTTTCCTTTAGCAACATGCTAATTTTCTGCCGTTGGTTGCCGTGGCAGACCGCTCATAGTAGGAGTACCTTACCTAGTAACATCATACACTTCAAGTTGTTTTAGTGACATGGCATAACAATAAATGAAGAAAGAGAGGGGTGTGGTAGCTATGTTACCATAACATCACACATCTAAGGCAAAATGAGTCTACAAACTAATAAATAAGACTTTGCATGATACCACTTCTAAGTTATTTTCTACAATAAAGGTAGTAACATGGACTAGTAACTTATCCATGACACCACCTTATGTTAATCTTCACTATAAGTAGCCTAAACCATCTTGTATAGTATCCTCTCTGTTCTATATTTGTTGTCGCATATATGAATGTGTCTAGATACATTACTCTCTTTGTTCAGAATATTTTTGCATTCTGATTTTGCTAAAGCTCAAAAATTATAAATTTAATTAATTACCTATGAAAAATATCAGCATCTATAATACTCTCTCCGATCGCACTGATTTATTAGTACAAAGTTTGTACTAATTAACGACGCTTATTATGGATCGAAGGGAATAGTAGAAATAGTCATAAAATAAAATTTTGTATTATATATGTTGATTGATATTTCGTCTATATATATGTTCAGATCAACACAGTTTGATTTGACTAAACCTAAAAGTTGAAGTAACTAGAAAACGGAGGCAGTATCCAAATTCCCACTATTTCCATGTGTATGTTGAGTTGTTGACACATCAAACTATTGATTAAAGGCAGTAAGCATATGTTCAGCACCCACATGTTTCTATAGAGATTCAGCAACAACATGTTAGACCTGAAACTACTCCGCCAAGGTAGTGCGGTGTTCCTATTGTTCAGAAATCAGAACTAGCTCCGCCCACTTGTTGTAAAGAAAGAAACACAACGCACGCACACGATCTTCGCTATGGGTCTCCCTCCCACGTCGGCAAACGCGCCGCTAACGACACATCCCATGTGCACCGCCTTGAAAATCTAGCACGTGGCCCTGCTATAATGGTAATCACCTGCCTTTCCCTTCGGCCTCAAGCTAGCCAACTGAGATTAGAGGACTGTCTCGAGCCACTTCAATTTCATAGTTTAGTCACCCCATTGGCAGGGAATAAACCACTTCACTGACTCGTGGTAGTCCAAAGAAAGTCCTATGCCCAGCATGTGCAGGAGTGTGTATGAACATGAAGAACACTCGGAACTTATAAAGCGAGCACACACTCATCATTAGCAGTAAGAGTCGACCTGCATATGGCTGCATTGCGGTCTACAAGATCCGTGGAAAGATCTGTAGCTGCAGAAAAGCATTTGGATTCTGATTTTTCACGATGTAAACATGCGTACCGTGATAGAGAGACCGTCTCAAGCAGTACCTATATTTAATTAATATAATCCCTTTGCCCCCGCAAAAAAAAAAAAAAGCATCCACTCACTATCAGAAGAAGGACGCATTCTCAGATCAAACAAGTGCTACTGGTAGCATAGTAGTGCCACTGGGGACGTGATCTATGCTTGTCGCGATGGGGCAAGATGCAGTTGTTACTTGTTAGTTTGATCTGTCAGGTTTTAATACTGTTAGAACTGAAAATAAGAGAAGGGTCGAAAATATAACGTTAAAGGAAAAGTAGGGCCCACAGGACCGACGTCCACGGGACCTATTCCCGTAGATGATCCTTCTCGTATGCAACTTACGCGCCCTGATCAGGGGCACAAAAACCAACTCAGTGGTTTTTGGTTCCCTGTCGCCTGCACCATATAAAGGGTGGAGGCCCTGGCAGCGATCGATCTGATTTTGAGTTCACGATCTGCTTCTTCTTGCCTCCTACATACGACACCCCTACCGATCTAGGGAGACATAGCAGCGACGGGAAGATCAAGCTAGATCAGGAGGATCTCCACATCATCTGCTTCATCTACACCACCATTGCATCAGGCCCGCCTCACGCAGCCATCCATGGAATCTTCAATACCCCGTAATGCATCTCTATATCTTGATGTTCATTAGGTGTTCTTAGTGCTGCAATTATGATCCTGTGCTAGGCATAAGATTTTTGTTCTAACAATGGTATCAGATGCTGTTTTTGGTTAGCACTAGAATCCTAATGCGATCTATTGATCCTAATTATGTTGTAGATCATGTTATTAGGCAAGTATATTAAAGTTTAGCCCTCAGATTAGTTCATGTTTTGTTGCTGTTAAGCCTCGGGTCAATCTAATTGCTCCTAAAGATGCCCTGTTAATGGTGAAGATCAAGCCATATGCAAGCAATTAGATAAAGAAAACCCCAATTATGCATGAACCCTAACCCTAGCCGAAATCTCCAAATCCGTTTGCACCATTTTCTGCATTTGAATACATGAGCACGATATTTGGGGCTTACCTAATGCCGCCGCGTCGTCGCCTCTCCCTCCAGGCCCGCACAACACCACCACTGTGCGAGGGCGATGATGTCGCGCCACCACTCCCTCCCGACGGAGGAACACGAGGATGGACGTGTCGGCGCGCCTCATGGACGAGCGCGTCGCTGGACGCCGTGCCACCCTCCGCCGTCGTTGTTTTTGGACGCCGACCACCGACGCCCCCACCAGAGAAAGGAGGCCGGTGATGACCCACAAGTATAGGGGGTGTATCGTAGTACTTTCGATAAATAATCGAACCCAACGAGGACCAGAAGGTGTTGACAAGCAGTTTCGATGAAGGATTCACTGTAAATGCTCACAGACAAGTTTTCGGGGTTTTGATATAGCAGATAAATAAAGTACAAGTAAGTAAAATGCGAGAGTAATAATTGCAGCGAGTGGCCCAATCCTTTTTAGCACAAAGGACAAGCCGGTTTGTTTACTTATAATGACCAAACGTTCTTGAGGACACACGGGAATTTAGTCTAGTGCTTTCGCTTCATATAGTTGATTAATCTTCATTGTTTTGATAAGTGTTGTGTGGGTGAACCTATGCTAATGCACCGCCCTTCCTAGGACTAATACATATTTGTGATTAAACCCCTTGCAAGCATCCACAAATACAAGAAAGTAATTAAGATAAATCTAATCACAGCCTTAAACTCTGAGATCCTGCTATCCCTCCTGCATCGATATACCAACGGGGGTTCAGGTTGCTGTCACTCCGGCAACCCCACAATTGGCAAACGAATACAAGATGTACTCCCCTAGGCCCATAAATGTGAAGTATCATGTAGTCGACGTTCACATGACACCACTAGAAGAATAACACCACAACTTAAATATCAAACCATTAAATATTACTCAACATAGTTCACTACTAACATTTAGACTTCACCCATGTCCTCAAGAACTAAACGAACTACTCACGAGACATCATATGGAACATAATCAGAGGTAATATGATGATGGATAACAATCTTAACATAAACCTTGATCCAATGGTTTCACTCAATAGCATCAATAACAAGTAGTAATCAATACCGGGAGAGTTTCCCCTATGAAATACTCAAGATTCAACCCTAGATGTTACAGCGGAGACGAGGTGCAGCGGTGGAGATGGCGGTGTTGATGGTGGAGATGATGATGATGATGATCCCAATGAAGTCCAGCTCGATGACGGTGACGATGGCGACGATTTCCCCCTCCGGGAGGGAATTTGGCGGATTCCTGCCCGCCGGAGAGCTCTTTCTCTCTGGTGTTTTTCCGCCCCGCAGAGGCGGCTGTGTCTATTCTCGCTTATCCCCCGTGCCTTAGGTTTTCGGGTAGATGAAGTACGCGAAAGAGAGGAGGCCGAGAGGGCTGTGGGCCCCCCACAAGGCGGCGCGGCCGGGGCAGGGCCCGCGCCGGCCTATGGGGGGCCCATGGCGGCCCATCGGCTCCTCCTTTTGGCTAGCTCATTCTTGGAAAAATAAGATCTTCGGTGTAATTTCCGTCAATTGTTGATCTGAAATATTGCATCTGACGGTGCTTTTTCCAGCAGAATCCCGACTCCGGTGAATGATTCTCCAATAATCATGAAACATGCAAAATAGGTGAAATAACATAAGTATCATCTCTAAATATGAAATATATCAATGAATAACACTAAATTATGATATAAAATAGTGATGCAAAATGGACGTATCAACTCCCCCAAGCTTAGACCTCGCTTGTCCCCAAGCGAACCGAGCTGATAAACAAGACCACATGTTTATGGAGCGAATAGTCGATAAATAAAATACAGACAAGAAGCATCATATTAATTCACACAAGACATTCTAGTAAACACCTTACTCATATAACTCCACTTGAAATAAGTAAAGAGAGATCACAAATAAAGGTGCATAGGGAATCACAATTGGTTATGGCAAACTTTGTTCTTGGTCAAAGAACTATTAACAGATTGTACTTATCTTCCGAGCAAAGCCTTTATATTAGAACTTTTATGGCAGAGCTTACATCCTTAATCATAACAATCTCCTCATAATCATTGATAGCCTTCAAAGTCATATTCATTTAGATAAAATTTGTACTAAACAAGAAAGAATAAAAGGCATGATTAACTAGATCATAGCATAAATGGTTGGATCACAACAACTCAATTGCTTGCTTGAGATAGAGGGAAATAGGTTTACTGACTCAACATAAAAGTAAAAGAAAGGCCCTTCGCAGAGGGAAGCAGGGATTAAATCATGTGCTAGAGCTTTTTAAGTTTTGAAATCATATAAAGAGCATAAAAGTAAGATTTTGAGTGGTGTTTGTTGTTGTCAATGAATGGTAGTGGGCACTCTAAACCCCTTGCCAAACAGACCTTCCAAGAGCGGCTCCCATGAAGGACGTTATCTCTACCAGCAAGGTAGATCATCCCTCTTCTCTTTTGTTTACACATGTATTTTAGTTTTATTTATGGATGACACTCCCCCCAACCTTTGCTTTATCAATCCATGGCTAACCTAATCCTCGGGTGCCTTCCAACATTTCTCATACCCTGGAGGAGTTTCTATTGCAAAATTAGTTGCTTACTGATAAATCAGGGCAAAACATGTGAAGAGAATTATTAATGAAAGTTATTAATTTGGGCTGGGAACACCGTTGCCAGCTCTTTTGCAAAATTATTGGATAAGCGGATGTGCCACTAGTCCATTGGTGAAAGTCCGCCCAACAAGATTGAAAGATAAAACACCACATACTTCCTCATGAGCTATAAAACATTGACACAATTAAGGAGTAATATAGTTTGAATTGTTTAAAGGTAGCACATGAAGTATTTACTTGGAGTGGCGTAAAATACCACATAGTAGGTAGTTATGGTGGACACAAATGGCATGGGTTTGGTTTAAGGTTTTGGATGTATGAGAAGCATCCCCTCTCAGTACAGGTCTTTGGCTAGCAAGGTTGATTAGCAAGCATAAGAGTTGAGGGAAACAAACAAATATACATGTGATAGAAACAATCATGCATCTTCCTTGTAAGCACAAGCAATTTTAACTTGAATACTAAACTCATTAGCTAACAAGAAAGAAAGATAATAAAGTAATATATCTACATGTATTTCCTCTTTTCTATTTAAACATCAAAGTATTGTTGCTATTGACCAATGCTAAGTTTGCCAAAACCAAATAGATTCACTTGATGCTCCCAAAGTGATATCAATACTAATGACAAGAGTAATCATATAACGGAAACTGCAAACTAAAATAAGATGTGCAAAAAGTAAATGATAAGACTTCTCATTAATATTCCATAACGATAACTCACACCAAGGGATACATAGACACCAACTAAGAGAGAGATACTTCCACACTGCAAACCATCTTATATAATAACTTCCCTACTCATGATATGACACTACTTGATAGTAAAAAGGTAAAGGTAATGATGATGTGATACCGTGGCACTCCCCAAGCTTGGAACAAACCAAGGGGATGCCAATACCAATGATGAATTACTCCTTCGGTGGTGATGGTGGAACGACCCTGATGGGAGTGAGGAGCCGCTCTAGCATTCTGCGAAGTTGATTGTTCTCATCCTGAAGAATCTCCACTTCCCTTTTCAGAACACGGTATTGATCACTAAACTCATCGGTCACCCGAAGAGCTTCCTCCGCAGCAGGGAAAGAGTTGAGGTCAGGTGCAGGTGGTAGAGGTCCCTGCAAGTTATGAGAAAAAGAACGTCGCGTGTTAACCGATCCCACCAAGATTGGCTTACTCCCCATAGCTTCCCGCTCTCTTTTTGCTGATGACATCTTCTTCACTTCCTCATTGACACCTTCATCCATCTCTTTCCGTCTTGTCACGACCCTTTCTTCTTCCGCCCATCCAACGAAAGTTCCTTGATCTAGATCCTGGAGGAGCTCACGTTGGCGACATGTTGCATAATCTTCTGGGGACGATCCTTGCGACGACATCTGAACAGAAACAGGTCGAAACAAAACAAGACGAGAAAACGATATACAGACCTCTGGGGATCCGGGGGATTATATAGCAATTTTTTTCACGGCAAAAGGAAGGTACCAGGCCAAAAACGAGTGAACGGACGTGGGGGCTGTCCCCATAGGGTGGCGCGGCCGGTGGGGCCGCGCCGGCCTATGGGGCACGCCCTCGTGCGTCTCCTCCTCTCTGTTTCGATCTCGTAATTTTTCATATTTTCCGAAAATGCAGAAATTTTGTTCGGAAAGTTAAACGGACTTTTTATTACTAAAACTGTTACCTATTCAAAGTCGAACTCTGCAGAACTGTCAATTTGGTCTTTGATGAAAGCTTCCGGAGTCACCACTTGAATAACATCAATATCTTCATTATAAGAATCTCCAAAAATATAATGCTTGAGTCTTTGTCCATTCACCACTTGTGTAGCATCATCTTTCAGCGAGGCAATTTTTATTGCTCCTGAACGATACACCTCCTCAATGACATATGGTCCTTTCCATTTTGAGAGTAATTTCCCTGCAAAAAATCTGAGACGAGACCGATACAATAGGACTTTATCTCCAACATTAAATTCTTTTAATGATTCTTCTATCATGCCATTTCTTAACTTTCTCCTTAAAAAGTTTAGCATTTTCATAAGCTTCACTTCTCCATTCATCTAAAGAACTCAATTGTAGCAACCTTTTCTTACCGGCAAGTTTAAAATCTTTATTAAGTTCTCTTACAGCCCAATAAGCTTTGTGCTCTAATTCTAAAGGTAAATGACAAGCTTTTCCATAAACCATTTTATAAGGAGACATTCCCATAGGATTATAAGCAGTTCTATAAGCCCACAATGCTTCCTTTAACTTACTAGCCCAATTTTTTCTAGATTTATTAACAGTATTTCCCAAAATAGATTTAATTTCTCTATTTGATAATTCTACTTGCCCACTAGTTTGAGGATGATAAGCTGAAGCAATTCTATGATTAATGTCATATCTAGTAAGAGTTTTTCTAAAACCTCTATGAATAAAGCGAGAACCTCCATCATTCATAATATATCTAGGTACTCCAAATCTAGGAAAAATAACATCTAAAAGCATTTTTAAAGAGGTCTCACCATCAGCACTTTTTGTAGGTATGGCTTCCACCCATTTAGTAACATAATCAACAGCGACAAGTATATGAGTGTTACCTTCTGAAGAAGGGAAATGACCCATGAAGTCAAATCCCCAACAATCAAATGGTTCAATAACAAGAGTGTAATTCATAGGCATTTCATTGCATCTAGAGATATTACCAACTCTTTGACATTCATCACAAGATAAGATAAACTTCCTTGCATCTTTGAAGAGCGTTGGCCAATAAAAACCTGAATGTAGAACCTTTTGTGCGGTTCTATCTCCGGCGTGATGTCCTCCATAAACACTACCATGACACTTACTCAATATCTCTTGTTGTTCATATTCGGGGACACATCTTCGCATAATACCATCCACTCCTTCTTTATATAAGTGTGGGTCATCCCAAAAATAATGCCTCAAATCATAAAAGAATTTCCTCCTTTGCTGAGCTTTAACATCCCTAGGATAGGGCATCTTCTCAATCGCTTCAACTTTAGCTCTATCAACTTCAATACCTCTCTCAGAAACTTTATGTCCCAATACAATTCCTTCATTAACCATAAAGTGGCATTTCTACCAATTAAGAACAAGGTTAGTTTCTTCACTCTAAAACTTTATCAAGGTTTCGCAAACAATTATCAAAAGAATTCCCATAGACAGAAAAATCATCCGTGAATACCTCAACAATCTTTTCACAAAAGCCATGAAAAATAGCAGACATGCATCTTTGGAAAGTAGCAGGAGCATTACATAAACCAAAAGGCATATGCCTATAAGCATAAGTTCCATAGGGACAAGTGAAAGTGGTTTTCTCTTGATCTTTAGTTTAATAGCAATTTGTGAAAACACAGAATAACCATCAAGAAAGCAGAAATGAGTATTTTTAGACAACCTTTCTAACATTTGATCAATAAAAGGTAAAGGGTAATGGTCTTTCTTAGTAACTTTATTAACTTTTCGATAATCAAATCACATTTTATACCCTACAACTACTCTTTGAGGGATGAGCTCATCATTATCATTAGGCACAACAGTTATTCCTCCTTTCTTACGAACACAATGCACAGGACTAACCCACCTACTATCAGCAATAGGATATATAATACCTGCTTCAAGGAGTTTTAATACCTCATTCCTTACCACATCCTTCATCTTAGGAATTAGACGACGCTGATGTTCAACAACAGGTTTTGCATCATCTTCCATGTTGATGGAATGTTGGCAAATAGAGGGAGAAATCCCCTTCAAGTCATCAAGAGTGTAGCCAATAGCTCTCGGTGTTTCTTCAATATTTCCAATAACCTTTCTTCTTCAAAATCTGAAAGCTTAGCACTAATAATAACAGGATATGTTTTCTTATCATCAATATAAGCATACTTAAGATTATCAGGTAATGGTTTGAAATCAAATACAGGATCTTCCTTTGGTGGTGGTGTTATACCTAGATCTTCAACCGGTAAGTCATGTTTAAGAATGGGTTGACGAAGGAAAATTTCATCAAGCTCATCCCTTTCTTCCCTAAATACTTCACTCTCATGATCCTCCAAATGTTGCTGCAAAGGATTATTAGGAGCAAGAGCAATAGATGCACACTGTTCAACTCTAAAATCATCATTAGGCAAATCAGCTTTATAAGGAGTTTTGGCAAATTTAGAGAAGTTAAACTCATAAGATTCACCAGCAAACTTAGTAACAATTTTCTCCTTCTTGCAATCTATAACATCTCCACAAGTATTTAGAAAAGGTCTACCAAAAATAATAGGACAAGACTTACTAGCAGCAGAACCAAGTACCAAAAAGTCAGCAACATAGAACTTCCACATCTTGAACAATACCAATAGGAGAGATAGTTTCTCTATTAGCTAGCCGAATAACCACATCAATATCTTCAAGTTCACAAGAACCAATTTCATGCATGATTTCCGTGTAGATCTCATAAGGAATGGCACTAATACTTGCACCAATGTCGCATAAACCATAATAACAATGATCACCAATTCTAACAGAGAGCACAGGAACACTGGCCTAGACTTATCAGGATGCGAAACAATATTAGAAGCATCTTCACAGAAAATGATATGACCATCTTCTACATTTTCAGTCACAAGATCTTTAACTATTGCAACAGAAGGTTCAACCTTTATTTGCTCCTCAGGTTCTATATGTTTCTTTGCACTTTTATTAACCACACTAGTTATAACAGAATATTCCTTCATTTTGGGAAAGGAGTTTTTTCAATATAAGCTTCAGGAAGAACATGATCAACAGTTTTAATTTCAATACATTTACCTATAGGTGAATCAATTTTATCTTTATAAGGTTCATGATACTTATCAAAATTCTTCCTAGGCAATTCAAAATGAGAGGCAAAAGCTTTATAAACATTTGCAACAACTTGAGAGTCAAGACCATATGTAGTACTCATATTACGAAATTTATCAGTATCCATAAAAGTTTCAATGCATTCATAATCATAATTTATACCTGACACTCTACCTTTGTCATTCTCCCATCCTTCCGTATTTTCTTGGATTCGATCAAGAAGGTCTGATACGTCCAAAACGTATCTACTTTCCCGAACACTTTTGCTATTGTTTTGCCTCTAATTTGTGTATTTTGGATACAACTAACACGGACTAACGCTGTTTTCAGCAGAATTGCACTGGTGTCTTGTTTTTGTGCAGAGACTCAACTTTCAGGAAAATCCCCGGAAATGATCGCAATGGGCTTATTTTCACAGAGAACTTACGAGGCCAAAAGGGCGAGGGGGCCCACGGCGCCCACACCATAGGCGGCGCGGCAGGAGGGGGGCGCCGGCCTATGGTGAGGGCGCCTCGGCGGCCCCGACGCTCTCCTTCGGACTACAAAACCCTTTCGACCTAAAAACGCCGGGGTTCGACCATATTTCCAGAGGCGTCAACTCCGCCATCGCGTAACTCCGTCTCGGGACAGAAACTCGTTCGGCACTCCGGGACGGGGAATTGGTGGGGATCATCGCCATCATCACCACCGACGCCTCTCCATCGACCAGCCATGTTTCCCCCATCCATGTGTGAGTAATTCCCCCGCTGTAGGCTGAAGGGGATGGTAGGGATTGGATGAGATTGATCATGTAATAGTCATAAGATTGTTAGGGAATAGTGCCTAGTATCCGTAGTTGGTACTTTTATGATATTGTTGCAACTTGTTATGCTTAATGCTTGTCACTAGGGCCCGAGTGCCATGATCTCAGATCTGAACATGTTATTGATTCATGAAGATATTCATTGTTTTATGATCTTACTGCAAGTTGTATACACATGTTGCTGTCCGGCCCCCAAAGTGACAGAAATTGGGACAACCGGAGGGGAAGGCGGTGATGTGAGGATCACATGTGTTCACGGAGTGTTAATGCTTTGCTCCGGTACTCTATTAAAAGGAGTACCTTAATTTCCGTAGTTTCCCTAGAGGCCGGCTGCCACCGACTGGTAGGACAAAAGATGTTGTGCAAGTTTCTCATTGCAAGCACGCACGACTATATACGGAACACATGCCTATGGATTGTTTAGTACTTGGATACCGTTTTATTATTATCTGAAAATGCCCTGTCTTGATTGTTACATGAATTCTCTCATCCATGCAACACCCGTTCATCCATCCCTGTGTCTACAGTATTTTAATCCTGTTGTTTACTATAATCACTACTGCTGTCTTTGTTACCTTTTGTTATTCTCTCTATCTGCTATAAAACTGTTGCTACTGATAAACTCTTGCGAAAGTCTATTTCCAGGTGCAGCTGAATTGACAACTCCGTTAAGGCTTACAAATATTCTTTGGCTCCCCTTGTGTCGAATCAATAAATTGGGTTTTACTTCCCTCGAAGGCTGTTGCGATCCCCTATACTTGTGGGTCGTCAAGACTATTTTCTGGCCTTGTTGGGGAGCATAGCTTTATTTGCAAGCTCACCTGAATTGATATTGTTTGCTGCAAATCCTCCATCATGGTTAAAACTCGCGATGCTAAAGTCGCCATATTACCATCAACTACAAGAAAAGGTACAACTCTGAGTACCTCTGCTGCTCTTGATTCACCATCTGTGATAATTCAACTTGTTTCACCACCACAAGCTTCACGTGTTGGTATTTCTGCTGAATCTGAAAATTCCTCTGATAATTTTGATGATGCTTCTACTGTGCTTGATAATACTGGTTCATTAGGTCCTTTTCTAGATGCTACAATTGCTAGGTCTAGACAAATTGAAAATACTAAAACTCCTAATGAAAATACTGTTACACCTGTTAATTCACCTGAGTGATGATCTTGATGAAGATTATGTGGAACTTGATGATGATTTTATTGATAAATGCAATGCTACTACTAGTACAAGTAACCTTAAAAAGCTTATTGCACAACATCTGTTAGATATGTCTCCTGATCCTAAATTTGCCACATCTCCTATAAACATTAAGGATAAAGATTATGATTTTTCTCTTGATTTATCTCATATATATATTGTTGAGAAAACACCTTTCTGTGGTACTGAAAAAGAAATTGATGTAGAACACATGAATGAGCTTTCTACTTTAAGTAGCTTGTTTTCTGATGATGTTAAGATGGGTACTTATTTTGTTGCTAAAATTTTCCCTTTCTCATTAAAGGATGATGCTAAGATTTGGTATAATAGTTTGCCTCCTGATTCTATTGATAGTCAAAGTTGTTTGCTTGATGTTTTCTTTCGAAAATATTTTCCTGCTAGTGCTCAACATATTGCTCTGCAGAGAATTTATAGTTTTGATCAAGAAGATGGAGAGAAATTGCCTGAAGCTTGGGCAAGGTTTTGCTCTCTTATTAGAGCTCGGCCTGGACATGATTTGGAAAAGCATGATTTACTTGATATATTTTATAGTGGACTAACCATTGAGTCTAGGGCATACCTGGATAGTTGTGCTGATTGTGTTTTCAGGAAAAGAACTCCGGACGAAGTTTGGTGTGGAGGAAGTTTTCAAGGGTCAAGAGAAGAGGATGATATACTATGATCAAGAAGAGTGAAAGGTCTAAGCTTGGGGATGCCCCCGTGGTTCATCCCTGCATATTTTAAGAAGACTCAAACATCTAAGCTTGGGGATGCCCAAGGCATCCCCTTCTTCATCGACAACTTATCAGGTCACTTCTAGTGAAACTATATTTTTATTCCGCCACATCTTATGTACTTTACTTGGAGCGTCTGTGTGCTTTTATTTTCGTTTTGTTATTTTCATTCTCTGACTAAATTCATGCTCATGTGGGAGAGAGACACGCTCCGCTTTTTCATATGAACACTAGTGTTCTTCATTCCTACTTTTAATGTTCAAGGGCGAAAGTTGATCGCTTCACTTGTTGCTATTTTGTTGGAATCAGAAAATGCTTCATATGGTCTTGAATAATTTGATACTTGGCAATTGTTTTGAGCTCTCATAAATCATGTTTAAGCTCTTGCATCATGTAGTTTAAATCTAGTAGTGGAGAACTACCTGTAGAGCTTGTTGAAATTGGTTTGCATGATTGGTCTCTCTAAGGTCTAGATATTTTCTGGTAAAAGTGTTTGAGCAACAAGGAAGACAGTGTAGAGTCTTATAATGCTTGCAATATGTTCTTATGTAAGTTTTGCTGTACCGGTTTATACTTGTGTTTGCTTCAAACAACCTTGCTAGCCAACAAGCCTTGTACTGAGAGGAAATGCTTCTCGTGCATCCAAACACCTTGAGCCAAAACCTATGCCATTTGTGTCCACCATATCTACCTACTATGTGGTATTTCCTGCCATTCCAAGTAAATACTTCATGTGCTACCTTTAAACAATTTAAAAGCTATTATCTCTTATTTGTGTCAATGTTTTATAGCTCATGAGGAAGTATGTGGTGTTTTATCTTTCGATCTTGCATTTACTTCCAGACTTTCACAATGGACTAGTGGCTCATCCGCTTATCCAATAATTTTGCAAAAAGAGCTGGCAAGGGGTTCCCAGCCCCAATTAATTAACTTGCATTAATAATTTTCTTCACATGTTTTGCTCTGATCTATCAGTATGCAACTTAAATTTGCAAATAGACACTCATCCATGGTATGTGAATGTTGGAAGGCACCCGAGGATTCGGTTAGCCATGGTTTGTGTAAGCAAAAGGTTGGGGGGAGTGTCATCTAATAAATAAAACTAAAGTACATGTGTAAACAAAAGAGAAGAGGGATGATCTACCTTGCTGGTAGAGATAACATCCTTCATGGGAGCCTCTCTTGAAAGTCTGGTTGATAAGGTAGTTAGAGTGCCCATTACCATTCGTTGACAACAACAAACACCTCTCAAAACTTTACTTTTATGCTCTCTATATGATTTCAAAACTTGAAAAGCTCTAGCACATGATTTAATCCCTGCTTCCCTCTGCGAAGGGCCATTCTTTTACTTTATGTTGAGTCAGTTTACCCATTTCCTTCCATCTTAGAAGCAAACACTTGTGTCAACTGTGCATTCATTCTTACATACTTGCTTATTTGCATTCATCATATTACTCTATGTTGACAATTATCCATGAGATATGCATGTTGAAAGTTGAAAGCAACTGCTGAAACTTATATCTTCCTTTGTGTTGCTTTGATGCCTTTACTTTGAATTTATTGCTTTATGTGTTAACTTTTATGCAAGACTTTTTGATACTTGTCTTGAAAGTACTATTCATGAAAAGTTTTGCTATATGTTATCTATTTGTTAGTAAACTATAGATCATTGCTTTGAATCACTCCATTCATGTCATATGCTTTACAATAATGTTGATCAAGATTATGATGGTAGCATGTCACTTCAGAAATTATTTGTGTTATCGTTTACCTACTCGAGGAGAGTAGGAACTAAGCTTGGGGATGCTTGATACGTCTCAAACGTATCTATAATTTCGATGTTCCATGCTTGTTTTATGACAATACCTACATGTTTTGTTCACAGTTTATATCGTTTTGATGCATTTTCCGGAACTAACCTATTGACGAGATGCCGAAGTGCCAGTTCTGTTTTCTGTTTTTGGTTTCAGAAATCCTAGTAAGGAAATATTCTCGAATTGGACGAAATCAACGCCCAGCATCTTAGAATTCCACGAAGCTTTGAACAGAGAGGCGCCGGAGCCGGGGCCCACCTGGCGGCGGCCTAGGGCCCTCCTCTCTAAATATGAAATATATCAATGAATAACAATAAATTATGATATAAAATAGTGATGCAAAATGGACGTATAGCCGGCACTAGTAGCCACACTTGGTGGAGGAGCACACAAGATTTGGTCCTCGCATGCTACTTCGTCGAGCGCAACCACTGTGCCGCCATGGCCGCCGTCCTCCTCTCGGTCGCGAGGAAATCGGGCGGGGAATGTGATCTAGGGTTAGGGTTGACCGGGCCCCAGTTTTGTTCATTTCCGAGTCGATCTCGACCGTCCGATTGCTTGGATGGTCCAGATCAAGGCGGGGACGGTAGCAAAGCCGGGGTCCTTTTTGGGCTGAGTCTGAAAGTGGGCTGCAAATGGATCTACAAAACCAAGTATGGCTCCAAAGGGAATGTCGAAAGGTTCAAATCTAGACTTGTGGCAAAAGGGTTCACATAGAGAGAAGTAATAGATTACAATGAGACTTTCTTTCCTGTGTCATCTAAAGATTCTTTTAGGACCATCATGGTTTTAGTAGCTCATTTCGATCTAGAATTGTATCAAATGGACGTTAAGACGATATTTCTAAATGGTGACCTTAATGAACATGTGTACATGACTCATCCAGAAGGTTTTGTTGTGGAAGGAAAGAAACATTTGGCATGTCGTCTGAAGAAATCCATCTATGGCTTGAAGCAAGCTTTAAGACGGTGGTACCTTTGGTTCGACAAGATTATTAGAACTTTTGGTTTTACTAAAAATATTATGGACAACTGCATTTATGTTAAGTTTAAGGGCAGAAGGTTCACAATATTAGTCATGTATGTGGATGATGTATTATTGGCATGCAGTGATAAAGATATGATGCATGGGACCAAGAATTTTCTGTCTTCCAATTTTGATATGAAAGATCTCGGTGAAGCTTCACATGTCGTTGGCATTGAAATTCATCGAGATAGGTCTAAACATGTGTTGGGACTATCACAAAATATATACTTTGAGCGAGTACTAGAGAAATACAATATGCATAAGTGCTCTGGCTCACCTGCTCCAATAGTCAAGGGCGATAAGTTTGGGATATTTTAATATCCAGGCAAGCAAATTAAAACTGATCAGATGAAGTCGGTTCCTTATGCTTCAGCTATCAGAAGCATCATGTATGCTCAAGTGTGTACTCGCCCTGACTTGGCTTTGTAACCGGGATGCTTGGTAGATTTCAATTAAATCCAGGACTAAAACACTGGAAGGCCGCAAAGAAAGTCTTGCGTTATATGCAAGAAAGAAAAGATTACATGCTTACACATCGAAGGTCTAATAACCTAGAAGTTGTTGGTTATTCAGATTCTGATTATGCCGGTTGTGTGGATAGTAAGAAATCCACGTCAGGTTATATATTCACACTTGCTGGGGGAGCTATATCGTGAAAAAGCTCCAAATAAACGATAGTTGCTTCATCTACAATGCAAGCATAGTTTATAGCATGTTATGAGGCCACTGGGCAGTCTGTATGGCTAAAGAATTTTATTCTCGGGCTTAATGTGGTCGACAACATTTTAAGACCACTTCTATTGTACTACGATAATGAACCCATAGTCTATGCGAATAAGAACAAGTCAAGTGATGCTGACAAGCACATTGGCATTAAGTATCATGTTGTGAAACATAGAATCGAGGATCAAACAACTAATGTTAAGTATATAAGCACGACTTGTATGCTTGCGGATCCGCTAACTAAAGACTTACCACCCGGTATTTTTTGTGAGCATGTTGAGGCATGGGATTACTAAAAGCCTTATGATTCTGGAATAAAGGGACCACTATAAAAACCACTCCCAATAAGTAAAATATTATCCATTTCAAAATAGACTGGTATGCTATAAGTGTTGAGGTTCAATGGCATTTCATTGGTTGTTGCAACACCTCACTTTGGTTTTATTATTCCTATGGAAAATGGGCAAATGAAGTTAAATCTAACGATTAAGGGGAGAATGTTGGTTTGATATGTCATGTTTAAATACTGTCAGGTTTAGAACTGAACTGTTAACTGACGAAATAAGAGAAGGTTCAAAAGCGTAACGTTAAAGGAAAGTGGGGCCCACAGAACCAACGTCCACAGGATCTATTCCCGTACGTGATCCTTCTCATATGCAACTTACGCGCCCTCATCAGGGGCACCAAAACCAACTTAGTGGTTTGGCCCATGTCGCATGGAGGCCATGGCAGCGATCGATCTGACTTTAAGTTCATGATCTGCTTATTCTGGCCTCCTACATCCCACTCCCCTACCAATTTGGGGAGGCACATCAACGACATGAAGATCAAGTTACACTCCACCGGTGCCAGAGCAATACCACTGTAGATTGGAGAGGATCAGGAGGATCTCCCGATCATCTGCTTCATCTACACCACCACTGCATCAGGCCCGCCTCACGCAGGCATCCGTGGGATCTTCAGTGCTCCGTAATGCATCTCTATCTCTTGATGTTTATTAGGTTTTCTTAGTGCTGCAATTATGATCATGTTCTAGGCATAAGAGCATATCCAGCCGCATCCCCCAAAGCATCCCCCAAACGGCGCCGGATTTAGCGTTTGGAGGACGCTTTTTCTTCGTGCCTATGGTGGGGACGTCGCTGCCCAGCCACGTCCCCCAACCAGAAATTAAGATTTTATAAATTTAGTTGAAAACAATCGAATTCATTCAAACTTGCTATATATTACATAGATTTGAACGAAATTCGATGAATTTTAAACCTAAACCCTAATCTAGTAGTATTTGTGGCGCCCAGAGGCGTCGTAGTACTAGTGGAAGTTGTACATGCAGTCGTCGATGACGTCCTGCTTGCCGCGCTCGTCGACGGGCTCGTCCTTCATCGCGCCATTGGGCCCAGCTTCGCCATCATTGGGGAGGTCGACGAGTGGCATCCCAGCGTCATGGATGGACATGGCGATCGCCGCGTCGACGTCACCCCTCCAGACGTCCTTGTCGTTCAAGGACGCCATGAACGCCGCGTGCAACCCTGGGCAGTCCTCAGGGTCGTCGCTGTTGGCGATGAGGCGCTGCCACTGCTCGTACTCCGCCATCTGCGTGGCCTTCGCGACTCCCTCGTCGTCCTACTCCTCTTTCACCTCCGGCTTCAGAACGAGGAGCCGCCGACGCGCCTCTGCTGCTGCCGAGCTGGCTCACAAATGGTGATGTCGGTGCTGCCGCGCCTCCGAATCGCCGGTGGCGTCGCGTACTTGGGCTCCTCCTTCACCTCGCGCTTAGGTACGATGTACATCGTGGCGCAGTGGGAGGAAGGCGCCGACTGCGCCGGACACGAAGAAGAAGAGTTGGAGGAGGACGAGTACGTCCTCCTCGGTTGCCAGCGCGCCGTAGCCGGAGGAGATGGCGGCGGAGAAGGTGGCATCTCCAGCCGCGGGGCACCGTTGTGGATGCCGTCGACGACGACTGAGAGGGTACGCCCGGGAACGCCCCAGAAAAGGGCGCGCCCGTCCTTGTTCCACGTGTTCCTCCGGCCGACGAGGCCGTCGGTGCTGTTCATGTCGACGTCCTACTGCGCCTGGAAGAAGTCCGCCCACCAGTCTCCATTGCCGGTGGGGGCCCAGGTGGGATTGGCGCGTTCCTCGGCGCCGAAGCGAGCGCGCTGGGTCCTGATCGCGTCCCTCCAGCGATCGGTTCCCGGCGGCGGCGGGTGGCCGATCCCGTTGACGGCCATCCTCCAGCCGCCGCCGCCGCTTGGCAGGCGCTTGTCCAGCGGGACAGGGTACCACGTGCGGTACAGCGCCCACGCCTCCGCCACCGTGAGGCTACTGCGCCCGATGCCATTCGCGGCGAGCACACTCTTGTGGGGCGACCACATTGTCGGATTAGGAAGGTGGCGTGAAGGAAGGAGACGCTGTCATGAGTGGCACTGCGAGGATGGTATGTGGAAGGACGACAAGGAAGGAGGGGGCGGCCTTTTAAACCGCGGCGACAGGTGAAGCGTCAGCGGGGGCGTTGGCTGCAATAACGCCGACACATATGGCCACGCAGGCATGGGCGACGGGACGCTTCACTGCGCCGCCTGGGAAACCCGGCATGCCATTAACGTCGCTTGACCAGAGGTAGACGACGGGTTTTAGACTTCCGTGTCAATGATGCATCGGGCCCACCACTCCCTGCCTCGCTTCTCGCTATGTCCGACGTGTCCCCTGTGGACTGGGAACGGACTCGGGGCGCCGGACAGCGTATTGTGCCACGTTGGACGCAAGAAGCCTTTGTGGCGCGGGACTGAAGCCGAAAATATGTCCGACGCCGTCTTCCAAATCAAATCCTTTGAAAACGCTTTGAGGGATGCGCATGAAGATGCTCTAAAGATTTTCATGCTCTAAAGATTTTTGTCTAACAATAGTCAGTGTCTCGGAATGTGAGATAGGCGGCCCGGGCAACATAAGGAACCGGCCACATTGAATGCCAATTATCAACTGGGGATGATAAGGACATCTTCAACGGCGCGACGCAGTTCGCTGAGCGACCATTTATGTCCGCCGGGTTGAAAAATGCATCAGGTTCCTGCTCTAGCGGGGCGACATAAAGTGACAGGTCCGTTTGCGGCGACGCAAACCTGGCCAAAATATGCGCCTCGGATGCGTCTCTGCGGATGCTACGCGGACGCGCAAAGTGTCTGCTCGCGTCTGGCGGACGTTTTGTCGGGCCCACCTAGCAACGACCCCTTGCTTGATGCGTCTTCTCAGGCGCGCCAGCGACTGACGCCGCTACGTCGCTTCGGAATTCTGCGCCACGTTAATGGCGATGCCTCGCCTGCCGAGCGACCGCCGCCCACCTCCGCCAACGCAGTAATGGCGACGCCACGCGTCCCGCGGCTGTCGCCTGCCTCCGGCCTATATAAGGAGGGCGCGCGCTCTTCTTCCTCATCCACTCCTCCACACAAATCCTAGCAGCCACAAGCTCCACCGTAGCGCCGCCTAGCTCTTCCTGCGACGCAGACAGGCCCGCGAGGAAGTCCATGGCGGGTCCTATTGGTCGGCGAGGCGGTCGAGGCCGCGGGCCTGGGTGCCCCTGGGTCCGGGGCAGGGGCCGCCATGGTGGAGCAGCTACGGCCCCACAGTCGCCGTCGTCTGCGTCTTCCTCATCTTCGCAGGAGGAGCGTCGAGTTTCTCCTCCGCATCAACGACGACCCACTCGGCATCAAGCGGCTCCCGGACAAGTTCGCCGAGTTCATCGATGGCGTCGAGCCGACGCAGTTGCAGCTACGGAAGGCCAACTACAACTTCTGCCGGTGGCCTGTCGAGGTCTTGATCGACGGGCAGGGCAAGATGTACCTGCACACGGGGTGGGACAAGTTTGCCCATGACCTCATGCTCGAGCCCGGCTGCCAGCTCACCTTCCTTTACAAGGAGGACGGCGAGATAATCGTCAAGGTGTTCGACGACACAGCCTGCCGCAGGCACTACTGTTGGGATTCGTAGCATAGAAAACAAAAAAATTCCTACCGCAAGAACGAAAACACAAGCCAACATCTAATCTAGTAGATGGTAGCAACGAGAAGATCATGAGACTAACCCTCGAAGATTTCCAAAGCCTAACGAGATTAGATCTCGTGGTGGATGTAGTCGATCACTTGCCGCTTGCAAAAGCGCGTAGAAGATCTTGACCGCTTGCAAAAGCGCGTAGAAGAACTTGACGGTGCCACAATCGGGCAGCACCTCCGTACTCGGTCACACGTACGGTGTTGATGAAGACGTCCTCCTCCCCATTCCAGCGGGCAGCGGAAGTAGTAGATCCTCCTCGGAATCCTGGCAGCACGACGGCGTGGTGTCGGTGGTGGTGGAGATCTCCGGCAGAGCTTTGCTATGCGCTGCGGGAGAGATATGTGGAGGAGGGGAACGGCTAGGGTTTTGGGAGAGGGGGCTAGGGCGCCGACCACTTGGGGGCTGCGGCCTAGGAGGCTTGGTGTGGCCGGCCCCTCCCCTTGGCTCCTCATTATATAGGTGGAAGTGCCCAAGAGTTGTAGTCCAAGTCTTCGAATAAGACCCCAACAACAAATCCTCCCAAAAGTGGGAAACCTACTAAAGGGGGAGTCCTACTCAAGGTGGGACTCCCACCTTTCCTTTAGGTGGATTGGCCGGCCACCTATGGTGGAGTCCACCTGGGACTCCACCCCTTAGGGTTGGCCAGCCTAGCATGTGGAGTCCCTCCGCCTTCCATAGTGCGTTTCTTCCGGACTATTCTAGAACCTTCCATAAATGCACCGGATCATTTCCAAACTTGGAATATGACTTCCTATATATGAATCTCATTCTCCGGACCATTCGGAACTCCTCGTGATGTCCTGGATCCCATCCGAGACTAACAAAACTTCGAACTCCATTCCATATTCCATATCTACTTAAACGACATCAAACCTTAAGTGTGTCACCCTACGGTTCGTGAACTATGCAGACATGGTTGAGACTTCTCTCCGACCAATAACCAATAGCGGGATATGGAGATCCATAATGGCTCCCACATATTCAACGATAACTTAGTGATCGATTGAACCATTTACATACGATACCGATTCCCTTTGTCACGCGATATTTACTTGGAGTTTTGATCATCGGTATCACGATACCTTGTTCAACCTCGTCTCGACAAGTACTCTTTACTCGTACCGTGGTATGTGGTCTCTTATGAACCATTCATATGCTTGCAAGCCAATTAGACGACATTCCACCGAGAGGGCCCAGAGTATATCTATCCGTCATCGGGATGGACAAATCCCACTGTTGATCCATATGCCTCAAGCTCATACTTTCCGGATACCTAATCCCACCTTTATAACCACCCATTTACGCAGTGGCGTTTGATGTAATCAAAGTACCCTTCCGGCATAAGTGATTTATATGATCTCATGGTCGAAAGGACTAGGTAACTATGTATCGAAATCTTATAGCAAATGAACTTAATGACGTGATCTTATGCTACGCTTAATTGAGTGTGTCCATTACATCATTCACATAATGATACAACCTTGTCATTAATAACATCCAATGTTCATGATCATGAAACCTTGATCATCTATTAATCAACAAGCTAGTTACTCAAGAGGCTTACTAGGGACTCCTTGTTGTTTACATAACACACATGTATCAATGTTTCGGTTAATACTTTTATGGCATGGTATGCAAACATTATCATAAACACAAAGATATATTATAATAACCATTTTATTATTGCCTCTTGGGCATATCTCCAACAACTACCACACCGGTGAGTCCGGCTCGGACACCGACAATTAAAATTGTTACAGTGTTCTTTCTTTGCAGTGGATATGGCCATGAGCCAATTAAAGCCAGTAGTGGCGGTTTCTGTATGTTCTCCTTGGTGGGAGCAACAGGGTCATCATTGCCAGCTGGATTTTCCAGTTTGAGTGATTGAGTGTGCCCGAAAGTGTTCTTTCTTGGCAACGAATATACGGCACCAACACTACTAGCTTTTCTCATTTTGCAATGTTTCAATTTGTGTCAACCATGGTTTAAACTATGTATTAGTTTGTGTAAACCATGTTTCAAATTATGTATTAGTTTGTGTAAACCATGTTTCCAATTATATGTATTAGTTTGTGTAAAACCATGTTCTTAATATGTAATATTTAAAACTATGCTTAAATGGAGAGAAAAATACGTCGTCCCGCTGGAGCCACCTCCAGACGAAAACAAAAACGATTATTTTCACGCCCACGCGGCGACGAAAACGGGCGGGCGCGAAAAATTTAGACATTTAAAATACGTCGCCCCGTTGAAGATATCCTAAGCTCCGAAGTCAGTCACCGGAACTGCAGTGCCGGGAATCGCCTTTTGCAGCAGTCGGCTTTGCTAACTCACACAGAGTCTTGCTGCTGCGCGAGATGTCGTGACACCACCGGCTCCCACTCTGCTGGCTGCTGCATGTTGTCGCTCCGTCTCCATCTGCGTCGTCATTCGATCTAGATGCGGCACTTGGATAAGTGCGGTGCGGTCAGATTTGCCACTCCAGCTGGTCCTTCAAATTTAAGTTCGAACCACCTAGTCTCCGAAGGTCCGAATTAACATGTGCGGTTCAACCTAGGAGAGTAACATTTTCTACGTTGCTTGGAGTGTTCCAACAACAATCTAACCCTTAACAAGCATCCATTGGAGGGCCCGTCTGCTTCTAGCAGCGGCTGTATTTTTTTTAAAGAAATGCGATAGGAAAATCCTCTAGTGATTTTTTTGAAAAATAATAAGAACACAAATCCACGTCATTTGGGACTTGAACCTAGGTTGCGGTAATTTGAACTCCAATAGCGTGTATTTAAGTTGTTGTGGTTAAAAATCTTGTAGCTGGACTAGGGCCTGGTCTCATGGCGAGAACCAACATACTCCTTCTGTTCATAATCACCTCGTGTTCTGAATTTAGTTAAAATCAAACTCTGTAAAATTTAATTAAATATCTAGAAAAATTATCAACATATAAAAAAACAGAACCTATTGTGTTACAATCGCCATAAAGCATATTTTGAAATTATATGCAGTCGATATTATATGTTAACAAATTTTAACTTTAACTAAAACCAGAATGAGAGGTAATTGTGAATGGAGGGAGTACTCGACCCTTTGAGCCGGCGATGCGCTCCTAGTCTTAATTGTGCTGGTCGTGCCAACCCGTATAGTTTGTTTAAACAAATTAGATTGTTCAAAGCAAATCATCGCTGGGGATAAATTAGAAACTCATTAATGCTGGGAAATACTCTGCTTCATCAACATAAAAATACGCAATTTGAAGGACTCATCTCAACAACCCTCAACGCTTCGGTAAAGCTTGGGCTCTTCTAAGAGTACATTTTTTTGCTTGGTTGGTCATGCAAAATAAAACATGAACATCGAATATGATAAACTACAATAGAGAGTATGGACAAATCGTGGAAATTTCCCTCTGTAAAACCAAGTGCAAGAATCAGCGACACA
Organism: Lolium multiflorum; assembly: GCA_030979885.1. Taxonomy (NCBI): domain Eukaryota; kingdom Viridiplantae; phylum Streptophyta; class Magnoliopsida; order Poales; family Poaceae; genus Lolium; species Lolium multiflorum. The sequence goes on from CM061748.1 coordinate 100,345,141, forward strand.
CCTTCTCCAGAAGTGGAGACATATCACACAAATTTGGACGACAAATCTTTCAGGGTATGAAATCCATGATGTGTCCCGAGGCTTTGGAACAATGAATCCTCCGTCAATAAATGGTGGAAGAAAGTTGCTTTACAAATAGGAAATGAAAGATATGCTATGTCATCTCCATCCATGCTCATCTCATGAGAAATTTGAAAATACCCAAGCTCTTGTCTCGCGGCTGTCGTGATCATGAGGATCAAAGGGTGGCAAAGGCGTGGAGCCTGGCCGGAGCTAAATTTTTAGAATGGATACAGGGTCTTCGAGTGAAACCTTAATTAGAGGGTAGACCTACCTTGTTAGTAATGTAATACCAGAAAAGTAGACTTTTTCATGAAGTCTTAGGGCTTTTCCTATGCAATTGTTGTAATTTTTCTTAATTAATAAAAATAGCAAATCTGTTGCATGTTTTAAGAAAACTCATTCGTTTTTCGTAATCATTAAAAACCATTCTGCCTTTTAGAGACAAACTACTACTAGTACTACATATTTTTTTCACTCAAAGTGTCTTTACTACGGGAAGTAGTACTGTACTTCAGTAAAGCTACTTAATTTGGAAATCCACTCGTCCAACCACGGGAGAGAACTCGATCTTGTGTACAAACGCACGCACGAGATCTTGGCTATCGGGTCTCCCTCCCACGTCGGCAACGCGCGGCTACGACACATCCCATGTGCATTGCCATGAAAGCCTGGACGCCTCGCTATCAACCAAAGCAAAAGACAGAATTAGTGAATTAGCAAAGCAGAGACGCGTGAGGCAGTGAGCGACACCTGCCCAGGCAAGCACATGATCTCGTCGACGAATTAGCCATCGCCTCTTCGTGCGGTGCCGGTCGATCGGAGTTGCTTTGGTCTCCCTGCCTTGGCAGGGCCCTCCTATAATTGCCATCACCTGTGTTTGATTGGAGGGCTGCCTCAAGCCACTTCAATTTCATTGTAGTAAGCTTAATCACCCCCATGAGCGATGAAGGAATAAACCACCTCCCTGACTCGCACCATTATTTATATTCTAAAACTACAAGTGCAGGAGAATGCTAGGGGATAAGAACACAAAAATAGTTTTGCCCAGCAAGTGCAGGGGTAAAGAATAATCAGATTATCAGATCTTATAAAGCGAGCATACACCCACTGGCAAAGCGCTTTTCAAAATTCCAACTTAACGAAAGGCTAGAAAAATCTAGGTGTACAATAATGCTTAATATGAGATGGTACGTTGGGGCCATCGTCTTCACCCTCGAGCTTGTTCTCCGTTTTCTCGTACCGGGAAGAGCCTTCCCGCAAGAACGAGTGTCGCATAGTCGCAGTCCCGGCTTCGTCCCCAACTCGTGCAGTCGTGCTACTGTTTTACTTTTACTACTACCTCTGTCCATAAATAGATGTCTGAGATTTGTCTAAATCTGGATGTATCTAGACTCTATTTAATATGTAGATACATCCAGATTTAGGGAGGAGGCGTTTTGGCTCATAGGTGCATTTGCACCTATTATACAAAATAATTAAAAAATAATTTTTAAAATGTTAAAAAATTCTGACATAAAATTTATGGTGTACATCGTAACATTTAATGTTCGTACATAAGTTTTCATGAAAAAACAATATTTTATGTGGCATGTACAAAAAAGACAAAAAAATGTATTGTACGTTGTCGTGTTGTAACACCAGAATTTGTCTTTTTTACAGGAGACACATAAAAAATAATTTTTTTCTAAAAACTTGTGTACGAACATAAAATGTCTAGATGTACATGCAAAATTTTATTTCAGAATTTTTTGAAACTTCAAAATGTATTTTCACACAACGGGTTCATATGCTCCTATGAGCCAAAGTGAATTTCCCCAGATTTAGTCAAAACTCAGACATCTACGGCTTGGCACAGGGCCACTGGCTGGTCCAACTCCAACCTAAAGCTTGGAAGGGAATGATTAGGCACGGTAAGGCAACGACAATTTGCACAAAACTATCCTAAAGTTAAAAGGATTTCGAAAAATGAACTATCAGCGAAACAAATTCACGAATCTAACCCCTCCGTGTCACATCGTAGGCTAGGGCGTGGCACCCTATTGTGTGGCGCCCCAGCCTACGGCGCCACACAATGGGATGCCACGCCCGAGACCATGGCGCTGCACTTGTTTTTTGCCGCGCCCCAACCCAAGGCGTGGCACACCATTGTGCCACGCCCCAGCCAACGGCGCCACACAATGAGGTGCCACGCCATAGTGACAGGCGTGACACAAAATAGTTAGATCCGTGAATTTGTTTTACGAAAGATTTACTTTTGAAATTTATTTCAATATTAGGTTATTTTTGTCCAAATTGCCTAAGGCAACCGCGCACCTGCAGCCTGGCTCCGCCTCTCCATACCCAAATCTGGATGGGTGGTCGTATCCTTTGTCCACTGCTTGCGTGTACACGGTACAACGTTGGTCCATCCTGAATGACGACACAAACGTCTATAAAATATTGGATAATTGGGAAATATAGTCTTGATTAATTTTGAGATATTAAACATGACCATATTAATTATTATCATGTAAAACTTGAACATACTAAATGAGCTAACCAATAGAAAAAATGTTTTTTTTATAAAGAACGCTTTATTACTCAAAGTATCAAGCAATACACCCAGCTTATGCATAACCAGGATGCACATAGCCATCTAGAACGTCAAACTCACACAAAGTCACTACAAAGAGTGGAATAAAAAGAACATAGCTAGTCACCCGAAACAGTCATAGGAGGCAAAATTCTACGACTATGTAACCACCCATGTTAGGTAATAAACTTTTTTAGCCTTTTCCTTCAACCATGTAGACAACTCCGTAAAGAGGTCGCGGTCCTCCAGGCGCTGGAGCGGTGACCATAAGCAGAGCAAAGCCGTACACCGGTAGATGACTTGCATAAGAGAAGAACATTTATCATTAAAAACCCTGTCATTTCTACATATCTAAAACGACCAAATTATGGCAATCTCCACCCTGATAAGAACCCTAAACCTAGAATCCACCCCATTCAGCCATTGTAAAAAATATTTGCAATGCTTTTTGGAGGGTATAAGGTAGAACCTATCTGAATGATTGACCATATAGATCTAGGAAATCGGCACTGGAAAAAAAATGTGTTTTATTGTCTCTTCTTCATGACAGAAAACACATCTCTTACATCCATGTCAGTTACGTTTTGCAAGGTTACGTTTAGTAAGAATGACCCCACGACAAAAGTACCATGCAAACAACTTAGTTTTCAATGTTTTTATTATTAAGCACATGTTGAATGGGTTCAACTAAAACCTTATACATGGAACCTATCGAGAATACCCCATTCTTAGTAAGACTCCAGCGAATTTCGTCAGAACTCTGTAGCAACTAAACTGAGTGTAAGCGTTGTAGCAACTCATTCCAAGAAACCAACCTAGGTCCAATGAGATCCCACCTAAACGTCATAGACGGAGGAGATGTTTCCATCACCTTATAAAGTGTGTCGCTCTTATGACGTACAATATTGTATAAGGCATGATACTGTTCTCAAAGTGTGGTTGGTCCCAACCATATATCCTCCCAGAATCTTATCTCTGACCCATCTCTAATGGAGAAAGAACCATATAGAAATAAGTATTTTTTGGTAGCCATAAGACCTGCCCAAAAATGTGAATCACCGGATTTTCAGATAACCTGGGATATCGTATTTGATCCAACATACTTTCTCCGCAATATGTTTTGTCATACTCCGTCCTGGGTTAATAACCTAGCCAACCACTTTCCAAGCAACACTCTATTTTTAACCTCGATATCATGGACACCAAGTCCACCATGATCTTTTGATTGGCAAACAACACTCCATTTAATCATCCGGTATTTCTTTTTCTCACTATCTTCTTGCCAAAAGATTCTTGATTGGAAATAATCCAATCTATGCAAGATGTCAAATGGAAGAAAGAAATCATATACAATACCATATTAGTGATTAATTAATTAATGAGAACTAATATTCCAACTAGAAAGTCGCTTCTGTAGTCTTTCCTCGACTATTTTCCATTCAGCAAGTGTAAACCTCCGATAATGAACCGGAATGCCAAGATAACTGATCGAAAAACTACCTAACCTACATCCGAAAATTTTGGCATATTGGTTTGCCTCATCTTGAGCATCGCCAAAACAAAACAATTCACTTTTATGGAAATTAATTTTAAGACCTGACAAATGCTCAGAAGCTGATAGAATTAGTTTTAGATTTATAGCTTTGTCAAGATCATGATCCATAAAGAGAACTGTATCGTCCGCATACTGATAGAGAGACCCCCATCCACCAAGTGGGTACTGCTCCTTCAATCTAGCCATCAACTTTAGCGCGCTTAATTAAAATGTCAAGCATATCCACCACAATGTTGAATAACATTGGAGATAGAGGATCGCCTTGTCTCAACCCTTTTTTTGTCTGAAAGTATTTACCAACATCATCATTAACCTTAATGTCAACACTTCCTTCAAAAACAAAGTTATTAGTTAGCGCACGCCACTCCTCGGAGAAACCTTTCATCCTCATAGTTTGTTGAAGGAAAAACCACTTGACTTTATCATAGGCTTTCTCGAAGTCTATTTTGAGAATTACCCCATTCAACTTATTGTAGTGCATCTCATGTATTGTTTCATGTAATGTTACGACTCCATCCAGAATGGATCGACCTTGCATGAAAGCAGTCTGAGTGGGGCGTACCACATGATGAGCCACCAAATCCAGTCTAATAGTAGCAACTTTTGTGAAAATTTTAAAACATACTTTAAGGAGTCATATTGTCCTGTATTGAATTCGTTCCGCATCATTAAATTTTGGTAGTAAGATAATCTCCCCAAAGTTGATGCGGAACAACTCAACCTGTTCCACATGAAGCTCGGTAAACAACATCAACATATCCCCTTTTATGATTTCCCAGAAGAATTGGTAAAACTTCACTGGGAAAACATCAGGTCCTGGCGTCTTGTTATGTTCCATTTGAAAAACAGCTATGGCTAAAGCGAAGATCAGATCACGCTATAAGTACAAGGTATAATAGTCGTCGATGCAGCGGTACGTTGTTGATGACAATATTGGTGAAGACGAGTCGAAGTAGATGACGATGGAGACGATGGTACGTAGCACCGCACGACTTGTCTAGTAGACGACTCGTGATGAAGACTTTGAGCGGTCGCGTAGAGCGCTTCCCAAAAACCTACTTCTCCCTCTCCATCACGAAAACGAGTGGTTCCCGATACCTGCTCTCCCGTTCGCCGGTGCAAGCTGACGGGCAGGATGGAGTAGGCTACGGTAACGACACAACGAGAGGTAGATGGAAAAACCCTAACTCGTGTATGACATGTGTTTCGGTGGTAGCCAGACAAGAGCTTATGTAGGCTACAACATGGGCCACATCCGCACGTTCGATTCGGTTACAATAGCCCGCGATCCAGGAGCGACCCGAACAAACTAAATCTCGGAAGCCACCCGAACAGTACTGACAACGTGGGCCATGTTCGCACGCTCGAGTCGGTTACAGTAGCCCATGATCCGGAAGGGACCAGAACAAACTATTTATGATGCGCCTGTCGACTCGTTTTCCTTAACAACAAAAATAAATCTCGGCTCGAGGCCCACTCCACTTAGCACGAGCGCAGTACACGTGTCGTCATGTGTTGAGTTGAGACGAGCAAGCGAGGAGGAGAAGCAAGTGTACCACTCCTCTTCTCACTCACTTACGAGTGGTGGAACAACCAGGTGATCTAACTTACTTCAATTTTCCATGTGTGCTAAACTTACACTCCCACCTCTTGCCACTTCGTTGTGAGCTGCCATCAACATGGATTCAAACTCACATGAAAGGCTACCTATGTGGGCTTTGAGATATATTCAAATTCTGAAATACTAAATGGGCAAAAGAAATTAGCCTATTATTTCAACACAAAACCATCAGAGTTGTCGTTGGAGAGACTAGAGCATCTCCATCAGCGTCTCCTAAACTACACCTCAACAACAACGTTCTATTGTGCTCCACCCACAGTGGTGCTCCAAATTCTGCTTCCAATTAAATTTAGCAGTTTTTTTAATATTCTACAACGATGCAACCATATTTTCTAACAATAATTAAACCAAATTAAATAATTCAATCAAATAGATAATATTATTCAATCCAATTTAAACACAACGATACGCAATGAATCGTTTTCCTTCAACCTAGGTTCCACCCTACTCACCGCCGTCATTTGTGCCATCTTTGCCTTCTCCAACCAGGAATCGATGGGTCCCCACTTCCTCTGCTTCCAGACCGGTGACAGGAGCGGTTGGGGACCTTGAACCTGTGCTCGGTGTTGTAGTAAGGTCCCTAAAGTTAGATATTTGTCAACTGGAAACAACGCTATGGTGGCTATGTAGGTGTTGTGTGTGACAAGAATAAGGTATACTCGTCTCCTCTTCAAGCTCAACATATGCGATCACATTGGTGCTGCTAAGGAGGGCAGGGAATTTTCTAGTCGCTACTCCCATGGAGTGGTTGACCTCGTGTAGTCTACGCGTGTTACAGGTTTAGTGTTAAAAAATTCAAATCAATTCAAGTGTTCAACAACGACGACTTTGGTTCTGTGCACTGGTCCTTAGGGGCACACGAAGACTTCCTAGCTGTCATCGGCAATGTCAAGCCAGCTCTTGTAGGGGAGCGGCGAAAGTGGAGCTTCGGTGGCTCGCTCTAGCGGTGATAGTAGTCGTTAGGTGGTCCAAGGACCTCGATGTAATTTATATTAAGTTTGGGAGTGCTTTGTACTTCTTGTGAACTTCTATAATAGATCTGGATTTTTCTCGCAAAAAAACCCAATTCATACAAATAATTAAAATGCGAAAATTTCAAAAAGGTCATGACTCATGCAATGTTTCCTCGCTCACAGATGCTCCATTAGATCATCTTGCAGTTGGTGATGAACATGTTCATCGCGAATTTCCCTAATGCATGGCGAGAAGCTCCAAACTAGGATGCCACCTAGTGATCAACTTCAGAGGCAATCACATGGATGATCATCATTCACTAGAGCAGCGCACTCACTCTCGAAGATCATGGTGTGCATGATCACACAAGAATTCATGATCTCCAACATCTGATATGTCGATCATGGAAGAGTAGGGTACCTGACACAGTAGCAAATCGAGCTTGAAGCACACCAAATATTTGCTCGGCATCCTTCCCGCAAGGCTCCTGGCAATGTCCATATTTGCCACTCCATGTGTCGTTGACATGTGGTGGTCATAGGACTAATGTGCAATAATTTATTTATGCAAAGTGTGGCAAATATGCAAAAAAATCTCTAGCACGTAGCAAACCAAGTTTCCTTATCTGTAAAAGGGTCACGGATTGTCTTTATAATTGTCGACCATTTTGGATAGAAATTATCGGTTAGGTAATACCTTTTGTTGTATGAGTCATTGATCTCATAGTTTAGCTCCAGAGCATTATCTTCAGCAAGTCTAGGAAACACTGCAGAGCGCTCCAACGGGTTGATGTCATTATGAGATCTCGCCATGCCAAAAAAATATGTGCAAAATCTGCATGTCATAATCTGCCACATCTTCGAGAACCATACTACACTCTCCTGTATGACCTTTGTAAATCGCCTGCCAAGCCAATGGACAATTCTTCCATCTCTAATACATGCAATAGATGCTTCCAAGCATCCCATGAAATCCTCTCGCCGTGTTTTGTGCAAGATCCGAGTTGTGTCTTCTTAATCTGGCGCTCTCGAATAGAGAGGTCCAAACAGAGCAAAACTTGTAGACATTGGCATGTCGACTTACACATGTGGGGATAGTGATCATATGTATCTGAATGAGCTCCATATGCAAGACACCTTAAGGAGGCCGTGCATTTCTGAACCGAGGTGAAACCTGACAATCTGGTGCAATCTGTTTTGCACATAAAGTAGTCATCATACCCCCTAACACCAATCACAATCTTCATGAACTATCTGTTCATCCTAAAGCGTCGCCGAAAGTCCTTAGGTGTATGTGTTGGATTGTCGGCAAAATAGTCAGCCTCAAGCATCACAATAACCTGCACCCGCTGTCTGTCCTTGCTCTTCTTCTTCCCCTTCCTAGAACCTCCCCATTGAGGTGGGGCAGCTATCTTTGCTCGTAAGCGAAGAAGACAAGATATGTACATTAACCTCTCTTCTTCATCGGTGAAAGCACCGGCTTCATCTTGCATCAACATATGCATCATCATCCCATCGTTGCTATCCATCATAGTTTATTTATCGGAAAATGAAGCAATTATGTACATAACACTCTAGAGAGAAAGAAAAATCTTACAAAATTGGGTACCTAGGCACACAGACATACATGTTGTGGGCGCGGTGGGCGTGAGGTGGCGCGGGATGCTATTGTGCACCGGCTAGTCGGAGAAGCCCACCGCGGCGTTGAAGAGCTAAGAACCAATAGAGATGGAGGTGGAAGGGGTCGCCAGAGACTTCCAACGACGGCAGATGGCTCGAGCGAAGAATGGGCGGTTTCCAGAAAACACCGACAAATTCCATAAACAAGGCGAGACGCGAAGCGAGGGTGGCTATGCGGTGTTTCTGGGCTGCGGTGGCTAGACACGGTGGCATTGAATCGATGGTGGGGCGGTGGTGCATTTTGTTAGAAATAGGATAGCTTTGATATTAAGTTAACTAGGCAGTTGTTAAGATTAGCTTAGGTCCTAAGCTCAGTAGGCAGTTAGTTTTATCAAAACACTATAATACCCAAGAGGTGCCTTTGTAACCGAAACCCCTCCCTCGCGGTCGACCGTCCGCGCGGTCAATTTCTACGAGTGAATCGTTGCGTTGCGTAGTTTTTGTCGTATTCAAACAAACGCGGCGCTCCGCGCCAGCCCCGGAAAAAATTAAAGGCGCTGCGGAGAATCGAACCTGCGACCTCTTACCCCGCGCGCAGGACAAAGAACTGCAGACCATATGACTTTCTGGATTTTCTTATCGGAAATAGAAACATATATCTTTTGTACTAGAATGTACATGTTATAAACGTAAAAATATGAATTTTTTCGCGAATTCCCTTTTGTGCTATTTTTGATTGCGTAATTTTATTCAAAATTCAACCTCGCTATGCTATTTGTTTTATAATTCCCTTTGTACAATTCCCTTTGGACTATTTTTTAATTCCCTTTTTTGGGTTAGTGGTTTTTAAGAGGGAAAAAAGAACGGGTGGGAAAAACTACTTGCAACTCAAATGAACTACCACTTGCAACTTCAATAAATGCACTTGCAACTCAAATAAATACATTTGCAACTCAAATAGATACACTTGCAACTCAAATAAATACATTTGCAACTCAAATATATACACTTGCAACTCAAATAAATACATTTGCAACTCAAATAAATTATGAGCTAAAAATTTCGTCAAAATATTAAAAATAAAATTAGTTTTTTGGCTAGGTAATTGTTCATATTTACTGTTGATAAACAACCATGGAGAGGGTTGATAAATTGTGAGCTATAAAAATAGAGAAAATATTCAAAATAAAATAATCCTTTCGGATCGATAACTTTTCACATTTACTGTTGATAAATAATGGGCAGAGCGGTTGATAAATTGTGAGCTAAAAATATTCCCATAATTTTTTAAACTAAATTAGTATTTTGGGTTGATAACTCTTCACATTTTCCGTTGATAAATAACAGGCGAAGGGGTTGATAAATTTGGGGAGCTAAAAATGTTCCAAAGATATTCTAAATATAATTAACTTTTACGAGTCGATAATTGTTCATATTTACCGTCGATAAATAACGAATAGAGGGGTTGATAAATTGTGAGCAAAAAATGTCCCTACAATATTCTAAATAATATAAGCTTTATCGGGTCAATAACTTTTTGCATTACCATTGATAAATATTAGGTAGAGGGGTTGATAAATTGTGAGATAAAAATATTTCCATAATATTTTAAATTAAATTAGTATTTTCGGGTTGATAACTCTTCACATTTACCGTTGATAAATAACGGAACAGAGCGGTTGATAAATTTGGGAGCTAAAAATATTCCAAAGATATTCAAAATAAAATTAGCTTTTATGGGTTGATAACTCTTCATATTTATCGCCGATAAATAACGAAGAGTGGGGTTGATAAAATATGAGCAAAAAATGATCCAAAATATTCTAAATAATATAAGATGTTTTGGGTCCATAACTTTTTCGCATTGCCATTGATAAATATCATGCGGAGGGGTTGATAAATTGTGAGCTAAAATATTGTTAAATTATTTTAAATAAAATTAGGAAAGATTCACTCCGACATAATTAATTTCCGTCTAATACTGTATGTTTTACATCCGGTTCATTTGCTACGTTTTTTAGTTTTGAGCAAGTTCATTATTGTACTGTTTGCTACGGGCTGTTGAATACAGTACAAAATATGTCCATCTCCTCCTATGACGGGAAGTAATTGGTGGCCAGCTGGTCAGCTGCGTCGCCGTGCGGCGCGCGCACCGGCGAGGTCGTTGGTTCGATTCTCGCCCTGTTCGGTGGGTATATATACCTCCAACAATCATCAATAAAACATCAGTTGATTCTCCAAATCATTAGTTCTCAAACAAGTTATCATGCACCAGACAATGGCCGGCGGCCGGCGGCACCGATTCGCTCGCCGGCGTGATGTGTGGCCTGGCGGCTCCCGATGCGGCCGCCGGAGGCGACGACACACGGTGGCGCCTGCGACCTTCCGGCGCGGCGCAACTGCCTAAGTCGCTCAGCGGAACGGCGGTCCATCATCAACGCGGCGGCACCCTCAAACAGCCCGCGGTGTAGACAGCGTCTTTCACGGCGCTACGGCACGACTGGTATCCCTTCGGTGGCCGCGGCGAACGACCTGGTTGCCACCGCACGGTGAAGCTGTGTACAAGCCGAACGAATCGATTGATTCACACACACACACGGGAGATAGCAAACCTTATCTATTTGATGTATTTGCAATTTATCCCCATCTTATAAACGAGCCATCAGACTCAATAGACTTAGCAGTCTAGTCCTCAGGCTTGACTTTTTAAGCGTTTTAATCTTTGGTTATTATTACCTGCACTTTATGCGCGTTTTCGCTAAGGAAAATATTCATGATAAATTGAATTTGAAATAATAATTATGCACCATTTTACATCATGTGAAATTACCATATGAGACCCTCTGGTCTTTACATAATACACGAGTATGTATAATTTACTTGCATCTCATACCATAGTTCTCTTGAACATGCGTCACGTTATATAATTGCCTTTACCATTCTCCATAACATCAAGTTTTGACGCACGGTTGATTTGCATTTGAAATTTATTTTCTTGCCAATTTATCATTTAAAAAGTGAGATAAAATTGCCAATAAAATGTCCGACTATCTTAAATTTTATTTGCGAATCACAAGGTAATGGCATGGAATGCAGAAATTGCAAACTTCCTCTGTTACCAAGAGATGTACTCCATAAATATGGAGAATATCTAAAATGTGTTAACTTGCAATTTAAGATCACACACACCTCGTATGGCAGAAAAGCATCAGCTTAATATTTAAATTGTTCCTCTAGAGCAATATTTTTTTGTTTACCAATTATATTTTGCAATAACAGTAAAAAAGAATTCATGCATGATCATTTCATGCTTCTATTACATTGGTGTAACATAAATTATGGAGCCCATCATGAAATACTATTGTAGTGTCTTATGTCTATCAAGATAAAATCCATCATACATTACACTGATTGAGTTTCTCACAAAACTACTATAGGTTCTCCATTATACGGTGATAATTATATTCACCATAAAGAACCAATGTCAAAATACATATCTATGTTTTGGAAATAAATTTAACATCTCTCATCTCTTTGGGTAAGAAGTCCAAATAATTGATAGGAGTATCCTTTAATATCTCAATATTGAATGTCTACTCCATGGTTATTAAGGAATTACCTCGGCCATTAATATGCTCAATCGAAGCATTTTCATAAACTTATTTACTATCATAGTAAATGAGTTGCATGATCATCTCATGCAGGGATAGAATCTTCATCCATAGGTTTTCTTTCACTTTTGAGGATTTCTAGTCCATTGTAGTTATTCAGTTCTGGTGTCTATAAAATCAACTTCAAGTTTATATTTTCTGATTAGGTAGTTTCAAATATATGCCTGATTCAAAAACCTCAATGCACTTTACATCCTACTTTGATGGTAATGTTATGTAAAAACATTATCGTCTTTCTTTCAGGCTATATGATGTATTCTTATAAAGAATCATTAGATACACCCTACGGGTGATATATAGCACTACCTAAAATTCAACTATTACTCATGATACTAAGGTCAATGTAAAGTGGAGGTAAAATGACAAGGAGAAACATAATGGATCTATTGAAGGGATAAGATAACTTTCAAGTTTATCGAAGATGTTATTGTATAAACCATTGTACATATGAAATCCCAATTCCCAAGCCCTTTGGTTGGGTTATACCACAAGTTGATCATATACGAATTAAACGGGGCAATTTTGAAGCCCACTTCAAGAAACATCGTAATATAATCTTGTTACGGATTATACTTGTAATCTTCCTTATGAAGAAAACATAAGTCTAGTCTGGTTGGAGATACACTCCTTTGCAATAATAGTTTTCTTGTGGAATGAAATTCCCAAGACATTTTGGAGACCTTGTTTAGTCTCATACCTATCTCAATAAAACCATATTTATACTACCATATGTGGTATTTTGTCCATTAATATCATGTTTCTCATCCATGACATTTCAATGTATGAACTAAATTCGTACTAAACTTTGTTGCGTACAAACTAATTTTTCGGATCTTCATGAATTTAAGATTTGTCATAATCACCTTGGTCACCCATTATTGGGATAATGCGGAAAAACAAATTAGTAAAACTTTTGTTGGTCACAACTTAAAAGTTGCAAAATTCTCAAACCATCAGATTTTATGAGCACCTATTGTGTCATGAGAAATTTTTTTATAAGTCTCTCACACTCCGCTAAAATTTCTTGAAGATACATGTGGACTATTCTACAACTATCTGGGTCATATAATTATTTCATGGTATTCATAGATACTATAATGAATAGTCTTATGTGGGTCTCTAATCTCCACAAACCCATGATTTTACTAAATTAATTGCTCAAATTATCAAATTAAGAGCAAAATATCATAACATATTGGCTAAACCAATACAACTGTCATTTTCACAAGCATTTGTGATTTTACTAAGTACCTCTTGTACATACTCAGAATTGTGTATCTAAATTCTTTATCAAAAGAATCAAACTAACTAATTACCACTTTGACAGATTTTTAACATGCCAACATCTTGTTGGGCACATACGGTATTACACGCTGTAGATCTAATCCAGATCACAACAATTGCTTATAATACTGCTTCCCCTTGTAGTAAGTACGTGGAAATCAAACAAGTATTTCCCATCTGCGATAATTCGATTATATACTGATATCACCACCCCAGCGTACATCATGGGCCCTCACATCAATTTAGGATCTATGTGATAAATAACTAAGGTATAATTTTCTAATATCCGTCAAATACCTTAAAACCCTAACAAGGGAGTTATTGATAGCTCGTATGCTGAGATTGCATTTGCAATACGAATATTTTTCGGCATTAGGGGGAGATTAGTACCACAAAGAATGCCGATATATAAATAAATAATAAATGTCATAGACTTTCAGTCCTTATATTCACGTACTTGAAAATGTGAACGAGAAGTTCAATCATAAATTTGCAACATATTGCAAATCTGCCACATACATTTACTCGTGACAAATATATCACAAAATCATATTATGCATGCAACCAATGTGCCAAAAGAGTGAAGGTACCTATTGTAACCATTTTCCTCCGAAATGAGAGCAAAAGGTGGAGAAAATTGGCCACATGAGATATGAATTCTTACATGCTTCCGCGGAACAGAGGAAATTATATCCTCAAGAAGTAAATGTAGTTCAACCTCAAGTTGAATAAAAAATAGTGGATGCTCATCATCCAAACCCAACACAAATGTGCACATAATTTGAAGTGCTGGGACATCGAAACACCTTGACTCCATTGTTATGGGAAATCATGAGGAGTTGAAATATTTTAATCATATTTCCACAAATCTTATCGATTCAATAGAATCATACAACAAAGACTACATTTTGTCGACAAATATATTTATTCTTAAAATTGCTAAAACCTTTAGGGCGCTGAACCAAAGTCCATGGCAGAGTGCCTAATGCACTCATATATTGGTTCAACTAGAAGGATGCAATTGAATAAGAATATCACTCACTCAACAAGGGAGGTATTTACCATCGTAATACATATTCCTCATAAGAACCTTCCCTCTGGAAGACAAATGATTTTTTGTTAACAACAAAAGAAAACAATGAGGTGGTGAAAAAGTGAGGCTTGTAGCACAAGGGTTCACGCAGAGACCTGACATCAATTATATTTGACGTAGCATACCCTATTGGTATAAGTGGAATTACGTTTCGATACTAATATTATTGGTAGTTATAAATAAACTATCCATGCAGCTGATGGATGTAGTTATTACATAATCATATGGATCTCTCAATTTGGATATCTATATTAAAGTCCTTAAGACTTATAAATCCAAATCCAAAATTAAATTGCAACATATGTGTAATAATACAAAAGTCACTCTATGACTTAAAATAGTCAAACACAAATTGTGTGGTACAATTGACTATAAGAGCTCCTTCTTATAAAGGATTACTCGTACAATAATGATTGATTATGCAGTCATAAACAAAATCCCTAATTGGATTCTACATGACCTTTGTATATATCGATGCTTTTATCATCAAAGTCTATAATATACATAGAAGGTCCTTGCAATCCTATCAAGACGGATATTTGGATTGAACCAAGTATTAACCAAGTTTATAACTTGAGTATATTCCTTCGGAATAGATATCAATCAGTCTTTACATGTCCATAAAATTTTGGAGAAATTAAATATGGATAAATCAAATCACAGATACATATGGTCACACTATCCCTAACAGGGATACAAATTCATTCATACATTGTAGTGGTGATGAAGTGATATTGGACCTCTTGTTCCATATATATCTCAATACAAACTACATCACGAATGCGAATGTTTTGTTGCCAACTTCTTTAAAGTGCAAACCCCAACTAAAAGTTGGTGTAATTAATATCCTCCGGTATATTTAAGGCACAAGGATCTTGATTAATTCTCTTAGGAATATCAAGATTTGACCATCATGTAATATATGTTGTCTATAATTACCCAATCCCGAAAATGCCATATCATAGAATGAATTCAATGAAAGAGCCTTCTAATCTAAGAATACAAAATAGACTCTAACGAATTCATATAATTATTAACCACATTCAAGATCATGTGGTTAAGATTCAACATAATCACCCACCATTATCTATCAGATAATACCACTTGTATTGCTCAAATGCATAAGGGTTAAATTAATATTCTTCAAACTAGGGAGATAAACGCTTTGCAAACATATCATGTGAAAATCTAACAGATTTATTCACAGTGTTTTACATATTTCCATATTCATGAATTTAAGTTCATGGATTGGTGTGAGACAACTTTTACATTTGCAAAGTTCAGGGGGAGTAAAACTCCCAAATTATAACCCGGTAATGATCATTAGATCATATATATTGTACTATTTTTCCCTTAATGAGTTTTTCCTAATGGTTTCTCATAAAAAAATTTTAATGAGACGATATAAATACAAGTGTTAAGATATGCCACATTGTTTTCTCCTTATATTTTTCCCATTGGGTGTTAAAGGAGTTTTCAGTGGCACATCATATTGCACTCTTTGCAATATTTACACAAGATCATGATGTGGTTATGATGTTTCAGTGGCACATCCTATTTTCCCCACTGGGGTTTTTAAAGAAAGTACAAAAAGGCATATTTATTGTTCTCCAAACTCATTCGTGAGGTTTTTCCCTTCTCTAAGGTTTTCTCATATGAGTTCTCATGGAGACAACAATCTTTACATGTTGTACTATTTTCTCCTTATTTTTCCCAAAGGGTTTAAAGGAGTTTTAACAACATATCAAATACAACTCTCCTCATATTTTTCCCACATGATTTTTGGGGGAGATATTTTAAAGATGATGACTTTCAAGATGATAGAATATTTACAAAGAGCACCATTATTTACAAGGACATCCTCATATATAAGCAAGACGATTTTCAAGACTATGAGAGAAGATCTTGAAGATTACACAAGAGATTTTCAAGAAGCAGCGTTGTCCAAGGGGGAGTGTTGGAAATAGGATAGCTTTGATACTAAGCTAACTAGGCAGTTGTTAAAATTAGCTTAGATCCTAAGCTAAGTAGGCAGTTAGTTTTGTCCAAACGCTATAATACCCAAGAGGTGCCTTTGTAACCGTCTTATTGGCGTCTGTTCAGTGGGTATATATACCCCCAACAATCATCAATGAAACATCAGTTGATTCTCCAAATCATTAGTTCTCAAACACATTTTTTGGGCGGGCTCTCTAAATAGGCCGGGTGTGCAGTGTACTACTGAAAGAACATACTTTAGTTAACTTATGCACACGCGCGTCCTCGATTGGATCAAACAAACAGACTGAACTGCCAAAACCAAGGATTAGCTTATGCGTGTAGAGTCACGACTCCGTGAGCAACCTCGCGGCAGAAAAAGAACACTTATCAGAACTGCAAGCTGCCTGATGAGGCAATAGGGAGCGATCGTGCGCTTTCTTGGACGGTTGGTCCAAGCCGTGTAGGGCACTGACTCTTTGCCAGTGCTGCTACAGCAAACAAGGCGTCACCGCTTTGGATGCGGACGAGCCTGTGCGCACACTGTACGTCGGCAGCCAAGGGCCGTACAGTCTAGTGGACTCCACTCGCGTTAGCACCAGACAGCGCGCCCGTGTTTTGCTTTTGCGGCTTGCATTGCACCTCATGCGGTGCGATGGCAACATACCCCAAACTTTCCGAAACAAGTAAACTGCTATATCGATGTTGTTCCAAACTTCCATTACCATGGAGTACTACAGAGTTCTATCACTGTATCAGTACGACGATCAAAACAAATGCATCCTGAGGGCTGGCTAGACCAAAACGGCATGCGAATACGCAATGCAAGCGCCTTGCTCCTGGATGGATGTACGTCTGTCAATGTGGCGCTGGTAGGAGCATCAGGGACGGCTTAGTTCTGGAACAGGAACTTCAGGTCAGCCTCTGTAAGCTTTGCCATGGCCTCCTGACAGTCACCCACAGTGCTGCAAAGAGGCGTGGAGGATGGTATCAGCCAAAATCGTCCACCGGAGAATGATGGTGCAGTAATACTACTCAGGATTATGAGATACTGGAAGAAAACAGATTTACCCATCGAACACAAGTTGCTTCTTCTCTTGCAGTTGCAGGATGCGCTCTTCAACTGTGTCCTTGATCACAAACCTCATGCTTCTGTGATACCACAGTCAAATGATATGCAGAATCAGAGAAGAGTGGGTCACTGGGGTGGTATATTCAGGGAAAACTATAATGGAAGTGCTGCTGCTCACCTGATAGGCTTGAATTGTCCAATTCGGTGGATCCGATCTTGCGCTTGGCTCTCGACTGCCGGGTTCCACCAAGGGTCCATCAAGAAAACCTATGCAGCACGAAATGCACATAATCAGGCATGAACCAGAAGTTTCTTCTTTTGAACGCTGAGCAAGCGCAGGGGACTGAGCTTACATGAGATGCTACGGTAAGATTTAGAGCTACTCCTCCAGCTTTCAGGCTCATCAGGAAAATCCTGCAATCTGGGTCATTTATGAAGGTGTCTATAGCTCTGCCCTTTTCAACCAAGTTCATCTTCCCATTTAGTTGCACGCACTTGATGCCAGACTGTCAAACCATATTATAATAAAATTATTTCTTTTGTTGATAAACAAGGCTGCAATGTTCAGAATAACTAAAAGTTTCTCAGCATTACCCTCTGCAGGGAGAATTCAATCAAATCCAAGAACGAGGTGAACTGGCTAAACACAATCCCTTTTGCCGAACCATCACGCTCAATCATGTTTCTTATCTCTTCTCTCTGCAGTAAAAGGAAACATGCAACCGTATTATTTTTTCCCCAACACGCACCAGACTGTGTGTCATTTTCATTACAAAGAAGACACCAAGATGACAAAGTACAAATAGCTAAAAGAAAAACATGAATAAAAGAACCAAAAACAACTAGGCCTAGCAAAAGACAAGGAGAGAATCCAAGAGCAAGACTAGCAAATCTGGAGATGTGCACAAGTACAATCTACAAACTACAGCTAGACATCAAATCATTTTGCACATATAATGGTCTACTCTTGACGTGATAGTCTTACTCCCTTTCATAAAACGTGATAGTCTTGCTCGAGGATCCTCTTATTGTGCTTAGTGACAAGTTGGTTAATGAATCCTCTTGTGGTTAGCGGTGACTGAATCTTTAAGTAACAAATGCCCCTGCTACCAAAAGGCTTAAACTGCATCTAGTTTCATAGCAGGGGTATCATACACGGGAGATTGGATGGTAATGATATGAACTACATTAGACAATGAGACCAGAGCTTGAATTAGGTACTAGCAGTATACTTATTCAGTATTGACACCAAGCATTTGAATGATGTAGCTCCACTTCATAGTGATGCGTTTAGCTCCTACAAGAATATCTAACTAATGCAATCTCATCTCAAAGATAACTACTACTAATAAGTCGACTCTAGGGCTCACCGGCTACTACCCCTCTCCGTTGGGCTGGGCCCATGCCCATGCCAGTTTATATCCCAAACTACAAATCCGCTGAAAAACAATAAATTTATTTTTGAAAAATAATGATGATAAACAGCTGGTTATCACCAGTATCTCTCCAAGATACTGGAAGCAGGCAACCTTGTTTCTTTCAGACAAAAAAGAGTTTCCCAAACACTTGGGAGTACTATGTATCATAATATCAGACAATAAGAACTCACAAAAATATAGTTTGACTTTTTTAACGGAAAATTCATATCCCTACATACAAAGCATGTCAACGTACAAATTGACTACAAACAACATACGTGGACCAAGTTTTTCGACTTACCAAGGCATCAATTTTTGTACTTGTCTTGAAATCTGCTAGGCTTTGTAGTCTGCCTAATATGCCTGAGCGTTTGCTACCCTTCAAATTTGCAGGGATCTTTTCTCTCGAGCTTTCAGTTGTAAAGTCAACAGTAATGGGTATTGAACAAGTTGGACATGTAACATTCTCCAAAGTAGCAGCGTAGTCCAACAAACAAGTCTTGCAGAATACATGATCACAAGACGTAACCTTGACAGGAAAGTTAATGTGTGAAATTCAGCCTATGACTAGTGAAAAACAACACATGAGCGTAAATAGATTTTCAGGGGCAATCCACTAACCACGAAATCTTTTGCCAAATCATCACATATTCCACACTCCATTTCCTTGGCATTATTTCCTTCTTTTTTGCATTCTTCACGAAGTACTGCTGTCTGAGAATATGCGACAAGGTATGGATGATCTACAGCCTACAATTTTGATGTAACAATCAACATGTTGCTTCAACAAAAGAGATAGTGAAGAGTAAAATTCAATAGGAAAAATGGCAGTTATATACAGAAGAACAAATAAGGTATTCTGAGGATACCCAAGGGATTATGCACACAATATAGTGCACCCATAACAAATATTTTTATGGATTTACCTGTCTCAGCCTTGTGAGGAGGTCAAAGATGTGAGCATAGTTGTTAAGCAGCGTTCCAGCGACAACATACCTGGAGAAAACAGTGTTGAGGGACTTGCTGAAAAATCTTAAATCTTGCAAAAGAGAAATATGTTACACACATAATTTATTTAACAAATGGGATCCAATGTTTACAAAACCACCTCATCCATCGAGTATTTGATGGAACCATGAAACTAAGAGCAGAGCCTATTTGCAATTCACATTGCTTCTGTTGTCAGTTTAACTCCAATCCAGAGGCTTTGGTGTTAATTAAATGTAGAGCCAAATAAAACAAATAGATGAACTCTAACCTAAAACGATGGCTCTTTGTGAAGACGCATTACAGAGTAAACCTGCTAGAAGCTTCATAAAATAGGTTCTTGTTCAGAAGAAACTTGTTTTCCAATTTTTGCAAAACCAGCATAATAACAACATGATGTCTACTGAATAATCTATATGGTATCACTACATAAGCAGGAAAGGAGGACTTACGAATCAAACTGCGTGCAGCTTTGAGTATACAATGCTTCATAAAATTCCATTTCATTTTTATCAAAAGAGTCCCGCCTCAGTGTCACCTAACAGGTAAAAATTAAACTTCTTGCAACTGGTAGGAAGAGGAGTCATTAAATTCATTATGCATATAACATGTTATAAGGACTTACAGTCTTTGTCGGAAGAGCAAGATCTGCAGCTCGGCCTATTTTCGTCCGCCTTAACACTATGCCCTTCAAGACTTTTTCCTTGAGAAGAGTCATGGCTCTGCGGCCCTCAAAACTCGCTGACCCATGTAGTATCGGTGTCGCTATGTACTGTTAATCATTGGATTTGTGTCAGCAGAGATAATGTCATGAATAAAAGATACTCCGTATATAATTAAGGGGCATACCAAACCCTGTAACTGACCTTATTCCACCAGCAAAAGTGCCTGACTGATGAGTGACCACAGTCACATTTTTTCTTCATTCTGCAGCAGATTAGGGTCATCAACCAATCAACCAAAATGAAGAAATAAGAACAATGGGAACAGTTGCAGCTCAAAACTTGCATGGCACAACTACAAGGAGGGAGCATTATCATCAATTACATTCATACTAAGCTTAAAATACTTCTCATCTTTTGTCAAAACTACCATAAAACTACACGTTGTAGCATGAAATTATACAGAAATACACTTCTTATTCTGCAACAGTTACAACTGATAGGGCCACATGGCAGTCAAATTGGTATAAATCAACGAAATGGCCATGTCATGCGATGTATGACTGACTGGTGGTATAGATCATGATCACTCCAAAAGATATACCGCTCAAAAACTTGACTACGGTGACATGGTATGTTAACAAATGCATATTTTCTTAAAAAACACTATTATTATAAATATAGTATTTGATCAAATCATGTTATACTAAAGTGGAAAGCATCCGTATCTTATCTATGGAAAACATCCGTATCTTAATGGGGACTATTTCCAAGGTGATGTGGGTGTATTAAATGTAAACTTAGTAACATGGTTGGAAGTAATACCACAGTAGATCCAGGTAAAAATCAATACAGGGAAATACTTTATTGATAGTAGTACGAGTAGAGGCAGATCTTACTGGGTATCTAGTATCTCACAGTCACAGTCCTTGCAGAAATAGTTCGAGTAGGGAAAGATTTGCAAGAAGCGAATCTGACAAAACAACAGTAAGAATAGACGAGGTAAAAAGAAACATGTCAGAATCTTGAAATATTAGTTGCAAACCAGTGAGTAAAGTTCTCCAACGCGATTCTGCAATGGTGTCCCACTCAGAGCCCACTTGTATTCCGACTCCAAAGCAAAAACTGCCCTTGCAGTATTGCATCGTCTATCTTTTATAGAGTGAGCCTGCAGAAAAAACATGGAAGGAATGAATCACTTTTTAAAAAGAAATGGAACATTAATTGTTCAATTTGCGTCAGGAAGCTATCACAAACTGGAGATAATAGTCATCTAAAAAGGCGAAGAAACCACTGCATAGTGAACGTGGCAGTGTCTCCCAAGTACACAAGTTGGTCTCAATCCTTCAGATTTCATAAAACAGTGTGACGATGAAGTAATAAGATTATTAAACCAATAGCAAGATACTCAGAAAGTCCTCGAATCTCCATTATCTACTGAAACATACGTACATAAAAGAAAATTCTTCAAAAATAGAGCATATATTGCTGGACAAACTCCCCCTAGACATGAAATTAGGCCGCTTTTAATAAATAGATCTAGATTAGCAGAAAATTCTGTATGCTGACAATGTGAATATGTGATGCAGTAAGAAGCAATACGGCAAGCAAGCCTAGAGTGCACGATCTGAATTTTTACGAATACATAATGGAAATCAAATAGGAGAGCTTGATTCTTGCAAGTATCATAATCAAAACATTACAGTATAGAACAATCCAATGTACGGGCACATATTGCTGGTAAAGATGTACTAGAACAAGAGCTCTTTTATTGTAGTAATGATGAAGCTAGTACAGCTTCTAGTGTATCCGATAACACAGTATAACATTGAAATGCTGCAGAGATAGTATGCTATGCATTGCCTGCGGATAAAGTAACAAGTTCACATGGAGGCTACAATTTCTACCTTTCCTCAAATCAGATAGCATAAAGTCAACTTAATGTTGTTCGTCCAAACATACCAAATGCTCCTAGTTAACAGATCGAATAACCTTATATGCTAATCAATGAATCAAACAATACACTATGTATCATTAGTTGCATAGGATACACTTTAGCCATGTTTGATGACTATATAATCTGAGATCATGCTTAGTTGAAGAAAATGGGGTTACATCCCTAAGAACTAAAAATAGCCGCATGGCGAAATGGAGCACGCCAATGTGTTCCTTTTTTAAAGATGGATTACTTGCTGAGAATATACATCTATATGTGCAGTTAATTGTATTGTTGAAACAGCAGTATTGACAATGTAACAAGACAGGGCATATAATGATCACCTCATCCAAGATAATCCGCTCCCAGCGCACCGAGTGCAGAGGGGACTTGCCCCTAGATTGGGGGCCCAATTCTTCGAATTCCTCGAGATCCTCCTCGCCGTCGTCGACAGCACCGGATTTTTTGCCCTTCCTCGTCCGTTTCTTGTCACCCCAGCTTTTGCTCTTCTGCTTGGCCTGCTTCTCTGTACGCAGGGCATCGGGTCCGCAGAAGTACGTCAAGTGAACCTTCATCTTGTCGGGGTAAAACAGTTTGTCGCAGTACTGACACCGAATCTTGGGCGGCATGATGTGCCTCCGGTAGTCGGCCTCGAGGGTGGAGTAGGTGGTGACGGCGAAGTCGTACTTGTTGAAGTCGGGCTTGTTAACGGCCCGCTTGGCGCCGGTGTACTGCAGCACGCGCACGCTGCCCTTGGCCGTGTGCGCCTCGATCTCCTGCACCCACTGCCTGACGGCCACGGGGGGGCAGAGCACCAGCGTGCACCCGACCCGCCGCGTCGTGGGGGTGTGTGACGGCGATGGAGTGGAGGGCAAGGCTGAGGGAGATGGGCGGAGGGCGCGCGCTGTGAGGACGAGCGCGATGCCCTGGATGGTCTTCCCCATGCCCATCTCGTCGGCGAGGATGCCGCCGCGCGAGACCGAGGCCTCCTGCGCCAGCGCCCAGGCGAGCCACTCCTTCTGGAAGCGCAGCAGGCTGAGCAGCACCTCGGGGGCCGCCTCCGCGGTCGGTGGAGCCGTGGGCGCGGAGTCGTCGGCGGGCGGCGCTGTCCCCGCTGCCTCGTCGCGCGCGTCGAGCCACTTGGCGTTGGCCTCCTCCCACTCCTTCCACGGCAGGCGCGGGCCGTCCTCCCCCTTCCGCTTCTTCTTCGCCCTCCGCTTCTCCTTGCGCGGCCGCGGCGGCGGCAGCACCACCTGGAGAGGCGCCGCCACCACCACGGGGGCCACCGCGGGCGCGACGTCTTCGTCGGAGGCGAAATCGTCGTCGTCGTCCTCCGTGTCGGCGACGAAGTCGGAGTCGGATGTGTTGTCGGAGGGGACGGTCTCGTGGTCCGAGTCGTCGTCGTCGTCATCGCGCCGGCGGCGACGACTGCTGCTGCCTTCACCTGCGATGGGAGGAGGGGGGTTAGGGTTTTGGGGTGCCGGCGGGTTCGGTGCAAGGAGACGGCGACTTACCGGACGCATTCCCGGTTCGGCGAGGCATCGCGTGGCGGCGGCGGCGGCGGCGCGGGGAGGATCTCTGGGGTGTGGGGAGGGGTTGGTCGGGTGAGTTTTATAAAGCGAAAGTGGAGGGAATCGGGGGCGTCTAGGTCGGTCGTGTGGAGACGAAATGGCGGGAAGGAAGTGCTGACCGGGTCAGCGGGGAAGTGTGCTCCGGAAGGAGCTGCCCGTGTGTGGGCCCCCCTCAACCCGGATCCATCGAATTGTCAATGGAGATGCCTCGATGTTTCCCAAGCTTGTTAGATGACCGTGACAAGCACGGATCAGTCGAAAGCGAACCCTATGTATCCTTTCGCCTTTTCCAACTCTTTTTCACACGTTTTGTTTCTTTATTTTGCCTTCACGCCCATTTTCTAGATGGAAACAATAGTCTTTCATCCCTCTTTGGTGCAAATCACAAGCTCAATGCCTTCTTCACGCATTTCACTAAGTCTAATCTACCCCCTGTTCACTAATTAAAACAATTAAGATATTTTAAAGTGAACTATATACAAAGCAAAATAAGTGAATCTATATACAGTACTAAAAATAGACTAGATACTAACTAAAGTGAGTAAATCTAAGAAAAGCTAAAGCATCTTATATAGAAAACGGAGGGAATATTTCCACTCTAGGGTTCAGGGTTGGTAATCTAATCAATAATTTAGCCTCATTTAACAACAAAACTGACAAGTGGGCACTGGGTGTAAAAGCTCTAATTTATACACAATCATTGCACAATGCTTAAAATTTGATAGAAAATAATTTGTATTTCAAATTTGCAATTTTTGTGTGGATGCACTCTAGGATGTAATCACCCCGTTTTATATGAAACATAATGTTTACTACAAAATGTCTTGTCACGATAGATTTTATTGTACCCAACAACCACGATATTTTTGCAACCGCATCAACAAGCAAATAATATATCAGCGTTCACAATGTTTCAGGTGGAGTGAGAAATCAGGAATAGTGGAGGAAGGCCTGCTGTCGAGCCTAACCCCTCGACATTTGCTCTTCTTTGTTTTTGCCATTCAGGCCCGGGACTAGATATCACAACCGATTGCCTAGCTCCAATACACAGACCTGCCAACCATCCGGAATGTCGGTAGCGGTCGCTCGCACCGGTGCGTTCCAAACGACGTCGGCGTTTTTTCGAGCCCAATAAAAACGGCGGCAACCCCGTGCAGGCCTCTTGGCGAAGAGCGCGAATCGGGCACGCCGATGCCTCGCGGAATGACGGTTTTCGCGGGTGGGGCGCCTTGCCAGCGAAAGGACGCGGCGGTTCGCATCGGAAACGACGCGGAGAGGTTGGTCGTCGGCGTTAATGGCTTCCCGTGCGGAAACCCAAGCGGCGAGGGAGGCGACTGGCCACGCAGCGTCCACCTACCTTACCCACGCGCCTCAATGTGCGTCCGTCGCCTCCCTTAAAACTCCAGCGGTGCACACTTCTCTCTGTTCCCCACCTTCCAACCCTAGCCGCCGCCGTCCAACCGCCGCGCAAACCTCCCACGCACCCCGCCGACGATGGCGCACAACGACGAGGCCGGCGGCAGCGGTGGCGGCGATCTCCGCTCGTTGTAACTCAGCCTCGATGAGGCCGACGTACTGTACTGGCACATACAGTACAAACTGCCGCATGGCTGGCACGTCTCCAACGGCGGCTTCGCCGTGCCACCGTCGCCACCGCCAGGACCACAGACGCGGGCCCTCGCCAGGGAACGACGGAGCCTGATGACACCGGAGGAGAGGAGCTTGCCGGACAACGCGGTCGACAGCCCGGCCTGGGCACGGTGTTTTGAAGATGAGCGCGCCGTCGAGCTCGCGCGGCCGCTTCAACATCGTCGGCCGCCGTGCCTGGTGGTACGGCCGCGACATCGACACAACCCTTCGCCAGTACGGCTTACGCCAGCGCGTCCGCAGCGACAGGCAATGGGACCCGTTGTACTTCCCGCAGGCGGCGTGCATGGCGCCGGCGGCGCCGACTCTGCAGAGGCGCCGGAAAGGACCGCAACGTCCAGAATCTCGCACACCAAATCATCGTCTACCGTCGCTCGCACGCGCTCGGCCGCGCCTCCTTCCAGGGGTGTCGTCATCCGCAACAAGGCGAGGCGCGCGTCCTCTGCTCCGGCCCGTCGAACGACGGGGTCTGGCCGCCGCCCCGCGTCAAGGAGGAGGACGCCGCGGCCTCGCCACCACTTCCGCCGGCGAAGAAGAAATGGTGGGAGAAGGAGGCGCAGGCGCAGGCGGCCCTCCATGGTGACGACGATGATGAGGAATTCCCCGGCCTAAAGTTCATGGTTGGTCGCTCTGTCGACGAGGAATACCAGCATATCACGATGGACCCGCGGTAGGCGGCGGTGTGGTCTGCCAGGGACCACGGCGCCAACTTCGTTGACCTCATCGGAGTTGCCGGCGCCAAAGGAGGAGGAGGCCGGAGGAGGACGACAGCTGGTCCTTCGGAGCATCCAGCAACGACGGCGACGACCTGGACTTCAGCGCCGCTAGATGTTTTTTTTTAGTTTAAATTCACGTTAAATTTGTAAAAATTTCGTTCAAACTTCGTATGAATATTGTTTTCAAAATTTGATTTTAACTTTCTAAATCTATCGGGGCCGCCGGTTTGGGATGCCGGTGTGGGAGCAGCATCCCCAAATAGAGGATGCTCTGTGGGCGCCCCCATACGGCAGTGCCTACGCCCCTGCCGGCGCCTATTTGGGGCCCGTTGGTGGAGATGCTCTAAATAAACCATAATAGATTAGACAATAAGTACTGAAATATGCAGGAAAAGGAGGTCTAACTAGTGCCCCGTAAAACAAGGAAGAGAAAGCGGCGAAACGTGCAATATCTCTCATCTTATATATTCTTGTAGTATCATAAAAACTACTTTATTAAGGATGGAAAATACGTCATGTGCGATTGAGGCTTTTCTACAGGCAGCCCAGCCTCTTGTATGTGACCCAGTTCTATGCACCCTAAACGAGATAACACATTAGGGCATCTTCAGGGGCGCGACGCATTTTGGACACCCGAAATATTCGCGGGCGTCCGTTTGCGTCGTCAGGCGGACGCGAAAATGGTCGCGTATCCGTTTGCGTCTGGGGCTCGCTCCAGCGGGGCGAGGCATTTTGGGCGCAGGCCAGATTTCAAAAAATAGAAGCACGCATCAACTTTTGCACCAAATTTTACAGCCGCAATTTGAGGGCTGAAACAAGTTCACCCCACTTTGCATATCGGACGGCGCAAAGTGGAGACCAAAAGGGGCACAACAAGGCCTGAACAGCAATAAAAATGTCCAAAAGGAGGGCAAGGTGCTGGGCGCATGGCGCCCGCGATCAGGCATCTCGCGCGCGGATTTCGGCGCGCCTCTTCATGAACCAGGCCCTGGTGTCGTCGTCGACGCTGCTCAAATCGGCTAGCATGATCCTAGTGTCCTCTGCAAGGATCTTGGCCTGGGCGTCCATCCTCCTAGCCTCGGCGTCAAGCAATTTGGCCTCGGCGTCTGCCTTTTGGACCTCAATTACCTCTTTGGCGAGGTTGTGGTAGATGGCAGCTGCGGCCTCTTTTTTCAGAAGCCTCTTCTCGTCCCTAGCAGCCAAGGCGGCACGATTGTCGGCCATCATCTTCTCCATGCTCATGGTGAACGTAAGGGCCTGCGCCTCCCGCTGTAGATCGGCCTTGGTAGCCTTGTGGCCTCGGGGACGAGGTGGAAGAGCTGGATGGCCTTGATCGTCGTCCTCGCCGTCGAGGTTGATCGCTGTCTCATTCCTCACAGCTTCGTTGTAGGCCGCATAGCTTGTCATCCACTTGTTGGCGTCCTTCAGCACGTCCCAGCAATGGACCATATGGAAGCCCTTCTTATGTGTCGCCCTGAACTTCTCCAAGGCGCGGGATACCTGCATTCATAGCCGCCAATGATGTACATACAATGATGCAAATAGTGTTGAATGATGATGGTTCTATCGTCTTTACTGTTAGGGAAATATGCTTGTTGTATTACCAGGGGGCCAAAGGCCACAATATATAGTACATGTACATGTGCATATATGCAGAAAGCCCCCTAACATATGGGGAAACTACAATAGACAGATATATACATCTAACACCCCCTCAAACTCATGGTGGATCCACAACACTGAGTTTGGAGAGTAAGAAATCATGCTGCGCTCGAGTCTGTGCCTTCGTAAAGAAATCCGCCAACTGCAAATCTGAAGGCACATAATGAACCGCAACAACATCATCATGTACCTGTGCACGTGTGTAAAAAGCATCAACACCGATATGCTTGGTCAGCTCATGCTTGACCGGATCACGTGCAATACTGATAGCACCTGTACTGTCAGACAAAAGTGGAGTGGGTGTCGTAACAGAGACCCCAAAATCTGCAAGCAACCACCGTAACCAAGTCACCTCAGCAATCAACAAAGCCATAGCCCGCAACTCAGCCTCAACACTCGAACGGGAAACTGCGACCTGTTTCTTCGTCTTCCAAGCAACAAGCGAACCACCAAGAAACACACAGTAAGCAGAAAGCGAACGACGATCCGTAGGATCACTCGCCCATGTAGCATCCGAATAGCACTGGAGCTGGAGAGAGCTGGAACGGGGAAAGAAAAGGCGACGAGTGATCGTGCCACGAAGATAACGAAGAACACGGAGGAGATGACTATAGTGAACAGTGGTAGGAGCTGAGACAAACTGACTCAGAATATGAACAGGATAAGAAATATCAGGACGAGTGACAGCAAGATAAACAAGACTCCCAACAAGATGGCGATAACGGGTGGGATCAGGAAGAGGATCACCATCAGTAGGACGAAGCTTAACATTAAGCTCCATAGGAGTATCGACCGTGCGCTCATCCCCAAGAGCAGTGATGACCCACAAGTATAGGGGATCGCAACAGTCTTCGAGGGAAGTATTACCCAATTTATTGATTCGACACAAGGGGAGACAAAGAATACTTGTAAGCCTTAACATGAGTTGTCAATTCAGCTGCACCTGGAAACAGACTTGCTCGCAAAAGTTTATCAGTAGTAACAGTTTTATAGCAGTAGGAATAGTGAAATAACAGCAACAGTGAAATAAAGACAGCAGTAGTGATTATAGTAAACAATAGGATTAAAATATTGTAGGCACATGGACGGATTAACGGGCGTTGCATGGATGAGAGAAACTCATATAACAATCAAAGCAGGGGCATTTGCAGATAATAATAAAACGATATCCAAGTACTAATCAATCAATAGGCATGTGTTCCATATATAGTCGTACGTGCTCGCAATGAGAAACTTGCACAACATCTTTTGTCCTACCAGCCGGTGGCAGCCGGGCCTCTAGGGAAACTACTGGAAATTAAGGTACTCCTTTTAATAGAGTACCGGAGCAAAGCATTAACACTCCGTGAACACATGTGATCCTCACATCACTACCATTCCCTCCGGTTGTCCCGATTTCTGTCACTTCGGGGCCATTGGTTCCGGACAGCGACATGTGTATACAACTTGCAGGTAAGATCATAAACAACGAATATCTTCATGAATCAATAACATGTTCAGATCTGAGATCATGGCACTTGGGCCCTAGTGACAAGCATTAAGCATAACAAGTTGCAACAATATCATAAAAGTGGCATCTACGGATACTAGGCACTATGCCCTAACAATCTTATGACTATTACATGACCAATCTCATCCAATCCCTACCATCCCCTTCAGCCTACAGCGGGGGAATTACTCACACATGGATGGGGGAAACATGGCTGGTCGATGGAGAAGCGTTGGTGGTGATGACGGTGAAGATCTCCTCCAATTCCCCGTCCGGCGAGTGCCGGAACGAGACTTCTGGCTCCCGAGACGGAGTTTCGCGATGTGGCGGCTCTCTGGAGGGTTTCTGGCGACTTCGACTTCTCCCCGTGCGTTTTTAGGTCGAGGGCGATAAGTAG
This sequence comes from Lolium multiflorum, assembly GCA_030979885.1. Taxonomy (NCBI): domain Eukaryota; kingdom Viridiplantae; phylum Streptophyta; class Magnoliopsida; order Poales; family Poaceae; genus Lolium; species Lolium multiflorum. Next base: position 100,375,107 of record CM061748.1, read on the forward strand.
TCCGAAGGAGGGCGTCGGGGGCCAGCCGAGGGGGCCACACACTAGGGTCGCGCGGCCCCCCCCTGGGCCGCGCCGGCCTAGTGTGTGGGGCCCTCGTGCCCCCACCTGGCTCGCCCTTCCGTGAGTCTTCGGGAAAATAGGGCCTTCGTATATATTCCGAGGTTTTTCCTGAAAGTTGGATTTCTGCACAAAAACGAGACGCCGAGCAATTCTGCTGAAAACAGCGTTAGTCCGTGTTAGTTGTATCCAAAATGCACAAATTAGAGGCAAAACAATAGCAAAAGTGTTCGGGAAAGTAGATACGTTTTGGACGTATCAACTCCCCCAAGCTTAGCTTATTGCTTGTCCTCAAGCAATTCAGTTAACAACTGAGCGATAAGAGAACTTTCACGAACACATTTGCTCATATGATGTATATATTCTCATGCTATGGCTAATACTTAAAGTTCATAATGAGACACATGCAAATAAGATCATCCAACAGCTATGTCAATCATGGAGAGGTACCAACAATTAATAATAAGCATCATGAGTCATGTATATAAGCAGGATTGCAATGTTCATAAGAGAATATGATAAAGTGGTATCTCGCTTGCCCGTATTTGATCGGCAAAACATAAATGCCGAGGCACCTCTGGAGTTCATAGAAAGACTAGAAGTAGTGGTTGTCAAAGATAAAAGCATCAAAGTTATACCACAATCAATCATATTTTGAGACAAGCATATTATACTAAGAATGACAGTTGTGCTCTCAAGATAGTGCTCAAAGAAAGAATGGAGACACAACATAAAAGTAAAAGATTGACCCTTCGCAGAGGGAAGCAGGGATTAACATGCGCTAGAGCTTTTCATTTTTAAAACAGGAGTAAAATTATTTTGAGAAGTGCTTGTTGTTGTCAACGAATGGTAATGGGTACACTAACTCTTAGATATGCCCAAGAGGCAATAATAAAATGGTTATTATAATATATCTTTGTGTTTATGATAATGTTTGCATACCATGCTATAATTGTATTAACCGAAACATTGATACATGTGTGTTATGTAAACAACAAGGAGTCCCTAGTAAGCCTCTTGTATAACTAGCTTGTTGATTAATGGATGATCATGGTTTCGTGATCATGAACATTGGATGTTATTAATAACAAGGTTATGTCATTAGGTGAATGATATAATGGACACACACCCAAATGAGCGTAGCATAAGATCAAGTCATTAAGTTCAATTTGCTATAAGTTCACTTACACCGGAAGGGTACTTTGATTACATCAAACGCCATTGCGTAAATGGGTGGTTATAAAGATGGGATTAAGTATTCGGAAAGTGTGAGTTGAGGCATATGGATCAATAGTGGGATTTGTCCATCCCGATGACGGATAGATATACTCTGGGCCCTCTCGGTGGAATGTCATCGATTAGCTTGCAAGCATATGAATGGTTCATAAGAGATCACATACCACGGTACGAGTAAAGAGTACTTGTCGGTAACGAGGTTGAACAAGGTATGGAGATACCGATGATCGAACCTCGGACAAGTAAAATATCGCGTGACAAAGGGAATCGGCATCGTATGTAAATGGTTCAATCGATCACTAAGTCATCGTTGAATATGTGGGAGCCATTATGGATCTCCAGATCCCGCTATTGGTTATTGCTCGGAGAGGAGTCTCGACCATGTCTGCATAGTTCGCGAACCGTAGGGTGACGCGCTTAAGGTTCGATGTCGCATAAGTAGATTTGAATATGGTATGGAGACGAAGTTTGTTCGGAGTCTTGGATGTGATCCAGGATGTCACGAGGAGGTCCGGAATAGTCCGGAGAATAAGATTCATATAAGGAAGTTGATTTCTAGGTTTCGGAAAAGTTCGGGATTTTTCCGGTGGATGACCGGAAGGTTCTAGAAGGTTCCGGGGTCCCACCAGTGGGCCCACGACCCTAGGAGGCCTAGCATGGGCCGAGGGGGTGCTCCCTAGCCTAATGGGCCAGGGGCACATGGCCCAGGCCGGCCAACCCCTAGGGTTTTCCCCAAAACCCTAGGGGGATCAACTTGGGGGAAGAATTCCTCTTCCCACTTGGCCGCCGCCCCCTAACCCTAGATGGGAAAGGGGGCCACCCCAGCCGACCCTCCCCCTATATAAAGAGGGGAGGGGGTGGCCGGCCACCATCCCCTTGATTTGCCCCCTCCTCTGGCCGCCTCTCTCCTCCACCATACGCTGTCCGGCTTGGCGAAGCCCTGCAGCTTTTCTTCCTCCACCACCACCACCACGCCGTCGTGCTGCTGGGATTTGGAGGAGATCTACCACACCTCCGCTGCCCGCTGGAACGGGAGAGGAAGGGCTACATCGACACCGTACGCGCGACCGAGTACGGAAGTGCGCCGGATTGCAGACTGGGGATGATCGTCTACACCAACAACGAGATCTGATCTCGTAGGCTTTGGAAATCATCAAGGGTTAGTATCTTGTCAATCTCGTTGCTTCGATCTTGTAGATTAGATCTTGGGTGTTCCATAGATTAGATCTTGGATTTATTCGTCTTGCGGTAGGAAAATTTTTGTTTTCTATGCTACGAACCCCATCAGTGGTATCAGAGCCATGTCTATGCATAGATCTGTTGCACGAGTAGAACACAATGGTTTTGTGGGCGTTGATGCTTTTGTTGCTTTAGTTTGTGTACTTTGCATCTTGCGGGATGGTGGGATGAAGCGGCCCGGGCTAACTTTACATGACCGCGTCTCATGAGACTTGCTCCACGCTTGACATGCAACTTGTATTGCATAAGTGGCTTTGCGGGTGTCTGTCTCTCCCACCATAGTGAAGATTCCAATTTGCACTTTCTATTGTCAACACTAGTATCACCGTTGTGGTTCATGTTCGTAGGTAGATTGGATCTTACTCGAAAACCCTAAACCACGTAAAATATGCAAACCAAATTAGAGGCGTCTAACTTGTTTTTGCAGGGTTTGGTGATGTGATATGGCCATGATGTGATGATGATTATATTTGATGTATGAGATGTTCATTGTTGTATTATGGCAACCGGCAGGAGCCTAATGGTTGTCTTTAATTTTTGTTAAAGACCTGCGTGTCTATTCATCATGTAATAGCTTTATTTCAAGTAGTTGTCATAGTAGCTATAAGTGATGGACAACCATGAAGCGGCGCCACGGACCTTGGTGCAATGCTGGTGATGATGGAGATCATGATCATGTGCTTTGGAGATGGAGATCAAAAGCACAAGAAGAAAGGCCATATCATATCACATATTATGAATTGCATGTGATGTTAATCCTTTATGCATCTTATCTTGCTTAGATCGCGACGGTAGCATTATAAGATGATCCCTCTCACTAAATATCAAGATAATAAAGTGTTCATCCTTAGTATGCACCGTTGCTAAGACTTGTCGTTTCGAAGCATCTCGTGATGATCGGGTGTGATAGACTCTACATGTGCATACAACGGGTGCAAGCCAGATTTGCACACGCGGATACTAAGGTTGCCTTGACGAGCCTAGCATGTACAGACATGGTCTCGGAACACGGGATACCGAAAGGTAGAGCATGAGTCATATGAATGATATGATGAACACTTTGAGTGTTCGCCTTTGAATCTACATCTTTTCTCGTGATGATCGGACTTGGTGTAGTGGATTTGGTTCGTGTAATCACTAAGACAATGCGAGGGATGTTGTTTTGAGTGGGAGTTCACCTAGTTAATTGAAGAATTAAAAATGAACTCAAATTATCATGAACATAGTCTGAATAGTATTTTGAATTAAATTTGTAGAATTGGCATCCGTTTTCTACCATGCGCTAGTCTTGTAATTGAGATAGAAATACTGTTAAGTCTGACAAGTAACTTTACGGACTGGTACCGTATTGTTAAAGAATCAAGATATGATTAAGTCCTAATGCAAACTTTTAGTAAACCTCACATTAATGATTCAAAGAGCAATGGTTTCAATTAGTACCTTAAATCATCTTGTCTCCGTGAAACTTGAAGTTTCAAATCCGTTTGAAAAGTAAGGAGCTGAAAATTTTGTTTTCAGAAATAAGCAAGGTATGAGATATATGTGATATCTAAGACCCTATTGCAAGATGATAGAATATAAATTGGTGAGACTACATAAACTCATAAGTTTTATGGGAATGTACGAAGGTTGAAAACGCCGGGCGTCTCAATCCTCCAACTAGTTGGGCACTAACGATATTCGCATATCCATGAAGTGATCGTCCTTAGTATGCACCGTTGCTAAGACTCGTCGCTTCGAAGCATCTCGTGATGATCGGGTGTTATAGATTCTACGTGTGCATACAACGGGTGCAAGACAGATTTGCACATGCGAATACTAAGGTTAAAACTTTACGAGCCTAGCATGTACAGACATGGTCTCGGAAAGTCGTCATGATTTGATGGATAAAATTATGAGTGAAATTGTTCATCACATTAAAGGTTATTAATAGTGAAATCTAGAACGCTTGTCATGTGATGATCAACTTCAAGGTAAGAACCTCAAGGTTATTGGTATTTGACCAATGGACCTAGAAGTTATTGAAGGTGAAGTGTTTTTCTGAGAATGAGGAAAGCTAAAAGAGAAACTACAAAAGATATTTTGGCAGAAAGAAAGAAAAGACTAGAAAGTCTAGGTCAGGTGTATATAGATGATATACATGTTATGGATGTATTCCTTGTTTGGTCACAAAATGAAATTCTTGGGTATTTGTACCAGATTGGTTGGTATGAGATGTCATACAATACAACGCAATACAAGAATACGATGGCCTAAGTGACTGAAAAGGAATGTGATAGGAATGCACGTCTGGAACAAAAATAAAGTGTTATTATGTTCGCCGTTGGCATTCTGTCTAGCCATTCAGATTTATAATAAAGAACTTTATAATTGTTGTCTTGTTCTGGTTAAATGAAAACAATGAGTTGTTCAAATTGTAACAGCATTCCATGTACGATGGATAAGTTATTATAAATCTTTATGGTGAAGCACACATACATAACACTGACGCTAAAATGCCATAAGGCAAATGATATGAATTCCACTCATTAGTGGAACCGCCATTTAGGTCGTGTTAGAAAGGAACGCATGAAGGAACTCCATGCAAATGGACTTTTGGAGTCATTTGATTTCTGAATCATTTGGCGCTTGCAAATCTCTTCTAAAGAGAATGACTTAAATCCCGTTCATAGGCCAAGAGTTGAACGGGCAATTAACTTAGTGGAAACATACATGGTGATGTATATGGTTCACTGGGCATAGTTGTGTGCGGGAGATTCTTCTACTTCATGAAAACTGATGACCCACAAGTATAGGGGATCGCAACAGTCTTCGAGGGAAGTATTACCCAATTTATTGATTCGACACAAGGGGAGACAAAGAATACTTGTAAGCCTTAACAGCGGAGTTGTCAATTCAGCTGCACCTGGAAACAGACTTGCTCGCAAGAGTTTATCAGTAGTAACAGTTTTATGGCGGTGGAAATAGTGAAATAACAGCCGGCGAAATAAAGACAGCAGTAGTGATTATAGTAAACAGCAGGATTAAAATACTGTAGGCACAGGGACGGATTTAACGGGCGTTGCATGGATGAGAGAAACTCATATAACAATCAAAGCATGGGCATTTGCAGATAATAATAAAACAGTATCCAAGTACTAATCAATCAATAGGCATGTGTTCCAATTTAGTCGTACGTGCTCGCAATGAGAAACTTGCACAACATCTTTTGTCCTACCAGCCGGTGGCAGCGGGCCTCTAGGGAAACTACTGGATATTAAGGTACTCCTTTTAATAGAGTACCGGAGCAAAGCATTAACACTCCGTGAACACATGTGATCCTCACATCACTACCATCCCCTCCGGTTGTCCCGATTTCTGTCACTTCGGGGACGTGTGTATACAACTTGCAGGTAAGACCATAAACAATGAATATCTTCATGAAACAATAACATGTTCAGATCTGAGATCATGGCACTCGGGCCCTAGTGACAAGCATTAAGCATAACAAGTTGCAACAATATCATAAAAGTGACATCTACGGATACTAGGCACTATGCCCTAACATTCTTATGACTATTACATGACCAATCTCATCCAATCCCTACCATCCCCTTCAGCCTACAGCGGGGGAATTACTCACACATGGATGGGGGAAACATTGCTGGTTGATGGAGAGGCGTTGGCGGTGATGGCGGTGAAGATCTCCTCCAATTCCCCGTCCCGGCGGAGTGAACGGAGACTTCTGGCTCCGGCGACGGAGTTTCGCGATGTGGCGGCTCTCTGGAGGGTTTCTGGCGATGTCGACTTCTCCCCGTGCGTTTTTAGGTCGAACCCGATAAGTAGTCCAAAGGGGGGCGTCGGAGGCCGGCCGAGGGGGCCACACCATAGGGCCGCGCGGGCCCCCTGGGCCGCGCCGCCTTATGGTGTGGGGCCCTCGGGCCTCCACCTCCTTCGCCCTTCTGGCTCCGTCAATATTTTGGTAAAATAGGGCCATCTGAAGAAATTCCGAGGATTTTCCCGAAAGTTGGATTTCTGCACAAAAACGAGACACCAGAGCAATTCTGCTGAAAACAGCGTTAGTCCGTGTTAGTTGTATCCAAAATACACAAATTAGAGGCAAAACAATAGCAAAAGTGTTCGGGAAAGTAGATACGTTTTGGACGTATCAACTCCCCCAAGCTTAGCTTATTGCTTGTCCTCAAGCAATTCAGTTAACAACTGAGCGATAAAAGAACTTTCACGAACACATTTGCTCATATGATGTATATATTCTCATGCTATGGCTAATACTTAAGCAGTTCATAATGAGATACATGCAAATAAGATCATCCAACAGCTATGTCAATCATGGAGAAGTACCAACAATTAATAATAAGCACCATGAATCATGTATATAAGCAGGATTGCAATGTTCATAAGAGAATATGATAAAGTGGTATCTCGCTTGCCTGTATTTGATCGGCAAAACATAAATGCCGGGGCACCTCTTGAGTTCATAGAAAGACTAGAAGTAGTGATTGTCAAAGATAAAAGCATCAAAGTTATACCACAATCAATCATATTTTGAGACAAGCATATTATACTAAGAATGACAGTTGTGCTCTCAAGATAGTGCTCAAAGAAAGAATGGAGACACAACATAAAAGTAAAAGATTGACCCTTCGCAGAGGGAAGCAGGGATTAACATGCGCTAAAGCTTTTCATTTGTAAAGCAGGAGTAAAATTATTTTGAGAGGTGTTTGTTGTTGTCAACGAATGGTAATGGGTACACTAACTACCTCATCAACCGGACTCACAAGAGCGGCTCCCATGAATTATTTTTGGGTGGCACTCCTTCCAACCTTTCTTTCACAAACCATGGCTAACCGAATCCTCGGGTGCCTGCCAACAATCTCATACCATGAAGGAGTGCCTTTTTATTTAAGTTTTATTATGATGATGACACTCCCCCAACCTTTGCTTACACAAGCCATGGCTAACCGAATCCTTCGGGTGCCGTCCAACAATCACAAACCATGGAGGAGTGTCTATTTGAGATAATTAATTCGGGACTGGGAATCCCATTGCCAGCTCTTTTTGCAAAATTATTGGATAAGCGGATGTGCCACTAGTCCATATGAGAGTCCGTCAAAAGTAAATGACAAGGTTGAAAGCTAAACACCACATACTTCCTCATGAGCTATGAAACATTAACACAAATTGAGAAGCATTTTGAAAGTTTTAAAGGTAGCGCATGAGAATTTACTTGGAATGGTTTGAAATGCCATGCATAGGTATTTATGGTGGACACTTTTGGAACAACTTGGTTTTCAGGTGTTTGGAAGCACAAGCGGCGTCACCGCTCAGTACAAGTGAAGGCTAGCAAAAGACTAGGGAGCGACAAATCAAGAGAGCAGTAACTGTCATAATCATGCTTGCGGCAAAATAAATTAACGGAGGCATAAAAGTGATACAAGAACTCTGAAGCAATTATAAATCATCGAGGCTTAATTGACTTTTTGTTCAGTCATATGCATGCGTGAGCATGTGCCAAGTCGATATAAATGAATTATTCAGAGGAGGATACCACAATGCCATACTTACTTATGAATAAAACAATGCAAGCAAACATCCATGACATGCTACTCATATTAATAAATTGGAACTAAACATGAGAGATCATGAACTACTAGACTTTCTCAAATAACATATACCTCACATGAACCAACTAAGCATGCTCATATGGATGAGTATATGTACAAAAATGAAAACAAATAGAGTTCATACCAGCCTCTCACCACAATCAGATTGTCGTAGATCGTCATTATTGCCTTTTCACTTGTGTAGCTTGGATAATATGAAATGAAAACCACGCTCCAGCCACCGAAGACCATTGAACTCATGATGAACTTTACAAACCAAAGAAGAACAGCAAATATTTTTGGTGTTTTCGAATTAGAAATAAGAACGAAAGAAAACAAGCAAACAAAGCAAAATCTTTTTGGGTTTTCTCATAGCAAACTAACGATAGTAAATAAAGCAAACTAAGAGCAAGGTACCAAATAAATGAATGGTGAAGAGAAACAACAGAAATATTTTTGGTCTTTTTGTGTTTTAGGAAAGAAACAAAGTGAAAACAAAAGAATGCAAACTAACAGAAACACAGAAAAGCAGGATGACAGAAATCTGCCAAATCCTGACAGCAGTACAGAAATCGAATTTAACAAAAATCTTCCATTGCTCAGACCAAAAAGTGTTCAACTAATGAAAGTTAGATAACAACCTGGGGCTCATGCTCAAAAATTGGCAACTCAAAATAACGTTCTGGCTGTGCGTACGAATTTTTTTGGTAACAGCACAGAATCTGTTTTTGGACAGCACTTCCCCAAATATCATCTCCCTCTCATTAGAAAACCACTTTAGAGACTAAACAAGTATGTACAAGTATCCAGCAATCATAATATGCAAAGAATGAGTGATGCCGGTATACCTCCCCCAAGCTTAGGCTTTTAGCCTAAGTGGAGTTCATTCCCAACGAGGGTCGGGGTTCCACGCCGGTGGATCATACATGGAGTGGTAATAAGGCCCCTGTGCAGAAGAATATCGTGGAGGCTCCACGTGACCATGATGTTGATATGAGGAGCTTGCTGCATCGGATGAAGAGTCGGGATGCTCCTCGGTCTCCTCCACATCTTCCCTCGCAGGATCCCCATTGCGGTACTCCAATTGCTGCACAAAAAACACCAAATGGCAAGTTGACAGCTTTATTGTAAATTTTATACTGGACCATGGGGTCGGACCGCGACCAATTGAACTTGAAGTCCTGCACAAAAGACATAGTTAATTTTACATATTGTCTTGGCTCTCCTTCAACAAAACCACTCAGCCCTGCACGAGAGATTAGAGTTTGCACATCTTGTAAAATCCCCGCACTTCTCATAAAGTCCACGCATGGGTAGTAAGAGGGGTATACTCCCTCCTCACGATTGACTCTTGAAACTTGCTGGACTTCCAATTCTTCTTGGTTCAATTGGGGCACACCTTCTTCCATTTTCTGAAATTTTCAACAATCATTATAAAATTTGATTTCAAGGTGTGCAATTGAAGGGAACTACTATAGGAACTTGCTAGAGTACTTCTCATGCATCAAAACTAATTTCTTCCACTTAGAACAAGCATGCAAGCTCACTAAACATGTTATCTACAGCAGCAAAATATTCAAGATATACTCAACCAAATGAAATTCTAATTGGACAATCAAAGGAGTCACATACCAAGGAGTAAATGTGCCAAATTTCAGACAGAAATCTGGGCTGAGCAAGGAGATCGAAAAATCGCGAGTTCTTGAGCAGAAACACGAGTGAGAGAAACTTGGTACGAGTTTTTTCGGGAGAGAGAAGGTGCTGGGAGGAAGAGATGGTGTAGTGGGGCAAGGGGTGGCCCACACCACATGGTGGCGCGGCCCCCTTGCTGGCCGCGCCAGCCTATGGTGTGGCACCCCCTGGTGCCCCACAGGTCATCCTCTGGTGCTCCCAGGTGCCTCGTCGAAAAATAGGACCAACGGTGTAATTTTTGTAATTTTTAGAGAACTTTGAAAAATGCACATTTCTGGGTATTAAATTAATGATTACTGCGCAGGAAAATGATTTCTAAAATCTTAAATGACTAAAGCATATTGCAAAATAAAAGTGCTACAGCAAGTAAAATAGGTGAAGGGAGAGAGAAAGAAAGAAGTGTTGTTTAACTCTCCTATGCAATAAAATATACTTGTTAACAAGGTTGATCAAGTCTTGCTATCAAATAGATTTTATATGACATAAGAAGAAATAAACCCCAAATCAATCATGTTACCTTATATTGAATTGATATGGATCCAATCACAAGAGTTTGATATTCTTCTTTAGGCTCATATACAGGACAATCAATGGATCCCACTTTGATAGTTTTCACATTAAAAATTGTATTGACTCCACATACTTTATCAATCCTCTTGGGAAAATAGACAGTGTGTTCCTTATTATCAACATTAAAAGTAACCATGCCTTTATTGCAATCAATAACAGCCCCTGCAGTATTAAGAAAGGGTCTTCCAAGAATAATGGACATATTATCATCTTCAGGCATTTCCAACACAACAAAATCAGTTAATATCAAGCAATGCTGAGTAACTTGAACAGGAACATTTTCACATAAACCAACAGGAATAGCAGTAGATTTATCAGCCATTTGCAAAGATATATCAGTTGGTATCAATTTATCTAAATCAAGTCTCTTATAAAGAGAAAAAGGCATCACACTCACACCTGCTCCCAAATCACATAGAGCAGTTCTAACATAATTATTCTTGATGGAACAAGGAATAGTCGGTATACCTGGGTCGCCCAACTTCTTTGGAATCTTACCATTGAAGGAGTAATTAGCGAGCATAGTAGAAATTTCCTCATTGGGGACTTTCCTTTTGTTAGTAACAATATCTTTCATATACTTTGAATAAGGAGGCAATTTAATAGCATCAGTCAAAGGGATTTGCAGAAATAAAGGTTTCATCCAATCACAAAATTTATTATAATGTTCCTCCTCCTTTGATTTTAGTTTCTTAGCAGGAAAAGGCATTTGCTTTTGAACCCAAGGTTCTCTTTCATTACCATGTTTCTCAGTAATAAAATCTTCTTTAGTGTACTTTTTATTTTTAGCAGGCTTTTCAGGTTCTTTTTCAATTTCTTCTTTATCAGGAGTATCATTCTTATCATTATCTTCCTCATGTTCATTACCACTTTCAGTTTCAGCATCAGAAATAGAAATACTATTAGGATCATTAACAGGTTCAGAGGATTCTACAACATTCTTATGTTTCTTTTTCTTTTTCTTAGAATGAGCACTAGTTTTAATTGGTTGAGAATCTTGTTCAATTCTTTTGGGATGCCCTTCAGGATATAGAGGATCCTGGGTAGAAGCACCACCTCTAGTTGTTACTTCATAAGCATGTTTTTCTTTAGAATTATTTCCTAACAAGTCATTTTGCACTTTAGTAAGTTGATCAATTTGAGTTTGAACCATTTGAAAATGTTTAACAAGTATCTTAACATCATTGGAGGTTCTCTCCACAATACCATGCAATTCACTAATAGCTCGGGAATTTTCCATTAAATGATTCTCTATTCTCATATTAAAATTTTCTTGCTTAACAATATAATTATCAAATTCATCTAAACATTGAGCAGGAGATTTTGAATACGGAATATCTTCTCTAGTAAAGTGTTGAAGCGAGTGTACCTCAATCATGGATGAAGGGGGAATTGTCTCACATATATCTTCTATAGGAGGTAAATTCTTCACATCTTCAGGTTTAATACCCTTCTCCTTAAGAGACTTCTTGGCTTCCCTCATATCTTCATCATTCAATTTAATCATACCCCTCTTCTTCACTATCGGTGTCGGGGTTGGTTCAGGTGTAGACCAATCATCATGATTCCGGCCTATTTTAGCCAATAATTCTTCAGCGTCGTCTGGAGTTCTTTTCCTGAAAACACAACCAGCACAACTATCCAGGTATGCCCTAGACTCAATAGTTAGTCCACTATAAAATATATCAAGTAAATCATGCTTTTCCAAATCATGGTCAGGCTGAGCTCTAATAAGAGAGCAAAATCTCGCCCAAGCCTCAGGCAATTTCTCTCCATCCTCCTGGTCAAAATTATAAATTCTCTGCAAAGCAGCATGTTGAGCACTAGCAGGAAAGTATTTCCGAAAGAAAATATCACGCAAATCAGTTGGACTTTTAATAGAACCAGGAGGCAAATTATTATACCAAGTTTTAGCATCATCCTTTAATGAGAACGGAAAAATTTTAGCAACAAAATAAGTACGCATCTTGACATCATCAGAAAACACACCACTAAGAGTAGATAACTCAGTCAAGTGTTCAACAGCACTTTCTTTTTCAGTACCACAAAAGGGTGTTTTCTCAACAATAGCTATATGAGATAGATCAAGAGAAAAATCATAATCTTTATCCCTAATGTTTATAGGAGATGTGGCAAATTTAGGATCAGGAGATGGTGTATATCTAACAGCATGTTCTGCAAGCAACTTTTTAATTTTTCTTGCATCAGTAGTAGCCTTGCATTTTTCAATAAAATCATTATCAAGCTCTACATAATCCTCATCAAGATCATCACTAGAATATTCAACAGACTCAGGTGAATTAACAGGTGTAGCAGCATTAGGAGTTTCAGTATTTTCAATTTGTCTAGACTTAGCAATTGTAGCATCTAGAAAAGATCCCAATGAACCACTATCATCAAGCACAGCAGAAACATTATCAATATTATGAGAATTTTCAGATTCAGCAGAAGTACCAGCACGCGAAGCATGTGGCGGTGAAACAAGTTTATCAATCACAGATGGTGAATCAAGAGCAGCAGAGGTACTCAGAGTTGTACCTTTTCTTGTAGTGGATGGTAATATGGCGATCTTAGTATCGCGAGGTTTACCCATAATGGAGAATTTGCAGCGAACAATATCAATCCAAGTGAACTTACAAATAAAGCTATGCTCCCCGGCAACGGCGCCAGAAAATAGTCTTGATGACCCACAAGTATAGGGGATCGCAACAGTCTTCGAGGGAAGTATTACCCAATTTATTGATTCGACACAAGGGGAGACAAAGAATACTTGTAAGCCTTAACAGCGGAGTTGTCAATTCAGCTGCACTGGAAACAGACTTGCTCGCAAGAGTTTATCAGTAGTATTTTATGGCAGTGGAAATAGTGAAATAACAAAGCGGTGAAATAAAGACAGCAGTAGTGATTATAGTAAACAGCAGGATTAAAATACTGTAGGCACAGGGACGGATTTAACGGGCGTTGCATGGATGAGAGAAACTCATATAACAATCAAAGCATGGGCATTTGCAGATAATAATAAAACAGTATCCAAGTACTAATCAATCAATAGGCATGTGTTCCAATTTAGTCGTACGTGCTCGCAATGAGAAACTTGCACAACATCTTTTGTCCTACCAGCCGGTGGCAGCCGGGCCTCTAGGGAAACTACTGGATATTAAGGTACTCCTTTTAATAGAGTACCGGAGCAAAGCATTAACACTCCGTGAACACATGTGATCCTCACATCACTACCATCCCCTCCGGTTGTCCCGATTTCTGTCACTTCGGGGCCATTGGTTCCGGACAGCGACGTGTGTATACAACTTGCAGGTAAGACCATAAACAATGAATATCTTCATGAAACAATAACATGTTCAGATCTGAGATCATGGCACTCGGGCCCTAGTGACAAGCATTAAGCATAACAAGTTGCAACAATATCATAAAAGTGACATCTACGGATACTAGGCACTATGCCCTAACATTCTTATGACTATTACATGACCAATCTCATCCAATCCCTACCATCCCCTTCAGCCTACAGCGGGGGAATTACTCACACATGGATGGGGGAAACATTGCTGGTTGATGGAGAGGCGTTGGCGGTGATGGCGGTGAAGATCTCCTCCAATTCCCCGTCCCGGCGGAGTGCCAGAACGGAGACTTACGGCTCCCGCGACGGAGTTTCGCGATGTGGCGGCTCTCTGGAGGGTTTCTGGCGATGTCGACTTCTCCCTGTGCGTTTTTAGGTCGAACCCGATAAGTAGTCCAAAGGGGGGCGTCGGAGGCCGGCCGAGGGGGCCACACCATAGGGCCGCGCGGGCCCCCCTGGGCCGCGCCGCCTTATGGTGTGGGGCCCTCGGGCCTCCACCTCCTTCGCCCTTCTGGCTCCGTCAATATTTTGGTAAAATAGGGCCATCTGAAGAAATTCCGAGGATTTTCCCGAAAGTTGGATTTCTGCACAAAAACGAGACAATTCTGCTGAAAACAGCGTTAGTCCGTGTTAGTTGTATCCAAAATACACAAATTAGAGGCAAAACAATAGCAAAAGTGTTCGGGAAAGTAGATACGTTTTGGACGTATCAAAAACTTCTAACAATGAATTGAGTATATATGTGGATATATTCGATAAGGAAGAAGTTTGAAACATTTGAATGGATTCAAATAAATTTCAGCATAAAGTAGAAATCATCGTAATAGAAAAGTCAAATATCTATGATTGGATCATAGTGGAAATATTTGAATTACGAGTTTTAGCGAACATCTAAGAGAGTTATGAAGTTGTTCTACAACTCACGTTTCTTGGAGTATCATAGTGATGATGGAGTATCCGAGAGATGTATCCAAACCTTGTTGGGTCAATGATGATATAAAATATATAGATGCCATTATATTTTGTGGATTATGCTTTAGAGACTACCGCTTTTACACTAAATAGAGCATCATCATAATCCGTTGAAATGACACCATACGAGTTATGGCATGGGTATAAACCCTAATAGTCCTTTCTTAAATTTTGGTATGCATAGCATAAGTAAATAAGTTTACAACCAAAATCGGATGAATGTCTTTGTTGGTTATCCCAGAGAATTGATTGGGAATTCTTTCCACTATAAAGTCAAAGACAAAAGTGTTTGTCGATGTTTCTTACTTATTTCAAAGAAATTGTTTCTAGCGAAGTATTTGAGTGGGAGGACAATGGAACTTGATAAGGTTTATGAACCTGAGCATGATGATCAGAGTAGCACAGCATCGGAAATGGTTCCGGGAAGCAGCTACGAAGATCATGGCTTCCATGTCTATAAAGTGTTATAGTCATGGAGATCAAAGTACCTATTGAACCTTGTAGATATGGTTTACTTTGTGATCAAATAAATGATTTGTGAACAAAGGATTGATTTTGAACAATGATAAACCAACTACATACAAAGAAGTTATGATGGGCCCTGACTCCGTTAAAATGGCTATGCGCCATGAAATCCAAGATAGATGAGTACTTTTTGAAAGCATATGGATCTATAAAATATATGGACTTGGATACAATATCCTTAAAGAAGCTTGACTTATCGAAAAGTTGTTTACGACAAAGTTCAAAGAGTTGACTACGATAAGATTAGATCTTCCGTGGCAATGCTTATAGTCTATGTGGATTATTCTAGTAATCGCTACATATTTCTTTTATGAGATATGATAGTAGGATGGCAGAAATACATTCCTTACCAGAAGTATGTATGAAGGATGTATACCAGATACAACCAAGAGTTTTGCTGGTCCGTGGAATACTAGATAGGTATACAAACTTCAATTGGATGAAGTAAGTATCGCGGAGTTGGAATCTTCACCGGATGAAATAATCAAAGAGTTTTGATTTCATCAGAAATGATGAAGATGCTTGCATTTGCAAGAAATTAAGTGGGAGCGCTGAGACATATTTATAATACTTTATGTAGATGACATATCGTTGATTAAAAATAATGTAATCATGTACTTGATGTGATTAAAAGGTTTCATTGATAATTAATTTCAATGAAAGGATATGGACTGAAACATATTTAGTGTCAAGATCTATGAAGATAGATTGAAACACATAATAAGTTTAAGTCAAGGTACATAGAATGGATATTGAAGTGGTTCAATATAAAAGTGTTAAGAAAGTGTTCTTTTCATGTGAAGGTTTAACAAGACTTCGGTGTATTTGACACTCGATGAGTAAAAACACATGAGTGATTTTAGATCACAAATAATATGTACAAAGTCAGATGTCCTGTGCTCTAAATTGTTACGAGCATATACCAGAATGATTCATGTAATGATCATTGGACAACAGTAAGAATATCCCTGAGTGCTTTAGAAGAACCAAGGATATATAAATATAGTTTTTATATGGAGTAATGACAAACAAATCGCTGTAAGGTGTTGCACCGATATTAGTTTGGTCACATATAAAAATAAAAATTTCAATCTCAATTAGGCTAAGAGTTATAAGGTAGCACAATGAGCTAGAACAAGTCTATGCTAGATTTGGATGAGTTCTAAATATTGTGACGGATTCTACAAACGAAGGCAGAGTATGTCATTGTTTTGACAATGACCGAGGATGTTAAGTCGAGAAGTTCTTTGAGAACTTGGTGTAGTTCCGATAGTGTCAGAACTTTGAAGCTATATTGTATGTGACAATATTAGTGACTTATTTCAGACCGCGGAATTAAGGTTCCACCAGAGGACTAAGCATATACAATTAATGCCGACTCATTTGGAAAATGAGTGATGCGTTGAGACGCAAATGAATTGCAAAATACATACGTTTCTGAGCGTGTCAGATCCGTTGACTAAAACCTCTCCCGTGAGCAAAACATGATAAGCACCAGAAGGCCAAGGTGTTATATCTTTTCAAATGTAAACTAGATTATTGACTCTAGTGCAAGTGGGAGACTGTTGGAGATATGCCCAAGAGGCAATAATAAAATGGTTATTATAATATATCTTTGTGTTTATGATAATGTTTGCATACCATGCTATAATTGTATTAACCGAAACATTGATACATGTGTGTTATGTAAACAACAAGGAGTCCCTAGTAAGCCTCTTGTATAACTAGCTTGTTGATTAATGGATGATCATGGTTTCGTGATCATGAACATTGGATGTTATTAATAACAAGGTTATGTCATTAGGTGAATGATATAATGGACACACACCCAAATGAGCGTAGCATAAGATCAAGTCATTAAGTTCAATTTGCTATAAGCTTTCGATACATAGTTGCCTAAGTCCTTCGACCATGAGATCATGTAAATCACTTACACCGGAAGGGTACTTTGATTACATCAAACGCCATTGCGTAAATGGGTGGTTATAAAGATGGGATTAAGTATTCGGAAAGTGTGAGTTGAGGCATATGGATCAATAGTGGGATTTGTCCATCCCGATGACGGATAGATATACTCTGGGCCCTCTCGGTGGAATGTCATCTGATTAGCTTGCAAGCATATGAATGGTTCATAAGAGATCACATACCACGTACGAGTAAAGAGTACTTGTCGGTAACGAGGTTGAACAAGGTATGGAGATACCGATGATCGAACCTCGGACAAGTAAAATATCGCGTGACAAAGGGAATCGGCATCGTATGTAAATGGTTCAATCGATCACTAAGTCATCGTTGAATATGTGGGAGCCATTATGGATCTCCAGATCCCGCTATTGGTTATTGCTCGGAGAGGAGTCTCGACCATGTCTGCATAGTTCGCGAACCGTAGGGTGACGCGCTTAAGGTTCGATGTCGCATAAGTAGATTTGAATATGGTATGGAGACGAAGTTTGTTCGGAGTCTCGGATGTGATCCAGGATGTCACGAGGAGGTCCGGAATAGTCCGGAGAATAAGATTCATATAAGGGAAGTTGATTTCTAGGTTTCGGAAAAGTTCGGGATTTTTCCGGTGGATGACCGGGAAGGTTCTAGAAGGTTCCGGGGGTCCCACCAGTGGGCCCACGACCCTAGGAGGCCTAGCATGGGCCGAGGGGGTGCTCCCTAGCCTAATGGGCCAGGGGCACATGCCCCTCAAGGCCCAGCCGGCCAACCCCTAGGGTTTTCCCCAAAACCCTAGGGGGGATCAACTTGGGGGGGAAGAAATCCTCTTCCCCCCACTTGGCCGCCGCCCCCTAACCCTAGATGGGAAAGGGGGCCACCCCAGCCGACCCTCCCCCTATATAAAGAGGGGAGGGGGTGGCCGGCCACCATCCCCTTGATTTGCCCCCTCCTCTGGCCGCCTCTCTCCTACCTCCGGCTTGGCGAAGCCCTGCAGCTTTTCTTCCTCCACCACCACCACCACGCCGTCGTGCTGCTGGGATTTGGAGGAGATCTACCACACCTCCGCTGCCCGCTGGAACGGGGAGAGGAAGGGCTACATCGACACCGTACGCGCGACCGAGTACGGAAGTGCTGCCGGATTGCAGCACTGGGGATGATCGTCTACACCAACAACGAGATCTGATCTCGTAGGCTTTGGAAATCATCAAGGGTTAGTATCTTGTCAATCTCGTTGCTTCGATCTTGTAGATTAGATCTTGGGTGTTCCATAGATTAGATCTTGGATTTATTCGTCTTGCGGTAGGAAAATTTTTGTTTTCTATGCTACGAACCCCATCAACTACCTCATCAACCGGACTCCCAAGAGCGGCTCCCATGAATTATTTGCATGTTTATGTGGCACTCCTTCCAACCTTTCTTACACAAACCATGGCTAACCGAATCCTCGGGTGCCTGCCAACAATCACATACCACGAAGGAGTGCCTTTTTATTTAAGTTTTATTATGATGATGACACTCCCCCAACCTTTGCTTACACAAGCCATGGCTAACCGAATCCTTCGGGTGCCGTCCAACAATCACAAACCATGGAGGAGTGTCTATTTAAGTTAATTAATTCGGGACTGGGAATCCCATTGCCAGCTCTTTTTGCAAAATTATTGGATAAGCGGATGTGCCACTAGTCCATATGAGAGTCCGTCAAAAGTAAATGACAAGGTTGAAAGCTAAACACCACATACTTCCTCATGAGCTATGAAACATTAACACAAATTGAGAAGCATTTTGAAAGTTTTAAAGGTAGCGCATGAGAATTTACTTGGAATGGTTTGAAATGCCATGCATAGGTATTTATGGTGGACACTTTGGAACAACTTGGTTTTCAGGTGTTTGGAAGCACGAGCGGCGTTCCCGCTCAGTACAAGTGAAGGCTAGCAAAAGACTAGGGAGCGACAAATCAAGAGAGCAATAACTGTCATAATCATGCTTGCGGCAAAATAAATTAACGGAGGCATAAAAGTGATACAAGAACTCTGAAGCAAAGTAGATCAGCGAGGCTTAATTGACTTTTGTTTTAGTCATATGCATGCGTGAGCATGTGCCAAGTCGATTCAAGTGAATTATTCAGAGGAGGATACCACAATGCCATACTTACTTATGAATAAAACAATGCAAGCGAACATCCATGACATGCTACTCATATTAATAAATTGGAGCTAAACATGAGAGATCATGAACTACTAGACTTTCTCACATAACATATACCTCACATGAACCAAATAAGCATGCTCACATGGATGAGTATATGTACAAAAATGAAAACAAATAGAGTTCATACCAGCCTCTCACCACAATCCAATTGTTGTAGATCGTCATTATTGCCTTTCACTTGTGTAGCTTGGATAATATGAAATGAAAACCACGCTCCAGCCACCGAAGACCATTGAACTCATGATGAACTTTACAAACCAAAGAAGAACAACAAATATTTTTGGTGTTTTCGAATTGGAAACAAGAACAAAAGAAACAAACAAACAAAGCAAAATCTTTTTGGGTTTTCTCATAGCAAACCAACGATAGCAAATAAAGTAAACTAAGAGCAAAGAACCAAATAAACAAATGGTGAAGAGAAACAACAGAAATATTTTTGGTCTTTTTGTGTTTTAGGAAAGAAACAAGGCGAAAACAAAAGAATGCAAACTAACAGAAACACAGAAAAGCAGGATGACAGAAATCTGCCAAATCCTGACAGCAGTACAGAAATCGAAATTAACAAAAATCTTCCATTGCTCAGCTCAAAAAGTGTTCAACTAATGAAAGTTAGATAACAACCTGGGGCACATGCTCAAAAATTGGCTGTGCGTACGAATTTTTTTGGTAACAGCCTAGAATCTGTTTTTGGACAGCACTTCCCCAAATATCATCTCCCTCTCATTAGAAAACCACTCTAAGAAACTAAACAAGTATGTACAAGTATCCAGCAACCATAATATGCAAAGAATGAGTGATGTCGGTATACCTCCCCCCAAGCTTAGGCTTTTGGCCTAAGTGGAGTTCATTCCCAACGAGGGTCGGAGTTCCACGCCGGTGGATCATACATGGAGTGATAATAGGGCCCCTGCGCAGAAGAATGTCGTGGAGGTTCCACATGACCATAATGTTGATATGAGGAGCTCGCTGCATCGGATGGAGAGTCGAGGTGTGATACGTCTCCAACGTATCGATAATTTCTTATGTTCCATGCTACATTATTGATGATATCTACATGTTTTATGCACATTATATGTCGTATTTACGCATTTTCTGGAACTAACCTATTAACAAGATGCCAAAGAGCCTTGTTTTCTGCTGTTTTTGGTTTCAGAAATCCTAGTAACGAAATATTCTCGGAATTGGACGAAATCAACGCCCAGGGTCCTATTTTTGCACGAAGCTTCCAGAGGACCGAAGGAGAGTCGAAGTGGGGCCATGAGGTGGCGACACCACAGCGGCGCGGCCAGGCCCTAGCCGCGCCGACCTATGGTGTGGGCCCTCGTGCCGCCTCTTGACCTGCCCTTCCGCCTACAAATAGCCTCCGTCGCGAAAACCCCAAGACCGAGAGCCACGATACGGAAAACCTTCCAGAGACGCGCCGCCGCGAATCCCATCTCGGGGATTCAGGAGATCGCCTCCGGCACCTGCCGGAGAGGGGATTCATCTCCCGGAGGACTCTACACCGCCATGGTCGCCTCCGGAGTGATGAGTGAGTAGTTCACCCCTGGACTATGGGTCCATAGCAGTAGCTAGATGGTCGTCTTCTCCTAATTGTGCTTCATTGTTGGATCTTGTGAGCTGCCTAACATGATCAAGATCATCTATCTGTAATACTATATGTTGTGTTTGTCGGGATCCGATGAATAGAGAATGCTATGTTATGGTGATTATCAATCTATTGTTTATGTGTTGTTTATGATATTGCATGCTCTCCGTTATTAGTAGAGGCTCTGGCCAAGTTTTTGCTCTTAACTCCAAGAGGGAGTATTTATGCTCGATAGTGGGTTCATGCCTTCATTGACACCTGGGACAGTGACAGAAAGTTCTAAGGTTGTGATGTGCTGTTGCCACTAGGGATAAAACATTGATTCTATGTCTAAGGATGTAGTTGTCGATTACATTACGCACCATACTTAATGCAATTGTCTGTTGCTTTGCAACTTAATACTGAATGGGGTTCGGATGATAACCTGAAGGTGGACTTTTTAGGCATAGATGCAGTTGGATGGCGGTCTATGTACTTTGTCATAATGCCCAATTAAATCTCACTATATTTATCATATCATGTATATGCATTGTTATGCCCTTCTCTATTTGTCAATTGCCCGACTGTAATTTGTTCACCCAACATGCTTTTATCTTATGGGAGAGACACCTCTAGTGAACTGACCCCGGTCCTATTCTTTACATCGCATACAATCTACTGCAATTGTTCTTTACTGTTTTCTTGCAAACAATCATCTTCCACACAATACGGTTAATCCTTTGTTACAGCAAGCCGGTGAGATTGACAACCTCACTGTTTCGTTGGGGCAAAGTACTTTGGTTGTGTTGTGCAGGTTCCACGTTGGAATCCCTGTTGTTGCGCCGCATCACATTTCGCCACCATCAACCTTCAACGTGCTTCTTGGCTCCTCCTGGTTCGATTAAACCTTGGTTTCTTTCTGAGGGAAAACTTGCCACTGTGCGCATCATACCTTCCTCTTGGGGTTCCCAACGGACGTGTACATTTACGCGCATCAAGCCTGTTTTCTGGCGCCGTTGCCGGGGAGATCAAGACACGCTGCAAGGGGAGTCTCCACTTCTCAATCTCTTTACTTTGTTTTTGTCTTGCTTTATTTTATTTACTACTTTGTTTCCTGCACCTAAACAAAACACAAAAAAATTAGTTGCTAGTTTTACTTTATTTACTGTCTTGCTCTCCATATCAAAAACACAAAAAAATTAGTTACTTGCATTTACTTTATCTAGTTTGCTTTATTTACTGTTGCTAAAATGAATACCCCTGAAAATACTAAGTTGTGTGACTTCACAAATGCAAATAATAATGATTTCCTATGCACACCTATTGCTCCACCTGCTACTACAGCAGAATTCTTTGAAATTAAACCTGCTTTACTGAACCTGGTTATGAGAGATCAATTTTCTGGTGTTAGTTCTGATGATGCTGCTGCCCATCTTAATAATTTTGTTGAACTTTGTGAAATGCAAAAGTATAAGGATGTAGATGGTGATATTATTAAATTGAAAGTGTTTCCTTTCTCATTAAGAGGAAGAGCTAAAGATTGGTTGCTATCTTTGCCTAAGAATAGTATTGATTCATGGACTAAATGTAAGGATGCTTTTATTGGTAGATATTATCCTCCCGCTAAAATTATATCTTTGAGAAGTAGCATAATGAATTTTAAGCAATTAGATACTGAACATGTTGCTCAAGCATGGGAGAGAATGAAAACTTTGGTAAAGAATTGCCCAACTCATGGACTGACTACTTGGATGATCATCCAAACCTTCTATGCAGGACTAAATTTTTCTTCGCGGAATTTATTGGATTCAGCTGCTGGAGGTACCTTTATGTCCATCACTTTGGGGGCGGCTACAAAACTTCTTGATGATATGATGATAAATTACTCTGAATGGCACACGGAAAGAGCTCCACAAGGTAAGAAGGTAAATTCTGTTGAAGAAACCTCTTCCTTGAGTGATAAGATTGACGTGATTATGTCTATGCTTGTGAATGGTAGATCTAATGTTGATCCAAATAATGTTCCTTTAGCTTCATTGGTTGCTCAAGAAGAAAATGTTGATGTGAATTTCATTAAAAATAATAATTTCAACAACAATGCTTATAGGAACAATTCTGGTAATAACTATAGGCCATATCCTTCTGCTAATGGTAATAGTTATGGTAATTCTTATGGGAATTCTTACAACAATAATAGGAGTGTACCCTCTGGTCTTGAAGCTATGCTTAAAGAATTTATTAGTACACAAACTGCTTTTAACAAATCTGTTGAGGAAAAGCTTGATAAAATTGATATTATTGCTTCTAGAGTTGATAGACTTGCCTCTGACGTTAATCTTTTAAAATTGAAAGTTATGCCTAATAATGATATTGATAATAAGATTACTAATACAGCAAATGCCATCCAAGTTAGAATTAATGAGAATATAAGATTAATGGCTGAATTGCGTGCTAGGTGGGATAGAGAAGAAAATGAAAAACTAGCTAAAGAGAATAATGTAGCTAAAGTTTGGACTATTACCACCATTAGTAATGATAATGATTCACATGTTGCTGCACCTCCTACTATCAATGGTAAAATAATTGGTGTTGGCAATGTTTCTACTCCTAGTGCAAAGCGTACAAAACTGCTTGTGATAAAACTGCTGAAATTTTTTCCAACCTTGGGAACAATGATCCCATTGCTGTAGCTCATAATGATTTAGATTTTGATGATTGACACATCTCTGAAGTTATAAAGTTCTTACAAAAACTTGCTAAAAATCCTAATGCTAGTGCTATAAATTTAGCCTTTACAAAACATATTACAAATGCTCTCATAAAAGCTAGAGAAGAGAAACTAAAACTTGAAACTTCTATTCCTAGAAAGTTAGAAGATGGTTGGGAGCCCATCATTAAAATGAAATTCAATGACTTTGAATGTAATGCTTTATGTGATCTTGGTGCAAGTATTTCTGTTATGCCTAAAAATATTTATGATATGCTTGACTTGCCACCATTGAAGAATTGTTATTTGGATGTTAATCTTGCCGATAATGTTAAAAAGAAACCTTTGGGGAGGATTGATAATGTGCGCATTATGGTTAACAATAACCTTGTCCCCGTTGATTTTGTTGTCTTGGATATCGAATGCAATGCATCTTGTCCTATTGTGTTGGGAAGACCTTTTCTTCGAACCGTTGGTGCTGTTATTGATATGAGGGAAGGTAATATTAAATATCAATTTCCTCTCAAGAAAGGTATGGAACACTTCCCTAGAAAGAGAATGAAGTTGCCTTTTGATTCTATTATTAGAACAAGTTATGATGTTGATGCTTCTACTCTTGATGTTACTTGATTTGCACTTTCTGCGCCTAGCTGAAAGGCGTTAAAGAAAAGCGCTTATGGGAGACAACCCATGTTTTTACTACAGTACTTTATTTTATATTTGAGTCTTGGAAGTTGTTTACTACTGTAGCAACCTCTCCTTATCATGTTTTTGTGCCAAGTAAAGTTTCTATGTTAAAGTTGATGTTATATTTGGGATCGCTGCGCAGAAACAGCATTGCTGTCTGTCACGAATCTGGGCACAAGTCTCTGTAGAAAATTCGAAAAAATCTGCCAATTTACGAGCGTGATCCTCAGATATGTACGCAACTTTCATTAGTTTTGAGTTTTTCCATTTGAGCAAGTCTGGTGCCATTTTAAAATTCGTCTTTACGGACTGTTCTGTTTTTGACAGATTCTGCCTTTTATTTCGCATTGCCTCTTTTGCTATGTGGGATGAATTTCTTTGATCCATTAATGTCCAGTAGCTTTATGCAATGTCCAGAAGTGTAAAAAATGATTGTGTTACCTCTGAATATGTGAATTATTAATTATGCACTAACCCTCTAATGAGTTTGCTTGAAGTTTGGTGTGAAGGAAGTTTTCAAGGGTCAAGAGAGGAGTATGATATACTATGATCAAGAGGAGTGAAAGCTCTAAGCTTGGGGATGCCCCGTGGTTCATCCCTGCATATTTTAAGAAGACTCAAGCGTCTAAGCTTGGGGATGCCCAAGGCATCCTTCTTCATCGACAACATCATCGGTTCCTCCCCGAAACTATATTTTTATTCGGTCACATCTTGTGTTCTTTACTTGGAGCGTCGTTTTGTTTTTGTTTTTGTTTGAATAAAATGGATCCTAGCATTCACTTTGTGGGGAGAGACACGCTCCGCTGTTGCATATGGACAAATATGTCCTTAGGCTTTACTCATAATGTTCAAGGCGAAGTTTCTTCTTCGTTAAATTGTTATATGGTTGGAATTGGAAAATGCTACATGTAGTAATTCTAAAATGTCTTGGATAATGTGATACTTTGCAATTGTTGTGCTCATGATTAAGCTCTTGCATCATATACTTTGCACCCATTAATGAAGAAATACATAGAGCTTGCTAAAATTTGATTTGCATATTTGGTCTCTCTAAGGTCTAGATAATATCTAGTATTGAGTTTTGAACAACAAGGAAGACGGTGTAGAGTCTTATAATGTTTACAATATGTCTTTTATGTGAGTTTTGCTGCACCGGTTCATCCTTGAGTTTGCTTCAAATAACCTTGCTAGCCTAAACCTTGTATCGAGAGGGAATACTTCTCATGCATCCAAAATCCTTGAGCCAACTACTATGCCATTTGTGTCCACCATACCTACCTACTACATGGTATTTCTCCGCCATTCCAAAGTAAATTGCTTGAGTGCTACCTTTAAAATTCCATCATTCGCCTTTGCAATATATAGCTCATGGGACAAAATAGCCTTAAAAACTATCGTAGTATTGAATATGTACTTATGCACTTTATCTCTTATTAAGTTGCTTGTTGTGCGATAACCATGCTTCTGGGGACGCCATCAATTACTCTTTATTGAATATCATGTGAGTTGCTATGCATGTCCGTCTTGTCTGAAGTAAGAGGGATCTACCACCTTAATGGTTGGAGCATGCATATTGTTAGAGAAGAACATTGGGCCGCTAACTAAAGCCATGAATCATGGTTGAAGTTTCAGTTTTGGACATATATCCTCAATCTCATATGAGAATAATAATTGTTGCTACATGCTTATGCATTAAAGAGGAGTCCATTATCTGTTGTCCATGTTGTCCCGGTATGGATGTCTAAGTTGAGAATAATCAAAAGCAAGAAATCCAAAATGCGAGCTTTCTCCTTAGACCTTTGTACAGGCGGCATGGAGGTACCCCTTTGTGACACTTGGTTGAAACATGGCATTGCGAAGATCCGGTAGTCCAAGCTAAGTAGGACAAGGTGCGGGCACTATTAGTATACTATGCATGAGGCTTGCAACTTGTAAGATATAATTTACATAACTCATATGCTTTATTACTACCGTTGACAAAATTGTTTCATGTTTTCAAAATAAAAGCTCTAGCACAAATATAGCAATCGATGCTTTCCTCTTTGAAGGACCTTTCTTTTACTTTTATTGTTGAGTCAGTTTACCTATCTCCCTCCACCTTAAGAAGCAAACACTTGTGTGAACTATGCATTGATTCCTACATACTTGCATATTGCACTTGTTATATTACTCTATGTTGACAATATCCATGAGATATACATGTTATAAGTTGAAAGCAACCGCTGAAAATTAATCTTCCTTTGTGTTGCTTCAACACCTTTACTTTGATTTATTGCTTTGTGAGTTAACTCTTATGCAAGACTTATTGATGCTTGTCTTGAAGTACTATTCATGAAAAGTCTTTGCTTTATGATTCACTTGTTTACTCATGTCATTACCATTGTTTTGATCGCTGCATTCATTACATATGTTTACAAATAGTATGATCAAGATTATGATGGCATGTCACTTCAGAAATTATCTTTGTTATCGTTTTACCTGCTCGGGACGAGCAGAACTAAGCTTGGGGATGCTGATACGTCTCCAACGTATCGATAATTTCTTATGTTCCATGCTACATTATTGATGATATCTACATGTTTTATGCACATTATATGTCGTATTTACGCATTTTCGGAACTAACCTATTAACAAGATGCCGAAGAGCCAGTTGTTTTTCTGTTTTTGGTTTCGAAATCCTAGTAACGAAATATTCTCGAATTGGACGAAATCAACGCCCAGGGTCCTATTTTTGCACGAAGCTTCCAGAAGACCGAAGGAGAGTCGAAGTGGGGCCACGAGGTGGCGACACCACAGGGCGGCACGGCCCAGGCCCTGGCCGCGCCGACCTATGGTGTGGGCCCTCGTGCCGCCTCTTGACCTGCCCTTCCGCCTACAAATAGCCTCCGTCGCGAAACCCCAGTACCGAGAGCCACGATACGGAAAACCTTCCAGAGACGCCGCCGCGAATCCCATCTCGGGGGATTCAGGAGATCGCCTCCGGCACCCTGCCGGAGAGGGGATTCATCTCCCGGAGGACTCTACACCGCCATGGTCGCCTCCGGAGTGATGAGTGAGTAGTTCACCCTGGACTATGGGTCCATAGCAGTAGCTAGATGGTCGTCTTCTCCTAATTGTGCTTCATTGTTGGATCTTGTGAGCTGCCTAACATGATCAAGATCATCTATCTGTAATACTATATGTTGTGTTTGTCGGGATCCGATGAATAGAGAATGCTATGTTATGGTGATTATCAATCTATTGTTTATGTGTTGTTTATGATCTTGCATGCTCTCCGTTATTAGTAGAGGCTCTGGCCAAGTTTTTGCTCTTAACTCCAAGAGGGAGTATTTATGCTCGATAGTGGGTTCATGCCTTCATTGACACCTGGGACAGTGACAAAAGTTCTAAGGTTGTGATGTGCTGTTGCCACTAGGGATAAAACATTGATTCTATGTCTAAGGATGTAGTTGTCGATTACATTACGCATCATACTTAATGCAATTGTCTGTTGCTTTGCAACTTAATACCTGAATGGGGTTCGGATGATAACCTGAAGGTGGACTTTTTAGGCATAGATGCAGTTGGATGGCGGTCTATGTACTTTGTCGTAATGCCCAATTAAATCTCACTATATTTATCATATCATGTATATGCATTGTTATGCCCTTCTCTATTTGTCAATTGCCCGACTGTAATTTGTTCACCCAACATGCTTTTATCTTATGGGAGAGACACCTCTAGTGAACTATGGACCCGGTCCTATTCTTTACATCGCATACAATCTACTGCAATTGTTATTTACTGTTTTCTTGCAAACAATCATCTTCCACACAATACGGTTAATCCTTTGTTACAGCAAGCCGGTGAGATTGACAACCTCACTGTTTCGTTGGGGCAAAGTACTTTGGTTATGTTGTGCATGTTCCACGTTGGCGCCGGAATCCCTGTTGTTGCGCCGCATCACATTTCGCCACCATCAACCTTCAACGTGCTTCTTGGCTCCTCCTGGTTCGATTAAACCTTGGTTTCTTTCTGAGGGAAAACTTGCCACTGTGCGCATCATACCTTCCTATTGGGGTTCCCAACGGACGTGTACATTTACGCGCATCAGGGTGCTCCTCGGCCTCCTCCGTGCCTTCCCTTGCACGATGGCCTTCCCTTTCTATGTATGCATTTAGCTCATTTTCTGTGATCGACCACCCTTTCCTGGCATCAAGGTTAAGCAGAGCAGGTGCAGGCAATCGTACTAGTTTTTCAATTTTCTTAGTTATTCTCCAATTTTTCTTATACAAAGTTATCCTATAATGCAGGTTGTTCAAATTAGATGCATCTGAAATAAACTCATGTTTAATCATGGAAACAACATCAAGTTTCTCTATGGAAAGCGGAATATCTAGATGGTGAGGTTCTACACCATGCATAGCTAACAAGCGAGAGGCGATAAGACCTCCACAAATTCCTCCTTTCTCACGGTTAGTAGCAAGTCTACAAGCTATTAAAGCACCCAAATTATAAGTCCTATCCTGTTGCAAAGCAGCAGCTAAGAAAGCCATATCTTGGACAGACAATTTACTTGCATTCTTTCTAGCAAGAACGCACTTTGTAACGAAATAAGCAAAGTAGCGGATAGCTGGGAGTTGAATGCTACTAATCTTACCACCATCATCGGAGAAACTCCTCCCATTACAAATCATTGTATAAAGATTCGAGAGCTCCCGCGGCGTTCCCCTGACCTTCTCGCAGGATCCCCACTGCGGCACTCTAATTGCTGCACAAAAATCACTGAAAGGCAAGTTGATAGTTTTGTTATAAATCTTGTACCGGACCATGGGGTTAGTTTGAGACCGATGAAATTCGAAATCCTGCACAACCGACACCGTTAGTTTAGCATATTGGTAAGGTTCACCAACAGTAAAACCTTCCAACCCTGCATTGGAAATCAGTGTTTGAACATCTTGCAGGATTCCTGCATTCCGCATAAAATCCGTGCATGGGTAATAAGAGGGGTATACTCCCTCTTCGCGATGAACTCTCATGACTTGTTGTACCTCCAATTCTTGTTGATTTAGTTGGTGCCTACTCCCTTCCATTTTCTGAAATTTTTCAACAATCATTATAAAATTTGATTTCAAGGTATATAATTGAGGGGAACTACTATAGGAACTTGCTAGAGTACTACACATGCATCAAAACTAATTTCTACCACTTAGAACAAGCATGCAAGCTCACTAAACATGTTATCTATAGCAGCAAAATATTCAAGATATACTCAACCAAACAAAATTCTAATTGGACAATCAAAGGAGTCACATACCAAGGAGCAAATGTGCCAAATTTCAGACAGAAATCTGGGCTGAGCAAAGAGATCGAGAAATCTGGAGCTCTTGAGCAAAAACACGAGTGAGAGGAACCTGGTGCGAGTTTTTTCGGGAGAGAGAAGAGAGTGGGAGGAAGAGATGCTGAAGTGGGGCAAAGGGGGACCCACACACCAGGGTGGCGCGCCCCCCTTGCTGGCCGCGCCGGCCTGTGGGGTGCCACCCTGGGGTGCCCCACTGGTCAGCCCCAGGTGCTCCCAGGTGCCTCTTCGAAAAATAGGACTACCAGTATAATTTTTGTAAATTTTTGAGAACTTCGAAAAATGCACATTTCTGGGTATTAAATTAATTATTACTGCGCAGGAAAATGATTTCCAAAATCTTAAACAACTAAAGCATATTGCAAAACAAAAGGTGCTACAGCAAGTAAAACGAATGGAGGGAGAAAGAAAGAAAGAAATGTTGTTTAGCTCTCTTATGCATTAAAATATACTTGTTAACAAGGTTGATCAAGTCTTGCTACCAAATAAATTTTATATGACATAAGAAGAAATAAACCTCAAATCAATCATGTTACCTTATATTGAATTGATATGGATCCAATCACAAGAGTTTGATATTCTTCTTTAGGCTCATATATAGGACAATCAATGGATCCCACTTTGATAGTTTTCACATTAAAAATTGTATTAACTCCATATACTTTATCAATCCTCTTTGGAAAATAGACAGTATGTTCCTTGTCATCAACATTGAAAGTAACCTTGCCTTTATTGCAATCAATAACAGCCCCTGCAGTATTAAGAAAGGGTCTTCCAAGAATAATGGACATATTATCATCTTCAGGCATTTCCAACACAACAAAATCAGTTAATATCAAGCAATGTTGAGTAACTTGAATAGGAACATTTTCACATACACCAACAGGAATAGCAGTAGATTTATCAGCCATTTGCAAAGATATATCAGTTGGTATTAACTTATCTAAATCAAGTCTCTTATAAAGAGAAAAAGGCATTACACTAACACCTGCTCCCAAATCACATAGAGCAGTTCTAACATAATTATTCTTGATAGAACAAGGAATAGTCGGTATACCTGGGTCTCCAAGCTTCTTTGGAACCTTACCACTGAAGGAGTAATTAGCGAGCATAGTGGAAATCTCCTCATTGGGAATTTTCCTTTTGTTAGAGACAATATCTTTCATATACTTTGAATAAGGAGGCAATTTAATAGCATCAGTCAAAGGGATTTGCAAAAATAAAGGTTTCATCCAATCACAAAATTTATTATAATGTTCCTCCTCCTTTGATTTCAGTTTCTTAGCAGGAAAAGGCATTGGCTTTTGAACCCAAGGTTCTCTTTCATTACCATGTTTCTCAGCAATAAAATCTTCTTTAGTGTACTTTTTATTTTTAGCATGCTTTTCAGGTTCTTTTTCAATTTCTTCTTTATCAGGAGTATCATTCTTATCATTATCTTCCTCATGTTCATTACCACTTTCAGTTTCAGCATCAGAAATAGAAATACTATTAGGATCATTAACAGGTTCAGAGGATTCTACAACATTCTTATGTTTCTTTTTCTTTTTCTTAGATGGAGCACTAGTTTTAGTTAGTTGAGAATCTTGTTCAACTCTTTTGGGATGCCCTTCAGGATATAGAGGATCCTGGGTAGAAACACCACCTCTAGTTGTTACTTCATAAGCATGTTTTTCTTTAGAATTATTTCCCAACAAGTCATTTTGCACTTTAGTAAGTTGATCAATTTGAGTTTGAACCATATGAAAATGTTTAACAAGTATCTTAACATCATTGGAGGTTCTCTCCACAATATCATGCAATTCACTAATAGCTCGAGAATTTTCCATTAAATGATTCTCTACTCTCATATTAAAGTTTTCTTGCTTAACAATATAATTATCAAACTCATCTAAGCATTGAGCAGGAGGTTTTGAATACGGAATATCTTCCCTAGTAAAGCGTTGAAGAGAGTGTACCTCAATCATGGATGAAGGGGGAGTTATCTCACATAAATCTTCTATAGGAGGTAAATTCTTCACATCTTCAGGTTTAATACCCTTCTCTTTAAGAGACTTCTTGGCTTCCCTCATATCTTCATCATTTAATTTAATCATACCCCTCTTCTTCACTATCGGTGTCGGGGTTGGTTCAGGTGTAGACCAATCATCATGATTCCGGCCTATTTTAGCCAATAATTCTTCAGCGTCGTCTGGAGTTCTTTTCCTGAAAACACAACCAGCACAACTATCCAGGTATGCCCTAGACTCAATGGTTAGTCCACTATAAAATATATCAAGTAAATCATGCTTTTCCAAATCATGATCAGGCTGAGCTCTAATAAGAGAGCAAAATCTCGCCCAAGCCTCAGGCAATTTCTCTCCATCTTCCTGGTCAAAATTATAAATTCTCTGCAAAGCAATATGTTGAGCGCTAGCAGGAAAGTATTTTCGAAAGAAAACATCACGCAAGTCAATTGGACTTCTAATAGAACCAGGAGGCAAATTATTATACCAAGTTTTAGCATCATCCTTTAATGAGAAAGGAAAAAATTTAGCGACAAAATAAGTACGCATCTTGACATCATCAGAAAACACGCTACTCAGAGTAGATAACTCAATCATGTGTTCAACAGCACTTTCTTTTTCAGTACCACAAAAGGGTGTTTTCTCAACAATAGCTATATGAGATAGATCAAGAGAAAAATCATAATCTTTATCATTAATGTTTATAGGAGATGTGGCAAATTTAGGATCAGGAGACAGTTTATATCTAACAGCATGTTCTGCAAGCAACTTTTTAATTTTTCTTGCATCAGTAGTAGCATTGCATTTTTCAATAAAATCATCATCTAGTTCCACATAATCTTCATCAAGATCATCACTAGAATATTCAACAGACTCAGGTGAATTAACAGGTGTAGCAGCATTTTCATTAGGAGTTTCAGTATTTTCAATTTGCCTAGACCTAGCAATTGAAGCATCTAGAAAAGATCCTAACGAACCATCATTATCAAGCACAGCAGAAGCATCATCACAATTATGAGAGGAATTTTCAGATTCAGCAGAAGTACCAGCATTTGAAGCTTGTGGTGGTGAAACAAGTTTACTTATCACAGATGGTGAATCAAGAGCAGCAGAGGTACTAAGAGTTGTACCTTTTCTTGTAGTGGATGGTAATATGGCGATCTTAGTATCGCGAGGTTTACCCATGATGGAGAATTGCAGCGAACAATATCAATCCAAGTGAACTTCCAAATAAAGCTATGCTCCCCGGCAACGGCGCCAGAAAATAGTCTTGATGACCCACAAGTATAGGGGATCGCAACAGTCTTCGAGGGAAGTATTACCCAATTTATTGATTCGACACAAGGGGAGACAAAGAATACTTGTAAGCCTTAACAGCGGAGTTGTCAATTCAGCTGCACTTGGAAACAGACTTGCTCGCAAAAGTTTATCAGTAGTAACAGTTTTATAGCAGTAGGAATAGTGAAATAACAACAACGGTGAAATAAAGACAGCAGTAGTGATTATAGTAAACAGCAGGATTAAAATACTGTAGGCACAGGGACGGATTAACGGGCGTTGCATGGATGAGAGAAACTCATATAACAATCAAAGAAGGGGCATTTGCAGATAATAATAAAACGGTATCCAAGTACTAATCAATCAATAGGCATGTGTTCCATATATAGTCGTACGTGCTCGCAATGAGAAACTTGCACAACATCTTTTGTCCTACCAGCCGGTGGCAGCCGGGCCTCTAGGGAAACTACTGGAAATTAAGGTACTCCTTTTAGTAGAGTACCGGAGCAAAGCATTAACACTCCGTGAACACATGTGATCCTCACATCACTACCATTCCCTCCGGTTGTCCCGATTTCTGTCACTTCGGGGCCATTGGTTCCGGACAGCGACATGTGTATACAACTTGCAGGTAAGATCATAAACAACGAATATCTTCATGAATCAATAACATGTTCAGATCTGAGATCATGGCACTCGGGCCCTAGTGACAAGCATTAAGCATAACAAGTTGCAACAATATCATAAAAGTGACATCTACGGATACTAGGCACTATGCCCTAACAATCTTATGACTATTACATGACCAATCTCATCCAATCCCTACCATCCCCTTCAGCCTACAGCGGGGGAATTACTCACACATGGATGGGGGAAACATGGTTGGTCGATGGAGAAGCGTTGGTGGTGATGACGGTGAAGATCTCCTCCAATTCCCCGTCCCGGCGGAGTGCCAGAACGGAGACTTCTGGCTCCCGAGACGGAGTTTCGCGATCTGGCGGCTCTCTGGAGGGTTTCTGGCGACTCGACTCCCGTGCGTTTAGGTCGAGGGCGATAAGTAGTCCGAAGGAGGGCGTCGGGGCCAGCCGAGGGGCCACACCCTAGGGCCGCGCGCCCCCCGGGCCGCGCCGGCCTAGTGTGTGGGGCCCTCGTGCCCCCACCTGGCTCGCCCTTCTGGCTCCGTGAGTCTTCTGGGAAAATAGGGCCTTCTGTATAAATTCCGAGGTTTTTCCGAAAGTTGGATTTCTGCACAAAAACGAGACACCGAGCAATTCTGCTGAAAACAGCGTTAGTCCGTGTTAGTTGTATCCAAAATGCACAAATTAGAGGCAAAACAATAGCAAAAGTGTTCGGGAAAGTAGATACGTTTTGGACGTATCAACACGAGCAAGAAGATCCTGAATGTACTTTTCCTGAGAGATAGAAAAGCCATCAGAAGTGGAGGAAACCTCAATGCCAAGAAAATAGCGAAGAGGACCAAGATCAGTCATAAGAAACTGATCACGAAGACGAGCCTTGACGAAGGCAATATACTCAGGATCATCACCAGTAATGATCATATCATCAACATAGAGAAGAAGAAGAGTACGTCCACGAGGAGAAGTGTGAACGAAAAGTGCTGGATCATGAAGACTAGGAGAGAAACCAGCAGCAGTCACCACAGAGGCGAAGCGCTCAAACCAGGCACGAGGGGCCTGTTTGAGACCATAGAGAGAACGTCGAAGACGACAAACCATCCCATCGGGAACAGAATACCCAGGAGGAGGCTGCATGTAAACCTCCTCACTCAACTCGCCATTAAGAAAAGCATTCTGAACATCAAGCTGGGAGACAGACCAGCGGCGAACAGAAGCAACAGCAAGAAGGGTACGCACAGTAGTCATATGAGCCACAGGGGCA
This sequence comes from Lolium multiflorum, assembly GCA_030979885.1. Classification (NCBI taxonomy): domain Eukaryota; kingdom Viridiplantae; phylum Streptophyta; class Magnoliopsida; order Poales; family Poaceae; genus Lolium; species Lolium multiflorum. The sequence goes on from CM061748.1 coordinate 100,409,987, forward strand.
AAAGTCTCATCATAGTCACGGCCGTGCTCCTGCTGAAAACCACGAGCCACAAGACGCGCTTTATAGCGCTCAAGAGATCCATCAGAGCGAGTCTTAATTTTATAGACCCACTTACACGTGATGGGACGAACACCAGAAGGGGGAGAAACAAGATCCCAAGTGCCAGTGCGCTCAAGCGCAGCGATCTCCTCAGCCATGGCAAGCTGCCATTCAGGATGACGCTCGGCATCCCGATAAGAAGTCGGCTCGGAAACGACAGAGAGACCATACTGACTAGGAGAGTAACGAACTGGAGCACGACGCTGACGAACAGGCCGTGAAGGGGGAAGCTCATCTGCAGAAGACAAGTCATCAGAAGAAGAGGAAGAAGGGACAACATCGGAAGGAGCCGAAGCCGGAGAACGAGGAGTACTAGGTGGACTAGACGAACGAGAGGATGGCGCCGAAGGGGGCGCATCAGAAGTAGGAGGGAGGGGAGGAGGGACAGCAGGGGGTGCATCCGGAAAAAGAAGAAAAGAGATATCATCCACCGGGTAAGTACCCGAGGTGGGGCGAGGATAGAAGGGACGCGTCTCATCAAACGTGACGTCACGAGAGATGCGCATCCGACGATCCGGGTGTAACCACACGTTGGGAACCCCAAGAGGAAGGTATGATGCGCACATCACAAGTTTCCTCAGAAAGAAACCAAGGTTTAATCGAACCAGGAGGAGCCAAGTAGCACGTTGAAGGTTGATGGTGGCGAAATGTGATGCGGCGCAACAACAGGGATTCCGCCAACGTGGAACCTGCACAACACAACCCAAGTACTTTGCCCCAACGAAACAGTGAGGTTGTCAATCTCACCTGGCCTGTAACAAAGGATTAACCGTATTGTGTGGAAGATGATTGTTTGCAAGAAAACAATAAAACAAGTATTGGAGTAGATTGTATGCGATGTAAAGAATAGGACCGGGGTCCACAGTTCACTAGAGGTGTCTCTCCCATAAGATAAAAGCATGTTGGGTGAACAAATTACACGGGCAATTGACAAATAGAGAAGGGCATAACAATGCATATACATGATATGATAAATATACTCCGTAGTGAGATTTAATCCGGGCATTACGACAAAGTACATAGACCGCCATCCAACTGCATCTATGCCTAAAAAGTCCACCTTCAGGTTATCATCCGAACCCCATTCAGTATTAAGTTGCAAAGCAACAGACAATTGCATTAAGTATGGTGCGTAATGTAATCAACAACTACATCCTTAGACATAGAATCAATGTTTTATCCCTAGTGGCAACAACACATCACAACCTTAGAACTTTCTGTCACTGTCCCAGGTGTCAATGAAGGCATGAACCCACTATCGAGCATAAATACTCCCTCTTGGAGTTAAGAGCAAAAACTTGGCCAGAGCCTCTACTAATAACGGAGAGCATGCAAGATCATAAACAACACATAAACAATAGATTGATAATCACCATAACATAGCATCCTCTATTCATCGGATCCCGACAAACACAACATATAGTATTACAGATAGATGATCTTGATCATGTTAGGCAGCTCACAAGATCCAACAATGAAGCACAATTAGGAGAAGACGACCATCTAGCTACTGCTATGGACCCATAGTCCAGGGGTGAACTACTCACTCATCACTCCGGAAGACCATGGCGGTGTAGAGTCCTCCGGGAGATGAATCCCCTCCCGGGTTTGTAACACCTCAAGTTTTCAACAATAAATAAAGAAAGAGGGATTTCAAATACTCAATTTTTACAACAAACAAAAACTTTATTTACTCATATAGTGCTATATATAGTCTCATGCATAGTATGTGTTTTTGGTGTGCAATTGCCATGATGAGTGTATTAGTGTGGATCAATGGTACTTAAACCCTAAACCATGATCATATCATCTCAAGTTGAGAGAAATTCAAGAAATGCAAAATAACCAAAAACCCTCACATACACCTTAAGCCAATATTTCAAATCTTCAACCAAGGCCACCAAGGCTTGATCCAATGCTTGTAAAACTCTTATATAACAAAAACAAACATAAATGCATAGAAGAAACTAGATTCAAATCAAAGGAAAATTCAAATTGTATATACATATGATAATGGTCATATGACCACTTTATAAAATGTTGCCCTCTTAACACCCCTGGCTTGGAAGAATCTTAAACTAAACCACCTTAACTCTTTTCACCTCATCCAAGACCAAGTCAAAGTGAACACTTTTTATGTTGACCACCACTGTTAAAGTTGACCAGGTTGACCAGTATAGGTTTGACAAGAAGAGACTTTGAAACAATGTGAAGATGAGCACTTTTTGGAAACTTTGCAAACCAGCACTAAAATGACTACCACCACCATCATTAGATCACATTATTTATATGAATGAGCTCCACCAAAAAGAATTTCAAATTTCAAATATTTTTCTCTTGCGGCCATTCTGTCGAGCACTTGGCAGGCACAAAACAGAATTGATCAAAACATGCAATTGTCCAACAGATTTTAGACTAAACCCTTGGTGAATCTTGTTGATCACTACAAGAAAAGTTGCCATGGCCGACGAAGTTGAAGTCGCGCCGTGGTTGCTGGTGTACCATGGCCGACGATTTTGGTCCCTCCGTGGTGCATGTCAAAACTTTTTTTTCTCGTTTTTGAGGCCACCTAGCCCGACGAAAGCGGCCAAAACGTCGCGTATGGTGGCCCGGGACGTGGTGCATCTCGAAATCTCGGGTTCGCCGGCCGAGTCAACGCAAATCCGCCGAGGGATGTAGGGCCCAGATGGCAGCCTCTCTGGCATTGTTTTTTTCTAGATCGCGCCATCTCGTTCAACGTTCTCCGATCGAGCCGTTTACGATGCAGGATCATGGGTCCCGCATGTCATCCTCTATGAACCAAAATTCTTTCTATTCTTGGATTTTTTGACCCCCGATTTTGGCTACTTCCTTTTCTTTTGATCCCTGCCGCCTTGGAAACGTTGAGACCGCTGCCGCTAAATGGGACCCGCATGTCATCCTCTATGTGCAATCAACTTTCTTTTCTTGGAGTTTTTTTGGCACCTCAAATTTGGTCACTTGCCTTTTTCTTTCGATCCCTGCCGCCTCTCAAACGGTGAACTGCTAATGGGACCCGCATGTCACCCTCTATGTACTATAAAACTTTCTTTTCCTGGATTATTTTTGGCACCTCATATTTGGTCACTTGCCTTTTCTTTCGATCCCCGCCTCTCAAACGGTGATACCGCTAATGGGACCCGGATGTCATCCTCTATGTACTATAAAACTTTCTTTTCTTGAATTATTTTTGGCACCTCATATTTGGTCACTTACCTTTTTCTTTCGATCCCCTGCCCCCGGTGATACCGCTGCTAAATGGGACCCGCATGTCATCCTCTATGTACAATAAAACTTTCTTTTCTTGGATTTTTTTGGCACCTCATATTTGGTCACTTGACTTTTTCTTTCGATCACCTCGCCTCTCAAACTGATACCGCGCTAAATGGGACCCGCATGTCATCCTCTATGTACTATAAAACTTTCTTTTCTTGGATTTTTTTGGCACCTCATATTTGGTCACTTGACTTTTTCTTTCGATCCCCTGCTGCCTCTCAAACAGTGATACCGCTGCTGCTAAATGGGACCCGCATGTCATCCACTATGTACTATAAAACTTTCTTTTCTTGGATTTTTTTGGCACCTCATATTTGGTAACTTGACTTTTTCTTTCGATCCTCTGCCGCCTCTCAAACCGATGCTGCTAAATGGGACCCGCATGTCATCCTCTATGTACTATAAAACTTTCTTTTTTTGGATTATTTTTGGCACCTCATATTTGGTCACTTGACTTTTTCTTTCGATCCCCTGCCGCCTCAAACGGTGAGACCGCTGCTGCTAAATGGGACCCGCATGTCATCCTCTATGAGCAATCAACTTTCTTTTCTTGGAGTTTTTTTTGGCACCTCATATTTGGTCACTTGCCTTTTTCTTTCGATCTCATGCCACGTTTGAAACGTGGAGGTACCTGCTGGCTCATGGGACCCGCATGTCATCCTCTGTGTGCTATAAAAGTTTCCTTTGTTGGATTTTTTTCACCCTCTGATTTTTGGCTTGCCTTTTTCTTTTGATCCCCTGCCCCCTTTGAAACGTTGAGTAAGCTGTTGGTTCAAGGGACCCGCATGTCATCCTCTATGTCCATCAAGTTTCTTTTCTTGGATTTTTTTCACCCCCTAATTACTAGCTACTTTCTTTTTCTTTTGATCTCAAGCCGCATTACAAACATTGAGACCGCTGCTGCAAAATGGGACCCACATGTCATCCTCTATGTATAATAAATCTTGGATTATTTTTGGCTCCTGATATTTGGTCACTTGCCTTTTTCTTTCGATCTCATGCCGCCTTTGAAACGTTGAGTAAGCTGGCTCATGGGTCCCGCATGTCATCCTCTACGAACAATAAAAGTTTCCTTTATTGGAGTTATTTTTGACCCCTAATTTCTGGCTATTTGCCTTTTTCTTTTGATCCCCTGCCCCCGTTGAAACGATGAGGACGCTGTTGGCAGGTCGGTCCCACATGTCATCCTCTATGAACAATAAAAGTTTCCTTTGGTGGATTTATTTTTGACCCCTAAATAATTTCTGGCTATTTCCTTTATTTTTCTTTTGATCCCCTGCCGCCTTGGAAACGTTTGAGAATGCTGCTGCCTCATGGGTCCCGCATGTCATCCTCTCAGAACGATAAATGTTTTCTTTTCTTGGATTTTGTTACCAACTGACTTTTGGTTTTTTATTTTATTTTCGATCCCCTGCCGCCTTTGAAACGTTGACGACGCTGCTGGCTCATGGGTCCCCGATGTCAGCCTCCCCGTACAAGAAACATGTGATATCTTGATTATTTCGCTCTGAGCTATTGCAAACGGATAAATTAAATCTTTATTTTTACATAAACAAACTTATATGTTGAGTGTCCTTGTTTTTTGTTTTTGCGAAGCATAGGACTTTCCTGTTTTTTTAGAAAAATCCGAACTTTCCTGTTTTGGAGTGGGCTGAAATTGTACGAGACAAAAGGCCCAGCAGGATAGTTCGAAGGCCCAGATGTCCAGATACAGCCCAATTAAAATCTTTCTTTTCTTGGATTTTTTTCACCCCCGATTTCTGGCTACTTCATTTTTCTTTTGGTCCTGTGCCGCCTTGGAAACGTTGAGACCGCTGCTGCAAAATGGGACCCACATGTCATCCTCTATGTACAATAAAGTTTCTTTTCTTGGATTATTTTTGGCTCTTGATATTTGGTCACTTTCCTTTTTCTTTCGATCTCATGCCATGTTTGAAACGTTGAGGAACCTGCTGGCTCATGGGACCCGCATGTCATCCTCTATGTACAATAAAGTTTCTTTTCTTGGATTATTTTTGGCTCTTGATATTTGGTCACTTTCCTTTTTCTTTCGATCTCATGCCATGTTTGAAACTTTGAGGAACCTGCTGGCTCATGGGACCCGCATGTCATCCTCTACTAGCATAGTGCCCGTGCGTTGCTACGGCCTGATCAAATTATGAAAGTTTGGCTAAAACATGTCAAAAGTATTTAGGGTCAAAGGGAGTATTAAACTTTACATAAATTTAATACTCTCTCCGTTAGGAAATAAGCAACTTGAAATTTTCAAGATTTGCATATATCTAGATGAAGATGCATTTTAGTGTTTACATACACGTAAATAGACCAATCCGACTAACTTATATGCAAAATAAGTTGATATAGCCACGTTAATGTTTTACATAACTTGCCAAGTTGTCATAGTACATTAGAGTGCGAATAATATTGGCTCTTATGTTTTCTTTCAAAGGTACAATTAACATTGTTTCACTATGTTTGGCAGAAACAATATACAACGACATGGCTGTTCGCTATGTTCGAGACCACATCGCAATGTTTCTTTGTGCGTATAGTTTCAAACAAAGTTTTTTTGGTAAAAAATATATATTTAAAATTCACAAATAGATCTTATCATCCTGGGATTAATCAGAGGTTACCTTTGCATAGTTAATCAGTGGTCTGAATATAAAATTGTCAAACAAATTCTCTCATCTCCCTGCTATCCTTCTTGTGTAGTATGCGTATTATAGGACTGCCAAGTGGCTCGTGCATTGGCATCTCTCTAGATCCTTGGATTTTCTTCTTTTACGGTAATCGCTGTATTTATTGATTTCAAGCAGCGTGTGCGTGCCAAGCAAGAGGAAAGTGGTTGTACATGGAATTTCTCTCTAAATCCTTGGTTTCTTTTGTGAATCTTTAAATCCTTGGATTTCTTATTTCTTCCTTAGTTGATTCCTAACGGCACATGCACACATACACCCACACCAAGTCCTGGCCGATTGATTGTTTTTTTTCACTTGGGTGCCAATCTAGGAGTAATTGCAATAATATTTGCTAATTACCAGATTATTTACTCCTAATTTCCGAATTAACTGTTCTTAATTACTATATTATACTTTCCCGATTAGTAATTGCCAGATTACTTACATCCTAATTGTCAGGCTCAAACCACGCAATTGCCATATTAATTAAGTCTAATTGCATGGTTCAAAACATCTAATTGCCTGATTGACTGGTCGCACATATCCTTGCGCCGCCGTGGAACTCCTCCACGCTCCAAGACGGCGGCCTCCACCGCAGCGGCCGTTGTCGTCGCAGCAGCCTCCTCCATAGCTCCGTGGTCGTCAGCAGCGGCCTCCACCGCAGCTTCGTGGTCGGCGGCCGCGACGGCGGCGGCATCCACCGCAGCTCCGTGCTTGGCGGCGACGACTACCTCCACCGCTGCTCCGTGCTCAGCGGCGGCCTCCCACGCTGCTCCGTGCTCGGCGGCGGGCTCGCCCTCCGCTCCGTGCTCGGCGGAGACGTCGTGAGCACGTCCTGCTGGGCCGCCGGCCTCGCACTCCGCGTCCTGCTGCCCGCTGGCCTCCCGGGCACGCAGCGACAGCACCCTCTCCTCTCTTCCGTCTCTGTGCGTGTGGTCAAGTTACTCCGGATAAGGTGCATCTGGAACTGCGGGATTAGATGTAACCGGTCATTTGGGGCGATGCGTTTTTCTACCTTGATTGTTATGACGTGTTGCTAAATAGCTCGTAGCAAGAATCTGCCTACTCCTATTAGGAATGGCTAAGACTAACAAAGAGCATTGGCCTGATCGGATCGGACTGCAATTCATATGATTTTTTCTCCAGGCCAAATCGGAGTGGACGATGGAACGGCTAAGGCTGGTATGAGCATAAATCGGCCGATTAAGAGTTGGGCCTCGCCGGTTTTTATTTGGGCCAGACGAAAATAGAAAAAAAAGCCCGTGACACTGCATGGCCACCTATCGTAATTTAATAGTAAAGATAAGATAAGATAAGATAAGATAAGATAAGATAAAATAAGATAAAATGGTTAGCTATTTTTGAGGAGTGCGGACCGGGTGGTTTGAGGGAGGAAATATGAATTGAGGACGTGGGGGTATTATTGTCCATCCTGAAAATGTGACACCAGGCATTCACCAGTTTGCTCTTAATAGTAGAGATGTACAATAAAGTTTCTTTTCTTGGATTATTTTTGGCTCTTGATATTTGGTCACTTTCCTTTTTCTTTCAATCTCATTCCACGTTTGAAACGTTGAGGAACCTGCTGGCTCATGGGACCCGCATGTCATCCTCTATGTACAATAAAGTTTCTTTTCTTGGATTATTTTTGGCTCTTGATATTTGGTCACTTTCCTTTTTCTTTCGATCTCATGCCACGTTTGAAACGTTGAGGAACCTGCTGGCTCATGGGACCCGCATGTCATCCTCTATGTACAATAAAGTTTCTTTTCTTGGATTATTTTTGGCTCTTGATATTTGGTCACTTGCCTTTTTCTTTCGATCTCATGCCACGTTTGAAACGTTGAGGAACCTGCTGGCTCATGGGACCCGCATGTCATCCTCTATGTACAATAAAAGTTTCTTTTCTTGGATTTTTTTTCACCATCTGATTTTTGGCTATTTCCTTTTTCTTTTGATCCCCTGCCGCCTTTAAAACGCCGAGTAAGCTGCAGGCTCATAGGTCCGACATGTCAGCCTGTATGAACGATAAAGCTTTCCTTTCTTGGAGTTTTTTTACCCCCTAATTTCTGGCTATTTTCTTTTTCTTTTGATCTCAAGCCGCATTTGAAACGTTGAGACCGCTGCTGCTAAATGGGACCCGCATGTCATCCTCTATGTACAATAAAGTTTCTTTTTTTCTTGGATTATCTTTAGCTCCTGATATTTTGTCACTTGCGTTTTTCTTTCGATCTCATGCCGCCTTTGAAACGTTGAGTAAGCTGCTGAATCATGGGTCCCGCATGTCATCCTCTACGAACAATAAAAGTTTCCTTTTTTGGAGTTATTTTTGACCCCTAATGTCTGGCTATTTGCCTTTTTCTTTTGATCTCCTGCCCCCTTTGAAACGATGAGGATGCTGTTGGCACGTCGGTCCCACATGTCATCCTCTATGAACAATAAAAGTTTCTTTTGATGGATTTATTTTGAACCCCTAATTAATTTCTGGATATTTCCTTTTTTTCTTTTGATCCCCTGCCGCCTTGGAATCGTTGAGGATGCTGCTGCCTCATGGGTCCCGCATGTCATCCTCTCAGAACGGTAAATGTTTCTTTTCTTGGATTTTGTTTACCAAATGATTTTTGGCTTATTTTATCTTTCGATCTCGTGCCGCCATTAAAACGTTGAGGACGCTGCTGGCTCAGAGGTCCCACATGTCAGCCTCTATGAACAATAAACCTTTCCTTTGTTTGATTTATTATTGACCCATAATTTCTGGCTATTTGCCTTTTTCTTTCGATCTCATGCCGCCTCTGAAACGTTGAGACGCTGCTGGCTCATGGGTCCCACATGTCAGCCTCTATGAACAGTCAAAGTTTCCTTTGTTTGATTTTTTTTACCCTAATTACTGGCTATTTGCCTTTTTTTTATCCCCTGCCGCCTTTGAAACTAAGAGGACGCTGCTGGCCCATGGGTCCCACATCTCAGCCTCTCTGAACGATAAACCTTTCCTTTCTTTTTTTTCGATCCCGTGCCGCCTTGGAAACGGTGAGACGGCTCCTGCAAAACGGGACCCATATGTCATCCTCTATGTACAATAAATTTCTTTCCTTGGATTATTTTTGGCACCTGATATATGGTCACTTGCCTTTTTTTCGATCCCCTGCCGCCTTTGAAACGTTGAGGACGCTGCTCGCTCGTGGGTCCCATATGTCAGCCTCTAGGAACAATAAACATTTCGTTTCTTGGATTTATTTTTGACCGCTGATTTCTGGCAACTTTGCTTTTTCTTTCGATCCCCTGCCGCCTTTGTTAAAGTTGAGGACGCTGCTGCAAAATGCGTCCCACATGTCAGCTTCTCTGTACGATAATTGTTTCCTCTCTTTGATTTTTTTTCCACTGCTGGCCAATGGGTCCCCGATGTCAGCCTCTATGTACAAGAAATATGTGAATTCTCGATATATTTTAAGCCGAGATATGTAGGATGCTTTTTTTTCGATCCCTTCTGTTTGTTTTTACCTTCAAATGTTGAGGGACGCTACTGGCAAATGGGTCCTGCTCTAGCATTCTCAACTGAAGGAAAAACTGAAATATTGCCTATTCATTTGTTTTTCGTACTCCATGCATCTAATCCATACTAATTGTTGATCCGGGTTTTAGTTCAACTTAATTAGATCAAATTTGATCTACGAGGGAGTATGTAATATATTTTGGGTTCACAACACTGCACTTGTTAACAACAATCTGATGAAGAGGTTTGTCATTTTTTTAAACTACAAATACACTCTAAGATCTTGCACACTAATAGAATAAATCTTGGAACTTTATATAATTAATGACAATTTTGAAATCGACTATATGAATATATCAAAATATAGAGCCCATGTAGATGCGCATACTGGCTATGCGCATTTAAAAAGAATCATAATCATAATTGATACGAAATAAAAATAACTTTATATGTAGAATCTCGGTTTCTAGAGGGCCAATCATAGGATATCCGTGTTTAAATTAGGAAGGGCCCCAATGGCATGAGTCGGAGGCCCATTAAGTGTTTTTGGAATGTTATCAGCGAAGTAAGCAGGCTGACAGCAATCACCATGTACATGGCCGGCGGCAGCCCAAAAGTACAAACAATTGGCCCATGCAGGGAAGGTAGTACTTTTTTTTATTGGGAAGGTTGTCTGGCTAACCCAAAAAAAAAGTGGTGCTACATGGGGTAATACTTGAACCCGGAATGAGATCGAGTGCCTTGATGAAGGCGAGGCACACATAAATAGTACTCCGTACCATGCCTTGCCCCTCCCTTTCAACCGTTGGATAAAAAATAATTAGACAGATGACTATTAACTAGTAACTGCTACAGTACCAACCAATGTACAGGACATGTGCTACAGTACGTCGTCCACAGTGCATGTGCTTTAGAACCATGAACAGTACATATGCTACATGCTACAGTACTTTGATCTTAGCTATCTATTTTCAATCCAACGGCCAAATCTACAAGTCACCGTACTGTTCATCTGTGCCTTGCTTATGTCAAGGCACTGGATCCTGGACACTTGAACCCATGATCGTTGCTGAGGGTTGCCTATTTGCGCATAATATGTTTTGTCAGCGGGCACTTCACTAGTTTGTGCAAAACATATCCAGCGCAGGATTCAAAAAAACATCACGTTTTTTTCTTTACGTAAACAACAAAACATCTCATGTTCATCACAATCCAGCCAACATAAGCACATAATAATTAATAGTACAACTAGAGAGCTGTACACATAAATAAGGTTTGTCAAGCTTCATGCACTAGCCAACGCAACCAAAAGTCCGAACTAATGGAAAGGGCTAGGCAATCCAATTATACATTTCAACATCCCCCCTCACATGTGACCACAATCCAGTAATGGTACCATCATGTTCACCACAATGCATCATTAAAGAGAGCAGTATACTATTATAGACCAGCTCTCTCTAAAGAACATTTGTAAGACAACTTAATACAGCTGTGATTGATATTGTTGCCCCAGCGATGGGTGATAACCTGAACACCATATAACCTTCTCACAGCAATTGTAACCAAATATGAGCACCTGCAATGATTTGGTGTCAAGCTTCTTGAAGGTCAGGAGGTATCCTACCTTCAAGTCATGTGCTTTGACAAACTCTGGCCATCCTTTGTCCATTAAAACATTGCCATCTTGTTGCTTCAGGTCCACAATCCAGGTGCATGCAGTGGACATCTTCAGGTTGATGGACTCTGGACACCCACCGTAAAACCAGGGTAGAACACGACTGGGGATGGAAATCACCTCTAACTCCGATGTACATAGTACCTTGCAGAAGCTGTCAGGGGTATTCTCCTCATCGATGCGCCCAAACACCTTGCACACTGGGGCTGGCTCTACAGATGTCTCCTTCCATGATAAGCTCTCTCCAAGCTTGAGCTTCTTGTTTGAACACTGCAAAAAAGAGGCCTCAATTAGATAATGCCTCTAGCTTCTGACCGTAATTCCAAGCAAATGCATAATCAAAGGCACCTAGCAAACTCAGCGGATCATTGTTCTTATCAAACACACAGTCTGAACAATAAGCTTCTGAATCTAGCTAGGCTGATATGTACAACCTTGTATCATCAAATTATTCAGCATAGTGTATCATTGTATCGCAGAAGCCAAATCGATATAAATAGTAGCTATGAGAATAGAAATCAAGCTAGCATGAGCCATGCATGCTTGCTGGCTATGTCTAGCATCAGAATAATGCATCTGCAGTTCATCATCCGCCAGTACAGATTGACCAAGCAAACAAAAAAAAAATCAGCGTCGGCCTAAAGAGTCCACAAGCCAGACATGCATGCTCGGTGTCCTCATATGTGATCATCGGCCGTGGATTGACCAATAGCATATTTGAACGATTATTACTGCACACATTAGATCCAGTCCCAACATAGCTAGCATGGGTGCATGTGTAACCCGAGTCTTTACCAGAGGATTAATATATACACTGGCTGAGAGAAGTACTGTATATCAAACAATGCTAAGCAACCGGCAATACAGCTTAGATATAATAAAGATGTGACCGGCAACGCTAGTGATTCGGGGGAAACATACCGCCATTGCAGCCATGGACCGAGAGAATCGGGGATGCCGCGCCGCCTTAGTGGAGTTTTTAGATGCGACGTCGCCGCATCCGTAGAGGACGGAGTCCAAGCCGCGTAGTCCGAGCGGTGGTGGACGCCGGTGGTGTAGAGAGAGGACTCAGGGGAGATGGACGGCGAGGGATCTGGGGAGATCTGAAGTTCTGAACATGAGGGGGCTGTGAGAAACTGAGAATGATACATCAGCAATCAGCAAGGGAATAAATGCGCGTGTCCCCCGGTCAAAAAAAATGCGCGTGTCTAGGAGGAACGAAGCCAGGTACGCAGGAATCCACACACAAAACTTCACCCGGCGGGTCACTGGGCTTTATCAGTATCTGGTGGGGTCCGGACCTACAGACCAGTGAGACATGTCGTGTGGGTTATGATCCGTTCAGTGTGCACACAGAAATTGCATTCAGAGCTCAGGGCTTCAGGCTACGTTGTACTATACAGTAATATATCCATTTCTTTTGGTAAAATGAAAACGATACTCCATCTGATCCTCATTACATGATGATAAAATGGATGTCTCTACAACTAATATGTGTCTAGATACATCTATATGAGAGCGTCTGTGTTTGTACTGTGTATCTAAAAAAAATATGGATCGGAGGGAGCATTAAGAGGTGTCCAAAAAAAACTGCAAACAAACATGGATGTAAGCAGTTGAGTATTAAACCAGTGCGTGAAATACCTTTATATCTCGACCATGTAACAATGAATATGAGAAGTTTTTGGGGTTTGACCATCTGCACTTGTGTTTGCTACAATCAGATCAAAAAATTGGTCACTTTTACACTTTCTAAAATAAAATGTATTTTTCCCTGAGATTTTACAAGTTCGTACAAGATAGCATTGACTACATCTGGGATATATCACATTTACACTTACAAATCTATGAATATTTCAAAATATTGAGCTCCGTGTACCTACATATAATACAAATCATCAGACCGCACATTGAAACTACCGCAGCATATCACAGTAAATTAAAATAAAATAAAACAAGTCTAACATATACTATATTAGCTAATTAACAAAGTCTCATCACAGTGTATCTGATCCCCAGTTCAGCTTAATACAAAAACCAAGTTCAGCTTGAACATCAGCAGGGGAGTAACCCAGGTCCAAAAGCAGCATCTAGTTAATTCAATAAAATATTGAGGTTATTCTGATCCCCTCTTCCTAAAAACACTGCAGATCATGCATGCAACTAAGGGTGATCAGCACAAAATATTATCCTCTGGGTGGAGGTGTTACTGTCGTAGATCAACACATTCATCAAGGAAGTGTCTTTCACCTCGAAGACGAGAAGGTCATCAAGCTGCAGTTCATGCGCCTCTGCAAACCCGAACCAACCATCCTTCAAGACCAGTTCACCCTGGTACTCATCGATGTGCACATACCAGGCGCAGCCTACGCTGGTCTTGAGCTTGATAGGCCTGGGAAGAATCCCTTTCAGACATTGCTTGAATTCTCTGGGGATGACCAACATATACATGTCATCGTTGCCGTCCAGTTGCACATAGAAGCGCGAGGGCTGAGGAGGGTCCGCCGAGTGACCAACCCGTTTAGGGCGGCCTTTCCCTCGCCCTTTTAATATACAACGTTGAATTGCTGCATCACGCCTGCCCGTCACCTTTGGCTTTTTGGCTAGTGAATTTCTTTGAATTCTGAACTCGGGGCGGTGCAGAGGACATGTACAATCGACAGTCCTAAGACGTAGTTGCTCATTGACGTTGGAGCGAGTTTGCTTCTGCATCTAGTTAAGCACGGTATATATCAATCAACAGCATATAAATCAGAACGTAGCATACATGGAGAAAATGCATCTAGCTATCTCTTTAATTAGTTTGCACAAAATCTAGCAGCAGCAAGACAATTTGATTTTACAGGTACTGAGCAAGCTTTCAGACTTTCTGAAACAGGTAACATGGAGCATATATTTGTATGTTCAGACTGCGAAACCCTGCTCTGTGATGGATACTATTACTAAACATCTTTTTTTGCCAGAACTAGTACTTAACATCTACTGTTTCCCGTCATTAAAAAAAATTTGCAGAAGAATACTACGGTTTCCCGTCATTAAATTTTAAAGAAAAAAGAACTTGTTTAAGATCCCAACTATCATTGACTACTTACACCTGCATCCTAGTGAGTTCAGGACAACTTACAGCATCTTTTGGTGGTGCCGCCACCGGAGACGATTCTTGTAGACAGTGTTGGGCCTCCAAGAGCAGAGGTTTGTAGAACAGCAGCAAGTTTCCCTTAAGTGGATTACCCAAGGTTTATCGAACTCAGGGAGGAAGAGGTCAAAGATATCCCTCTCATGCAACCCTGCAACCACAAAGCAAGAAGTCTCTTGTGTCCCCAACACACCTAATAGGTGTACTAGTTCGGCGAAGAGATAGTGAAATACAAGTGGTATGAATGAATATGAGCAGAGTATGGCGCCAGAAAAAGCTTAGCTTGGCGGCAGTTGATGGTAGTAATATTGTAGGAAGTAAACAAGCAGTAGTAACGCAACAGTAGTAACGCAGTAAAATAGTAAACAAGCAGCGATAGCGTATTTAGGAACAAGGCCTAGGGATTAGACTTTCACTAGTGGACACTCTCAACATTGATCACATAACAGAATAGATAAATGCATACTCTACACTCTTGTTGGATGATGAACACATTGCGTAGGATTACACGAACCCTCAATGCCGGAGTTAACAAGCTCCACAATTAAATGTTCATATTTAAATAACCTTAGAGTGCATGAAAGATCGAAACGACTAAACCAAGTACTAACATAGCATGCACACTGTCACCTTCATGCTTATGTAGGAGGAATAATACACATCAATACTATCATAGCAATAGTTAACTTCGCAATCTACAAGAGATCATGATCATAGCATAAACCAAGTACTAACACGGATGCACACACTGTCACCATTACACCGTGTAGGAGGAATAAAACTACTTTAATAACATCACTAGAGTAGCACATAGATAAATTGTGATACAAAACACATTGCAATCATAAAGAGATATAAATAAGCACTTCACTATGCCATTCATAACAGTGAATAAGTATTCTGTGAAATATAGCCTAAGAGACCCACACGGTGCACACACTGTCACCTTTACACACGTGGGACAAGGAGTCTCCGGAGATCACATAAGTAAAACTCACTTGACTAGCACAATGACATCTAGATTACAAGCATCATCATATGAATCTCAATCATGTAAGGCAGCTCATGAGATTATTGTATTGAAGTACATAGGAGAGAGATGAACCACATAGCTACCGGTACAGCCCCGAGCCTCGATGGAGAACTACTCCCTCCTCATGGGAGCAGCAGCGGTGATGAAGATGGCGGTGGAGATGGCGGTGTCGATGGAGGAGCCTTCCCGGGGCACTTCCCCGTCCCCACAGGTGCCGGAACAGACTCCTGTCCCCCGATCTTGGCTTCGCGATGGAGGCGGCTCGGAAGGTTTCACCGTGGCTTCCTCTGTAAGGGTTTCGGCGGGGCTTTAAATAGGCGAAGAGGCGGCGCAGAGGGTCGAAGGGCGACGACACCATAGGGGGCGCGCCAGGCCTGCCACGCCACCCTATCATCCGGGCCCACAGGCCCCGCCTCTCGGCGCTCGGGTGTTCTGGATGCTTCCGGCAAAATAGGAACCCGGGCGTTGATTTCGTCCAATTCGAGAATATTTCGTTACTAGGATTTCTAAAACCAAAAACAGCAGAAAACAGGAACTGGCACTTCGGCATCTTGTTAATAGGTTAGTTCCGAAAATGCACAAATATGACATAAAGTGTGCATAAAACATGTAGGTATCATCAATAAAGTAGCATGGAACATAAGAAATTATCGATACGTTGGAGACGTATCAGCATCCCTGCTTAGTTCTGCTCGTCCCGAGCAGGTAAAACGATAACAAAGATAATTTCTTAAGTGACATGCCATCATAATCTTGATCATACTATTGTAAACATATGTAATGAATGCAGCGATCAAAACAATGGTAATGACATGAGTAAACAAGTGAATCATAAAGCAAAGACTTTTCATGAATAGTACTTCAAGACAAGCATCAATAAGTCTTGCATAAGAGTTAACTCATAAAGCAATAATTTAAAGTATAGACATTGAAGCAACACAATGGAAGATTAAGTTTCAGCGGTTGCTTTCAACTTGTAACATGTATATCTCATGGATAATTGTCAATGCAAAGTAATATAATAAGTGCAATATGCAAGTATGTAGGAATCAATGCACAGTTCACACAAGTGTTTGCTTCTTAAGGTGGAGAGAGATAGGTAAACTGACTCAACAATAAAAGTAAAAGAAAGGTCCTTCAAAGAGGAAAGCATCGATTGCTATATTTGTGCTAGAGCTTTGGTTTTGAAAACATCAAGAGAGTATAAAAGTAAAGTTTTGAGAGGTGTTTGTTGTTGTCAACGAATGGTAATGGGTATTCTAACTACCTTGCCAGACAAACCTTCAAAGAGCGGCTCCCATTTTATTTTATTTTTGGGTGGCACTCCTTCCAACCTTTCTTTCACAAACCATGGCTAACCGAATCCTCGGGTGCCTGCCAACAATCTCATACCATGAAGGAGTGCCTTTTTATTTTAGTTTTATTATGATGACACTCCTCCCCACCTTTGCTTTCTCAAGCCATGGCTAACCGAATCCTTCGGGTGCCGTCCAACAATCACATACCATGGAGGAGTGTCTATTTTTGTTAATTAATTTGGGACTGGGAATCCCATTGCCAGCTCTTTTTGCAAAATTATTGGATAAGCGGATGAAGCCACTAGTCCATTGGTGAAAGTTGCCCAACAAGATTGAAAGATAAACACCACATACTTCCTCATGAGCTATAAAACATTGACACAAATAAGAGGTAGTAACTTTTGAATTGTTTAAAGGTAGCACTCAAGCAATTTACTTTGGAATGGCGGAGAAATACCATGTAGTAGGTAGGTATGGTGGACACAAATGGCATAGTAGTTGGCTCAACGATTTGGATGCATGAGAAGTATTCCCTCTCGATACAAGGTTTAGGCTAGCAAGGTTTATTTGAAACAAACACAAGGATGAACCAGTGCAGCAAAACTCACATAAAAGACATATTGTAAACATTATAAGACTCTACACCGCCTTCCTTGTTGTTCAAAACTCAATACTAGAAATTATCTAGACCTTAGAGAGACCAAATATGCAAATCAAATTTTAGCAAGCTCTATGTATTTCTTCATTAATGGGTGCAAAGCATATGATGCAAGAGCTTAAACATGAGCACAACAATTGCCAAGTATCACATTATCCAAGACATTTTAGAATTACTACATGTAGCATTTTCCAATTCCAACCATATAACAATTTAACGAAGAAGAAACTTCGCCTTGAACATTATGAGTAAAGCCTAAGGACATATTTGTCCATATGCAACAGCGGAGCGTGTCTCTCTCCCACAAAGTGAATGCTAGGATCCATTTTATTCAAACAAAAACAAAAACAAAAACAAACCGACGCTCCAAGTAAAGAACACAAGATGTGATTGAATAAAAATATAGTTTCAGGGAAGGAACCTGATACTTTGTCGATGAAGAAGGGGATGCCTTGGGCATCCCCAAGCTTAGATGCTTGAGTCTTCTTGAAATATGCAGGGATGAACCACCGGGGCATCCCCAAGCTTAGACTTTTCATTCTTCTTGATCGTAGTATATCATCCTCTCTTGACCCTTGAAAACTTCCTTCACACCAAACTTCAAGCAAACTCATTAGAGGGTTAGTGCATAATCAAAAATTCACATGTTCAGAGGTGACACAAACATTCTTTTCACTTCTGGACATTGCATAAAGCTACTGGACATTAATGGATCAAAGAAATGAATCCAACATAGCAAAAGAGGCAATGCGAAATAAAAGGCAGAATCTGTCAAAAACAGAACAGTCCGTAAAGATGAATTTAAAGCTGGCACCAGACTTGCTCAAATGGAAAAACTCAAAACTAATGAAAGTTGCGTACATATCTGAGGATCACGCTCGTAAATTGGCAGATTTTTCGAATTTTCTACAGAGGCCTGTGCCCAGATTCGTGACAGACAGCAATGCTGTTTCTGCGCAGCGATCCCAAATATAATATCAACTTTGACATAGAAACTTTACTTGGCACAAAAACATGATAAGGAGAGGTTGCTACAGTAGTAAACAACTTCCAAGACTCAACAAAACAAAAATTGCTGTAGTAAAATAAACACATGGGTTATCTCCCAAGAAGTTCTTTCTTTATAGCCATTAAGATGGGCTCAGCAGTTTTAATGATGCACTCGCAAGAAATAGAAGTTGAAGCAAAAGAGAGCATCAAGAGGCAAATTCAAAACACATTTAAGTCTAACATGCTTCCTATGCATAGGAATCTTGTAAATAAACAAGTTCATGAAGAGCAAAGTAACAAGCATAGGAAGATAAAACAAGTGTAGCTTCAAAAATTTCAGCACATAGAGAGGTGTTTTAGTAACATGAAAATTTTTACAACCATATTTTCCTCTCTCATAATAACTTTCAGTAGCAACATGAGAAAACTCAACAATATAACTATCACATAAAGCATTCTTATCATGAGTCTCATGCATAAAATTATTACTCTCCACATAGGCATAATCAATTTTATTAGTTGTAGTGGGAGCAAATTCAACAAAGTAGCTATCAAATATAGGAGGTATATTGTAATCATAATCAAATTTATCCTCCATAACAGGTGGTAACAAAAGACTACTATCATTATAATCATCATAAATGGGAGGCAAAGTATCATCAAAGTAAATTTTCTCCTCAATGCTTGGGGGACTAAAAATATCATGCTCATCAAAGCCAGCTTCCCCAAGCTTAGAATTTTCCATATCATTAACAACAATAGTGTTCAAAGCATTCATATTAATATGTTCCATGGGTTTTTTAATTTTCGCATCAAACCATCCATGTCTTAAATCAGGAAATAGAATAAAAAGGTCATTGTTGTCCATTATGCCTAACTAGTGTAAACAAGAAACCAAATGTCGCAATTGCAGAGTCTAAAGGAAATAGCTTCGAGCACACACACAATGGCGCCAGAAAAGTACTGTTACCTGGAACCGGAGTATGAGTGCCTTTTACCTTTCCTCCCCGGCAACGGCGCCAGAAAAGTGCTTGGCGCGTAGTTGACGAGGGAGGAAAAGTGCTTAGTTGCCGGGCTTGCCAATGTGTGAGTGCCGTTTACCTTTCCTCCCCGGCAACGGCGCCAGAAAAGTGCTTGATGTCTACGGGTGCTTCTATTCTTGTAGACAGTGTTGGGCCTCCAAGAGCAGAGGTTTGTAGAACAGCAGCAAGTTTCCCTTAAGTGGATTACCCAAGGTTTATCGAACTCGGGAGGAAGAGGTCAAAGATATCCCTCTCATGCAACCCTGCAACCACAAAGCAAGAAGTCTCTTGTGTCCCCAACACACCTAATAGGTGTACTAGTTCGGCGAAGAGATAGTGAAATACAAGTGGTATGAATGAATATGAGCAGTAGTATGGCGCCAGAAAATAGCTTGCTGGCGTGCAGTTGATGGTAGTAATATTGTAGGAAGTAAACAAGAGTAACGCAGTAGTAACGCAGAAAATAGTAAACAAGCAGCGATAGCAGTATTTAGGAACAAGGCCTAGGGATTAGACTTTCACTAGTGGACACTCTCAACATTGATCACATAACAGAATAGATAAATGCATACTCTACACTCTTGTTGGATGATGAACACATTGCGTAGGATTACACGAACCCTCAATGCCGGAGTTAACAAGCTCCACAATTAAATGTTCATATTTAAATAACCTTAGAGTGCATGAAAGATCGAAACGACTAAACCAAGTACTAACATAGCATGCACACTGTCACCTTCATGCTTATGTAGGAGGAATAATACACATCAATACTATCATAGCAATAGTTAACTTCGCAATCTACAAGAGATCATGATCATAGCATAAACCAAGTACTAACACGAGTGCACACACTGTCACCATTACACCGTGTAGGAGGAATAAAACTACTTTAATAACATCACTAGAGTAGCACATAGATAAATTGTGATACAAAACACATTGCAATCATAAAGAGATATAAATAAGCACTTCACTATGCCATTCATAACAGTGAATAAGTATTCTGTGAAATATAGCCTAAGAGACCCACACGGTGCACACACTGTCACCTTTACACACGTGGGACAAGGAGTCTCCGGAGATCACATAAGTAAAACTCACTTGACTAGCACAATGACATCTAGATTACAAGCATCATCATATGAATCTCAATCATGTAAGGCAGCTCATGAGATTATTGTATTGAAGTACATAGGAGAGAGATGAACCACATAGCTACCGGTACAGCCCCGAGCCTCGATGGAGAACTACTCCCTCCTCATGGGAGCAGCAGCGGTGATGAAGATGGCGGTGGAGATGGCAGCGGTGTCGATGGAGGAGCCTTCCGGGGCACTCCCCGTCCGCAGGTGCCGAAGAGACTCCTGTCCCCGATCTTGGCTTCGCGATGGAGGCGCTCTCGGAAGGTTTCGCGTACCGTGGCTTCCTCTGTAAGGGTTTTCGGCGGGGGCTTTAAATAGGCGAAGAGGCGGCGCAGAGGGTCGAAGGGGCGACACCATAGGGCGCGCCGGCCCCGGCCACGCCACCCTATCATCTCTGGGCCCACAGGGCCCCCTCTGGCGCTCTCGGGTGTTCTGGATGCTTCCGGGCAAAATAGGAACCTGGGCGTTGATTTCGTCCAATTCCGAGAATATTTCGTTACTAGGATTTCTAAAACCAAAAACAGCAGAAAACAGGAACTGGCACTTCGGCATCTTGTTAATAGGTTAGTTCCAGAAAATGCACAAATATGACATAAAGTGTGCATAAAACATGTAGGTATCATCAATAAAGTAGCATGGAACATAAGAAATTATCGATACGTTGGAGACGTATCAGCATCCCCAAGCTTAGTTCTGCTCGTCCCGAGCAGGTAAAACGATAACAAAGATAATTTCTTAAGTGACATGCCATCATAATCTTGATCATACTATTGTAAACATATGTAATGAATGCAGCGATCAAAACAATGGTAATGACATGAGTAAACAAGTGAATCATAAAGCAAAGACTTTTCATGAATAGTACTTCAAGACAAGCATCAATAAGTCTTGCATAAGAGTTAACTCATAAAGCAATAATTTAAAGTATAGACATTGAAGCAACACAATGGAAGATTAAGTTTCAGCGGTTGCTTTCAACTTGTAACATGTATATCTCATGGATAATTGTCAATGCAAAGTAATATAATAAGTGCAATATGCAAGTATGTAGGAATCAATGCACAGTTCACACAAGTGTTTGCTTCTTAAGGTGGAGAGAGATAGGTAAACTGACTCAACAATAAAAGTAAAAGAAAGGTCCTTCAAAGAGGAAAGCATCGATTGCTATATTTGTGCTAGAGCTTTGGTTTTGAAAACATCAAGAGAGTATAAAAGTAAAGTTTTGAGAGGTGTTTGTTGTTGTCAACGAATGGTAATGGGTACTCTAACTACCTTGCCAGACAAACCTTCAAAGAGCGGCTCCCATTTTATTTTATTTTTGGGTGGCACTCCTTCCAACCTTTCTTTCACAAACCATGGCTAACCGAATCCTCGGGTGCCTGCCAACAATCTCATACCATGAAGGAGTGCCTTTTTATTTTAGTTTTATTATGATGACACTCCTCCCCACCTTTGCTTTCTCAAGCCATGGCTAACCGAATCCTTCGGGTGCCGTCCAACAATCACATACCATGGAGGAGTGTCTATTTTTGTTAATTAATTTGGGACTGGGAATCCCATTGCCAGCTCTTTTTGCAAAATTATTGGATAAGCGGATGAAGCCACTAGTCCATTGGTGAAAGTTGCCCAACAAGATTGAAAGATAAACACCACATACTTCCTCATGAGCTATAAAACATTGACACAAATAAGAGGTAGTAACTTTTGAATTGTTTAAAGGTAGCACTCAAGCAATTTACTTTGGAATGGCGGAGAAATACCATGTAGTAGGTAGGTATGGTGGACACAAATGGCATAGTAGTTGGCTCAAGGATTTGGATGCATGAGAAGTATTCCCTCTCGATACAAGGTTTAGGCTAGCAAGGTTTATTTGAAACAAACACAAGGATGAACCGGTGCAGCAAAACTCACATAAAAGACATATTGTAAACATTATAAGACTCTACACCGCCTTCCTTGTTGTTCAAAACTCAATACTAGAAATTATCTAGACCTTAGAGAGACCAAATATGCAAATCAAATTTTAGCAAGCTCTATGTATTTCTTCATTAATGGGTGCAAAGCATATGATGCAAGAGCTTAAACATGAGCACAACAATTGCCAAGTATCACATTATCCAAGACATTTTAGAATTACTACATGTAGCATTTTCCAATTCCAACCATATAACAATTTAACGAAGAAGAAACTTCGCCTTGAACATTATGAGTAAAGCCTAAGGACATATTTGTCCATATGCAACAGCGGAGCGTGTCTCTCTCCCACAAAGTGAATGCTAGGATCCATTTTATTCAAACAAAAACAAAAACAAAAACAAACCGACGCTCCAAGTAAAGAACACAAGATGTGATTGAATAAAAATATAGTTTCAGAGAAGGAACCTGATACTGTCGATGAAGAAGGGGATGCCTTGGGCATCCCAAGCTTAGATGCTTGAGTCTTCTTGAAATATGCAGGGATGAACCACCGGGGCATCCCCAAGCTTAGACTTTTCATTCTTCTTGATCGTAGTATATCATCCTCCTCTCTTGACCCTTGAAAACTTCCTTCACACCAAACTTCAAGCAAACTCATTAGAGGGTTAGTGCATAATCAAAAATTCACATGTTCAGAGGTGACACAAACATTCTTTTCACTTCTGGACATTGCATAAAGCTACTGGACATTAATGGATCAAAGAAATGAATCCAACATAGCAAAAGAGGCAATGCGAAATAAAAGGCAGAATCTGTCAAAAACAGAACAGTCCGTAAAGATGAATTTAAAGCTGGCACCAGACTTGCTCAAATGGAAAAACTCAAAACTAATGAAAGTTGCGTACATATCTGAGGATCACGCTCGTAAATTGGCAGATTTTTTCGAATTTTCTACAGAGGCCTGTGCCCAGATTCGTGACAGACAGCAATGCTGTTTCTGCGCAGCGATCCCAAATATAATATCAACTTTGACATAGAAACTTTACTTGGCACAAAAACATGATAAGGAGAGGTTGCTACAGTAGTAAACAACTTCCAAGACTCAACAAAACAAAAATTGCTGTAGTAAAATAAACACATGGGTTATCTCCCAAGAAGTTCTTTCTTTATAGCCATTAAGATGGGCTCAGCAGTTTTAATGATGCACTCGCAAGAAATAGAAGTTGAAGCAAAAGAGAGCATCAAGAGGCAAATTCAAAACACATTTAAGTCTAACATGCTTCCTATGCATAGGAATCTTGTAAATAAACAAGTTCATGAAGAGCAAAGTAACAAGCATAGGAAGATAAAACAAGTGTAGCTTCAAAAATTTCAGCACATAGAGAGGTGTTTTAGTAACATGAAAATTTTTACAACCATATTTTCCTCTCTCATAATAACTTTCAGTAGCAACATGAGCAAACTCAACAATATAACTATCACATAAAGCATTCTTATCATGAGTCTCATGCATAAAATTATTACTCTCCACATAGGCATAATCAATTTTATTAGTTGTAGTGGGAGCAAATTCAACAAAGTAGCTATCAAATATAGGAGGTATATTGTAATCATAATCAAATTTATCCTCCATAACAGGTGGTAACAAAAGACTACTATCATTATAATCATCATAAATGGGAGGCAAAGTATCATCAAAGTAAATTTTCTCCTCAATGCTTGGGGGACTAAAAATATCATGCTCATCAAAGCCAGCTTCCCCAAGCTTAGAATTTTCCATATCATTAACAACAATAGTGTTCAAAGCATTCATATTAATATGTTCCATGGGTTTTTTAATTTTCGCATCAAACCATCCATGTCTTAAATCAGGAAATAGAATAAAAAGGTCATTGTTGTCCATTATGCCTAACTAGTGTAAACAAGAAACCAAATGTCGCAATTGCAGAGTCTAAAGGAAATAGCTTCGAGCACACACACAATGGCGCCAGAAAAGTACTGTTACCTGGAACCGGAGTATGAGTGCCTTTTACCTTTCCTCCCCGGCAACGGCGCCAGAAAAGTGCTTGGCGCGTAGTTGACGAGGGAGGAAAAGTGCTTAGTTGCCGGGCTTGCCAATGTGTGAGTGCCGTTTACCTTTCCTCCCCGGCAACGGCGCCAGAAAAGTGCTTGATGTCTACGGGTGCTTCTATTCTTGTAGACAGTGTTGGGCCTCCAAGAGCAGAGGTTTGTAGAACAGCAGCAAGTTTCCCTTAAGTGGATTACCCAAGGTTTATCGAACTCAGGGAGGAAGAGGTCAAAGATATCCCTCTCATGCAACCCTGCAACCACAAAGCAAGAAGTCTCTTGTGTCCCCAACACACCTAATAGGTGTACTAGTTCGGCGAAGAGATAGTGAAATACAAGTGGTATGAATGAATATGAGCAGTAGTATGGCGCCAGAAAATAGCTTGCTGGCGTGCAGTTGATGGTAGTAATATTGTAGGAAGTAAACAAGCAGTAGTAACGCAGCAGTAGTAACGCAGTAAAATAGTAAACAAGCAGCGATAGCAGTATTTAGGAACAAGGCCTAGGGATTAGACTTTCACTAGTGGACACTCTCAACATTGATCACATAACAGAATAGATAAATGCATACTCTACACTCTTGTTGGATGATGAACACATTGCGTAGGATTACACGAACCCTCAATGCCGGAGTTAACAAGCTCCACAATTAAATGTTCATATTTAAATAACCTTAGAGTGCATGAAAGATCGAAACGACTAAACCAAGTACTAACATAGCATGCACACTGTCACCTTCATGCTTATGTAGGAGGAATAATACACATCAATACTATCATAGCAATAGTTAACTTCGCAATCTACAAGAGATCATGATCATAGCATAAACCAAGTACTAACACGAGTGCACACACTGTCACCATTACACCGTGTAGGAGGAATAAAACTACTTTAATAACATCACTAGAGTAGCACATAGATAAATTGTGATACAAAACACATTGCAATCATAAAGAGATATAAATAAGCACTTCACTATGCCATTCATAACAGTGAATAAGTATTCTGTGAAATATAGCCTAAGAGACCCACACGGTGCACACACTGTCACCTTTACACACGTGGGACAAGGAGTCTCCGGAGATCACATAAGTAAAACTCACTTGACTAGCACAATGACATCTAGATTACAAGCATCATCATATGAATCTCAATCATGTAAGGCAGCTCATGAGATTATTGTATTGAAGTACATAGGAGAGAGATGAACCACATAGCTACCGGTACAGCCCCGAGCCTCGATGGAGAACTACTCCCTCCTCATGGGAGCAGCACGGTGATGAAGATGGCGGTGGAGATGGCAGCGGTCGATGGAGGAGCCTTCCGGCACTTCCCCGTCCGGCAGGGTGCCGGAACAGAGACTCATGTCCCCGATCTTGGCTTCGCGATGGAGGCGCTCTGGAAGGTTTCGCGTACCGTGGCTTCCTCGTAAGGGTTTTGATGCAGGGGCTTTAATAGGCGAAGAGGCGGCGCAGAGGGTCGAAGGGCGACGACACCATGGGGGCGCGGCCAGCCCCCGGCCGCGCCACCCTATCATCGGGGCCCACAGGGCCCCTCCGGCGGCTCTCGGGTGTTCCGGATGCTTCCGGGCAAAATAGGAACCTAGGCGTTGATTTCGTCCAATTCCGAGAATATTTCGTTACTAGGATTTCTGAAACCAAAAACAGCAAACAGGAACTGGCACTTCGGCATCTTGTTAATAGGTTAGTTCCAAAATGCACAAATATGACATAAAGTGTGCATAAAACATGTAGGTATCATCAATAAAGTAGCATGGAACATAAGAAATTATCGATACGTTGGAGACGTATCAGCATCCCCAAGAAGTGCCGCGGGGGTTGGGGTCGGCGCAGCCGGAGAAGCTGGTGCCGCCGCCAGGGAAATCAGTGCCGAGCCAGATGGTGCTTCCAGCGGAGAAGAAAGTACCGCGAGAGATGGAACCGACGCTGCCAAAGGGTAAGAAACGGATGTACTCGTAGATCCTTCTCTAGTCACGATCTGGATAGAAGAGACTGGACGTCCATCAAGCTGCTGGAGGATGCGGTGGATCAAATCGGCTGAGTTCAGGAAATATCGGTGATGTTCATCTGTGTCGGCGAAGCAGCTGCCGGTGGAAGGAGGAGGCGAGCCGTTCATGGCAGTCATTAGTGTAAAAGAGGTGAAGTGGGTGGGAGTATGGGTGGGAGAGAGAGGGTTCGGGACTGAAGTAATTGTAGTCTGCTCTCTCTTTTTTACAAGCATGCGTCCTCAGGCTGATATTTTTTTTAGATACGTACTCAGGCTGCTTTGTCAAACCAGGGCCTCAATGAAGCTAATAGCACGCTATAGCATATCTAGAGGGTCCACGCTTAGTAATTTTGCTCGCTGTGGCGCTATTTGCGAAACAGCATGCTATATCGCCCTAAAACTTCATAGCGTTAGCGCGCTATTTTTTTCAGGCAAGTTGCTTTCACTTTTTCGTGGTGATGAACTAATCTGTTGGTTCCACTTCTAAATCAGAAAATAATATCGCTAATGCTAATATTTTTTAATAAATAATTTATACTATGTTGTTGCCTTGTGAAATGTTGATGTTAGCCTTCTAATATACTTGAGATCTATTTCTATATGTGGTTATGTATGTATGATTCAGTCACTTTTGGACTATATATATCTATTCGTTCTAGTAAAATTATTTATTTTTAGGCTATATTTAGTATTATTTTGAAAATGCTATTTAAAATATACCACACTATTACCACGATATAGCGTCCATATCGTTTGAAGGTGGCTGCCGCTAATTCATTTAGCACGCTATTTTAAACCTTGGTTAAGACGCGTTTGGCGGCCTGCATCCAGGCTGGTGGGGAAATACCGTACCCAAGTGCTTAAAAGATTGCATCTTTTAGCTGGAAAACATTAGGGCATGTCCAACACAGGCGCTACTGCAAGGGCGCTAGGAATTATTTCCTCGTCGTTTGGCGGTTGGAGAGGCTAATCCCAGCGGTAGTCCTAGCGTCGACGCAAAAGAAAGCAGGGGCGTGAAACTCTTTTCACCTGTCCTAGCTAAAGCACCGGAACCAACAGGAAGTCAGTCTGTCATCAGCAATTAGCGCTGCAAGGAGAGTACCTGGAGGATTTTACAATCTTTTGACATTCATTTGTTCTCTATTAGCGCCATATAGTATATAGCATTGTAATGCCCTTATACTCCTCTCAACATTAAAAAAAAGGTGTGCATATACTAATAACAGTTGCTGAAATGAAACTAAAAATAAACAGACATGCACGGTTTACGAAGGATGGAAATACAGAGTTCATCACCATCCGTTTTAAATTATAAGATTAGATTACTTCAATGTGGGTTTACATACGCACTAAAATGAGTAAACAGACACACTGAAATGGGTCCAGGTATATAAGATTCAGAAAAAAGGAAGAGCATCTTAAGATACAGAACAGGTTACTAAATTGTTCAAACATATCGTACAAAAAAGATTATTTGCTCCAGAAAGATTCATGGCTCAGTTTAGGGTTGCATCAACATGCGGATATTTTTCAGACTAGGCTTAAACCACATTGTCGCCTGTCGGGGAAATCCCCAACCATCTTCTGGAAGGGTGATAACTCCCATGAGCTCATTTTCCCCTTGCTGCAGGTTACAACGACAAATACAACTAAATGCTGGTTCCCGAAATGCATAGTACGCGATGTACACACAATTTGACCTCATGAATGGAGTCAATGTTCCATCAGGAGCATTGCCATCATTTATCTTCAGGTTCAATGGATAATTCAGTCCAATGAACAGAGAGTGTGTGCCAAGGCTGTCAACTCGACTCCAATTGGGTCCAATCAGGGATAGATCTTTCTCAAAAACATGTATGACAGGGGCAGGACACTCCCGCAGGATAAGGCCATTACCATGATGCAGAACTTCTGCAGGCTCAAGGTGATCATTGCTACGTATATACCGATCTTCATGGATGATCATCAAGCGCTTGCCATCGGCTGATCGAGCTAAAAACCATCTGCCAGATGGTTCCTTCATCGGTGATGGGATCACGAATGGCGGGGCAAGGTGTGCATCTGCATTGTAAACGGAGACAACAAAAAATAGTGTTTGAATGGCTCGGGAAGACAATAATACCAGTAGCTGCAACTTCACATTTGTAGGATCAAATGGAGGATGCAGTCATTATACTTGTATAAAATCTCGAAGAAATAAAATTGTTCCCATTTGAGATGTATGTTAATTACACTCATATTCATTGATGGTAGATACATGTCTCAACCTTATCTGATCCATGATTGTAATGCTTTGAGTACATCGAATATTGAAATAAATTGAAAGTTTGCATGCATCAATTGATGAAGAGGCCAGGGCTAAGCTCCTTATTCATATTCTGACAAGAGCATGCAGTAACTAATTCAGGAATGCATTCATATACTGCAATAATCTGGTTTGGGTTGACAGATTAGTGCACAGCATATACTACTGTAATTCGTTTGTAGCAATGGTTCAGTCAGGTTAGGATAATTTAATGGTGCACAGTCATTTGAAAGGTGAAAAAAAGTCTTAGTGAGCAATTAGTTATTTCAGTTACAATATATCATGAATGGGCTTGATATTAAAATTTATTGCGAAGTATATCATATGGATTGAAGAATTACCAGCCTGTGATTGATCCCAGCAATATGTGGTGCCGGTCCACCCATCCACCGCAACAATAAAGCCGTTGTGCTCGATGGCATCACTGTAATCTACACCCCAACTAGCAAGAGAGAATAACCTCCACTCCTGGCTACCATTAGCCAGGTAAGCGAGTCCAGAATTGAATAGAGCGATGAGCTTGTAATCTGAGTAATGTCCAGCTTTTGTGGGCACTTCGCAAATTACAATCTTCAACAAAAACATGGCACGCCCATACGTCATGTACCTTTCAGGAGGCAAGTCGGGGAAGCCAATCCATTCCTCCCGAAAAATGTTGCAAGTTTCCGACGATGGTAGGGAGATTTCTTGGTGCGTGTAGATGTTCGCGAGGAACCAGTTCCCACCACTGTCCACGCCGGCGATCCAGTCGCCATTCATGCCAACCCAGAATCTATTGTCCATGAACGGCAGGATGGCTGTGCGCCGAGGATGGTCGAGGGGCACAACGTGGTACACCGTGTGGTGCGCACTACTATCATCATAGTGCCAATGGGCAGAATCGGGCATCAGCAAGCAGGGTCCATCCCAATGGTGTAGATTCATGTTGTCGGCGACATGGCGGCACAGCGTTTTGGAGCATGCGGCCAGCCGGACGTCGACTGTAACGTCCAGACTCTGGGCAATGAGATTGAACAGCTCGGCGGGGAGCTTCCCCCAGTCGCCATCCAGCTGGTCGTCGTTCGATGCCGCCATGGAGACGAGATGGATTTAAAAGGGCGGATGCAAGTATGTGTGATTGGAGTTTTGTAGGAGAGTCGAGCGGGAAGGAGGAGTGCTGCGGTTCTGCGGAGGGGTGAGGAGAGAAAGCTATGCAAATGGGAGATCTAGAGGATGAAAAAACTTCTAGCAGCGGTTGGCGAGTGGAGAACGATGATGGAAGTGGAGAGCCAAGGATGGAAACGATGGACATGAAGAGTAGGAGTGGATATGACTTTTTTTATTCTTCAGCAGCTGCATCGAGGCGCCGAGTAAAACTTCGGCTAGGATAGCACGCCACTACGTCCTGGTGCAGTTACTGTCCCGTCAAATCAGTTTGACCACAGAAATGGTTTCTTTATTACAGTATAACTTAATTTTTTCGAACAATATATACTAGTACTCCATTTAATATAATCACTCCGATTCATATTACTTGTCAAATGATATGGATGAATCTAGAACTAAAATGTGTCTAGATATATCTATATTATAGTCAACTAATATGAATCCGAGTTTGTTTGGTTCAAAGGATTTCTAAAGGTATCTTGTACGGAGTAGGATTTTTACACATAGGGATTTTGCCTATAGAGCTTGCTTGATTCAAAGGATTGAGAACCCTCCAAAATACCTATGGATTGCTTTCTCTACAATCCTATCTCTCGGTAATATTGCTATGTGTCTATAACAACTATGAAATGAACTCAATCTCAATAGAAATTTCCTTTGTCTTTCCTAATCAAACAACTAGTTATTTTATGTCTTCGTTTACAAATTAAGATAATTTTTAGGTTATAGGTAATCGTCGAGCTTATGTGATCATCTTTTATGATCAAACTTACTTGATCAGCCGCGGAGGCGCAAAGGAGCAGTGGTGTGCATTAATACGGCCGCATGGGGAAGGCACAGCTAGCGACGATGAGACGTATCGCCAGCATTGGCCTAGGGAACCGTCGCCACCATTAATAAAAGCTATCCCTTTGGGCACCATGTCTCCCACTACTCGTGTCACGCGCGCATGTGGGTTACGGATGGATGGGCTGGGGAAGCCGGACAGAAAACATGACAACCAGGGGGAAAATGAATAAAAATAATACAAAGTCGAAAATATTTCGAAAAATAAACTTTGTACTTCGTAAGAAACTCCATGCGTTTAGCAAATGCGAAGGCAATATGTAGAAACACGTCTAGACCACGTCTAGAACCACTTCCCAAAGCTTAAGGATTATATTGATTTTTAGAAAGTCAAACTATGTTAAGTTTGACTAAGTTTTTACCAAAAGCATTAATATGCAAGATACAAAATCAATATTATTAGATAGAAAATAAATTATATTTTCATATGGTGTCTACAAAATATTATATGTGCTGATAGATTCTTCTAAGAGTTTGGTCGAACTTTACTTGGTTTGACTTTTCAAGAAAAATATACAAAGCTTTAAGCATTGGAACGGAGGTATTTTTCGAAGCACCTACTTGTCTTTAGAAGACAAAAGAAAACATGGAGTAAGGTTGTTTTTTGTGCAAAAGTTTACGTCAAAATCTGGTTATTTGTGTAAAAAGAATCTCAAATTGTGTTATGTGCAAAAACTGCACCAAGAAGTGGTGGTATGTGCAATTTCCTCCATCACACAAAAGGCAAGCCATTGATACATATATAATTGTGAATAATTACAAAAGTAGTAGGCAGCTAATAAGCGCACATGATTAAACTGCTATGCGAGATCTTCAGCCACCAGAAGTCGTTCCCGCGCCTCTCTAGCATTGAAAATCACGCGTTCTGCGACTTCCATCAAAGAGACAAGCTGAGCTTTGATCCGTTCTCCCAGATGAATGGCCTCGTCACAACTCCTACGAGCACAGGCCGTGATCTCATCCACTTCTAGGAAAGACACCGCCTGCCTGTACCGAAATATCTTGATCCCTAACTCTCTGTTCTCCTCCCGCATGCTGGCAAGATCCAACTTCATCCTCCGACAAGATAAGCAAGGGGAGTGATCCTGCCAAAGGTAACAACAAACATATCGAGCGTTACCGGCAAACGAAGGGCACAAATTGGCTGATTAACGAATATGGTCACTAACATGTAGGACAGACTTAAGTGGTGTCTACATGTCAGTGACTCGAAGTACCCAAAAACCAGCAACCCAAAGTCAGCTAGTAATATTAACCTCCGTCTTCAGCTCCTTCATCCTCTTGAACGGCGGG
This sequence comes from Lolium multiflorum, assembly GCA_030979885.1. Classification (NCBI taxonomy): domain Eukaryota; kingdom Viridiplantae; phylum Streptophyta; class Magnoliopsida; order Poales; family Poaceae; genus Lolium; species Lolium multiflorum. The sequence continues at coordinate 100,442,086 of CM061748.1, forward strand.
GAAGCTGGCAACTTATCTTCTTCTACGACCTCTCGCTGGAACCTGACGTCGAAGGATGAGAGATCCTGCGAACGGATGTGCTGCGCCTGCGCGTGCGATTCCCCAGGGCGCTTCTGGCGTAACTCGGAGTTCTCCGCGCCGAGATGCGGAAGTTCCGCTCCCGGGGCCTTGTTGACCCTAAGCCGAGATAGCTCCTGTGTAAGCCGACGAAAAATGTTCAAAATGTTACAGATCAGGCATATCATTACCAGTGCAAACGAGGTAAGTGAATCTCCGGGATCTCGCCCAACGACCGCGGTTGGTCCAATGCCACCACATCTTCTCCGAGATTGACTAACTCCTTTACATCATCTTCTCCGACATTGACTATCTCCTTTACATCATCTTCTGCTCCGAGCTTGACCATCTCCTTTACATCATCTTCTCCTGCGAGCTTGATCATCTGCCTCACATCATCTTCTCCGGCGATATCGACCCTCTCCTGCGGAAGATAACAGATATAAGTCCGAGTATTACCAGCAAAACGAAGGTAATTAAAAGAGGCGTAGTAACCCTTGTGTCCTGGCTAATCAACGGCGGGGACGCTGAGCCCGCATCGTCTCCTCCGAGATCTCCCTTCGCAGGCAGGATTGTTAGAGACAGTGTACTTCTGGTAGTAGTATTTATGCGTGGGGCGCCAGGGGGTCGAGAAGCTAGGACTGCATCTTCTCCTCCGAGCTCTTCCTTGGTAGACATGACAAATGAAACGAGGTGTGGGGGGCGTAAAAGGTATAAAATGGCGGACGGCCGCCCTGCCGGCTGCCCTCAAGGGCTGCAGGGTCCCATATGCGTGCAGGTCCCACACTTTAGTGAGCACAAATCATATGCGGTAGGTAGGCAAACTTCCAACAATCTTCTTTGTCAAGTGAAGACACGTCGTCAAGACTCTCTCTCTCTCTCCCCCCTTTTGTCATTGAAAAAAAAAGAATATTAGACGGGCGCGTAGCCTGCACTGCAGGGGGGCGATTTTGACAAAAGTAATCCTTTTGGCGAAGAAAAACACAGAAAGCCACACAAAAAGGTTAGTCCAGTGAAATAGATTGCTCAGAGGGTCAGTCCGTAATTTTCTTTGCCAAAAGGGTTATTTCTGTCAAAATCGCCGCACTGCAGGTTTGCAGCACTGAAAAACCTTGCGTGCCAGTCAACATCACTTCCCGGATAGGGGGAAAATATCTAGTGATACCATCCCTTACATGATACCATGATACCACTTCATAATATTTGAATTCTAAGTGTCGAAAAATTTAGAAAAAAAACCTTGTGATGCTACCCTAAATTTGTGGGACCCCAAAAAACTTGCAAATCAAGCCAAAGAAACACGATCTTGTCCCCTACCCCCCCATGATTTTGACCTAAATTTGAAATCAAGCCAAAGGTGGTTCAAAAACGGCAATCGGAAATCATGGATTGTTCATCATTTTTCTATATAGCTAGGGAAAATAGCAGACATGCCATACCAATGTTTTAGAAAAGAGCCCTTCAAAAAAGTGTGGCAACATGTTGGAATTCGACCATCTTAATTTCTTCCCACGTGTGAGCTTTGGTACTACTACTACACAAGAACCATGTCAAACTTTTGAATCATGGCCCATTTTATGTATATATTTGCAACTTTTCATGCACGCATGAAAACTTTGCAAAATATGTGCATTTTGGGTTGTCGCACATAAATGTGTGTTTACTTGTCTGCCACCAATTAATCCAATTCTCATTTGTGGGGAAACATGACACGAGATGGCCATTTCCAAAGTTTCATGAATTATCTCAAAGTGAATCCATATATGTACAATTTTTGGGGGCTAAATTTCATGTTTTAAACCTAGCTAGTATTTGACCAAGATTCAAATGGGCATAAAATTCAAAAAAAAACAGAAAAATGAAAAACCAAAGCACATAGCCTTCTTATGTCATATAGTAAGAATTCAAGTTGATAAACAAGGTCTAGACATATTCAAACTAGAAAAATCATGTATCTACCCCTAACACTCTAAACTCTGTCTTATGAAGTCAAGCATGAAGAGAAGTGGTTTTGGGTTTCAAACATGGAAATTTCAAAAACCTCCCAAAAGCTTCATTTTAGAGTGACTAAGAAGGATCCATGCTTACCTTTTAATTTTTAGATTTTAAACTTGTTTAAATCTTTGTGAAACCTAGGATTTGACCAAGATTCAAATGGGCATAAAAAATCAGGAAAAAGCCAAAAGAATGATAAACCAAAGCACATAGCATTCTTATGTCATACAGTAAGCATTCAAGTTGATTAACAAGGTCTAGACATATTCAAACTAGAAAATCATGTATATATCTGTCCCTAACCTTAAACTCTGTCTTATATATGAAGTCAATCATGAAGAGAAGTGGTTTGGGTTTCAAACATGAAAATTTCAAGAACATCCCAAAAGTCGCTTCATTTTAGAGTGACTAAGAAGGATCCAGGCTTACCTTTTCGTTTTCATATTATATACTTGTTTAAATCCAGGTCAAACATAGGATTTGACCAAGATTCAAATGGGCATAAAATAAAAAAATAGAAGAATGAAAAACAAAAGCACATAGTCTTCGTATGTCATATAGTAAGCTTTCAAGTTGATAAACAAGGTTTAGACATGTTCAAACCAGACAAATCATGTATCTAGCCCCTAACCATAAACTCGGTCGATCTTATGAAGTCTAGCATGAAGAGAAGTCGTATTGGTTTAAAACATGAAAATTTCAAGAACCACCCAAAATCTTCAAATGGGCATAAAATTCAAAAAAACCAGAAAAATGAAAAACCAAAGCACATAGCCTTCTTATGTCATATAGTAAGAATTCAAGTTGATAAACAAGGTCTAGACATATTCAAACAAGACAAATCATGTATCTACCCCTAACACTCTAAACTCTGTCTTATGAAGTCAAGCATGAAGAGAAGTGGTTTTTGGGTTTCAAACATGGAAATTTCAAAAACCTCCCAAAAGCTTCATTTTAGAGTGACTAAGAAGGATCCATGCTTACCTTTTAATTTTCAGATTTTAAACTTGTTTAAATCTTTGTGAAACCTAGGATTTGACCAAGATTCAAATGGGCATAAAAATTCAGGAAAAAACCAAAAGAATGATAAACCAAAGCACATATCATTCTTATGTCATAGAGTAAGCATTCAAGTTGATTAACAAGGTCTAGACATATTCAAACTAGAAAATCATGTATATATCTATTCCTAACCTTAAACTCTATCTTATGAAGCAATCATGAAGAGAAGTGGTTTTGGGTTTCAAACATGAAAATTTCAAGAACATCCCAAAAGTCGCTTCATTTTAGAGTGACTAAGAAGGATCCAGGCTTACCTTTTCGTTTTCATATTTTATACTTGTTTAAATCCAGGTCAAACATAGGATTTAACCAAGATTCAAATGGGCATAAAATAAAAAAAATAGAAGAATGAAAAACAAAAGCACATAGTCTTCTTATGTCATATAGTAAGCTTGCAAGTTGATAAACAAGGTTTAGACATGTTCAAACCAGACAAATCATGTATCTAGCCCCTAACCATAAACTCGGTCGATCTTATGAAGTCTAGCATGAAGAGAAGTCGTATTGGTTTCAAACATGAAAATTTCAAGAACCACCCAAAATCTTCAAATGGGCATATAACATTCAAAAAACCAGAAAAATGAAAAACCAAAGCACATATATAGCCTTCTTATGTCATATAGTAAGCATTCAAGTTGATAAACAAGCATGTCTAGACATATTCAAACCCGACAAATCATGTATCTACCCCTAACCCTAAACTCTGCATGTCTTATGAAGTCAACCATGAAGAGAAGTGGTTTTGGGTTTCAAACATTGAGATTTCAAGAACCCCCCAAAAGCTTCATTTTAGAATGACTAGCTAGGAAGGATCCAGGCTTACCTTTTCATTTTCATGTTATAGACTTGTTTAAATCTTGGTCAAACCTAGGATTTGACCAAGATTCAAATGGGCATAAACATTCAAAAAAATCAAAAAATCAAAAACCAAAGCACATATAGTCTTCTTATGTCATATAGTAAGAATTGAAGTTGATAAACAAGGTATAGACATATTCAAACTAGACAAATCATGTATCTACCCCCTAAAGCCCTAAACTAGCTTTGTCTTATGAAGTCAAGCATGAAGAGAAATGGTTTTGGGTTTCAAATTAAACATGGAAATTTCAAGAACCCCCCCCAAAGCTTCATTTTGGAGTGACTAAGAAGGATCGAGGTTTACCTTTTCATTTTCATGTTTTAAACTGCCTTAGATCTTGGTCAAACCTATGATTTCACCACGACTCAAATGGGCATAAAAATAAAAAAAAATGAAAAACCAAAGCACATAGCCTTCTTATGTCATATATAGTAAGCATTCAACTTGATGAACATGGCTGGTCTAGACATATTCATAATAGAAAAAACGTGTATCTACCCCCTAACGATTAATTAACTTTGTCTTAATTATGAAGTCAAGCATGAAGAGAAGTGTTTTTGGGTTTCAGACATGGAAATTTTGAAAACCTCCCAAAAACTTCATCTTAGAGTGACAAAGAAGGATCCAAGCTTACCTTTTCATTTTCATGTTTTAAGCTTGTTTAAATATTGGTCAAGCCTAGGATTTGACCAAGATTCAAATGGGCATAAAAATTCTGGAAAAATAAAAAAATAAAAACCAAAGCACATAGTCTTCTTACGTCATATATATCTATAGTAAGCATATTCAAGTAGATAAACAAGGTATAGACATATTCAAAACAGACAAATCCTGTATCTACCCCCTAACCCTAAACTCGGTCTTATGATGCCTAGCATGAAGAGAAGTCGTTTTGGGTTTCAAACGTTTAAGCCAAAAGCCCCATTTCATATATTTCAAATTTGGTTCAAATTTGAAAGACATACAAGTTATAGCACACATAGTGCATACATGTTCACACATACTGCACTACTCCCTCCGTCCACAAATAAGTGTACATTTGGGTTTTTGGATAAGTCAAACTTTAACAATTTTGACCATTTTTTTACCAAAAAGTAGCAACATGTGTGACATCAAATTACTATATTATGAGACTGTATTTTGAGATGAATCTAGTGATGGTAGTTTAGTGTCATAAATGTTGTTACGTTTCCCTAAAAAGTTAGTCAAAGTTAATAAAGTTTGACTTATCTAAAAACTCAAATGTACACTTATTTGTGGACGGAGGGAGTAGATGCTAATTAACCCTATAGTTTGAGGCCATTTGGATGAGGTCGAAAAAAATCTTGGATTAGAAATGGGGTTGTTCGAACCCCGTAGTTGGATTTTTTATGAACTTGATCTGTAGTACTGGGCAAAACCCTAGTTTAACGTATTTAATTATAGATTCGTAGGTTGATTTTTCTACCTTTTTATTATTATTACTATGCAGCACATGTGTGTTTGCCCGTCGAGTGAAACTCGGAGGAAGAGGGATCACTCGGAAGGAGAGAAGAAGGGAGAGCATTATGGTGTCTCCCCTTTTTCGGGTGATGATGTTGACTTTTGTGCAGGGTTTGTCAGTGAGCAGGAGGTGCGAGCGAGCGAGCGAGCGAGCGAGTCGAGCGAGGCCGAGAATGAGAGAGATTTGTTTTTTTTGTGAGAGGGACAACCGAAGGATCCAGAAGGACCCACAGACTTCCAAAACGCATCCTGATGCGTCTTCTCTTGACAAAGAAGATGGCTTGGAGTTTGCGTACCTACTGCACTTGACTTGTGCTCACTGAAGTGTGGGACCTCACGCATGGGCACCACACGTAAGTGACAGACCTGTTGGTGTAAAAACTCGATTGATTATTATAGTGCATTAGTACGCAACTTTCATTAGTTTTGAGTTTTTCCATTTGAGCAAGTCTGGTGCCACTTTAAATTCGTCTTTACGGACTGTTCTGTTTTTGACAGATTCTGCCTTTTATTTCGCATTGCCTCTTTTGCTATTTTGGATTCATTTCTTTGATCCATTAATGTCCAGTAGCTTTATGCAATGTCCAGAAGTGAAAATAATGATTGTGTCACCTCTGAATGAGTGAATTATTAATTGTGCACTAACCCTCTAATGAGTTTGCTTGAAGTTTGGTGTGAAGGAAGTTTTCAAGGGTCAAGAGAGGAGAATGATATACTATGATCAAGAGGAGTGAAAGCTCTAAGCTTGGGGATGCCCCCGTGGTTCACCCCTGCATATTTTAAGAAGACTCAAGCGTCTAAGGGATGCCCAAGGCATCCCCTTCTTCATCGACAACATCATCAGGTTCCTCCCCTGAAACTATATTTTTATTCAATCACATCTTGTGTTCTTTACTTGGAGCGTCGGTTTGTTTTTGTTTTTGTTTTTGTTTGAATAAAATGGATCCTAGCATTCACTTTGTGGGAGAGAGACACGCTCCGCTGTTGCGTATGGACACATGTGTCCTTAGGCTTTACTCATAATGTTCAAGGCGAAGTTTCTTCTTCGTTAAATTGTTATATGGTTGGAATTGGAAAATGCTACATGTAGTAATTCTAAAATGTCTTGGATAATGTGATACTTGGCAATTGTTGTGCTCATGTTTAAGCTCTTGCATCATATACTTTGCACCCATTAATGAAGAAATACATAGAGCTTGCTAAAATTTGATTTGCATATTTGGTCTCTCTAAGGTCTAGATAATATCTAGTATTGAGTTTTGAACAACAAGGAAGACGGTGTAGAGTCTTATAATGTTTACAATATGTCTTTTATGTGAGTTTTGCTGCACTGTTCATCCTTGAGTTTGCTTCAAATAACCTTGCTAGCCTAAACCTTGTATCGAGAGGGAATACTTCTCATGCATCCAAAATCCTTGAGCCAACTACTATGCCATTTGTGTCCACCATACCTACCTACTACATGGTATTTCTCCGCCATTCCAAAGTAAATTGCTTGAGTGCTACCTTTAAAATTCCATCATTCACCTTTGCAATATATAGCTCATGGGACAAAATAGCCTTAAAAACTATCGTAGTATCGAATATGTACTTATGCACTTTATCTTTTATTAAGTTGCTTGTTGTGCGATAACCATGCTTCTGGGGAACGCCATCAACTATTGTTGAATATCATGTGAGTTGCTATGCATGTCCGTCTTGTCTGAAGGATCTATCATTTTAGTGGTTGGAGCATGCAAAATTGTTAGAGAAGAACATTGGGCCGCTAACTAAAGCCATGAATCATGGTTGAAGTTTCAGTTTTGGACATATATCCTCAATCTCATATGAGAATAATAATCATTGCTACATGCTTATGCATTTAAGAGGAGTCCATTATCTGTTGTCCATGTTGTCCCGGTATGGATGTCTAAGTTGAGAATAATCAAAAGCGAGAAATCCAAAATGCGAGCATTCTCCTTAGACCTTTGTACAGGCGGCATGGAGGTACCCCTTTGTGACACTTGGTTGAAACATGGCATGCAAAGATCCGGTAGTCCAAGCTAAGTAGGACGAGGTGCGGGCACTATTAGTATACTATGCATGAGGCTTGCAACTTGTAAGATATAATTTACATAACTCATATGCTTTATTACTACCGTTGACAAAATTGTTTCATGTTTTCAAAATAAAAGCTCTAGCACAAATACAGCAATCGATGCTTTCCTCTTGAAGGACCATTCTTTTACTTTTATTGTTGAGTCAGTTTACCTATCTCCCTCCACCTTAAGAAGCAAACACTTGTGTGAACTGTGCATTGATTCCTACATACTTGCATATTGCACTTGTTATATTACTCTATGTTGACAATATCCATGAGATATACATGTTATAAGTTGAAAGCAACCGCTGAAACTTAATCTTCCTTTGTGTTGCTTCAATACCTTTACTTTGATTTATTGCTTTATGAGTTAACTCTTATGCAAGACTTATTGATGCTTGTCTTGAAGTACTATTCATGAAAAGTCTTTGCTTTATGATTCACTTGTTTACTCATGTCATTACCTTTGTTTTGATCGCTGCATTCATTACATATGTTTACAAATAGTATGATCAAGATTATGATGGCATGTCACTTCAGAAATTATCTTTGTTATCGTTTTACCTGCTCGGGACGAGCAGAACTAAGCTTGGGGATGCTGATACGTCTCCAACGTATCGATAATTTCTTATGTTCCATGCTACTTTATTGATGATACCTACATGTTTTATGTACATTATATGTCATATTTATGCATTTTCGGAACTAACCTATTAACAAGATGCCGAAGAGCCGCTTGTTTTCAGCTGTTTTTGGTTTCAGAAATCCTAGTAAGGAAATATTCTCGGAATTGGACGAAACTTTCGCCAGGGTCCTATTTTTGCACGAAGCTTCCGAAGACCGAAGAGATAACGAAGTAAACGAGGCGCCAGGGGACAGGCGGCGCGCCCAAGCCCCGGCCGCGCCCTACCCCCCGGGCACCTCATGTGGCCCCCGCGTTGACCTTCCGCCTACTTAAAGTCTCCGTCGCGAAACCCCCAGTACCGAGAGCCACGATACGGAAAACCTTCCAGAGACGCCGCCGCCGCGAATCCCATCTCGGGGATTCAGGAGATCGCCTCCGGCACCCGCCGGAGAGGGGATTCATCTCCCGGAGGACTCTTCATCGCCATGATCGCCTCCGGAGTGATGAGTGAGTAGTTCACCCCTGGACCATGGGTCCATAGCAGTAGCTAGATGGTCGTCTTCTCCTTGTTGTGCTTCATTGTTGGATCTTGTGAGCTGCCTAACATGATCAAGATCATCTATCTGTAATACTATATGTTGTGTTTGTCGGGATCCGATGGATAGAGAATACTATGTTATGGTGATTATCAATCTATTGTTTATGTGTTGTTTATGATCTTGCATGCTCTCCGTTATTAGTAGAGGCTCTGGCCAAGTTTTTGCTCTTAACTCCAAGAGGGAGTATTTATGCTCGATAGTGGGTTCATGCCTTCATTGACACCTGGGATCGTGACAGTAGGTTCTAAGGTTGTGATGTGCTGTTGCCACTAGGGATAAAACATTGATGCTATGTCTAAGGATGTAGTTGTTGATTACATTACGCACCATACTTAATGCAATTGTCTGTTGCTTTGCAACTTAATACTGGATGGGGTTCGGATGATAACCTGAAGGTGGACTTTTTAGGCATAGATGCAGTTGGATGGCGGTCTATGTACTTTGTCGTAATGCCCAATTAAATCTCACTATATTTATCATATCATGTATATGCATTGTTATGCCCTTCTCTATTTGTCAATTGCCCGACTGTAATTTGTTCACCCAACATGCTTTTATCTTATGGGAGAGACACCTCTAGTGAACTGTGGACCCCGGTCCTATTCTTTACATAGCATACAATCTACTGCAATTGTGTTTTTCTTTGCAAACATCTTCCACTCGATACGTTTAATCCTTTGTTACAGCAAGCCGGTGAGATTGACAACCTCACTGTTTCGTTGGGGCAAAGTACTTGGTTGTGTTGTGCAGGTTCCGCGTTGGCGCCGGAATCCCTGGTGTTGCGCCGCATCACATTTCGCGACCATCAACCTTCAACGTGCTTCTTGGCTCCTCCTGGTTCGATTAAACCTTGGTTTCTTTCTGAGGGAAAACTTGCCACTGTGCGCATCATACCTTCCTCTTGGGGTTCCCAACGGACGTGTACATTTACGCGCATCAAGCTCTTTTTCTGGCGCCGTTGCCGGGGAGATCAAGACACGCTGCAAGGGGAGTCTCCACTTCTCAATCTCTTTACTTTGTTTTTGTCTTGCTTTATTTTATTTACTACTTTGTTTGCTGCACTAAATCAAAACACAAAAAAATTAGTTGCTAGTTTTACTTTATTTACTGTCTTGCTCTCTATATCAAAAACACAAAAAAATTAGTTACTTGCATTTACTTTATCTAGTTTGTTTTATTTACCGTTGCTAAAATGAATACCCCTGAAAATACTAAGTTGTGTGACTTCACAAATGCAAATAATAATGATTTCCTATGCACACCTATTGCTCCACCTGCTACTACAGCAGAATTCTTTGAAATTAAACCTGCTTTACTAAATCTTGTCATGAGAGATCAATTTTCTGGTGCTAGTTCTGATGATGCTGCTGCCCATCTCAATAATTTTGTTGAACTTTGTGAAATGCAAAAGTATAAAGATGTAGATGGTGATATTATTAAATTGAAAGTGTTTCCTTTCTCATTAAGAGGAAGAGCTAAAGATTGGTTGCTATCTTTGCCTAAGAATAGTATTGATTCATGGACTAAATGCAAGGATGCTTTTATTGGTAGATATTATCCTCCCGCTAAAATTATATCTTTGAGAAGTAGCATAATGAATTTTAAGCAATTAGATACTGAACATGTTGCTCAAGCATGGGAGAGAATGAAAACTTTGGTAAAGAATTGCCCAACCCATGGACTGACTACTTGGATGATCATCCAAACCTTCTATGCAGGACTAAATTTTTCTTCGCGGAATTTATTGGATTCAGCTGCTGGAGGTACCTTTATGTCCATCACATTGGGGGCGGCTACAAAACTTCTTGATGATATGATGATAAATTACTCTGAATGGCACACGGAAAGAGCTCCACAAGGTAAGAAGGTAAATTCTGTTGAAGAAACCTCTTCCTTGAGTGATAAGATTGATGTGATTATGTCTATGCTTGTGAATGGTAGATCTAATGTTGATCCAAATAATGTTCCTTTAGCTTCATTGGTTGCTCAAGAAGAAAATGTTGATGTGAATTTCATTAAAAATAATAATTTCAACAACAATGTTTATAGGAACAACTCTGGTAATAACTATAGGCCATATCCTGCTAGTGGTAATGATTATGGTAGATATGAGGAAAGGATGCTAGAAATTGAAAGATCCACTAAAAACTTTATGCAATCACAATATGAGCAAAATCAATTGTTTACTAAAACTATGAATGAACAATCTACCTTGTTGAAAAATATAGGAAATCAACTTGAAAACTTGAATAGGGAGATTTCTGGTCTGCAAACTAAAATTTCAAATGCTGAAACCCGAATCTCATACATGTCTGCATCACAATCTTCTTTAATTAATAAAATGGCTGCTAAACCTGATGATATTGATAATAAGATTACTACTACAGCAAATGCCATCCAAGTTAGAATTAATGAGAATATAAGATTAATGGCTGAATTGCGTGCTAGGTGGGATAGAGAAGAAAATGAAAAACTAGCTAAAGAGAATAATGTAGCTAAAGTTTGGACTATTACCACCACTAGTAATGCTAATTCTCCACATGTTGCTGCACCTCCTACTATCAATGGTAATATAATTGGTGTTGGCAATGTTTCTACTCCTAGTGCAAAGCGAACAAAACTGCCTGAAATTGCTAAAACTGCTGAAACTGCTTGTGATAAAACTGCTGAAATTTTTTCCAACCTTGGGAACAATGATCCCATTGCTGTAGCTCATAATGATTTAGATTTTGATGATTGCCACATCTCTGAAGTTATAAAGTTCTTACAAAAACTTGCTAAAAGTCCTAATGCTAGTGCTATAAATTTAGCCTTTACAAAACATATTACAAATGCTCTCATAAAAGCTAGAGAAGAGAAACTAAAACTTGAAACTTCTATTCCTAGAAAGTTAGAAGATGGTTGGGAGCCCATCATTAAAATGAAATTCAATGACTTTGAATGTAATGCTTTATGTGATCTTGGTGCAAGTATTTCTGTTATGCCTAAAAAGATTTATGATATGCTTGACTTGCCACCATTGAAGAATTGTTATTTGGATGTTAATCTTGCTGATAATGTTAAAAAGAAACCTTTGGGGAGGATTGATAATGTGCATATTACGGTTAACAATAACCTTGTCCCCGTTGATTTTGTTGTCTTGGATATCGAATGCAATGCATCTTGTCCTATTGTGTTGGGAAGACCTTTTCTTCGAACTGTTGGTGCTGTTATTGATATGAGGGAAGGTAATATTAAATATCAATTTCCTCTCAAGAAAGGTATGGAACACTTCCCTAGAAAGAGAATGAAGTTGCCTTTTGATTCTATTATTAGAACAAGCTATGATGTTGATGCTTCTACTCTCGATGTTACTTGATTTGCACTTTCTGCGCCTAGCTGAAAGGCGTTAAAGAAAAGCGCTTATGGGAGACAACCCATGTTTTTACCTACAGCAATTTTTTGTTTTGTTGAGTCTTGGAAGTTGTTTACTACTGTAGCAACCTCTCCTTATCATGTTTTTGTGCCAAGTAAAGTTTCTATGTTAAAGTTGATGTTATATTTGGGATCGCTGCGCAGAAACAGCATTGCTGTCTGTCACGAATCAGTTCTCTGTAGAAAATTCGAAAAAATCTGCCAATTTACGAGCGTGATCCTCAGATATGTACGCAACTTTCATTAGTTTTGAGTTTTTCCATTTGAGCAAGTCTGGTGCCAGCTTTAAATTCGTCTTTACGGACTGTTCTGTTTTTGACAGATTCTGCCTTTTATTTCGCATTGCCTCTTTTGCTATGTTGGATTCATTTCTTTGATCCATTAATGTCCAGTAGCTTTATGCAATGTCCAGAAGTGAAAATAATGATTGTGTCACCTCTGAATGAGTGAATTATTAATTATGCACTAACCCTCTAATGAGTTTGCTTGAAGTTTGGTGTGAAGGAAGTTTTCAAGGGTCAAGAGAGGAGAATGATATACTATGATCAAGAGGAGTGAAAGCTCTAAGCTTGGGGATGCCCCCGTGGTTCACCCCTGCATATTTTAAGAAGACTCAAGCGTCTAAGCTTGGGGATGCCCAAGGCATCCCCTTCTTCATCGACAACATCATCAGGTTCCTCCCCTGAAACTATATTTTTATTCAATCACATCTTGTGTTCTTTACTTGGAGCGTCGGTTTGTTTTTGTTTTTGTTTTTGTTTGAATAAAATGGATCCTAGCATTCACTTTGTGGGAGAGAGACACGCTCCGCTGTTGCGTATGGACACATGTGTCCTTAGGCTTTACTCATAATGTTCAAGGCGAAGTTTCTTCTTCGTTAAATTGTTATATGGTTGGAATTGGAAAATGCTACATGTAGTAATTCTAAAATGTCTTGGATAATGTGATACTTGGCAATTGTTGTGCTCATGTTTAAGCTCTTGCATCATATACTTTGCACCCATTAATGAAGAAATACATAGAGCTTGCTAAAATTTGATTTGCATATTTGGTCTCTCTAAGGTCTAGATAATATCTAGTATTGAGTTTTGAACAACAAGGAAGACAGTGTAGAGTCTTATAATGTTTACAATATGTCTTTTATGTGAGTTTTGCTGCACCTGTTCATCCTTGAGTTTGCTTCAAATAACCTTGCTAGCCTAAACCTTGTATCGAGAGGGAATACTTCTCATGCATCCAAAATCCTTGAGCCAACTACTATGCCATTTGTGTCCACCATACCTACCTACTACATGGTATTTCTCCACCATTCCAAAGTAAATTGCTTGAGTGCTACCTTTAAAATTCCATCATTCACCTTTGCAATATATAGCTCATGGGACAAAATAGCCTTAAAAACTATCGTAGTATCGAATATGTACTTATGCACTTTATCTTTTATTAAGTTGCTTGTTGTGCGATAACCATGCTTCTGGGGAACGCCATCAACTATTGTTGAATATCATGTGAGTTGCTATGCATGTCCGTCTTGTCTGAAGGATCTATCATTTTAGTGGTTGGAGCATGCAAAATTGTTAGAGAAGAACATTGGGCCGCTAACTAAAGCCATGAATCATGGTTGAAGTTTCAGTTTTGGACATATATCCTCAATCTCATATGAGAATAATAATCATTGCTACATGCTTATGCATTTAAGAGGAGTCCATTATCTGTTGTCCATGTTGTCCCGGTATGGATGTCTAAGTTGAGAATAATCAAAAGCGAGAAATCCAAAATGCGAGCATTCTCCTTAGACCTTTGTACAGGCGGCATGGAGGTACCCCTTTGTGACACTTGGTTGAAACATGGCATGCAAAGATCCGGTAGTCCAAGCTAAGTAGGACGAGGTGCGGGCACTATTAGTATACTATGCATGAGGCTTGCAACTTGTAAGATATAATTTACATAACTCATATGCTTTATTACTACCGTTGACAAAATTGTTTCATGTTTTCAAAATAAAAGCTCTAGCACAAATACAGCAATCGATGCTTTCCTCTTGAAGGACCATTCTTTTACTTTTATTGTTGAGTCAGTTTACCTATCTCCCTCCACCTTGAGAAGCAAACACTTGTGTGAACTGTGCATTGATTCCTACATACTTGCATATTGCACTTGTTATATTACTCTATGTTGACAATATCCATGAGATATACATGTTATAAGTTGAAAGCAACCGCTGAAACTTAATCTTCCTTTGTGTTGCTTCAATACCTTTACTTTGATTTATTGCTTTATGAGTTAACTCTTATGCAAGACTTATTGATGCTTGTCTTGAAGTACTATTCATGAAAAGTCTTTGCTTTATGATTCACTTGTTTACTCATGTCATTACCTTTGTTTTGATCGCTGCATTCATTACATATGTTTACAAATAGTATGATCAAGATTATGATGGCATGTCACTTCAGAAATTATCTTTGTTATCGTTTTACCTGCTCGGGACGAGCAGAACTAAGCTTGGGGATGTTGATACGTCTCCAACGTATCGATAATTTCTTATGTTCCATGCTACTTTATTGATGATACCTACATGTTTTATGTACATTATATGTCATATTTATGCATTTTCTGGAACTAACCTATTAACAAGATGCCGAAGAGCCAGTTGCTGTTTCTGCTGTTTTTGGTTTCAGAAATCCTAGTAAGGAAATATTCTCGGAATTGGACGAATTTCGCCCAGGTCCTATTTTTGCACGAAGCTTCCAAGACCGAAGAGATAACGAAGTGGGGCCACGAGGCAGCCGGGACAGGCGGCGCGCCCCCCTGGCCGCGCGGCCCTACCCCCGGGCACCTCGTGTGGCCCCGCGTTGACCTTCCGCCTACTTAAAGTCTCCGTCGCGAAACCCCGCGAGAGCCACGATACGGAAACCTTCCGAGACGCCGCCGCGAATCCCATCTCGGGGGATTCAGAGATCGCCTCCGGCACCCTGCCGGAGAGGGGATTCATCTCCCGGAGGACTCTTCATCGCCATGATCGCCTCCGGAGTGATGAGTGAGTAGTTCACCCCTGGACCATGGGTCCATAGCAGTAGCTAGATGGTCGTCTTCTCCTTGTTGTGCTTCATTGTTGGATCTTGTGAGCTGCCTAACATGATCAAGATCATCTATCTGTAATACTATATGTTGTGTTTGTCGGGATCCGATGGATAGAGAATACTATGTTATGGTGATTATCAATCTATTGTTTATGTGTTGTTTATGATCTTGCATGCTCTCCGTTATTAGTAGAGGCTCTGGCCAAGTTTTTGCTCTTAACTCCAAGAGGGAGTATTTATGCTCGATAGTGGGTTCATGCCTTCATTGACACCTGGGATCGTGACAGTAGGTTCTAAGGTTGTGATGTGCTGTTGCCACTAGGGATAAAACATTGATGCTATGTCTAAGGATGTAGTTGTTGATTACATTACGCACCATACTTAATGCAATTGTCTGTTGCTTTGCAACTTAATACTGGATGGGGTTCGGATGATAACCTGAAGGTGGACTTTTTAGGCATAGATGCAGTTGGATGGCGGTCTATGTACTTTGTCGTAATGCCCAATTAAATCTCACTATATTTATCATATCATGTATATGCATTGTTATGCCCTTCTCTATTTGTCAATTGCCCGACTGTAATTTGTTCACCCAACATGCTTTTATCTTATGGGAGAGACACCTCTAGTGAACCGTGGACCCCGGTCCTATTCTTTACATAGCATACAATCTACTGCAATTGTGTTTTACTGTTTTCTTGCAAACATCTTCCACTCGATACGTTTAATCCTTTGTTACAGCAAGCCGGTGAGATTGACAACCTCACTGTTTCGTTGGGGCAAAGTACTTGGGTTGTGTTGTGCAGGTTCCGCGTTGGCGCCGGAATCCCTGGTGTTGCGCCGCATCACATTTCGCGACCATCAACCTTCAAACCTTGGCTCCTCCTGGTTTCTTCTCCCTAACGATTAAACTTGTCTTATGAGTTGGGCATGAAGGACTTGTTTTGGGTTTCAAACATGCAAATTTCAAAAACCTCCCAAAAGCTTCATTTTAGAGTGACTAAGAAGGATCGAGGCTTACCTTTTCATTTTCATGTTTTAAACTTGTTTAAATCTTGGTCAAACCTAGCTAGTATTTGACCAATATTCAAATGGGCATAAAATTCAAAAAAATCAGAAAAATGAAAAACCAAAGCACATAGCCTTCTTATGTCATATAGTAAGAATTCAAGTTGATAAACAAGGTCTAGACATATTCAAACTAGAAAAATCATGTATCTACCCCTTACACTCTAAACTCTGTCTTATGAAGTCAATTAAGCATGAAGAGAAGTGGTTTTGGGTTTCAAACATGGAAATTTCAAAAACCTCCCAAAAGCTTCATTTTAGAGTGACTAAGAAGGATCCATGCTTACCTTTTAATTTTCAGATTTTAAACTTGTTTAAATCTTTGTGAAACCTAGGATTTGACCAAGATTCAAATGGGCATAAAAATTCAGGAAAAAACCAAAAGATTGATAAACCAAAGCACATAGCATTCTTATGTCATACAGTAAGCATTCAAGTTGATAAACAAGGTCTAGACATATTCAAACTAGAAAATCATGTATATATCTGCCCCTAACCTTAAACTCTGTCTTATGAAGTCAATCATGAAGAGAAGTGGTTTTGGGTTTCAAACATGAAAATTTCAAGAACATCCCAAAAGCCGCTTCATTTTAGAGTGACTAAGAAGGATCCATGCTTACCTTTTCGTTTTCATATTATATACTTGTTTAAATCCAGGTCAAACATAGGATTTGACCAAGATTCAAATGGGCATAAAATAAAAAAATAGAAGAATGAAAAACAAAAGCACATAGTCTTCTTATGTCATATAGTAAGCTTTCAAGTTGATAAACAAGGTTTAGACATGTTCAAACCAGACAAATCATGTATCTACCCCCTAACCATAAACTCGATCGATCTTATGAAGTCTAGCCTGAAGAGAAGTCGTATTGGTTTCAAACATGAAAATTTCAAGAACCTCCCAAAATCTTCAAATGGGCATAATATTCAAAAAAACCAGAAAAATGAAAAACCAAAGCACATAGCCTTCTTATGTCATATAGTAAGAATTCAAGTTGATAAACAAGGTCTAGACATATTCAAACTAGACAAATCATGTATCTACCCCTAACACTCTAAACTCTGTCTTATGAAGTCAAGCATGAAGAGAAGTGGTTTTTGGGTTTCAAACATGGAAATTTCAAAAACCTCCCAAAAGCTTCATTTTAGAGTGACTAAGAAGGATCCATGCTTACCTTTTAATTTTCAGATTTTAAACTTGTTTAAATCTTTGTGAAACCTAGGATTTGACCAAAGATTCAAATGGGCATAAAAATTCAGGAAAAAACCAAAAGAATGATAAACCAAAGCACATAGCATTCTTATGTCATAGAGTAAGCATTCAAGTTGATTAACAAGGTCTAGACATATTCAAACTAGAAAATCATGTATATATCTATTCCTAACCTTAAACTCTGTCTTATGAAGCAATCATGAAGAGAAGTGGTTTTGGGTTTCAAACATGAAAATTTCAAGAACATCCCAAAAGTCGCTTCATTTTAGAGTGACTAAGAAGGATCCAGGCTTACCTTTTCGTTTTCATATTTTATACTTGTTTAAATCCAGGTCAAACATAGGATTTGACCAAGATTCAAATGGGCATAAAATAAAAAAATAGAAGAATGAAAAACAAAAGCACATAGTCTTCTTATGTCATATAGTAAGCCTTGCAAGTTGATAAACAAGGTTTAGACATGTTCAAACCAGACAAATCATGTATCTAGCCCCTAACCATAAACTCGGTCGATCTTATGAAGTCGATCTAGCATGAAGAGAAGTCGTATTGGTTTCAAACATGAAAATTTCAAGAACCACCCAAAATCTTCAAATGGGCATATAACATTCAAAAAACTAGAAAAATGAAAAACCAAAGCACATATATAGCCTTCTTATGTCATATAGTAAGCATTCAAGTTGATAAACAAGCATGTCTAGACATATTCAAACCCGACAAATCATGTATCTACCCCTAACCCTAAACTCTGCATGTCTTATGAAGTCAACCATGAAGAGAAGTGGTTTTGGGTTTCAAACATTGAGATTTCAAGAACCCCCCAAAAGCTTCATTTTAGAATGACTAGCTAGGAAGGATCCAGGCTTACCTTTTCATTTTCATGTTATAGACTTGTTTAAATCTTGGTCAAACCTAGGATTTGACCAAGATTCAAATGGGCATAAACATTCAAAAAAATCAAAAAATCAAAAACCAAAGCACATATAGTCTTCTTATGTCATATAGTAAGAATTGAAGTTGATAAACAAGGTCTAGACATATTCAAACTAGACAAATCATGTATCTACCCCCTAAAGCCCTAAACTAGCTTTGTCTTATGAAGTCAAGCATGAAGAGAAGTGTTTTTGGGTTTCAGACATGGAAATTTTGAAAACCTCCCAAAAACTTCATCTTAGAGTGACAAAGAAGGATCCAAGCTTACCTTTTCATTTTCATGTTTTAAGCTTGTTTAAATATTGGTCAAGCCTAGGATTTGACCAAGATTCAAATGGGCATAAAAATTCTGGAAAAATAAAAAAATAAAAACCAAAGCACATAGTCTTCTTACGTCATATATATCTATAGTAAGCATATTCAAGTAGATAAACAAGGTATAGACATATTCAAAACAGACAAATCCTGTATCTACCCCCTAACCCTAAACTCGGTCTTATGATGCCTAGCATGAAGAGAAGTCGTTTTGGGTTTCAAACGTTTAAGCCAAAAGCCCCATTTCATATATTTCAAATTTGGTTCAAATTTGAAAGACATACAAGTTATAGCACACATAGTGCATACATGTTCACACATACTGCACTAGATGCTAATTAACCCTATAGTTTGAGGCCATTTGGATGAGGTCGAAAAAAATCTTGGATTAGAAATGGGGTTGTTCGAACCCCGTAGTTGGATTTTTTATGAACTTGATCTGTAGTACTGGGCAAAACCCTAGTTTAACGTATTTAATTATAGATTCGTAGGTTGATTTTTCTACCTTTTTATTATTATTACTATGCAGCACATGTGTGTTTGCCCGTCGAGTGAAACTCGGAGGAAGAGGGATCACTCGGAAGGAGAGAAGAAGGGAGAGCATTATGGTGTCTCCCCTTTTTCGGGTGATGATGTTGACTTTTGTGCAGGGTTTGTCAGTGAGCAGGAGGTGCGAGCGAGCGAGCGAGTCGAGCGAGGCCGAGAATGAGAGAGATTTGTTTTTTTTTGTGAGAGGGACAACCGAAGGATCCAGAAGGACCCACAGATTTCCAAAACGCATCCTGATGCGTCTTCTCTTGACAAAGAAGATGGCTTGGAGTTTGCGTACTGATACGTCTCCAACGTATCGATAATTTCTTATGTTCCATGCTACTTTATTGATGATACCTACATGTTTTATGCACATTATATGTCATATTTATGCATTTTCTGGAACTAACCTATTAATGAGATGCCGAAGAGCCAGTTGCTGTTTTCGCTGTTTTTGGTTTCAGAAATCCTAGTAAGGAAATATTCTCGGAATTGGACGAAACTTTCGCCCAGGGTCCTATTTTTGCACGAAGCTTCCAGAAGACCGAAGAGATAACGAAGTGGGGCCACGAGGCAGCCAGGGCATAGGGCGGCGCGGCCTGGCCCTTGGCCGCGCCGCCCCCCGGGCCCCTCGTGTGGGCCCCCGCGTTGACCTTCCGCCTACTTAAAGTCTCCGTCGCGAAACCCCCAGCACCGAGAGCCACGATACGGAAAACCTTCCAGACGCCGCCGCGAATCCCATCTCGGGGATTCAGGAGATCGCCTCCGGCACCCTGCGGAGAGGGGATTCATCTCCCGGAGGACTCTACACCGCCATGGTCGCCTCCGGAGTGATGAGTGAGTAGTTCACCCCTGGACCATGGGTCCATAGCAGTAGCTAGATGGTCGTCTTCTCCTTGTTGTGCTTCATTGTTGGATCTTGTGAGCTGCCTAACATGATCAAGATCATCTATATGTAATACTATATGTTGTGTTTGTCGGGATCCGATGGATAGAGAGTACTATGATTATGGTGATTATCAATCTATTGTTTATGTGTTGTTTATGATCTTGCATGCTCTCCGTTATTAGTAGAGGCTCTGGCCAAGTTTGTACTCTTAACTCCAAGAGGGAGTATTTATGCTCGATAGTGGGTTCATGCCTCCATTAAATCTGGGACAGTGACAGAAAGTTCTAAGGTTGTGGATGTGCTGTTGCCACTAGGGATAAAACATTGATTCTATGTCTAAGGATGTAGTTGTCGATTACATTACGCACCATACTTAATGCAATTGTCTGTTGCTTAGCAACTTAATACTGAATGGGGTTCGGATGATAACCTGAAGGTGGACTTTTTAGGCATAGATGCAGTTGGATGGCGGTCTATGTACTTTGTCGTAATGCCCAATTAAATCTCACTATATTTATCATATCATGTATATGCATTGTTATGCCTTTCTCTATTTGTCAATTGCCCGACTGTAATTTGTTTACCCAACATGCTTTTATCTTATGGGAGAGACACCTCTAGTGAACTGTGGACCCCGGTCCTATTCTTTACATAGCATACAATCTACTGCAATTGTGTTTACTGTTTTCTTTGCAAACATCTTCCACTCGATACGTTTAATCCTTTGTTACAGCAAGCCGGTGAGATTGACAACCTCACTGTTTCGTTGGGGCAAAGTACTTTGGTTGTGTTGTGCAGATTCCACGTTGGCGCCGGAATCCCTGGTGTTGCGCCGCATCACATTTCGCGACCATCAACCTTCAACGTGCTTCTTGGCTCCTCCTGGTTCGATTAAACCTTGGTTTCTTTCTGAGGGAAAACTTGCCACTGTGCGCATCATACCTTCCTCTTGGGGTTCCCAACGGACGTGTACATTTACGCGCATCAAGCCTGTTTTCTGGCGCCGTTGCCGGGGAGATCAAGACACGCTGCAAGGGGAGTCTCCACTTCTCAATCTCTTTACTTTGTTTTTGTCTTGCTTTATTTTATTTATTACTTTGTTTGCTGCACCTAAACAAAACACAAAAAAATTAGTTGCTAGTTTTACTTTATTTACTGTCTTGCTCTCTATATCAAAAACACAAAAAAATTAGTTACTTGCATTTAATTTATTTTGTTATCATGTCTAGTCTTGTACTTGTTTTTATTTTCACTAGTTAGGCATAATGGAAAACAACAAAAAAATTAGAGATCTTTATGAAATTTATCTTGAATTAGGACATGATGTGTTTGAAGAGAAAATTAAAAAACCCATGGAACTTTGTTTGCAAAATAGTTGTAGCAAGGTTATTAGCATGAACTCTTTGAACACCATTATTGCTAAAGCTATGGAAGAATTTAAGCTTGGGGAAGCTGGTTGTGATATTTTTAGTCCCCCAAGCATGGAGGAGAAAATTTACTTTGATGATACTTTACCTCCTATATATGATGCTTGCAATGATGAATATGATATTTTCAGTCCACCTACTATTGAGGAGAAAATTAATTATGATTACAATATGCCTCCTATATATGATGATTATGGTGATGAGAATAATAATGATAGCTATTTTATTGAATTTGCTCCCACTACAACTAATAAAATTGATTATGCTTATGTGGAGAGTAATAATTTTATGCATGTGGCTCATGACAAGAATGTTTTATGTGATAGTTATATTGTTGAGTTTGTTCATGATGCTACTGAAAGTTATTATGAGAGAGGGAAACATGGTTATATGCATCTTAATAATATTAAGTTTCCCCTCTTTATGTTGAGAATCTTGAAATTGCACTTGTGTTGCTTTTCTATGCTTGCCACTTTGTTCTTCATGAATCTATTTGTGTACAAGATTCCTTTTCATAGGAAGTGGGTTAGGCTTAAATGTGTTTTGAATTTGCTTCTTGATGCTCTCTTTTGCTTCAACTCTTATTCTGAGCCCATCTTAAAGGCTTAAAGAAAAGCGCTTATGGGAGACAACCCATGTTTTTACTACAGTACTTTATTTTATATTTGAGTCTTGGAAGTTGTTTACTACTGTAGCAACCTCTCCTTATCATGTTTTTGTGCCAAGTAAAGTTTCTATGTTAAAGTTGATGTTATATTTGGGATCGCTGCGCAGAAACAGCATTGCTGTCTGTCACGAATCTGGGCACAGTTCTCTGTAGAAAATTCGAAAAAATCTGCCAATTTACGAGCGTGATCCTCAGATATGTACGCAACTTTCATTAGTTTTGAGTTTTTCCATTTGAGCAAGTCTGGTGCCAGATTTAAATTCGTCTTTACGGACTGTTCTGTTTTTGACAGATTCTGCCTTTTATTTCGCATTGCCTCTTTTGCTATGTTGGATTCATTTCTTTGATCCATTAATGTCCAGTAGCATTATGCAATGTCCAGAAGTGAAAATAATGATTGTGTCACCTCTGAATGTATGAATTATTAATTGTGCACTAACCCTCTAATGAGTTTGCTTGAAGTTTGGTGTGAAGGAAGTTTTCAAGGGTCAAGAGAGGAGAATGATATACTATGATCAAGAGGAGTGAAAGCTCTAAGCTTGGGGATGCCCCCGTGGTTCACCCCTGCATATTCTAAGAAGACTCAAGCGTCTAAGCTTGGGGATGCCCAAGGCATCCCCTTCTTCATCGACAACATCATCAGGTTCCTCCCCTGAAACTATATTTTTATTCAATCACATCTTGTGTTCTTTACTTGGAGCGTCGGTTTGTTTTTGTTTTTGTTTTTGTTTGAATAAAATGGATCCTAGCATTCACTTTGTGGGAGAGAGACACGCTCCGCTGTTGCATATGGACACATGTGTCCTTAGGCTTTACTCATAATGTTCATGGCGAAGTTTCTTCTTCGTTAAATTGTTATATGGTTGGAATTGGAAAATGCTACATGTAGTAATTCTAAAATGTCTTGGATAATGTGATACTTGGCAATTGTTGTGCTCATGTTTAAGCTCTTGCATCATATGCTTTGCACCCATTAATGAAGAAATACATAGAGCTTGCTAAAATTTGATTTGCATATTTGGTCTCTCTAAGGTCTAGATAATATCTAGTATTGAGTTTTGAACAACAAGGAAGACGGTGTAGAGTCTTATAATGTTTACAATATGTCTTTTATGTGAGTTTTGCTGCACTTGTTCATCCTTGAGTTTGCTTCAAATAACCTTGCTAGCCTAAACCTTGTATCGAGAGGGAATACTTCTCATGCATCCAAAATCCTTGAGCCAACTACTATGCCATTTGTGTCCACCATACCTACCTACTACATGGTATTTCTCCGCCATTCCAAAGTAAATTGCTTGAGTGCTACCTTTAAAATTCCATCATTCGCCTTTGCAATATATAGCTCATGGGACAAAATAGCCTTAAAAACTATCGTAGTATTGAATATGTACTTATGCACTTTATCTTTTATTAAGTTGCTTGTTGTGCGATAACCATGTTTCTGGGGAACGCCATCAACTATTGTTGAATATCATGTGAGTTGCTATGCATGTCCGTCTTGTCTGAAGGATCTATCATTTTAGTGGTTGGAGCATGCAAAATTGTTAGAGAAGAACATTGGGCCGCTAACTAAAGCCATGAACCATGGTTGAAGTTTCAGTTTTGGACATATATCCTCAATCTCATATGAGAATAATAATCATTGCTACATGCTTATGCATTTAAGAGGAGTCCATTATCTGTTGTCCATGTTGTCCCGGTATGGATGTCTAAGTTGAGAATAATCAAAAGCGAGAAATCCAAAATGCGAGCTTTCTCCTTAGACCTTTGTACAGGCGGCATGGAGGTACCCCTTTGTGACACTTGGTTGAAACATGGCATGCAAAGACCCGGTAGTCCAAGCTAAGTAGGACGAGGTGCGGACACTATTAGTATACTATGCATGAGGCTTGCAACTTGTAAGATATAATTTACATAACTCATATGCTTTATTACTACCGTTGACAAAATTGTTTCATGTTTTCAAAATAAAAGCTCTAGCACAAATACAGCAATCGATGCTTTCCTCTTTGAAGGACCATTCTTTTACTTTTATTGTTGAGTCAGTTTACCTATCTCCTTCCACCTTAAGAAGCAAACACTTGTGTGAACTGTGCATTGATTCCTACATACTTGCATATTGCACTTGTTATATTACTTTATGTTGACAATATCCATGAGATATACATGTTATAAGTTGAAAGCAACCGCTGAAACTTAATCTTCTTTTGTGTTGCTTCAACACCTTTACTTTGATTTATTGCTTTATGAGTTAACTCTTATGTAAGACTTATTGATGCTTGTCTTGAAGTACTATTCATGAAAAGTCTTTGCTATATGATTCACTTGTTTACTCATGTCATTACTTTTGTTTTGATCGCTGCATTCATTACATATGTTTACAAATAGTATGATCAAGATTATGATGGCATGTCACTTCAGAAATTATCTTTGTTATCGTTTTACCTGCTCGGCAACGAGCCAGAAAATAGTCTTGATGACCCACAAGTATAGGGGATCGCAACAGTCTTCGAGGGAAGTATTACCCAATTTATTGATTCGACACAAGGGGAGACAAAGAATACTTGTAAGCCTTAACAACGGAGTTGTCAATTCAGCTGCACCTGGAAACAGACTTGCTCGCAAGAGTTTATCAGTAGTAACAGTTCTATGGTAGTGGAAATAGCGGAATAACAGCAGCAGTGAAATAAAGACAGCAGTAGTGATTATAGTAAACAGCAGGATTAAAATACTGTAGGCATAGGGACGGATTTAACGGGCGTTGCATGGATGAGAGAAACTCATGTAACAATCAAAGCATGGGCATTTGCAGATAATAATAAAACGGTATCCAAGTACTAATCAATCAATAGGCATGTGTTCCATATTTAGTCGTACGTGCTCGCAATGAGAAACTTGCACAACATCTTTTGTCCTACCAGCCGGTGGCAGCCGGGCCTCTAGGGAAACTACTGGATATTAAGGTACTCCTTTTAATAGAGTACCGGAGCAAAGCATTAACACTCCGTGAACACATGTGATCCTCACATCACTACCATCCCCTCCGGTTGTCCCGATTTCTGTCACTTCGGGGCCATTGGTTCCGGACAGCGACGTGTGTATACAACTTGCAGGTAAGACCATAAACAATGAATATCTTCATGAAACAATAACATGTTCAGATCTGAGATCATGGCACTCGGGCCCTAGTGACAAGCATTAAGCATAACAAGTTGCAACAATATCATAAAAGTGACATCTACGGATACTAGGCACTATGCCCTAACAATCTTATGACTATTACATGACCAATCTCATCCAATCCCTACCATCCCCTTCAGCCTACAGCGGGGGAATTACTCACACATGGATGGGGGAAACATTGCTGGTTGATGGAGAGGCGTTGGCGGTGATGGCGGTGAAGATCTCCTCCAATTCCCCGTCCCGGCGGAGTGCCAGAACGGAGACTTCTGGCTCCCGCGACGGAGTTTCGCGATGTGGCGGCTCTCTGGAGGGTTTCTGGCGATGTCGACTTCTCCCCGTGCGTTTTTAGGTCGAGGCGAATAAGTAGTCCGAAGGGGGGCGTCGGAGGCCGGCCGAGGGGGCCACACCACATGGCCGCGCGGGCCCCCCCTGGGCCGCGCCGCCATGTGGTGTGGGGCCCTCGGGCCTCCACCTCCTTCGCCCTTCTGGCTCCGTCAATATTTTGGTAAAATAGGGCCATCTGAAGAAATTCCGAGGATTTTCCCGAAAGTTGGATTTCTGCACAAAAACGAGACACCAGAGCAATTCTGCTGAAAACAGCGTTAGTCCGTGTTAGTTGTATCCAAAATACACAAATTAGAGGCAAAACAATAGCAAAAGTGTTCGGGAAAGTAGATACGTTTTGGACGTATCAACTCCCCCAAGCTTAGCTTATTGCTTGTCCTCAAGCAATTCAGTTAACAACTGAGCGATAAAAGAACTTTCACGAACACATTTGCTCATATGATGTATATATTCTCATGCTATGGCTAATACTTAAGCAGTTCATAATGAGATACATGCAAATAAGATCATCCAACAGCTATGTCAATCATGGAGAAGTACCAACAATTAATAATAAGCATCATGAATCATGTATGTAAGCAAGATTGCAATGTTCATAAGAGAATATGATAAAGTGGTATCTCGCTTGCCTGTATTTGATCGGCAAAACATAAATGCCGAGGCACCTCTTGAGTTCATAGAAAGACTAGAAGTAGTGATTGTCAAAGATAAAAGCATCAAAGTTATACCACAATCAATCATATTTTGAGACAAGCATATTATATTAAGAATGACAGTTGTGCTCTCAAGATAGTGCTCGAAGAAAGAATGGAGACACAACATAAAAGTAAAAGATTGACCCTTCGCAGAGGGAAGCAGGGATTAACATGCGCTAGAGCTTTTTATTTGTAAAACAGGAGTAAAATTATTTTGAGAGGTGTTTGTTGTTGTCAACGAATGGTAATGGGTACACTAACTCCCTCATCAACCGGACTCACAAGAGCGGCTCCCATTTATTTATTTTTGGTTGGCACTCCTTCCAACCTTTCTTTCACAAACCATGGCTAACCGAATCCTCGGGTGCCTGCCAACAATCACATACCATGAAGGAGTGCCTTTTTATTTAAGTTTTATTATGATGATGACACTCCCCCAACCTTTGCTTACACAAGCCATGGCTAACCGAATCCTTCGGGTGCCGTCCAACAATCACAAACCATGGAGGAGTGTCTATTTAAGTTAATTAATTTGGGACTGGGAATCCCATTGCCAGCTCTTTTTGCAAAATTATTGGATAAGCGGATGTGCCACTAGTCCATATGAGAGTCCGTCAAAAGTAAATGACAAGGTTGAAAGCTAAACACCACATACTTCCTCATGAGCTATGAAACATTAACACAAATTGAGAAGCATTTTGAAAGTTTTAAAGGTAGCGCATGAGAATTTACTTGGAATGGTTTGAAATGCCATGCATAGGTATTTATGGTGGACACTTTTGGAACAACTTGGTTTTCAGGTGTTTGGAAGCACGAGCGGCGTTCCCGCTCAGTACAAGTGAAGGCTAGCAAAAGACTAGGGAGCGACAAATCAAGAGAGCAATAACTGTCATAATCATGCTTGCGGCAAAATAAATTAACGGAGGCATAAAAGTGATACAATAACTCTGAAGCAATATAAATCATCGAGGCTTAATTGACTTTTTGTTCAGTCATATGCATGCGTGAGCATGTGCCAAGTCGATATAAATGAATTATTCAGAGGAGGATACCACAATGCCATACTTACTTATGAATAAAACAATGCAAGCAAACATCCACGACATGCTACTCATATTAATAAATTGGAACTAAACATGAGAGATCATGAACTACTAGACTTTCTCAAATAACATATACCTCACATGAACCAACTAAGCATGCTCATATGGATGAGTATATGTACAAAAATGAAAGCAAATAGAGTTCATACCAGCCTCTCACCACAATCAGATTGTCGTAGATCGTCATTATTGCCTTTTCACTTGTGTAGCTTGGATAATATGAAATGAAAACCACGCTCCAGCCACCGAAGACCATTGAACTCATGATGAACTTTACAAACCAAAGAAGAACAGCAAATATTTTTGGTGTTTTCGAATTAGAAATAAGAACGAAAGAAAACAAGCAAACAAAGCAAAATCTTTTTGGGTTTTCTCATAGCAAACTAACGATAGCAAATAAAGCAAACTAAGAGCAAGGTACCAAATAAATAAATGGTGAAGAGAAACAACAGAAATATTTTTGGTCTTTTTGTGTTTTAGGAAAGAAACAAAGTGAAAACAAAAGAATGCAAACTAACAGAAACACAGAAAAGCAGGATGACAGAAATCTGCCAAATCCTGACAGCAGTACAGAAATCGAATTTAACAAAAATCTTCCATTGCTCAGACCAAAAAGTGTTCAACTAATGAAAGTTAGATAACAACCTGGGGCACATGCTCAAAAATTGGCAACTCAAAATAACGTTCTGGCTGTGCGTACGAATTTTTTTGGTAACAGCACAGAATCTGTTTTTGGACAGCACTTCCCCAAATATCATCTCCCTCTCATTAGAAAACCACTCTAAGAGACTAAGCAAGTATGTACAAGTATCCAGCAATCATAATATGCAAAGAATGAGTGATGCCGGTATACCTCCCCCAAGCTTAGGCTTTTGGCCTAAGTGGAGTTCATTCCCACGGTCCCCATGAAGTGGTGTCTTCGTAATATGACGAAGAACGACCCGGTTCCATGTATGTGCTGGAGGAAACGTCGGGGTACGTGACGGTGTAGTCGTAGGAGGGCTCGGCGTTCTCGGAGTCATGTTGCTGGTGGAACTCTTGTATCTTCATATGTTCATCCACCACCTCCTTTGTTAGCGACCATGATTGCCTGTCAATATTAAACAAACCCTGCTGGGGAAGAGGGATTTCTTTCTCATTCCCATCAGCAAACAACATTTTATAGACAATATTATCTATAGTGGAGTTAGTAGTAACAAAACGATGGCTCTTCATAGCAGCAATATCTAACTTCCTAGGGGTTAATGGTACATCATTAGAGTCAAGAGGAATATCTAGATGTGTTAAAATGCGCAGTGCAATAGTTCCTCCAAAAATAGGCCCCCTGCTAGACAGGCGGCGAGCAATAAGAGAACCAAGATGATAAGGTGTCTCTCCAGTAAGTGCAACATTCAAGAAAGCAAGATGGTAGCTAGAGATGTTACTAGTATTTTCTCTACCCAAAATGCTAGTACTAATGTAATATGCGAAATACTTAATAGCGGGGAGTTGAATGTTTCTTATCTTCCCTCGCTGGATGGTGCGGCAATCATCCCCGGTGATCCCTCGGTATAGCTCCAACAAGTCCCGGGGGTTGTCATCAATCCTTCTTGCTGTACCTACAGGGGCAATACCCAATGCAAAACAAAATTCCTCCAATTTCATGGTAACAGGAATATCATAAATCTTGAATGCGACTGTCGGCTCATATTCCGTGTTGTGGAACTTGAAGCTCTCAACGAAAATCTTGGTGAGCCTGTAATATTGTCCCCTCTCGTCTCCCACGTAGGTGGCTAGGCCTGCCCTGTTGACGAGGGTGAAGAAGTCATCCAATAACCCTGCATTGGTTAGAAACTCATAACAAGGGAAGGATGAAGCATTAGGGGCCCCATGGTCCTCCTCGGGCGCGAAGCTAGGCGCGATGACATCCTCATTGTAGGATCGCCTAATTTGAGTAGACGCCCTTGAGGGCCTACCGGTGCTGGTTGTTGCTTTCTTGAACAACTCTCCAAACTTGAATTTCTTCATCTTCCCCTTCTGAAATTTTCAACAATCATTATAAAATTTGATTTCAAGGTATGTAATTGAAGGGAACTACTATAGGAACTTGCTAGAGTACTTCACATGCATCAAAACTAATTTCTTCCACTTAGAACAAGCATGCAAGCTCACTAAACATGTTATCTACAGCAGCAAAATATTCAAGATATACTCAACCAAATGAAATTCTAATTGGACAATCAAAGGAGTCACATACCAAGGAGTAAATGTGCCAAATTTCAGACAGAAATCTGGGCTGAGCAAGGAGATCGAAAAATCGCGAGTTCTTGAGCAGAAACACGAGTGAGAGAAACTTGGTACGAGTTTTTTCGGGAGAGAGAAGGTGCTGGGAGGAAGAGATGGTGTAGTGGGGCAAGGGGTGGCCCACACCACATGGTGGCGCGGCCCCCTTGCTGGCCGCGCCGCCCTATGGTGTGGCACCCCCTGGTGCCCCACAGGTCATCCTCTGGTGCTCCCAGGTGCCTCGTCGAAAAATAGGACCAACGGTGTAATTTTTGTAATTTTTAGAGAACTTTGAAAAATGCACATTTCTGGGTATTAAATTAATGATTACTGCGCAGGAAAATGATTTCTAAAATCTTAAATGACTAAAGCATATTGCAAAATAAAAAGTGCTACAGCAAATAAAATAAGTGGAGGGAGAAAGAAAGAAAGAAGTGTTGTTTAGCTCTCCTATGCAATAAAATATACTTGTTAACAAGGTTGATCAAGTCTTGCTACCAAATAAATTTTATATGACATAAGAAGAAATAAACCTCAAATCAATCATGTTACCTTATATTGAATTGATATGGATCCAATCACAAGAGTTTGATATTCTTCTTTAGGCTCATATACAGGACAATCAATGGATCCCACTTTGATAGTTTTCACATTAAAAATTGTATTGACTCCACATACTTTATCAATCCTCTTGGGAAAATAGACAGTGTGTTCCTTATCATCAACATTGAAAGTAACCATGCCTTTATTGCAATCAATAACAGCCCCTGCAGTATTAAGAAAGGGTCTTCCAAGAATAATGGACATATTATCATCTTCAGGCATTTCCAACACAACAAAATCAGTTAATATTAAGCAATGCTGAGTAACTTGAACAGGAACATTTTCACATAAACCAACAGGAATAGCAGTAGATTTATCAGCCATTTGCAAAGATATATCAGTAGGTATCAATTTATCTAAATCAAGTCTCTTATAAAGAGAAAAAGGCATCACACTCACACCTGCTCCCAAATCACATAGAGCAGTTCTAACATAATTATTCTTGATGGAACAAGGAATAGTCGGTATACCTGGGTCTCCAAGCTTCTTTGGAATCTTACCATTGAAGGAGTAATTAGCGAGCATAGTAGAAATTTCCTCATTGGGGACTTTCCTTTTGTTAGTAACAATATCTTTCATATACTTTGAATAAGGAGGCAATTTAATAGCATCAGTCAAAGGAATTTGCAAAAATAAAGGTTTCATCCAATCACAAAATTTATTATAATGTTCCTCCTCCTTTGATTTTAGTTTCTTAGCAGGAAAAGGCATTTGCTTTTGAACCCAAGGTTCTCTTTCATTACCATGCTTCTCAGTAATAAAATCTTCTTTAGTATACTTTTTATTTTTAGCATGCTTTTCAGGTTCTTTTTCAATTTCTTCTTTATCAGGAGTATCATTCTTATCATTATCTTCCTCATGTTCATTACCACTTTCAGTTTCAGCATCAGAAATAGAAATACTATTAGGATCACTAACAGGTTCAGAGGATTCTACAACATTCTTATGTTTCTTTTTCTTTTTCTTAGATGGAGCACTAGTTTTAATTAGTTGAGAATCTTGTTCAATTCTTTTGGGATGCCCTTCAGGATATAGAGGATCCTGGGTAGAAACACCACCTCTAGTTGTTACTTCACAAGCATGTTTTTCTTTAGAATTATTTCCCAACAAGTCATTTTGCACTTTAGTAAGTTGATCAATTTGAGTTTGAACCATTTGAAAATGTTTAACAAGTATCTTAACATCATTGGAGGTTCTCTCCACAATACCATGCAATTCACTAATAGCTCGAGAATTTTCCATTAAATGATTCTCTACTCTCATATTAAAATTTTCTTGCTTAACAATATAATTATCAAATTCATCTAAACATTGAGCAGGAGATTTTGAATACGGAATATCTTCCCTAGTAAAGTGTTGAAGCGAGTGTACCTCAATCATGGATGAAGGGGGAATTGTCTCACATATATCTTCTATAGGAGGTAAATTCTTCACATCTTCAGGTTTAATACCTTTCTCCTTAAGAGACTTCTTGGCTTCCCTCATATCTTCATCATTTAATTTAATCATACCCCTCTTCTTCACTATCGGTGTCGGGGTTGGTTCAGGTGTAGACCAATCATCATGATTCCGGCCTATTTTAGCCAATAATTCTTCAGCGTCGTCTGGAGTTCTTTTCCTGAAAACACAACCAGCACAACTATCCAGGTATGCCCTAGACTCAATGGTTAGTCCACTATAAAATATATCAAGTAAATCATTCTTTTCCAAATCATGGTCAGGCTGAGCTCTAATAAGAGAACAAAATCTAGCCCAAGCCTCAGGCAATTTCTCTCCATCTTCCTGGTCAAAATTATAAATTCTCTGCAAAGCAGCATGTTGAGCACTAGCAGGAAAGTATTTTCGAAAGAAAACATCACGCAAATCAGTTGGACTTTTAATAGAACCAGGAGGCAAATTATTATACCAAGTTTTAGCATCATCCTTTAATGAGAACGGAAAAATTTTAGCGACAAAATAAGTACGCATCTTGACATCATCAGAAAACACGCCACTAAGAGTAGATAACTCAGTCAAGTGTTCAACAGCACTTTCTTTTTCAGTACCACAAAAGGGTGTTTTCTCAACAATAGCTATATGAGATAGATCAAGAGAAAAATCATAATCTTTATCCCTAATGTTTATAGGAGATGTGGCAAATTTAGGATCAGGAGATGGTTTATATCTAACAGCATGTTCTGCAAGCAACTTTTTAATTTTTCTTGCATCAGTAGTAGCATTGCATTTTTCAATAAAATCATCATTAAGCTCTACATAATCCTCATCAAGATCATCACTAGAATATTCAACAGACTCAGGTGAATTAACAGGTGTAGCAACATTTTCATTAGGAGTTTCAGTATTTTCAATTTGTCTAGACCTAGCAATTGTAGCATCTAGAAAAGATCCCAATGAACCACTATCATCAAGCACAGCAGAAACATTATCAATATTATGAGAATTTTCAGATTCAGCAGAAGTACCAGCACGCGAAGCATGTGGCGGTGAAACAAGTTTATCAATCACAGATGGTGAATCAAGAGCAGCAGAGGTACTCAGAGTTGTACCTTTTCTTGTAGTGGATGGTAATATGGCGATCTTAGTATCGCGAGGTTTACCCATAATGGAGAATTTGCAGCGAACAATATCAATCCAAGTGAACTTCCAAATAAAGCTATGCTCCCCGGCAACGGCGCCAGAAAATAGTCTTGATGACCCACAAGTATAGGGGATCGCAACAGTCTTCGAGGGAAGTATTACCCAATTTATTGATTCGACACAAGGGGAGACAAAGAATACTTGTAAGCCTTAACAGCGGAGTTGTCAATTCAGCTGCACCTGGAAACAGACTTGCTCGCAAGAGTTTATCAGTAGTAACAGTTCTATGGTAGTGGAAATAGCGGAATAACAGCAGCAGTGAAATAAAGACAGCAGTAGTGATTATAGTAAACAGCAGGATTAAAATACTGTAGGCATAGGGACGGATTTAACGGGCGTTGCATGGATGAGAGAAACTCATGTAACAATCAAAGCATGGGCATTTGCAGATAATAATAAAACGGTATCCAAGTACTAATCAATCAATAGGCATGTGTTCCATATTTAGTCGTACGTGCTCGCAATGAGAAACTTGCACAACATCTTTTGTCCTACCAGCCGGTGGCAGCCGGGCCTCTAGGGAAACTACTGGATATTAAGGTACTCCTTTTAATAGAGTACCGGAGCAAAGCATTAACACTCCGTGAACACATGTGATCCTCACATCACTACCATCCCCTCCGGTTGTCCCGATTTCTGTCACTTCGGGGCCATTGGTTCCGGACAGCGACGTGTGTATACAACTTGCAGGTAAGACCATAAACAATGAATATCTTCATGAAACAATAACATGTTCAGATCTGAGATCATGGCACTCGGGCCCTAGTGACAAGCATTAAGCATAACAAGTTGCAACAATATCATAAAAGTGACATCTACGGATACTAGGCACTATGCCCTAACAATCTTATGACTATTACATGACCAATCTCATCCAATCCCTACCATCCCCTTCAGCCTACAGCGGGGGAATTACTCACACATGGATGGGGGAAACATTGCTGGTTGATGGAGAGGCGTTGGCGGTGATGGCGGTGAAGATCTCCTCCAATTCCCCGTCCCGGCGGAGTGCCAGAACGGAGACTTCTGGCTCCCGCGACGGAGTTTCGCGATGTGGCGGCTCTCTGGAGGGTTTCTGGCGATGTCGACTTCTCCCCGTGCGTTTTTAGGTCGAGGCGAATAAGTAGTCCGAAGGGGGGCGTCGGAGGCCGGCCGAGGGGGCCACACCACATGGCCGCGCGGGCCCCCCCTGGGCCGCGCCGCCATGTGGTGTGGGGCCCTCGGGCCTCCACCTCCTTCGCCCTTCTGGCTCCGTCGTATTTTGGTAAAATAGGGCCATCTGAAGAAATTCCGAGGATTTTCCCGAAAGTTGGATTTCTGCACAAAAACGAGACACCAGAGCAATTCTGCTGAAAACAGCGTTAGTCCGTGTTAGTTGTATCCAAAATACACAAATTAGAGGCAAAACAATAGCAAAAGTGTTCGGGAAAGTAGATACGTTTTGGACGTATCAACGTCTCCAACGTATCGATAATTTCTTATGTTCCATGCTACTTTATTGATGATACCTACATGTTTTATGCACATTATATGTCATATTTATGCATTTTCTGGAACTAACCTATTAATGAGATGCCGAAGAGCCAGTTGCTGCTGTTTTTGGTTTCAGAAATCCTAGTAAGGAAATATTCTCGGAATTG
Organism: Lolium multiflorum; assembly: GCA_030979885.1. NCBI lineage: Eukaryota > Viridiplantae > Streptophyta > Magnoliopsida > Poales > Poaceae > Lolium > Lolium multiflorum. The sequence continues at coordinate 100,476,847 of CM061748.1, forward strand.
GACGAAACTTTCGCCCAGGTCCTATTTTTGCACGAAGCTTCCAGAAGACCGAAGAGATAACGAAGTGGGGTCACGAGGCAGCCAGGGCATAGGCGGCGCGGCCTGGCCCTTGGCCGCGCCGGCCTGCCCTGGGCCCTCGTGTGGCCCGCGTTGACCTTCCGCCTACTTAAAGTCTCCGTCGCGAAACCCCCAGTACCGAGAGCCACGATACGGAAAACCTTCCAGACGCCGCCGCGAATCCCATCTCGGGATTCAGGAGATCGCCTCCGGCACCCTGCCGGAGAGGGGATTCATCTCCGGAGGACTCTACACCGCCATGGTCGCCTCCGGAGTGATGAGTGAGTAGTTCACCCCTGGACCATGGGTCCATAGCAGTAGCTAGATGGTCGTCTTCTCCTTGTTGTGCTTCATTGTTGGATCTTGTGAGCTGCCTAACATGATCAAGATCATCTATATGTAATACTATATGTTGTGTTTGTCGGGATCCGATGGATAGAGAGTACTATGATTATGGTGATTATCAATCTATTGTTTATGTGTTGTTTATGATCTTGCATGCTCTCCGTTATTAGTAGAGGCTCTGGCCAAGTTTGTACTCTTAACTCCAAGAGGGAGTATTTATGCTCGATAGTGGGTTCATGCCTCCATTAAATCTGGGACAGTGACAGAAAGTTCTAAGGTTGTGGATGTGCTGTTGCCACTAGGGATAAAACATTGATTCTATGTCTAAGGATGTAGTTGTCGATTACATTACGCACCATACTTAATGCAATTGTCTGTTGCTTAGCAACTTAATACTGAATGGGGTTCGGATGATAACCTGAAGGTGGACTTTTTAGGCATAGATGCAGTTGGATGGCGGTCTATGTACTTTGTCGTAATGCCCAATTAAATCTCACTATATTTATCATATCATGTATATGCATTGTTATGCCTTTCTCTATTTGTCAATTGCTCGACTGTAATTTGTTTACCCAACATGCTTTTATCTTATGGGAGAGACACCTCTACTGTGGACCCCGGTCCTATTCTTTACATAGCATACAATCTACTGCAATTGTGTTTACTGTTTTCTTTGCAAACATCTTCCACTCGATACGTTTAATCCTTTGTTACAGCAAGCCGGTGAGATTGACAACCTCACTGTTTCGTTGGGGCAAAGTACTTTGGTTTTGTTGTGCAGATTCCACGTTGGCGCAGGAATCCCTGGTGTTGCGCCGCATCACATTTCGCGACCATCAACCTTCAACGTGCTTCTTGGCTCCTCCTGGTTCGATTAAACCTTGGTTTCTTTCTGAGGGAAAACTTGCCACTGTGCGCATCATACCTTCCTCTTGGGGTTCCCAACGGACGTGTACATTTACGCGCACTGCACTTGACTTGTGCTCACTGAAGTGTGGGACCTCACGCATGGGCACCACACGTAAGTGACAGACCTGTTGGCAATGTTGGTGTAAAAACTCGGTTGATTATTATAGTGCATTAGAACAAAGTTTCCTATGGATTCAACGGCAGGAAATCCAAGTTAACTCATTTACATGACATTAATTTTTCCATGAAGCAAAGTTAACACATCTATCAATTGGTACATTTTGGAGTGACTAAGAAGGATCCATGCTTATTCGTTTTCACGTGTTAAATTTGTTTAAATCTTGCTCAAACCTAGGATTTCACCAAGATTGAAATGGGCATGAAAATTCAAAAAAAAATGAAATACCAATGCACATAGTCTTCTTCTGTCATATAGTAAGCATTCAAGATGATAAACAAGGTCTAGACATATTCAAACCAGGCAAATCATGTATCTACTCCCTAACGACCCTAAACTCCGTCTTATGAAGTAAGGCATGAAGAGAAGTGGTTTTGGGTTTCAAACATGCAAATTTCAAAAACCTCCCAAAAGCTTCATTTTAGAGTGACTAAGAAGGATCGAGGCTTACCTTTTCATTTTCATGTTTTAAACTTGTTTAAATCTTGGTCAAACCTAGCTAGTATTTGACCAAGATTCAAATGGGCATAAAATTCAAAAAAATCAGAAAAATGAAAAACCAAAGCACATAGCCTTCTTATGTCATATAGTAAGAATTCAAGTTGATAAACAAGGTCTAGACGTATTCAAACTAGACAAATCATGTATCTACCCCTAACACTCTAAACTCTGTCTTATGAAGTCAATTAAGCATGAAGAGAAGTGGTTTTGGGTTTCAAACATGGAAATTTCAAAAACCTCCCAAAAGCTTCATTTTAGAGTGACTAAGAAGGATCCATGCTTACCTTTTAATTTTCAGATTTTAAACTTGTTTAAATCTTTGTGAAACCTAGGATTTGACCAAGATTCAAATGGGCATAAAAATTCAGGAAAAAACCAAAAGATTGATAAACCAAAGCACATAGCATTCTTATGTCATATAGTAAGCATTCAAGTTGATAAATAAGGTCTAGACATATTCAAACTAGAAAATCATGTATATATCTGCCCCTAACCCTAAACTCTGTCTTATGAAGTCAATCATGAAGAGAAGTGGTTTTGGGTTTCAAACATGAAAATTTCAAGAACATCCCAAAAGCGCTTCATTTTAGAGTGACTAAGAAGGATCCATGCTTACCTTTTCGTTTTCATATTTTATACTTGTTTAAATCCAGGTCAAACATAGGATTTGACCAAGATTCAAATGGGCATAAAATAAAAAAATAGAAGAATGAAAAACAAAAGCACATAGTCTTCGTATGTCATATAGTAAGCTTTCAAGTTGATAAACAAGGTTTAGACATGTTCAAACCAGACAAATCATGTATCTACCCCCTAACCATAAACTCGGTCGATCTTATGAAGTCTAGCATGAAGAGAAGTCGTATTGGTTTCAAACATGAAAATTTCAAGAACCACCCAAAATCTTCAAATGGGCATAAAATTCAAAAAAACCAGAAAAATGGAAAACCAAAGCACATAGCCTTCTTATGTCATATAGTAAGAATTCAAGTTGATAAACAAGGTCTAGACATATTCAAACTAGACAAATCATGTATCTACCCCTAACACTCTAAACTCTGTCTTATGAAGTCAAGCATGAAGAGAAGTGGTTTTTGGGTTTCAAACATGGAAATTTCAAAAACCTCCCAAAAGCTTCATTTTAGAGTGACTAAGAAGGATCCATGCTTACCTTTTAATTTTCAGATTTTAAACTTGTTTAAATCTTTGTGAAACCTAGGATTTGACCAAAGATTCAAATGGGCATAAAAATTCAGGAAAAAACCAAAAGAATGATAAACCAAAGCACATAGCATTCTTATGTCATAGAGTAAGCATTCAAGTTGATTAACAAGGTCTAGACATATTCAAACTAGAAAATCATGTATATATCTATTCCTAACCTTAAACTCTGTCTTATGAAGCAATCATGAAGAGAAGTGGTTTTGGGTTTCAAACATGAAAATTTCAAGAACATCCCAAAAGTCGCTTCATTTTAGAGTGACTAAGAAGGATCCAGGCTTACCTTTTCGTTTTCATATTTTATACTTGTTTAAATCCAGGTCAAACATAGGATTTGACCAAGATTCAAATGGGCATAAAATAAAAAAATAGAAGAATGAAAAACAAAAGCACATAGTCTTCTTATGTCATATAGTAAGCCTTGCAAGTTGATAAACAAGGTTTAGACATGTTCAAACCAGACAAATCATGTATCTAGCCCCTAACCATAAACTCGGTCGATCTTATGAAGTCGATCTAGCATGAAGAGAAGTCGTATTGGTTTCAAACATGAAAATTTCAAGAACCACCCAAAATCTTCAAATGGGCATATAACATTCAAAAAACTAGAAAAATGAAAAACCAAAGCACATATATAGCCTTCTTATGTCATATAGTAAGCATTCAAGTTGATAAACAAGCATGTCTAGACATATTCAAACCCGACAAATCATGTATCTACCCCCTAACCCTAAACTCTGCATGTCTTATGAAGTCAACCATGAAGAGAAGTGGTTTTTGGGTTTCAAACATTGAGATTTCAAGAACCCCCCAAAAGCTTCATTTTAGAATGACTAGCTAGGAAGGATCCAGGCTTACCTTTTCATTTTCATGTTATAGACTTGTTTAAATCTTGGTCAAACCTAGGATTTGACCAAGATTCAAATGGGCATAAACATTCAAAAAAATCAAAAAATCAAAAACCAAAGCACATATAGTCTTCTTATGTCATATAGTAAGAATTGAAGTTGATAAACAAGGTCTAGACATATTCAAACTAGACAAATCATGTATCTACCCCCTAAAGCCCTAAACTAGCTTTGTCTTATGAAGTCAAGCATGAAGAGAAGTGTTTTTGGGTTTCAGACATGGAAATTTTGAAAACCTCCCAAAAACTTCATCTTAGAGTGACAAAGAAGGATCCAAGCTTACCTTTTCATTTTCATGTTTTAAGCTTGTTTAAATATTGGTCAAGCCTAGGATTTGACCAAGATTCAAATGGGCATAAAAATTCTGGAAAAATAAAAAAAATAAAAACCAAAGCACATAGTCTTCTTACGTCATATATATCTATAGTAAGCATATTCAAGTAGATAAACAAGGTATAGACATATTCAAAACAGACAAATCCTGTATCTACCCCCTAACCCTAAACTCGGTCTTATGATGCCTAGCATGAAGAGAAGTCGTTTTGGGTTTCAAACGTTTAAGCCAAAAGCCCCATTTCATATATTTCAAATTTGGTTCAAATTTGAAAGACATACAAGTTATAGCACACATAGTGCATACATGTTCACACATACTGCACTAGATGCTAATTAACCCTATAGTTTGAGGCCATTTGGATGAGGTCGAAAAAAATCTTGGATTAGAAATGGGGTTGTTCGAACCCCGTAGTTGGATTTTTTATGAACTTGATCTGTAGTACTGGGCAAAACCCTAGTTTAACGTATTTAATTATAGATTCGTAGGTTGATTTTTCTACCTTTTTATTATTATTACTATGCAGCACATGTGTGTTTGCCCGTCGAGTGAAACTCGGAGGAAGAGGGATCACTCGGAAGGAGAGAAGAAGGGAGAGCATTATGGTGTCTCCCCTTTTTCGGGTGATGATGTTGACTTTTGTGCAGGGTTTGTCAGTGAGCAGGAGGTGCGAGCGAGCGAGCGAGCGAGCGAGTCGAGCGAGGCCGAGAATGAGAGAGATTTGTTTTTTTGTGAGAGGGACAACCGAAGGATCCAGAAGGACCCACAGACTTCCAAAACGCATCCTGATGCGTCTTCTCTTGACAAAGAAGATGGCTTGGAGTTTGCGTACCTACTGCACTTGACTTGTGCTCACTGAAGTGTGGGACCTCACGCATGGGCACCACACGTAAGTGACAGACCTGTTGGTGTAAAAACTCGGTTGATTATTATAGTGCATTAGAACAAAGTTTCCTATGGATTCAACGGTAGGAAATCCAAGTTAACTCATTTACATGACATTAATTTTTCCATGAAGCAAAGTTAACACATCTATCAATTGGTACATTTTGGAGTGACTAAGAAGGATCCATGCTTATTCGTTTTCACGTGTTAAATTTGTTTAAATCTTGCTCAAACCTAGGATTTCACCAAGATTGAAATGGGCATGAAAATTCAAAAAAAAATGAAATACCAATGCACATAGTCTTCTTCTGTCATATATAGTAAGCATTCAAGATGATAAACAAGGTCTAGACATATTCAAACCAGGCAAATCATGTATCTACTCCCTAACGACCCTAAACTCCGTCTTATGAAGTAAGGCATGAAGAGAAGTGGTTTTGGGTTTCAAACATGGAAATGTCAAAAACCTCCCAAAAGCTTCATTTTAGAGTGACTAAGAAGGATCCATGCTTACCTTTTAATTTTCAGATTTTAAACTTGTTTAAATCTTTGTGAAACCTAGGATTTGACCAAGATTCAAATGGGCATAAAAATTCAGGAAAAAACCAAAAGATTGATAAACCAAAGCACATAGCATTCTTATGTCATATAGTAAGCATTCAAGTTGATAAATAAGGTCTAGACATATTCAAACTAGAAAATCATGTATATATCTGCCCCTAACCTTAAACTCTGTCTTATGAAGTCAATCATGAAGAGAAGTGGTTTTGGGTTTCAAACATGAAAATTTCAAGAACATCCCAAAAGCCGCTTCATTTTAGAGTGACTAAGAAGGATCCAGGCTTACCTTTTCGTTTTCATATTTTATACTTGTTTAAATCCAGGTCAAACATAGGATTTGACCAAGATTCAAATGGGCATAAAATAAAAAAAATAGAAGAATGAAAAACAAAAGCACATAGTCTTCTTATATATGTCATATAGTAAGCTTTCAAGTTGATAAACAAGGTTTAGACATGTTCAAACCAGACAAATCATGTATCTAGCCCCTAACCATAAACTCGGTCGATCTTATGAAGTCGATCTAGCATGAAGAGAAGTCGTATTGGTTTCAAACATGAAAATTTCAAGAACCACCCAAAATCTTCAAATGGGCATATAACATTCAAAAAACTAGAAAAATGAAAAACCAAAGCACATATATAGCCTTCTTATGTCATATAGTAAGCATTCAAGTTGATAAACAAGCATGTCTAGACATATTCAAACCCGACAAATCATGTATCTACCCCCTAACCCTAAACTCTGCATGTCTTATGAAGTCAACCATGAAGAGAAGTGGTTTTGGGTTTCAAACATTGAGATTTCAAGAACCCCCCAAAAGCTTCATTTTAGAATGACTAGCTAGGAAGGATCCAGGCTTACCTTTTCATTTTCATGTTATAGACTTGTTTAAATCTTGGTCAAACCTAGGATTTGACCAAGATTCAAATGGGCATAAACATTCAAAAAAATCAAAAAATCAAAAACCAAAGCACATATAGTCTTCTTATGTCATATAGTAAGAATTGAAGTTGATAAACAAGGTCTAGACATATTCAAACTAGACAAATCATGTATCTACCCCTAAAGCCCTAAACTAGCTTTGTCTTATGAAGTCAAGCATGAAGAGAAGTGTTTTTGGGTTTCAGACATGGAAATTTTGAAAACCTCCCAAAAACTTCATCTTAGAGTGACAAAGAAGGATCCAAGCTTACCTTTTCATTTTCATGTTTTAAGCTTGTTTAAATATTGGTCAAGCCTAGGATTTGACCAAGATTCAAATGGGCATAAAAATTCTGGAAAAAAAAAAAAAATAAAAACCAAAGCACATAGTCTTCTTACGTCATATATATCTATAGTAAGCATATTCAAGTAGATAAACAAGGTATAGACATATTCAAAACAGACAAATCCTGTATCTACCCCCTAACCCTAAACTCGGTCTTATGATGCCTAGCATGAAGAGAAGTCGTTTTGGGTTTCAAACGTTTAAGCCAAAAGCCCCATTTCATATATTTCAAATTTGGTTCAAATTTGAAAGACATACAAGTTATAGCACACATAGTGCATACATGTTCACACATACTGCACTAGATGCTAATTAACCCTATAGTTTGAGGCCATTTGGATGAGGTCGAAAAAATCTTGGATTAGAAATGGGGTTGTTCGAACCCCGTAGTTGGATTTTTTATGAACTTGATCTGTAGTACTGGGCAAAACCCTAGTTTAACGTATTTAATTATAGATTCGTAGGTTGATTTTTCTACCTTTTTATTATTATTACTATGCAGCACATGTGTGTTTGCCCGTCGAGTGAAACTCGGAGGAAGAGGGATCACTCGGAAGGAGAGAAGAAGGGAGAGCATTATGGTGTCTCCCCTTTTTCGGGTGATGATGTTGACTTTTGTGCAGGGTTTGTTAGTGAGCAGGAGGTGCGAGCGAGCGAGCGAGCGAGTCGAGCGAGGCCGAGAATGAGAGAGATTTGTTTTTTTTTGTGAGAGGGACAACCGAAGGATCCAGAAGGACCCACAGACTTCCAAAACGCATCCTGATGCGTCTTCTCTTGACAAAGAAGATGGCTTGGAGTTTGCGTACCTACTGCACTTGACTTGTGCTCACTGAAGTGTGGGACCTCACGCATGGGCACCACACGTAAGTGACAGACCTGTTGGTGTAAAAACTCGGTTGATTATTATAGTGCATTAGAACAAAGTTTCCTATGGATTCAACGGTAGGAAATCCAAGTTAACTCATTTACATGACATTAATTTTTCCATGAAGCAAAGTTAACACATCTATCAATTGGTACATTTTGGAGTGACTAAGAAGGATCCATGCTTATTCGTTTTCACGTGTTAAATTTGTTTAAATCTTGCTCAAACCTAGGATTTCACCAAGATTGAAATGGGCATGAAAATTCAAAAAAAAATGAAATACCAATGCACATAGTCTTCTTCTGTCATATATAGTAAGCATTCAAGATGATAAACAAGGTCTAGACATATTCAAACCAGGCAAATCATGTATCTACTCCCTAACGACCCTAAACTCCGTCTTATGAAGTAAGGCATGAAGAGAAGTGGTTTTGGGTTTCAAACATGGAAATGTCAAAAACCTCCCAAAAGCTTCATTTTAGAGTGACTAAGAAGGATCCATGCTTACCTTTTAATTTTCAGATTTTAAACTTGTTTAAATCTTTGTGAAACCTAGGATTTGACCAAGATTCAAATGGGCATAAAAATTCAGGAAAAAACCAAAAGATTGATAAACCAAAGCACATAGCATTCTTATGTCATATAGTAAGCATTCAAGTTGATAAATAAGGTCTAGACATATTCAAACTAGAAAATCATGTATATATCTGCCCCTAACCTTAAACTCTGTCTTATGAAGTCAATCATGAAGAGAAGTGGTTTTGGGTTTCAAACATGAAAATTTCAAGAACATCCCAAAAGCCGCTTCATTTTAGAGTGACTAAGAAGGATCCAGGCTTACCTTTTCGTTTTCATATTTTATACTTGTTTAAATCCAGGTCAAACATAGGATTTGACCAAGATTCAAATGGGCATAAAATAAAAAAAATAGAAGAATGAAAAACAAAAGCACATAGTCTTCTTATATATGTCATATAGTAAGCTTTCAAGTTGATAAACAAGGTTTAGACATGTTCAAACCAGACAAATCATGTATCTACCCCCTAACCATAAACTCGGTCGATCTTATGAAGTCTAGCATGAAGAGAAGTCGTATTGGTTTCAAACATGAAAATTTCAAGAACCTCCCAAAATCTTCAAATGGGCATAAAATTCAAAAAACCGGAAAAATGAAAAACCAAAGCACATAGCCTTCTTATGTCATATAGTAAGCATTCAAGTTGATAAACAAGCATGTCTAGACATATTCAACCCCGACAAATCATGTATCTACCCCTAACCCTAAACTCTGCATGTCTTATGAAGTCAACCATGAAGAGAAGTGGTTTTGGGTTTCAAACATTGAGATTTCAAGAACCCCCAAAAGCTTCATTTTGGAATGACTAAGAAGGATCCAGGCTTACCTTTTCATTTTCATGTTATAGACTTGTTTAAATCTTGGTCAAACCTAGGATTTGACCAAGATTCAAATGGGCATAAACATTCAGAAAAAATCAAAAAATCAAAAACCAAAGCACATATAGTCTTCTTATGTCACATAGTAAGAATTGAAGTTGATAAACAAGGTCTAGACATATTCAAACCAGACAAATCGTGTATCTACACCTAACCCTAAACTATATCTAATGAAGTCAAGCATGATGAGAAATGGTTTTGGGTTTCAAACATTGAGATTTCAAGAACCCCCCAAAAGCTTCATTTTAGAATGACTAAGAAGGATCCAGGCTTACCTTTTCATTTTCATGTTATAGACTTGTTTAAATCTTGGTCAAACCTAGGATTTGACCAAGATTCAAATGGGCATAAACATTCAGAAAAATCAAAAAAATCAAAAACCAAAGCACATGTAGTCTTCTTATGTCATATAGTAAGAATTGAAGCTGATAAACAAGGTCTAGACATATTCAAACCAGACAAATCGTGTATCTACACCTAACCCTAAACTATATCTAATGAAGTCAAGCATGATGAGAAATGGTTTTGGGTTTCAAACATGGAAATTTCAAAAACCTCCCAAAAGCTTCATTTTAGAGTGACTAAGAAGGATCCAGGCTTACCTTTTCATTTTCATGTTTTAAAATTATTTAAATCCTGGTCAAAACTAGGATTTGATCAAGATTCAAATGGGTATAAAATAAAATAAAAAACGCACCTAGCCTTTTTCTGTCATATAATGATCATTCAAGTTGATAAACATGGTCTAGACATATTCAAACTAGAAAATCGTGTATCTACCCTGTCCCTGGCTAACCCTAAACTCTGTCTTATGAAGTCAAGCATGAAGAGAAGTGTTTTTGGGTTTCAGACATGGAAATTTTGAAAACCTCCCAAAAACTTCATCTTAGAGTGACAAAGAAGGATCCAAGCTTACCTTTTCATTTTCATGTTTTAAGCTTGTTTAAATATTGGTCAAGCCTAGGATTTGACCAAGATTCAAATGGGCATAAAAATTCTGGAAAAATAAAAAAAATAAAAACCAAAGCACATAGTCTTCTTACGTCATATATATCTATAGTAAGCATATTCAAGTAGATAAACAAGGTATAGACATATTCAAAACAGACAAATCCTGTATCTACCCCCTAACCCTAAACTCGGTCTTATGATGCCTAGCATGAAGAGAAGTCGTTTTGGGTTTCAAACGTTTAAGCCAAAAGCCCCATTTCATATATTTCAAATTTGGTTCAAATTTGAAAGACATACAAGTTATAGCACACATAGTGCATACATGTTCACACATACTGCACTAGATGCTAATTAACCCTATAGTTTGAGGCCATTTGGATGAGGTCGAAAAAAATCTTGGATTAGAAATGGGGTTGTTCGAACCCCGTAGTTGGATTTTTTATGAACTTGATCTGTAGTACTGGGCAAAACCCTAGTTTAACGTATTTAATTATAGATTCGTAGGTTGATTTTTCTACCTTTTTATTATTATTACTATGCAGCACATGTGTGTTTGCCCGTCGAGTGAAACTCGGAGGAAGAGGGATCACTCGGAAGGAGAGAAGAAGGGAGAGCATTATGGTGTCTCCCCTTTTTCGGGTGATGATGTTGACTTTTGTGCAGGGTTTGTCAGTGAGCAGGAGGTGCGAGCGAGCGAGCGAGCGAGCGAGTCGAGCGAGGCCGAGAATGAGAGAGATTTGTTTTTTTTTGTGAGAGGGACAACCGAAGGATCCAGAAGGACCCACAGACTTCCAAAACGCATCCTGATGCGTCTTCTCTTGACAAAGAAGATGGCTTGGAGTTTGCGTACCTACTGCACTTGACTTGTGCTCACTGAAGTGTGGGACCTCACGCATGGGCACCACACGTAAGTGACAGACCTGTTGGTGTAAAAACTCGGTTGATTATTATAGTGCATTAGAACAAAGTTTCCTATGGATTCAACGGTAGGAAATCCAAGTTAACTCATTTACATGACATTAATTTTTCCATGAAGCAAAGTTAACACATCTATCAATTGGTACATTTTGGAGTGACTAAGAAGGATCCATGCTTATTCGTTTTCACGTGTTAAATTTGTTTAAATCTTGCTCAAACCTAGGATTTCACCAAGATTGAAATGGGCATGAAAATTCAAAAAAAAATGAAATACCAATGCACATAGTCTTCTTCTGTCATATATAGTAAGCATTCAAGATGATAAACAAGGTCTAGACATATTCAAACCAGGCAAATCATGTATCTACTCCCTAACGACCCTAAACTCCGTCTTATGAAGTAAGGCATGAAGAGAAGTGGTTTTGGGTTTCAAACATGGAAATGTCAAAAACCTCCCAAAAGCTTCATTTTAGAGTGACTAAGAAGGATCCATGCTTACCTTTTAATTTTCAGATTTTAAACTTGTTTAAATCTTTGTGAAACCTAGGATTTGACCAAGATTCAAATGGGCATAAAAATTCAGGAAAAAACCAAAAGATTGATAAACCAAAGCACATAGCATTCTTATGTCATATAGTAAGCATTCAAGTTGATAAATAAGGTCTAGACATATTCAAACTAGAAAATCATGTATATATCTGCCCCTAACCTTAAACTCTGTCTTATGAAGTCAATCATGAAGAGAAGTGGTTTTGGGTTTCAAACATGAAAATTTCAAGAACATCCCAAAAGCCGCTTCATTTTAGAGTGACTAAGAAGGATCCAGGCTTACCTTTTCGTTTTCATATTTTATACTTGTTTAAATCCAGGTCAAACATAGGATTTGACCAAGATTCAAATGGGCATAAAATAAAAAAAATAGAAGAATGAAAAACAAAAGCACATAGTCTTCTTATATATGTCATATAGTAAGCTTTCAAGTTGATAAACAAGGTTTAGACATGTTCAAACCAGACAAATCATGTATCTAGCCCCTAACCATAAACTCGGTCGATCTTATGAAGTCTAGCATGAAGAGAAGTCGTATTGGTTTCAAACATGAAAATTTCAAGAACCTCCCAAAATCTTCAAATGGGCATAAAATTCAAAAAACCGGAAAAATGAAAAACCAAAGCACATAGCCTTCTTATGTCATATAGTAAGCATTCAAGTTGATAAACAAGCATGTCTAGACATATTCAACCCCGACAAATCATGTATCTACCCCTAACCCTAAACTCTGCATGTCTTATGAAGTCAACCATGAAGAGAAGTGGTTTTGGGTTTCAAACATTGAGATTTCAAGAACCCCCCAAAAGCTTCATTTTAGAATGACTAAGAAGGATCCAGGCTTACCTTTTCATTTTCATGTTATAGACTTGTTTAAATCTTGGTCAAACCTAGGATTTGACCAAGATTCAAATGGGCATAAACATTCAGAAAAAATCAAAAAATCAAAAACCAAAGCACATATAGTCTTCTTATGTCACATAGTAAGAATTGAAGTTGATAAACAAGGTCTAGACATATTCAAACCAGACAAATCGTGTATCTACACCTAACCCTAAACTATATCTAATGAAGTCAAGCATGATGAGAAATGGTTTTGGGTTTCAAACATTGAGATTTCAAGAACCCCCCAAAAGCTTCATTTTAGAATGACTAAGAAGGATCCAGGCTTACCTTTTCATTTTCATGTTATAGACTTGTTTAAATCTTGGTCAAACCTAGGATTTGACCAAGATTCAAATGGGCATAAACATTCAGAAAAATCAAAAAAATCAAAAACCAAAGCACATGTAGTCTTCTTATGTCATATAGTAAGAATTGAAGCTGATAAACAAGGTCTAGACATATTCAAACCAGACAAATCGTGTATCTACACCTAACCCTAAACTATATCTAATGAAGTCAAGCATGATGAGAAATGGTTTTGGGTTTCAAACATGGAAATTTCAAAAACCTCCCAAAAGCTTCATTTTAGAGTGACTAAGAAGGATCCAGGCTTACCTTTTCATTTTCATGTTTTAAAATTATTTAAATCCTGGTCAAAACTAGGATTTGATCAAGATTCAAATGGGTATAAAATAAAATAAAAAACGCACCTAGCCTTTTTCTGTCATATAATGATCATTCAAGTTGATAAACATGGTCTAGACATATTCAAACTAGAAAATCGTGTATCTACCCTGTCCCTGGCTAACCCTAAACTCTGTCTTATGAAGTCAAGCATGAAGAGAAGTGTTTTTGGGTTTCAGACATGGAAATTTTGAAAACCTCCCAAAAACTTCATCTTAGAGTGACAAAGAAGGATCCAAGCTTACCTTTTCATTTTCATGTTTTAAGCTTGTTTAAATATTGGTCAAGCCTAGGATTTGACCAAGATTCAAATGGGCATAAAAATTCTGGAAAAATAAAAAAATAAAAACCAAAGCACATAGTCTTCTTACGTCATATATATCTATAGTAAGCATATTCAAGTAGATAAACAAGGTATAGACATATTCAAAACAGACAAATCCTGTATCTACCCCCTAACCCTAAACTCGGTCTTATGATGCCTAGCATGAAGAGAAGTCGTTTTGGGTTTCAAACGTTTAAGCCAAAAGCCCCATTTCATATATTTCAAATTTGGTTCAAATTTGAAAGACATACAAGTTATAGCACACATAGTGCATACATGTTCACACATACTGCACTAGATGCTAATTAACCCTATAGTTTGAGGCCATTTGGATGAGGTCGAAAAAAATCTTGGATTAGAAATGGGGTTGTTCGAACCCCGTAGTTGGATTTTTTATGAACTTGATCTGTAGTACTGGGCAAAACCCTAGTTTAACGTATTTAATTATAGATTCGTAGGTTGATTTTTCTACCTTTTTATTATTATTACTATGCAGCACATGTGTGTTTGCCCGTCGAGTGAAACTCGGAGGAAGAGGGATCACTCGGAAGGAGAGAAGAAGGGAGAGCATTATGGTGTCTCCCCTTTTTCGGGTGATGATGTTGACTTTTGTGCAGGGTTTGTCAGTGAGCGAGGAGCGAGCGAGCGAGTCGAGCGAGGCCGAGAATGAGAGAGATTTGTTTTTTTTTGTGAGAGGGACAACCGAAGGATCCAGAAGGACCCACAGACTTCCAAAACGCATCCTGATGCGTCTTCTCTTGACAAAGAAGATGGCTTGGAGTTTGCGTACCTACTGCACTTGACTTGTGCTCACTGAAGTGTGGGACCTCACGCATGGGCACCACACGTAAGTGACAGACCTGTTGGTGTAAAAACTCGGTTGATTATTATAGTGCATTAGAACAAAGTTTCCTATGGATTCAACGGTAGGATCCAAGCTTACCTTTTCATTTTCATGTTTTAAGCTTGTTTAAATATTGGTCAAACCTAGGATTTGACCAAGATTCAAATGGGCATAAACATTCAGAAAAAATCAAAAAATCAAAAACCAAAGCACATATAGTCTTCTTATGTCATATAGTAAGAATTGAAGTTGATAAACAAGGTCTAGACATATTCAAACCAGACAAATCGTGTATCTACACCTAACCCTAAACTATATCTAATGAAGTCAAGCATGATGAGAAATGGTTTTGGGTTTCAAACATGGAAATTTCAAAAACCTCCCAAAAGCTTCATTTTAGAGTGACTAAGAAGGATCCAGGCTTACCTTTTCATTTTCATGTTTTAAAATTATTTAAATCCTGGTCAAAACTAGGATTTGATCTTGATTCAAATGGGCATAAACATTCAGAAAAAAACAAAAAATCAAAAACCAAAGCACATATAGTCTTCTTATGTCATATAGTAAGAATTGAAGTTGATAAACAAGGTCTAGACATATTCAAACCAGACAAATCGTGTATCTACACCTAACCCTAAACTATATCTAATGAAGTCAAGCATGATGAGAAATGGTTTTGGGTTTCAAACATTGAGATTTCAAGAACCCCCCAAAAGCTTCATTTTAGAATGACTAAGAAGGATCCAGGCTTACCTTTTCATTTTCATGTTATAGACTTGTTTAAATCTTGGTCAAACCTAGGATTTGACCAAGATTCAAATGGGCATAAACATTCAGAAAAAATTAAAAAATCAAAAACCAAAGCACATATAGTCTTCTTATGTCATATAGTAAGAATTGAAGTTGATAAACAAGGTCTAGACATATTCAAACCAGACAAATCGTGTATCTACACCTAAC
Source organism: Lolium multiflorum (assembly GCA_030979885.1). Taxonomy (NCBI): domain Eukaryota; kingdom Viridiplantae; phylum Streptophyta; class Magnoliopsida; order Poales; family Poaceae; genus Lolium; species Lolium multiflorum. Next base: position 100,492,452 of record CM061748.1, read on the forward strand.
CCTAAACTATATCTAATGAAGTCAAGCATGATGAGAAATGGTTTTGGGTTTCAAACATTGAGATTTCAAAAACCTCCCAAAAGCTTCATTTTAGAGTGACTAAGAAGGATCCAGGCTTACCTTTTCATTTTCATGTTTTAAACTTGTTTAAATCTTGGTCAAACCTAGGATTTGGCCAAGATTCAAGTTGATAAACATGGTCTAGACATATTCAAACTAGAAAATCATGTATCTACCCCTAGCCCTAACCCTAAACTCTGTCTTATGAAGTCAAACATGAAGAGAAGTGGTTTTGGGTTTCAAACATGCATGGAAATTTCGAAAACCTCCCAAAAACTTCATCTTAGAGTGACTAAGAAGGATCCATGATTACCTTTTCATTTTAATGTTTTAAACTTGTTTAAATCTTGGTCAAACCCTAGGATTTGGCCAAGATTCAAATGGGCATAAACATTCAGAAAGAACAAAAAATGAAAAACCAATGCACATGCATAGTCTTCTTAGGTCATATAGTAAGCATTCAAGTTGATAAACAAGCATGTCTAGACATATTCAAACCCGACAAATCATGTATCTACCCCATAACCCTAAACTCATCTGTCTTATGAAGTCAACCATGAAGAGAAGTGGTTTTGGGTTTCAAACATTGAGATTTCAAGAACCCCCCAAAAGCTTCATTTTAGAATGACTAAGAAGGATCCATGCTTACCTTTTCACTTTCATGTTTTAAACTTGTTTAAATCTTGGTCAAACCTAGGATTTGACCAAGATTCAAATGGGCATATATAAACATTCAGAAAAAACAAAAACCAAAAACCAAAGCACATATATATATAGCCTTCTTATGTCATATATATATATAGTAAGCATTCAAGTTGATGAACAAGGTCTAGACATATTCAAAACAGAAAAGGCATGTATCTACCCCTAACCCTTAACTTTGTCTTATGAAGTCAAGCATGAAGAGAAGTGGTTTCGGGTTTCAAACATGGAAATTTCTAAAACTTCCCAAAAGCTTAATTTTAGAGTGACTAGGAAGGATCCAGGCTTACCTTTTCATTTTCATGTTTTAAGTTTGTTTAAATCCTAGTCAAACCTAGGATTTGACCAAGATTCAAATGAGCATAAAAATTCAGAAAAAATCAAAAAAAATGAAAACCCAAAGCACATAGCCTTCTTACGTCATATATATAGTAATTAAGCATTCAGGTTGATAAACAAGGTCTAGACATATTCAAAACATACAAATCATGTACTCCGTATCTACCCCCAACCCTAAACTATGTTTTTGGGGGATTTCTTTGACGAAGTTATAACACCCCCACATTTCACATTGGAATTACTTTCAGTAAATCAGCATAAAGTCGTTTAAATGTGCGAAACTATCTTGAAAGTACTAAAACCGTAAAAGTTGGGAATTGGCACTAAAATATGGCGTAATTTATCTAAAAAATGTAGAGTTGCCAGTTTGACCCGTATCTTATATGTACACCATTCACAAAATAAACATATTTTGTCATCTAGAAAATGAAAAAAATATTTTTTATACCGAAAAGTTGAAAAGTCTAGTCATTAACATTGTTGGGAATGGCAAGATGCACCACCATGCCCAATTTGGGCACATTGTAACAAACTGTGCCACAAATATGGCCATAACTATATCATTTGGCTTGCAAACCATGAATCTTCATACACGATAGTCCGCTTTGTGAAGACATTTTGTTTTTCACTACCCTATCACATGTTTCTTATTTTCCCTGTCAACTAACACATACAAGCACACTCCATGTAGAAGGGTTTCATTTTTCAGGTTTTCTTCAGTTTCATTTATTTATTTCAAAACCAGGTCAAAATGTTTTACATGATTATCCTGCAAAGGGGTTGAATATTTCAGTACTATCGCTGGTTTCTATATATAGTAAGTAATATGTATATAAAAATTATTTATGGGGACTTGTAGGACCAAGTTATAACATATCTACAATTCAAATTTGAATTACTTTCAATAAATCAGCATAAAGTCATTTAAATGTGCGAAACTAGCTAGAAAGCACTAAAAACCGTAAATTTGGGATTTGTCATTAAAATATGGCGTAATTTATTTAAAAAATGTAGATGCGCCATTTTGACCCATATCTTTTCTACCCCATGCACAAAAAAACATATTTTATCATCTAGAAAATGAAAAACGATTTTTTATACCGAAAACTTGAAAAGTCTAGTCATCAACATTGTTAGAAATGGCAAGATGCACCACCATGCCCAATTAGGGAACACTATAACAAACAATGTTGTCCAGGGATAATCAAACTTGGTAATATGAACTATGAGATTGAACAAAACGTTATATTTGGTTTACCCTTTGAACCTCCTAACTTACCACAACATTGACTTCTTATTTTTATTTACAAATAGATATTTTAATATCCCATTGTTGTGCAATAATATATGTTTTTTATTATCTCAAATCAATTAGCATTTGATTTTAAAAAACTACCATAATAATTCATGAGAAAGCGTTGAACAAGTTTCAGAATGTAATTTTAGACTTGATAGTTGATATGACCAATAATAGACTTAAATTAAATTGGATTTCAAAGTTCAGATTTTATAAGCGAATATAGTTTCATGTTGCAGACTATGTATTAGCTTGAGGGGCACCCCTAGAATAAAGTAGGTCGGTCACTTACGTGTGGTCCCATGCGTGTAGGTCCCACACATCAGTGAGCACAAGTCACGTGCGGTAGGTAGGCAAACTCCCAGCAATCTTCTTTGTTAAGTAAAGACGCGTCGTCACTCTCTCTCTCTCTCTCTCTCTCTCCCTTTTGTCGCTGAAAAAAATGAATATTAGACGGGCGCGTAGCCTGCACTGCAGGTCTACATAACTGAAACCCTGTGTGCCAGTCAACATCACTCACCGAAAAAAGTGAAGCATTTCTTTTCACCATAAATAACAGCGGCCCCGTGAGGCACTGCTCTCCCTTTCTCTTTCTCCTTCCGTGTGATCCCTCTTCCACCTTTTATCCTTTGCACGATCGAAACTCCACTTATTGTTGTCATTGTTGCACAAAACACTCACTTAACCTGTTCTTTTGCACATATCACCAACTCATGTATTTGTTGCACAAAGGTCTAAATCTGTCGCTAAGCTACTTTACTCTAAATCTGATGACCGGGACCTAGAAGGTAGTGATATCCATTGTCATTGTGTAGTGTGTTTTTTAGAACTCTAAAAGAATATGAAAATATTTTAGCAATTGAAATAATATAAATTAACTAATATGGGATCGATAGTCATGAAATATATTTTCTACTATCCGGCCAATATCAAGTGTCATGAAATATATTCATTGTAAACTTAGTGATAATCACTCGAGTTTGATATGAATGGCCTAGCTAGCTATGGGCATCTCCCACTATATATGTTGTCCACACGACCAAGCAACAAGCATCCATGAGGAAAGTTTCTTATGGGTGACTTTCATCTCTGCCGCAAAACACGCGCCGAAATTGTTGGCGCGTCCCATTTTCAAGCTACCCCAAAACCTGCGGTTTGCCCGTCGGCCTATAAACATCGGTCCACAGAGGATATTTCCCTGTAGAGCACAATTCGAACACCACATCTTTCTCATGCTTCTACCAGGCACACTCCCACGACGACGGCCGTGCCCCACCGCCCCTCCTCACCATCACTGCCTTCTCACCGGCCACCGTAGTGACCGACCACGTTTTACCGGCTCCCTTGCTGCCTAGCAAGCCGGATTAGCTTCCTCGACGCCGACGTTCACCGCGCCATATCTCCTCCGGATCTGCTTCCCCGACTCTGTAGTCCACCTCACCGGAGATCGAGATGGGCAAAAAACGCGGCCCCAAAGTCGACCACCCCCAACCAAAGAGTAAATCCGCCCGGGCCTCAGACGAAGGTTGATGAATACTTTACATGTCCGCTTTTGTTATATGCATTTGATTTCTTACACTAGTTTTCGTTGCTTTCTTGCAATGCATTCTTGCTGATATTAGATCAGTGTAGATAGTTGTTTGCCGCGTAGCTATATGAGATCTTAACCTTACATCTGCTGATCGAGAGGAAGATCGAGGTTATGTCCGCTTTCGTTATGCATTTCTTTTCCGAGAATCACTTCTGTGTGATATGTTTTGGGGGTTTGAAGTATGCATTTTACAAAGGTTATGATAGCAGTCAAGCTAGCAGAGCAATTTGTTGATAGTATTAAACTGCCTGTATTTTTTTTATCTCGGAACTCTGCTGATCGTAACCTTACATCTGCTGATGGAGAGGCAGAGCTTATGTCCGCTTTCGTTACGCATTTCTTTTCCAAATATCACTTCTGTGCGGTACTTTTTTGGGGTTTGAAGTATACTACATTACTACCTCCACCCCAAACCTGAAGGCTTATTTATAAAAGTCAAACCAAGTAAAGTTTGACCAAACTTTCAGAACAATCTATCAAGAAATATAATATTTTGTAGATACCGTACGAAAATATATTCGTTATCTATTTAATGATATTAAATTTGTATTTTGCATGTTAATGATTTTTGATAAAAACTTCGGGATGGTGGTAGTACGTATTACAAAGGTTATGATAGCAGTCAAGCTAGGAGAGCAATTTATTGATAGTATTAAACTGCCTGTATTTTTTTCTATTTGCAACTCTGTGTGCGCCATGTGGAATTGCATGCTCTAGCCAGTTCATCCAATGAGGTTTTATCACTTAACACCAGAAGTTCAGGATTTTTTTATCACAGAACCACAACCCTAGAAATTTGTATCACAAAACACTAACATTTGGGGTAATTGTTTCGCAGAATACATGATCTCTGTTTGATAGCCCATTAGTGACCTCCGGCCACCGTCAGTTTAAGAGTGACCGCAGGAGAAAGACAATTAGACTTTATTTTGTGGTATTTGCTGTTAAACGCAAATACAAAGCTGTTTGTCAACACTAGTTGTTAAATCTTAAGTCCAGACAGTTCAAAATAAAATCTTATGTCCAGGGTAGTTGTATTGGTAAACATTATCAAAACCTTATGCTGGTACAGAATATATTACCCAAATCTCATGTTCTTGTGTGGTTATAATTTCTTGTGGATATTTGTCATATGGTAATTCATTTGTGTGTAGCATATGTAACAAGTGTGACTCATATTCTCATTTCCACAGAGTGTCTACAAAATTTCACACCAAAATTCATTTGTTTGTAGCAAACATGCTCACGTACTGTAAATTGGTGTCACGCTGTAGGGTCATGCTCTTGTCAAGCCGACTAATGACAAATAATGTGTTATGTGAAATAATTTCCCCAAATGTTGGTGTTTTGTGATTAAAAATCCCCAACTTGTGGTGCTAAGTGATAAAACCACTCATTCAATAGACCGAGCCTTAGGCATGTATCATTAGATATTTTTTTAGGAAGGCTGCAAATATTTATTTTGAATACTGCGTTGCTACTTGCTAGGATTTGAACTCAGGACCTTGTAGGTCTGATACCATTTCGAATTGCATGCTCTAGCAAGTTCATCCAATAGATCGATCTGTTGGAATTTGGAAGACCCTAGGCAATTATATTAAGCACACGCCATTCCATATGGTTAACCATTGGCATGAAAATGACACTTATATGTGTTTGAGTCTATATGTGGATTGCTTAGCCCTTTCCATCAGTTCGGACTTTTGGTTGCGTTGGCTACTGCATGAAGCTTGACATCATACTTATCCTAAAAATTGTTGCTGCTGCCCTTTGTTGCCCAACATAAATTATTTTTGAGCCATAATTTGTTTGCCCTTTCCATCAGTCCGGACTTCCGGTTGCGTTGGCTAGTGCATGAAGCTTGACAATATGAACATCAATTATTTTTGAGCCATAGTTTGTTTGTCATTACACCTTTTGAGCAGTCTCACTGCTACTATTAATTTGTTCTTATATGCACAGTTCCATGATAAATCTCATCTGCATTTCTCGCCAATGCATGTTAGGTCTTCCACTCGAGAATGAGTACGAAGAGCAACGGAGGCAAACTATTCTGCATAATAGCCGAGTTGCAGCCTCGTTGGGCCTAACACTACATCCTTCTACAAGGTCTAGTGCAAAAACGCCACCCACCTCCCTCACAAAGGATACGGAACATTCCTCTGATTCAGAATTTGATCCTGCTGATTGTGATGGCGAGCTGACTCAGGAAGATGCCCTGGTCGACTATCGTCTGCAACACAACAAGGTGAGTTTTCTCTGTCCTGTCATCGAATTATTTGTCCCAACTTCCATTTGTTGTATCCCAGTCCTACCAAATATGTTACCCATGCCATGTTCAATCTCATTACTACAATTTTTCCTGCTTAGTTAACGCCTCATATATGTTTTGGCATATGTTGCCTGACTGTTTTTCCATTCCATCTGCATATCATCATCATATAATATTGTACATTGAAATATCATTTATGTGTGACAGGCATCTGCAGATTCGGGAAAGAACTTTTCAAGAACGAATAGGAGGAAGAACACTCAACAGGAACCTCAGGCTGATACCGGAGGATGGGTGACAGTGCGTAATAAAAAAAGAGTTAAGCCTGATGCTCGTGCTGCTCCTCCTATTACAAGGTCTAACAAGAGACTGACACGAGGTGGCGAACAGGCCAAGAATGATAACAGTAAAAGGTCTCGTAAAAACCACAAACCATCGAATCAGACAGAAGTAGCCCCAGCATGTACCAGCCCACACATTCCACAACCACCAGTTGCCAATACTGTTTCTCAGCAACAATTGCCAACAGAACCAGTTTCCACAGCAAATTCTAGCCAAGAATTGGCACCATCAGGAGTGGTGGTAGGTAATAATGGCCAAGGACACATGATGCTAGTCCCAGATGATACAGCCTCAAATGTCCAAACAGTGCTGCCACAACACCAGCAAACTGGTGATGATCTCCCTCCGACCCTTAGTCCTGCGAAAGACAACTCCTCTCCCGATGATGAGACCCACGCCAAAAAAGGTAATACTTTTTTCAAGACTTGTAGTTTAATGCTCCCTTATGTATCTATATACCATGATAGCTTGATGTAATGCTTAACTTGGTAGGTTCGCCACGATCAATAAAAACGAGGGGGCCAACGGTAGGAAAAAAACTTGCAGCTAAGATTTCCGGAATGGGTTCAAGATTTCGCATCACATCTATTGTAGGTGGCAGAAGGCCACTTCATCCGCATGAATCTTCATATCTTGTATCACAGGTTGGCCATTTTATCAGGAATGAACTTCCTACCTTCCCATTGTGGAAGCAGCACGTTGACACCCCTTCACAGTTCGAGAGTTTAGTGCATAATTTACACGTAAGTCATGCTTCTCCTGGTAATGATAAATTATTCCACATTGATCTGTCCCATTTCTTGTAGCTTACTGTTGTTTCTATGCTATATAACTCACCAATCATTCCACCGTTGTGAGCAGTTAAGGTTTGAATTCGATGAGGATAATGAGGATGTAAAGTTTGTCATCGCTTCCATATTCAAAGAATTGTTGCGCCAGCACCGCTATAAGCTTAAGGCGACATACTTCACTGGCCAGATTACTGCCAATGTTCGAACAAAGTCTCCTGCACCCTGTATGACTGACGAGCAGTGGGGAGATCTTGTCAAGCATTGGTCTGATCCAAAGAATGTGGTATGGCTTATGAGGACCGTGAAACCAGATTAAATTCCGAATACTTATTTTGCGCCAGTGTCTCACTAGTCTCCTTTTGCAGACGTTGTCTAAAAGGAACCAGGCTAACCGCTTGAAACAACGTTTACCAAGCCGTACAGGATCTCGTCACTTGGTTGGGCATCTCTGGCAAAAAGTAATGCCCCGCTGGTCTGTACTGCTACATATGTTACTCGTAAATTGTGTAGAACTCCGTGTGCATGTTATATTTCCATCCTCCATTTCAACCACGTTATTTGATCTCCATATGATTGTACAAAAATGCAGAAAGTAGATCATGCAAACAACATGCAACCAGACAAAGAGATGACTCTGGCAGAGCAGTTCGAGGCATGCCAGAAGAACAAACATAATGTGATAGGAGAACTTGCAGAAAGTGTTATTGTAAGTCTTCTTTATGATTTAAATTTTTTAACTACACACTTGCCAATTTGTAGGAGCAATATGTCAATATGATCTTGTAGGCGTTTTTGTGAAAATGCATTTGATGTGTAATCAGGCATACCAACTTGTAGGATTAGAAGTAGTTCATACACATTAAATCTACCGTCTGCATGTTTCTCTGTAATAACTTTTATTTTTACACGACTCAAAACTTTTCAGGCAAATATGAAATTGGAGATGGCAAAACCCGGGAAAGATGGTATGGAAAAAACTCTAGAAGAATGTATGGAGACATTTACCATGGTACTTAAAAATAAAGATATCACCAAAAACACTTTCCTGCGAAATGCTGGGTTTTTGCAGTCCAAGTCCAAGTCCAAGTCCAAGTCTTTCTCTGCACAAGTTCTGGAGGAACAAATCCAAATAGAACGAGCTGCAGCAGATGTGTTAAGAAACCAAGTTGACATGTTGAGATCGAGATCAGAAGCATGTGATGCCCTACTGCAGGAGGCCAATCAAGTTTGTTATAATCTCTCAAAAGACTAATAAAATGCCATAGATAATTGGAGATGAAAACACTGACATTGACATGTGAGTACCTTGGTATTGTGAAATGTTTACTGAGACTGAGGCACTGTTCCTATTTTGTTGGTGGATGCATTTATCTACGGCTGGGATCAACTTGGTAGTTGTTCCTGTGGATGTTTTAGAAATTGGTTGCCTAGCCTTTTCAATCCGTTCGAACTTAAATGGTATTAGAGCCAAGGTCTCGAGTTTGAATTGTTGACGGTGTGGTTCAATTCATCCTTAAATTGTTGGTGCCCCATTGGCCCTTGTAAAGCTTCATGTGCCTACCTCCGAATCCAGTGTTGAATTTCTCTTGTCACACACGAGGATGGCTGTTAATGTGTATATAAGTGGGTTGCATAGCCCCTTTTATATAAGGTTGCAAGTTTCCTTTTTGTGTTGTGCCTTTGGGATTCAGCCTGCACTTCTGACTTTTGGTTGCGT